>OZ019976.1:15697258-16297258 GCA_963970395.1 Ephialtes manifestator
CGCGTGTGCTTGCCCGGGTTCTCTATCGCGGCTTCTCAGTACACTCCGGTCTTTCTTTGTAAATCAAAATCCGCGAAGCTAGACGATGCACGCCCTCTCTGACTCACGAGACTCGGGTGGTGAACGAGCTATAACGACTATGCGGAAATTACGGTTGTAAAATGTTGCACGTGAAACTCTTGAGAAAATCGTGCACGCGTTCCCTATCTCCATCACTGGTATCATGAAGTTCACTGGTGTGTTCACGGTGAGAGTGTATTGGGTATCTTGATCGGATCTGCTGCAAGCTCTTTCCAAATAACCTGAAACGTTACTCGCACTTATCCATACGAAAATATTCAGATGGTTGCTATGGTCGAAGTAACACGGGACTAGTAAAATTTATATTAGCTTCATTCAAAGTTTACTTTTCGCTCAATCCAATGGGGATAAGCTAAAACTTCGCTTGCACTTCACCCCACCATGAATAAAAAATATTAAACTCTCGACTGAAAAAATGAATGCAATTAATAAATCAATTGGGTAAATAAAAAATTGTGAAATAATAATCATTCGCATATTATAGAGAAATGTTATCACTATTTTAACAAAAGATTTGCTGGCTTAGCAAAACGGTTTTCTCCGTGTGATTGCATGATTGTTTAATTTCTACCCACCTCCATAGGCAAGATGTGTAGATGTCAATATTAATAAAATGATCCTGTAAAATTTGCTAATCTGTCATACATATACCTCGTGTACCGTGCACTCAAAGAAATCGCAGTAGTACAGTCAACTATAAAGTCACAACAGTTAATTTTTAGTCCATGCAACTATTTTCATAGTTACGGTAATTATGAAAATAGTTATGGTAACAATTTGATAGTTACAGTAATTATTTGATAGTTGTGGTAACTATTTAAAAATTTGTCGTACGAACTAAAGAAGAATAGTTGTCACTTTATAGTTACTGATACCATCATTTTCTCTCAGTGTGGGGGCACCAGTTGCCGCACGGTACCGGGTTTTCGGAAATCGCGGGTTTTTGAGGCAAAAATTTGCAAATTTCACATACCCCCGTTCATCGGCGGCTATTTTGGCATAACTGTCCACAAAGCCCAGTAATTTTGCTACAGAATGCGATACTATTAATTTATTTCCCAGGTACAGAGAATTAAAATAAAAACATTAAACTTGATAGTTCGATGACTGACCCGGTCAACGAGTGTTCGGTAGTGTCCGGACGGTAGAATTTCTTTATACTTCATAAGGATTAAACAACAAAATGTAAATAAAAAAAAGAATTCGACCTATTTGCTTGTATTAAGAGATTAATTAAGAATACGTAGAGATGAGAAAAATTTAATAAATACTAATTCTTCCTCATTAAATACCGTTTCCGAATTCTGCATCCCCGAAATGCTGGGTGCTGTAGTTATCGAACGCGTATTTCCACACTTCCTAACCTCAAAGACTTTGTCCTGTCAAAATGCCTCAATAGTGATAAAAAAATATTAAGTTCCTTTTTTCATTATTAAGGGGATCCAGGCACCTAAAAAAAGTCATAAGAAAAAAAATGCTGTAAATGATACCTTTCTTTAAAAAAAATGTTATATTTAAACCTCATTAAGTACATAACAAGCATTATAATTCTGCAATTTTGTAAAGACCTACAGTGCACAAAAATCGTGTGAGGTCAAAAGTAAAATTTTTCACTTGTAGCTTTCAGAGCAAGTCGGTGAACCAATTTTAGTATTCAATATCTCATTTTATCTGTCGCAGAGTGCATTCTGGATTGAATATAGCGATTCTGGATGCAGTGAAAATTAGATAAACTGTAACCAATTGGTTAGTGAGTTTTTAATAGAGAAAAATTTATTTATACATTTTAAATCTCATCTTTGTCATAAAGAACTGAAATAAAATTTCCTATATATGTTTTTCTACAATAAATTCTCTCGTTTTCCCCACCAATACCTCCTTTTCCACATCGTCCGAAAACTACATGCCTGATTTCCGAAAACTGGGGTGGGTAGATTTTGAGCGTCCGAAAACTACCTACGAGGAGCTGCGTTGCATTTTCGTCAATATTTATTAAATTTTCGTGTATTTGCATGAAAATTGATTGTTTTCCGGTCAGAAAAACGTAAGGGATCATTTCAGTATCCTCACACTTAGCATTTGATTAGAATACAGCAAATAAACCGTTCTTGAAGTAAAAATTTTCCTTAACCGTCCGAAAACTGGTGGCTCCACGGTATCCACTCTCTTAAATTCTGGTATTATTACCATATTGCAGTACAATGGGATAGAAGTTGATTTAACTATTCCTTTCCACCGTCGGTTTTTATATTCTGTTAAACGTAGTTAGTTTACTTTCCAAAAGTACAGAAGAATACCAACTGCAGATGAATAATTATTCGCTATTTATTTTTCGTTGAGCAGATAATAATATATAATCTTCGACCTCGTAAAGGTTTTAGTTAGCTTTAGCCTAAATCCAAATAATTTCTTATGAAAACTAAACATAATTCTAAAATAATAATAGTAGTTAATTCAGTTTTAAAAAATGCTCCACTTATTTCTACAATAGCTTCGATATTATATTAACCCAGAGAGGAATTTTTCTATTCCGCCGGATTTTGTTTCATCTCGAATGATAATAATTTCTATAAGATATATTTAAAATTATGATGAACGGCATACTATTTTTAATTAATAATGTTTTCGCAAATGAATTGAAAAACTGAGGGCAGTTCATTTACACTTCAACATTCCTAATTTATGAATATTTTACGTTTCTCATTGTATTTCTGCAAAAGCTTCAAATTATTCTATCTTTCCTTAGGAAAGGACGAGTTCGTGGCTTAGCCACGAACTCGTCTCGGATCTCGAGCATTTCTTAGGTACGTCGCGTTCAATGTTCCTTGAAGTCCAAGTGCATCGGAGTGCAGTATAATCCCCCTGTTGAACATAGCTATCCACGGAGAAAGACACGGGACTATCTTCCACCGAGTTCCTTCAGAGAATGGCAATATGTTTCACGAGACGACGCGCTTCGAGCTCCCCTCAGCCTCGTGCTCGGGCAACCGTGCACGTAGCGCAATATACACACATATATATACACAGGTATACATACAATATTACGCGTCGAGATGAACACCACAGCTATTTTATGTGCAGTGCACGTTTGACCGAGGTTGCATCCAAAGCTTCGCGGTAGATTGCGTGCAGCACGCTATATAATATATATACAGCATATAGTATATTTATATATATATATATATATATATACACGTGAAATGATTCACGGACGATCGATCGGTTCATCGAATCGCGAGATCGATATATACGCGCGCTCGAGCGCGCTCGATTGCCCTTTCACGCGTTAAATGTGCTCATACGAATCCCAGGTCGGTACTACTGTATTCAGAGAAGAAAAAAAAGGCAAAACACACATCTGAATCGACAGAACACGTTGGCTGCATCGCGGTCGGGGGGGCTGCGCCGATCTGCCCTATCTACAACCGGATACGTATTAATTTCGCAAAACGATCTCGCGACTGGCAAACAGCCGAACGCGCCCACGCGACGAGACAATAACGTATTTATGCGTTAACGAGTTTAGAATAGCACGTACCCCGCACTAGCAACACTATAATGCAAGTACTGCTATGGGCTATATCAGTTGGATAGATCTTTGGTCGGTATATATAGTTTAATAAACGCTTCGAGCTGTGGCACGTGCGTTCGAGATCGCACCTTCCTTGCACGAATACCGTATGGTCGTTGTATTAAAACATTGAATATTCGCGTTGTAATAGAAATCAAGCTCCGGCTCTTTATTCGTTCGATAAATCGCAAGATCGGAAATAGTGCACGAGAATAGCGTTACAGCGCGCCATCTTCGAGTTCGTGAAACCGGTTAGATACTCTAGTTCTATAATAATAATAATAATAGTAAGTTCACTTGCTCGTTTTTCTACCGTACATCTTTGTGCCGAACAAGAATAACTATTGGTAGTTATTTCGATGACGGCCACCATCGTAGAATATCTTCAAGATATATGAATTACAAGCGGACGTTATGCTATATTGATGTGATAACCCGGAGACACTTTTGTGGGAAGACCGATACGATTCATACGTTACTCATGATTATTTGCTCTTCGGCGAAACCAACGGAACCTTCTGTAACTTATATCTTCCTCTTTGGTCTACTGTGATCATTTGTAAATTCTAATTTCGCGGAGAATGAGGATAAACATATAATTTAAGGTAGCGACCGAAATCTTTATATGTAATCAAAATTACTGGAAGTTAGAGAAGTGACAATTTTTAAAGACTTTCATGGGTTTCGAGACCTTTCGTGATTTACTTTCGAGTTAAAATTTTATTTGTATATTATTTATCTCAAGCTTGAATACCAAAGCCTGCAGCAATTCTTTCGCAGTATTACCAAATATCTACTGTCGGAAGTAACATAAAAAGAAACGTCGTAAAATCTTCCACTGCCTTTTATTTAGTGGTGTCCATGATTGATAAAACAACTAGAAAATGTACAAATAATTCAGCATTTATCATTGTGTTAGACACTTTTATTAATAATTCGAATCTGAATTTAATAAAAAATGAGATTAACAATGTATTATTAAATTGAATATCGTTCAATGTTTCTTAGTCGAGATATTATAATTTTTCTAGGCATTTGGTTTATAGAGACACTGAAAAAAAAATCTACCGAAACAAACATCGCGAGAAAAATATTTATGCTTCTCCATCATAGCCATAAGTATAGGCCTTGGGAATGATTCATCCATAAAAGTCGATTCTATCTTGCTTCCTCTTCCGCGATCATAGCAAATACAATTTTCTTTTTTTTTCAAATAACGGGGCGGCAGTACAACTTTTTTTCATCCCTTTATTCCGCATGAACGTACAGCTCACGAGACGAGAAAACTTTTCTACCATAGCGTGGGTAAAGGACCGATGAATATGAATCGACGCACGCTTGACTTCGATTAGGGTCATTTGCATGGGCGTTCAACGTGCATAAAGTACAGTAGGCTCCCACTATCGTTGGAGCGAGAAAATAGTCTCCATTAGCTTGCAAATTGCGCGGTAGCTGAGCGCCAGTGCTTGAAAAATCGGTAGATCGATTTATAGTGTAAACGATGATAGGAGCGCTCTGGGAGAGTAACATCGTTTTTGTTCCGTTATATACGAATCGCGTTGTTATACCATAGGCCAAAGAGCACTCACCGGTGGTCGAGTTGATGAGGAAGTAACCCTCGGGATTGCCGCTCGTTATGGCATACGTGAATTCTTGGGGAGTCACGTCACGATCGAATGCCGGAATTTGGAGGACGCTCACACCGGCTGGTGAATTTTCGGGTACCGACGGATAATAGACCGGCTCCTCGGTCAATGGAGTATTGTCATTCTCGTCCAAAACTTCCACGTACATCTGGCGACAGAAAAATCATACAAAAGATCACAAAATGTTCATTTAGTGAATGAGTAGTTCAAAAAATTGTATACATCTAATTTCTTTGAGTTGAGAAATGCATCTATTATTGAATCATTTGTCGAAACTCATTGTAATCCTAAGTAAAAAAATTATATACAGTCTGACATATGGAATTGGGCATATTTAGTCTGTATAAACTCTATATACAATCTATATGGAATTTATATGTAGGATCACCTGTGAAATTGGGTTTATGTATAAATTGTATATAGATTATATATAGAGTTTATGTAAACTATATATGCCCAATTCTATGTTTAAAGCTATACATATTTTTTATATACTCTGTATATAATTTTTTTACTTGGGATTTGACGTAATGAAAATAAAACAAGAAATAGCATCCAACCTGAACGTGCCAAATATGGTGCGCTAAATTCGAAATGGGGTTCGTAAATTCAGTCGTCATGAGAAATCAAGTAAATTGTCAACAGCACAATAGCATTTATGCCACTCCGTGCGAGAAATGCGTACTTCTCACAGGCTTCGCTTCGCTTCGCGTGCGAGAAATCGTACTAGTGGCATAAAGTTGTATACGAAACTCGTGCGAGAAACGTTTTCTGAACTCATGTGATTGCAACACTCGCTTTCGGCTCGTGTAGCAAACTCACACTCGTCAGAAAAAGTTTGATCGCACTCGTATCGTAATATACTATTTTTTTGTAACGCATGCCGCGCATGGCGTAAGTGGCGCTTTACGGCTATCGATGCTATTTTACTTCTCGCACGGGAATCACTTCTTGCACGCGCGCGACATTACACTCAGTAGCACTTCTCATGCATTTGTTACAAAAAGTATTATGCGATACAGAGCGAGAGAGCGATCATCATACGACGGTTGTGAAGTTGATCGCACTGGCTCGTGCGATCAACTTCACAACTTTAAAGAAACTAAAAATGATGTAATCTTAACTACACATTTATTTAATAGCTCATATTCGCTGGATTGATTTGAAATAAATCAATTTTTTTCAGACAAACTGAGCGATATTGCAAAAGTAGTTTACATTGATAGATTTTGCACACTCAAGCGTTTGATATTACAAACGAATTTTCGAAATTTCCTGCAATTTGAAAACAATAGGCCATTCGTATCTCGGGCATATCGTCCTGATTGCGTTGCTCATATCACAGGAACTTCATGCTAATTTTCCATTGAAATAATCCAAGATTTATTATATTATTCATGGCAAAGGTTATTTCAATTTATATAATAAAATAGCGATATGGAAATTATGGCTCATTAATAAATGCCATATTTACTGATCTAGATTAAACAAACAAACGTATAAAGAATAAATAAAATACTGCTTGGAAAAGTTTTTGAATTTGATATAAATTTATGATTTATGTGGTTGTCGGGAAAACTTTTTAATTTGTATGGTATTCACCTGTAGCTTCGAGCTGAGAGGTACTACTCCGTGATCCTGCGCGTAGATGGTCAGCCAGTATCCGCTCTTCGTCTCGACATCTAGGACAGCGTTCGTTCTCACGTTTCCTGCGAACACGATAATGAAAATACGAACGTCAGAAACTTTGTGTATGATAAACATATCAAACTGCGAGTTGTACAAATGAGCGACAATATATCTGGCACAGAGGATCTCGCATGCAGTATCTCAAGCGTATAATACAGCGAGCGCCAGGTTGCATAGCTATATCGTGTTTGATGCTTCATAAGCATCAAACATGTCTATCTAAATAGAGTAAACGAAAAAAAATTGATAGACGTTGTGCTACTAAACGAATGACTACATTATCGACAAACTGTTATACAAAACGCGTAACGAAGATATATTCGTAAAAAGAACCTTAAAAATTAAACCGCATTCTCGGACTTTGCGCCTCCACATGGGGAATACTCTTCCGCGTGTTTTCGAATCTCCTCGCGATAACGCCAGCTGTCAACTTTTCTTTTTCATTCTCACAGCTAGGATACGTTTGATTTGTGGTCCGAACGCTTCTTTTCCTGGGCTTCGATATAGTAATATTTGTAACGGGTTACGGTAAATAGAATAGAAATAATATAATGCTAAGATTGAATATAAATCTTGAAGCACAATCTGCCACTATGATCGTTCACTTACAGTGTTGTAAATCTTAATCGAGACATTTGTTAAACATCATATAATTGTCACAACAGTTATTATTTTGTAATAATTATCTGCAGGTAATGAAAAAAAAAGATTTGCAACATTTTTTATTACTTCTATAAACAAAAGGAATTTATGAAATTTCGGAGATATTTTTTTGTAAAAGAATGAGGTTGTGTACTTAATGCATTGAAACATGAACCGTAATTCTCACATTTTATTGAGAAAATAATTTTTTTTGAGTCGTTCAAGAGGTGCAACATCTTTATGTAAGCACTGCAGCTTGTTATTATTATGAAATAATAATTGCGAGAATAATGTACACGCGTATTTTTATTTCCATTAGTGATCAGGACTTAAAACTCGGTTTTATTTTGAACGAATCCGGATGCTTAATAAAATTCTTATCAGCAGTAGGTGCAATTGCTAAAAAAAAGCTCAATATAATGTCTTATCTTGACAGGAAGTAGTAGTGAAGATGCACTTCGCGTTTCTCGCTTGATCAGCATACACAATAATACACAGACTAGCAAATTGTCGAGATATGATTTGCAGTGGAACATCTTATAAGTATATATATATATATATATATATATATATATATATATATATATATGTCTATTGAATATACATATATATATTCTTCCGGTTCTGATTCCGGGCCGAGTCGAGCGATTACGTCACAGCAATTTTAATAATTTCGTGCTGAGGCGGCGGTAGGAGCTCGAGGCGCTCGGAAATATTGAGATGCCTCGCTCGTCGGCTTAACAACTCGGAGGTTGCGTCGAGATACTGGAGAAATGGGGTGGAGCGGTAGACATAGCGTAAAACGGTGCACTAATTCACTTTTGCCACGCTGCGTCGAGGCCTCATTTTCGAAATAACTACGCAATTATATTACTATAAACGTTCTTCTCTCGGTGAGTCAGACTCAGGTAGAATTTTCGTTCGCCGATGCTAGCAGACTCATCCCGGAATCTCGCGACGATGATGTACCGCAGAATTCAAACAACAACCAAAGAAAAGAGTCATCGACTAAGTGCTTCAGTAATTTCCTGCAAGTTGATTCACCTTCAAGGGCATAATTTATTTGTCGTCAAATTTTGTTACGATCAACGTATCTAGATTTTATGCCCATGTCGTTCGTTAGCTTTTGTACGAATGTGTATAAACTCACACGGACACACTCGTCTCTCTTATTTTATTTATTTTTTTCACAACTGCACTATAGACTGGTACACGCGGCGCTAAGCATAGAAGATACTACCACGACTGAGAGTCTCGCCGGACGCGCCTTTTACAAACAAGTCGAGCGAGAGAGCGTCGTTGAGTCGTAAAAAAATCACGGAGATTACCGTCGTTATTAAACTTCCGCGAGCTCGTAATACGAGGGGAAGGTTCTCGCGCTCATGGCAGTAAAGTGTATATACGCAATGTATAATAATTACGAGAGATGGGAGCGAGGCAGATGAACGATATCCGCGCCCTTGCAGAGGCACGCTTGAAGGCGATCGCGTTAGCTATGTTCATTGGCTGATCTCTATCGAGTATACAAATTGAATACCGCTTCCTGCAAAATGCTTGTCCATAAATACTATATGACTCTCACGTGGTATACGATACATTATAAAAAAGCGGTGTTGTGGATTTTACATCAATTGAATAGATCTATTGGGTCTACATAATACTGATGGAATTGATAGTAATGGTTCGGGGTTTTTTTTTTAGTATTTCGATGTTGCGAATCTGCATCAATATGGCTATTTTTATGGTTTCCAGTAAAAAGTTCGTAACAAATTGAACGGCATGTTCAGGATACTCCAACGTTATTCAGGGACATTTAAAAAAAATATGATAATATAATTAACTGCAGACTACTTAATTTACAGTTTTGTAGTTATTTTTTTCTCTTTGCGACAGCTGCTTATTCTAAATTATTTTTTAAAGCTGCACTTTAATGTATAAAATAATTTAATAATAAATTAAGCAATGCACTTGTCTCCATGATTATTTGAGTTCGCAATACCGAATTACTAAAAATTAGCATCCCTGGTATAAATTTGAGCACGTCTATTAGTTTTAATACACAAAAAAATGTTTGGTCGAATTAATCAAGAACTTGGTTGTGCTTATCTTGGTACCATTTTTAATCAATTTCTAGATTATATTGCGCAAGCTTTTTTCAGTTTAGGCATATAACTTTGGTGCAAATCCACAACACTGCATTTTGATACAATATCCTGACATAAATATCATCGTTAAAACTGTTTCACGTGTTGAATATATACTAGTGACAGTTTTGGTAATAGTCGGAGCAATATTCTAAATCAAACGACAGGCACCTTGAAAGGGCACGAGAAACCTTCCGTGTGGAATCCGGGTGTAGCGTATTTATGCAAGGGCTCGTATAATTTGAGGGAACGAGCGACCGACCCACCTTCATGAGAGAGAGAGATAAAGGTAACGAAGCGTGATCGCCTCGTAGATTCAGTGGCGCATCTCTTGTAGAGTGAGATCAACCCCTGAAGAGGAACCGTCGGTTGATATACGGCTGAGAGGTGTTAGGCACAAGCGAACTACGAAACTTCATTTACATCAATCTCTCATCCACTGCCGGCATCTCAGCACCATGCAGGTACTTCTCCCCAAGTTAGAAACCACTTTCGCTCGGTACAACCCTCCCTCGATTTTAATCGTTCGACTATGTAATGAGTAACAAGTACACACGTGTATTGGTGACTCTGATGCGGATCGTTTAAAACAACCGTTACTTAGTTAAGATGTCGAAGTATCTTCACTCTAAAAACAAAGAGTGTCTTCCGTACTGTTAACAAAATAAGGGTGTAAAAAGTGACTTTAATGTAAAGAATAGGAAACGTTACACTGTGTTCGTACTTATAAGTCTATAGACATTTTAGCTAATACTAGATGGACTGCAGATGATGTTGATGTTTGCATCGTTGGAATGCAGCGAAATAGATTGAAAATTAGGATGAGCACGTATGATTATAAAATGTACAAATAGTTATTATAAAGATTCAAGTTATTTTTTCAATTGTCGCCCTGTATGACGATGTCGTCGACAGGGGTTGAATTTATTTTCTTTTTAGTACCGTTTGATATTAACTGGAACATTATGTCTCCTGATTAGTCCTAAATCCAAAATGCAGTGAAACCTCGCATTTACGACATCACCGATAATATCAAATTAATTGGGGCAGCTGGGACAAGGAAGTCTGGCCACCTAGGAGATTAAGATCTTCGAATGCTCTGAATATATACACATTAGGTACACATAAACGAGGGGTTACAAGTGTTCTAGTGCTGTTTCAAAACATGAAAGTACTTATAATTCCACGCCCGGTCGAATTCACAAATCAAAATTGGTCACGCACTTTCGTACACTGAAAGGAAAGATTATGCTATATCAAAAAGTGATATGCCATAATCAAAAACTGAGTTGACACAACTAATGGATTATTCTATTTCTCTTATAACTCAAATTATATAGTGCCAACGATTCGAATAGTAATACTGACGATTAGCACGGTAGTCCCAACGATTGGATTGGTTAACCTCACTAATCTCGCGAGAACTAATTGTGAATAGCTGAGTTTACTATTCGATATGGTTGAGGCAACTAATTCTTGAGACATTGCGTACAGCAAATTGGAAACGTAGTTGTCGCAACCAAACATTTTTTTCCGTGCATGAGAATCGTGTGAAATCCCTGGGGTCTCGTGATCCAGTCTGCTGAGCGGTCTCGTAAACGTGTGCCATCACTTATGATCGCTTTTCGCACCTTCTCGTCAGCCCGAGACTGGCTACTTTATTTTTTGCCCTTTGTCTTTCCTCTGTCCTCTCCACTCTGTCTCGTTAGAATTTCCAGAGGACTTTGTTCGATCGTTAACCCAGATTCCGGCGGGTTTCTTCGAAGACGGGTGGTGATTTCGTGCGGACTGTACCCAGGGGAGAAGAAGCAGGGAGAGGAGGAGGCTCGCCAACCGGCGGCTTCCGTCGAAATTTCCAAAGATCCTAATGAGCGAGAAGCTTTGGCGTGAGGGTCCGATAAATCACTGTGCGGGCTTTCGAGGCCAGCAAGTTGCTTGCCCCGATATCTCGGTCAGTGCTTGCCGAGAGTTAGGAAGGTAGTCACGCGGAGTAACGACTCTGCGAACAGACGGCGAGGAAGCATTGTTGATGGCGTCTACGACAGGAGGGTACCTATCTATACACGTGGTAGACGTAGCTCAATAGGGGTACAAAACGATCTAACTTGGGGAAGGGTGGTTTTGCACTTTACTGACTGCAAATCCGTCCTAGGATTATCATGACATACTGGAAACGATTCGAAGTACTTTAAGGCCACTAGACGTACCATCACGAACAACACGGCTCTAAATGTAGTATAAAAGGTCATAAGAGAAAGCATGGCTTGGTTCAAGAGCCCTTTGGCTGTCATACACACCGACGCATGGTTTTATGATTTTTTTTACGAGAATTTCGTACCGGGGTAGTGAAGGGCTTAACGGAAAGTCGAGGGCTGAAAGAACAGTTTATATCCATGCATGTGCTTAGTGGCTCCCAAACGCTTTAGAATCCCTATTCGACAGTAGCTGCACCCGCACGCATATTTGCATAAGTACGAATATATTATGGGCGCCATTCGCGAGTTCGTGCGGGAAAACGTTTTCAGTTAAGCTGGCACAGCTTCTGCGGAGAGAACTATTTCAAGGATTATAGTACAAACCATAGTGAAACCGCAAATTGGGTCTTAGGGGTGTTATTTAGCATTGTATTGGTCGCATTTTAGGACCGAGGATCGCATGTTAGGTCGCGATTTTAAAATACTGAATTAAATACTGCAGGGTTGGGCAATGTGTGAATCCGAATATATGTTTAGTACTTTTTTAAACTGGACATTTTTTAGGGTGTAGTTTGATTAAAATATTAACAATTTCGGGTACACATTGATAATAATTTCGTAAGATTTTACAATTTGTCTTAACAGTTGGATGCAGAAATTCAAAACAATGTTTACGAACTCTACGGTACACAGCTATTCTGATTTTTTAAAATCTTTCGGTCTCTTGGCAAAACTTAATACTTACTTTTTGCAACAAGTAACTACAGGTTTTATAAAAACGTCAAAATTTTTTAAATAGCTGAAAAAACAGGTCATCAATTTCCACGGACATTAAGAAAGTAAAAAAATTTTCTAAAAAATTTTCGTGAAATTATATAAAAACTGATTTTTTTACAGCTATTCAAAATTTGATACTTCTTTTTATAATCCATGCAGGTTGTTATTGTGTAAATAATTTGACTATGAATTTTTTTCATCAAAGACTCAGGCACTGCGTATAGGCTGAGATACACGGAAAAAAAAATTTGGTTATGGCAACTACGTTTTCGATTTGCTGTACACAATGTCTAAAAAATTAGTTGCTTCAACCATATCGAATAGTAACCTCAACTATTCACGATTAGTTCTCGATTGGATTAGTTAGGTTAACTAATGCAATCGTTGGGACTACCACTCGAATAGTTGGGACTACCATTCGAATCGTCGGTATTATCATTCGAATCGTCGGTATTATCATACGAATCAATTACCATTTGAGTTGCGAGGGAAATAGAATGATCGATTGTGTTCGCTCTCGCGGATGGCGTTTGGAGCCGACGCGGATTGTAAGTCCGAATCTCAAATTAAGTTGAACCGCGAGATAGCAAACTCCCACGTGATTAATTAAAATGACGCAGGTATTTATTTTATATAACAAAACAAACACTAATTTATTTCAGAAGAAAATTATATACAAACGTAACTGTTATTATTGTAAGAATTGGATACAGACTTGAATCGGAAAATGTTAACTTAATAATGTCAAGACAAGAATCTGTGTAGCCATGAGCTGACGATCAGACTCTTGGAGTGTCCGTTCTGTCTGAGAAGCTGAAGACGACTGACTACTCAAAAAGGTTCCAACATTGAGTATGATAAGTTTGGGAGTGGGAGGTAACGTCGCTAGTGTCAATTTTTTGCACGCTGAAGGGTTTTTCGTTAACACGTGGGGATGCGTTGACGCCTCGGCAGCGTCGGACCATCAGGTATCCACGGGATTTCTCGCGACCCATGGGACCCCCAGTAATTGCAGTCTTGGGGTGCCGATGCGTACGGTCCGCGACTGGTTAATCCTTCGCTAGCCGATGGCCACTACCATAAACCACTAAAAAATGTGTTTGCTTCTTTCAAGTTATTCTGTACGTGCGTTTTCCATGTGAATTCCTGAGGATTAGAAAACGTTTCCAGATTCTCATCTGGTCCGCAGATGTCTCGATGTTTGACACGAACGGCGTTACTCCTTGACTTTTATTACGGTGTTGAATATTGAATAAAGAAATGGCATTTGCAAGCTACGATATTTTTCCGCGACGGAACATACTCCCCCCGTTGAGAGAGTTAGCGATCAATAATTGACGTGTTTTTAATGTATAGCAACGAAAATGGCTTAATGGCGCGATGAACCAGGGTCTACGTTGGTGGTGATGGTCGGTGGATGATCTTCTTCCGGTATTGGAAGCGGAGCCAGTTTCTTGACATTCCTGTCGAATGTACCCTTGGCTGTCTTCACCGTTACTGTGCGAATGATACCGTCTGCTCCTGGATGAACCTTGAGCACCCTACCCATGGCCCACTGAAGAGCAGGAAGGTTGTCCTCCTTCAAGAGCACCACGGTCCCTGTCTGGATGTGGTGTTCACCTTGTGTCCATTTTGTGCGTTTGTTGAGTTCCGTGATGTACTCTTGGTGCCATCGGGCCCAAAAGTGTTGTTTCAATTTTTGGATATGCTGCCACATTGACAATCTGTTGGTCGGCGTATCTGAGAAATCAACTTGCGGTCTACACTTGAGTGCTTCACCGATTAAAAAGTGTCCAGGCGTTAACACGAGCAGATCGTTTGAGTCTGACGAGAGAGCTGTCAACGGCCGTGAATTCAAAACAGCTTCGATCTGAATGACCAACGTGTTAAAGGCATCGTATGTGAGCATTTCCATTCCGACAATTCTTTTTAGGTGATGTTTAAATGACTTCACTGCTGCTTCCCACAGACCTCCGAAATGTGGAGACTGTGGTGGGATGAAGTGCCAAGCGATTGAGTGATTGATCGCGAACTGGCTGACTTGTTGTTGATGTTTATCAGATTGAAGAAGCTGGTGTATCTCTCTCATCTCGTTGTTGGCTCCGACGAAGTTAGTGCCATTATCGGAGTAGATATTGCTGCAGATTCCCCGCCGTCCGATGAATCGATCGAGAGCAGCAATGAAGGCTTCGGTGGTGAGATCGCTGACCACCTCTAGGTGCACCGCCTTGACTGCCAAACAGATGAAAACTGCCACGTAAACCTTAATACGATTCCTATTTCGGTGTCTTTTTTCCTTGATGTAGAAAGGACCGCAATAATCAATTCCCACGTTGGTGAATGGTCGCGATTCTGTGACTCGTGCTTCGGGCAAGTTACCCATGATATACTCGACCGATGGAGGTTTCTGTCTGAAACACCTTATACACGCTCTTGTGATTTGACGTACTGCATTTCGTCCATCTATAGGCCAATAACGTTGTCGTATTGCGTACAACGTCGCCTGGGCACCAGCGTGGAGCTGTAGCTGGTGTTCTCGTTCGATGATGAGTTTAGTGACGTGGTGACCCTTTGGCAATATGATCGGGTGTCGTTGCGCATAAGGAATCATCGCTTTCTGTAGTCTTCCTCCGACCCGTAGGATTCCTTCCTTGTCGAGGAATGGATTCAAATTTGCTAATTTGACAAGTCGGAAATCCTTCGCCTTCCTTGGTGTTTTTAGCGCATCAATAAGATCCGAGAATGTCGCCTCTTGCATCAAACGAATGATCTTATTGTGTGCAGCAGTGAGTTCGGCGAGCGTGAGCTTTCCTTGTTGTTTGTTGTGAATTTTGAATCGGAGACAGTAAGCAACAATCCGTTGCATTTTCTCTATCGACGAATATCGAGTCAGAAGTTCGTTGGTCGGATGTATTGTCGCGAGGCAGATATTTTTCTTGCATTCCGGTGGTATGTCTGGAAATGTAAGTTTGAGGATCGGCCACGATGACTTTTCTTTCCGAAGCCAGTCTGGACCAGTTTTCCAAATTGACGGCTTCACAAACACGTCTGGTCGTTGTCCTCGTGAGATAAGATCTGCTGGATTGTCATGTGTCCGGACGTGTCTCCAATTGTTGACATCTGTTTTTGTTTGAACTTCTGCTACCCGATTTGCTACGAACGTTTGTAGACGCTGAGGGATAGTGTTCAGCCAATGTAGCACAATCGTTGAGTCGGTCCAGTAGATAATGCGATTTACTTGTATTTGGAGTGCTTCTTGTACTGTGGCCATCAAATTTGCGAGAAGTTGTGCTCCACAGAGTTCCAAGCGAGGGATCGTTATTGGCTTCAATGGTGCAACTCTTGACTTGGCGCAGAGGATATTGGTGATGACTTCGCCGTCAACGGTGATTGCCCGTAAGTAGATGCAGGCTCCATACGCGATCTGGCTAGCGTCACAGAATCCGTGCAGCTGTATCTCCTTGGTGTTCTCCAACATAGTTCCTCGCTTGAAGCTGAGGTTATTCAGCAGAGGTAGTTGGTTGTAGAAATTGATCCATTCCGTGTGGATCTCAGTGGGTAACGCCTCGTCCCAGTGTATTTTCAGCATCCACAGTTTTTGCATGATGGCCTTGGCGAGGATCACGACAGGACCTAACAATCCCAATGGATCGAAGATCTTAGCTGTTTCTGAGAGGATGCTGCGTTTGGTGACTCTTGGTGCAATATCTGCTAGTTTCACCGTGTATGTGATGTCATCAGTGGCTGAATTCCAAAAAATGCCCAACGTCTTGAGTGTTGACGATTCACCCAGCTGCAGTTGGAGGTTTACGTCTTGCTCGGGAAGTCCTGCTAACAGCTCTCGTTCGTTCGATGCCCATTGTCGCAAATTAAAGCCTCCCAGTTTCAACAGCTGATCGATTTCGTCCCGCAGCCTGACTGCTTCTTCCTTGGTCTGAGTCCCCGTGAGTAGATCATCTACGTAGAGATCTCGTTCCAAAACCCTTGCTGCGATAGGGAATTGATGTCCTTCATCCTTGGCCAATTGATGCAGGCATCTTATAGCGAGATATGGTGCAGCTGATAGTCCGAAGGTCACTGTGTTGAGCTCGTAGGTTTTTATTATGCCCTCTCTGTTGCGCCACACGATTCTCTGATATTTTCGATCCTCAGGACGGACGAGAATTTGCCTGTACATTTTTTCAATGTCGCCCGTGAGGACCCATCGGTGCATTCTGAAGCGGAGTAGTAAGGAGAATATATCATCCTGGATGGTGGGTCCGACACGAAGAGTTTCGTTCAGAGAAATCCCGGTGCTCGTCTTCGCCGATCCGTCGAAGACGACTCGTACCTTGGTTGTGAGGCTACCTTCTTTTATAACTGCGTGATGAGGTAGATAATATCCTTGATCAGTTGGTTTCGTCTCCGTCATATGTCCAAGGTCAAGATACTCTTGGAGAACAGCGTTATATCGGAGGCCCAGATCAGGATTTTGATGCAGCTTCCGTTCAATAGCCGATAATCGACGGATCGCTCTGGAGCGTGATTCGCCTAGCTGCGATTGTTTGTCGTTGAATGGGAGCGCTACGACGTATCTTCCATTCTTGTCGCGAGTGACGTTTTCGCGGAAATGGTCCTCACAGATAGCTTCATCGTTGCTCCGATGGCGCACGGGAGTAGATGCCTCTTCGAGTCTCCAAAATCTCGTTAGATCTACTTCGAGAATATTAGACGTAGCGTGGCAGTTGCGTTGTCGTGAAGGCTGCGCTGTTGGCGCGCTCCCTCCGATGACCCATCCAAATAGAGTTTTCTGCAAGAACAAGTCTGGCTCACCCTTTGCTGACAATCCAATTTTCCCTACACAGAGAACGGACAGTGCGATCCCGGCGCTCAGGAGCATGTCGACTGGTCCAGGACGGTGGAAGCTGGGGTCCGCCAGCTTCAAGTTCCGCGGAATGTTCAACACTTCGCGATTGACCTGCTGATCTGGTACGGTTTGAGTAATCTGTGGTAAAATCAAGAAATCTAGCGTCCTCTCATAATTGTTGTGCCTGGAGCGTATTGTAACGGTGACTAGTTGTTTGATGATTGTTGTCATTGTATTTAGAGCTCCTATCGGTATAGTACAGTTGCGTCTTGGTAGTCCCAATAGGACAGCTGCACGTTCGGTAATAAAGTTTGTCGTCGAACCACTGTCTAGCAATGCTCTACATGTGAAAGTCTGAGACTTGACACTCACCGCGTTGACCAAAGCTGTAACTAACAGCTCACTCGTGGGTGAGGTAACAAGAGAACTCGTGTGGCGCTGCTGACTGATAGGAGGCTCTGCTTCGGCTAGTCAAGACTGGGTCGTCGATACCGTTGGCCTTGCCGTCTGTCCTTGAATTTCTGTTTTATGCAAAAGTGTATGGTGTCTTTTGTTGCACTGAGTGCAATTACGAGATGTGCATTGTGCCAGTAGATGGTTGGACCGTAGACAATTGTAGCAGAGTGACGCTGCACGTACCGCGTTTTGTCGTTCAGTCCACTGCATACCCAGAAATTTTGGACACTTCATTATTGAGTGAGTTGTTTCCCTGCAGATTGCGCAGGACGAGACACTCGCTGTAACGAATGCCTGCTTCCTTGAAGTATTTTTACCTTGTCCCTGGCGTAGATTTTCGTGTTGCCCTTGTTGCTTTGGATTGGCGTTTGGTAATGAAGAGTCTGAGCAGTTTGCCCGTTTCTCTAGGAATTCCAATAGGTCTGTGTACTTGGGTAACGTGGAATCCTTGATGGTAAGCTCCCAGTGCCACGCAGTATCCGAGCTGATCTTTGTTAAAATCAGATGTATCAGTGGTAGATCCCAGCTTTCGGTCGGCTGGCCGAGATTGTTTAACGCGCGCACATGTTGGGTCACCGTGTCAACGAGGTCTCCGAGTGCCGCTGGACTATCCTTATGGAGGCGTGGATAATCATTGATTATAGACCAGTGACGACGCAGAGTTTTTTGTACACAGTCAAATTTTTTCTTTAAAATTTCGATTGCGCACTGGTAATTCCTGTCCGTTGTTGGCAGCGAATCGATGGCCATAGCAGCTTTCCCTGTCACGGAGCTTCGCAGATACTGCAGTTTTTGCACTGACGATAAACCATCGTTTTTGTCGATCAGGCACGAGAACAAATCAAAGAAAGTATTCCACTTTTCAATGGATCCATCGAATTTTGGAATGTCCAGTTGTGGCAACTTCACTGGCACTGCTGCAGGAGTTACCGACGACACTGAGCGTTCGCTGGGGCTTGAAGAGGTGCTGTGGCTGAGACATTCTAACGCTCTTCCTACCGCCTTGTCAAATGTCTCTTCGAATGGAATCCGTTTACTGACTTCGTTCTCGTCGATCTCCTCTATTTTGTCTTGCACTTCGGGGAACTTTTCGTACCGTGAGCGCAGCCCGTCGAGGGCGGCTTGGAGCTCGAACGGGTTCCGCGCACCGGGGTCAGCGGCTTCATACGCGTCTAGCTTTTTGGAGAAGGCCGTGATGGAACCTTGTATATTTCCCCTTTGTCGAATAAGCGTTTTGAGTGTTGCTATAGACTCCGGTGCTATCGACATCGTGAGTTTTAGCCGTGGCCTTGTTTGGAGCTGTACAAGCGACGATTCTCCGGGACGGTCCTGTTCTCGACGATTGTCGACGAATGCTGCACTTGTCACTTAAGTAAGTCTTATGAGTTTGACGCGTAGCGTTAAGAGCGAGCGTCTAAACGCATAGACGAATCCAGTTTCACTTGTATACTTGACACTATTATCTTTATCACTACCGGTTACACTTTGCACTGTGGGTTCTGTATCCGGCTCGAAGGACCAAAAAATGTTCGCTCTCGCGGATGGCGTTTGGAGCCGACGCGGATTGTAAGTCCGAATCTCAAATTAAGTTGAACCGCGAGATAGCAAACTCCCACGTGATTAATTAAAATGACGCAGGTATTTATTTTATATAACAAAACAAACACTAATTTATTTCAGAAGAAAATTATATACAAACGTAACTGTTATTATTGTAAGAATTGGATACAGACTTGAATCGGAAAATGTTAACTTAATAATGTCAAGACAAGAATCTGTGTAGCCATGAGCTGACGATCAGACTCTTGGAGTGTCCGTTCTGTCTGAGAAGCTGAAGACGACTGACTACTCAAAAAGGTTCCAACATTGAGTATGATAAGTTTGGGAGTGGGAGGTAACGTCGCTAGTGTCAATTTTTTGCACGCTGAAGGGTTTTTCGTTAACACGTGGGGATGCGTTGACGCCTCGGCAGCGTCGGACCATCAGGTATCCACGGGATTTCTCGCGACCCATGGGACCCCCAGTAATTGCAGTCTTGGGGTGCCGATGCGTACGGTCCGCGACTGGTTAATCCTTCGCTAGCCGATGGCCACTACCATAAACCACTAAAAAATGTGTTTGCTTCTTTCAAGTTATTCTGTACGTGCGTTTTCCATGTGAATTCCTAAGGATTAGAAAACGTTTCCAGATTCTCATCTGGTCCGCAGATGTCTCGATGTTTGACACGAACGGCGTTACTCCTTGACTTTTATTACGGTGTTGAATATTGAATAAAGAAATGGCATTTGCAAGCTACGATATTTTTCCGCGACGGAACAGATTGGTTGTGTCAACTCATTTCTTGGATATGGCAACTAATCTTTATTTTCCGTGTACGATTAAAAAGAATCACCTAAGCAAACGTAATTTCATCGGTCACGATCCAATAGGTTGATGACGAGAGTAGATACTATAGTTATAACTAGCATTTGCTTCAAAACTCGAAAATTCACTCGCAATCCTGTCATTCGAATCGATTGCTACGCAGGGGTATTTCCGGGATTAAGCATTGCTCCTATATGCGGAATTCGAAGCGACACAGGTCCTCTCCAATTACGTGGCACCCCATAATAGGCAACGCGTGCGTGGATGCGACCCCTGGCGACGGTAGTTAGAATCAATAGTATTAATCGTGTCGCTCGAATGCATGCCACTCAGAGCAGAACCGAACCACGAGAGACCGTCGAAGCGTTGGAGGAATCGTGGAAGGTTATAGCATAAACCGTGTGTAGTCGAATTGATTGTGTGCAATAACGTACAATGAGAAATTGATTACGTATGCGCACAGATGGTGCCTCGGCGCTTACCGGAATCGCGATATCTCGCGACTACCGCCACTGATATACGCTTTTCCTACCTCTGCTATCTGTTCTCTGAGCCTCTGATGCTTCCCTCCCGAAGCTCTCTCAATCGACTATATTATTCGCTCACAACCGAGTTGGCTCACTTTCGCACTTTGCGTACGATATACAGTGCAAGCCCTCATATCTGACGTTAAGCTGGATGGGATTCAAGATAGCGAATGATAAAAATAGTGAATGACTAAAATAGCGAATTCAATAATAATGGCTATTCTAGATTCAGAAGTTCATTATATTTAAATACGCTATTTCAGCCACTCGCTATTTTAACCCCTATCTTATTGAAATTCAATCAAAATAATGAATGGCTAAAATAGCGAATTTCATAATGATGGTTATTCTAGATTCAGACGTTCATTATTTTTAAATTCGTTATTTTAGCCGTTCTCTATTTTGAAATTCGTTATTTTAGCCGTTCTCTATTTTGGCCATTCGCTATTTTAACCTCCACCCGTTAAGCTCGTTTAAGACCGCGAATTCGTAGATTCAGTGGGGCTGCTTTCTCAGAGTTGTCATCAGAAAGTTTGAAAAATTTCACCGTACCCCGGAAAAACGTATTAGTTATAGTAATAAACAAAATAGTTCATTCAACCAACTGGCTTAGTACTCTCACATCCGGACGATTAATAATGAAATCTCAGAAATCAATATTGATGCACTTTATATATTGAAAATAATAAATGGGCATGTTTTTACAATGTCAAATTTATCACTAAACGTTGTTTCGGCGTTAAACCGAGACGATCGAGAAAGGGAAATGAAGTCCTGTTCGTGAATCGTGATTGGTACTCCATATATCTTATTATATCCTTATATGTAGATATGAGAGTTTCTACTGTAGTGTGAAACGATGGCAAATTCGCGATTGGATCTACCCTCTCGCTAGCGTCACGTTCATTACACTCGACCACCGATTAATAATTCGCTGTACGAATCGTGTGGTCGTGCTCTACTCTCTGGATTTCGTGATAAATAATTCGCGATGCACTGCCTACCACCGATAAATACTTCTCAGTTACGCGCTGCGTGAGAATCCCACTCTAATACCTCACCCTTAACATACTGAACGTATTACTGCTAAAATCCGATCGCGTTATCGATAAATACACGAGTGCTGCGCGTGTGAGAATATATAACGAGATTGCTAGACAGCTTCCAATGCAGTTGCAAAAGATATATACGTGTGCACCGTAAAGCACATTTGGCTTGTTGTACGTGCGTGCAACGATCCTTTCAGTTGCACGATCGTGTAAGAGAAAAGTTTTCCGGTCGCAGCTTCGTGCGCGTTGTACATGCAAAATTCGAAGTAATAGCGTAGAATAAAATCAAAGAAAAATGAAAACTTTTCTATAATATATGTATATCGTTTTTACTTGACTTTCATGTTTTACAACAGCCCCGTAAGTAAGCATCGGAAACTTTGTGGTGGCAATGATCAAATTTCACGTTTTTGGAATAATGTGGTCAGGGGTAACTCATTATTTTCTTCCCCATAAAAGTGATGATACTTAAAGATCTTATAATAAATACAATAAAAACAGATTCTAAACCGTTTAGGAATTGATTGAATAATCCGAACATTGCTGCTGTTCGAAAGCACCGATGTATTTTTTGGCGCTGGAATTTATTTTTTTCTTAAAGTAAAATTCCTTCTTTTTCCTAATGATTGGTATGCTAATCGCCAAAAAAGCCAAAAAGACGTCACATCCTTTTCCAGTAATCGAAAGCTGTTCAATTTAACAAGTGTTGCCAGCTTTTAGTGGTTTCACATATGTGTGTAGAATGAAACCACTGCTTTCAAGTGTTAAAAAAAAATAGATAGTTCGAAACTCTTAACAAACTCGACATCGTTATTTCTGTTGGTAGTTTGATCAGTTTTTGCAAATTCCGTTCCTTTTGTTAGCCAGATTGAATCCACTTCCCATGGGTGCACGGTTACGGCTGCATGCAGCTACAGTGTAGCCGGTTGTTAGTTCGACGTTTGAGTAGCTCAATGCATGCCATAGCTATAGTACGCCTCCTCTGTCTCGCTAGAACCAAAGCCGTGATGATTGTGTTGTGAATTCCAATTAGCTATAAAGCATCGTAACATCGTCTATAGTTAACTTGCATGGGCAATGGTTTCGCGGTGACCCGTGGTTCTGGATAGTGGAATTGTGTCTATTTGCTTCCCTTACTGCTTGTTTCTGTGGCATGGAGTCATCTAGATAATTTGGAATATCGAGTACGTCGGAGGCACTTGTCAGCAACTTTATGCATATATCTTGCATAATCCATTGCAGAATTCGAAGCGTACCAAAAACTATCTAATTATTGATAATCAAGCGATAGTGTGGGACGTAGCGATCTCCGCCGGATGTCACCTTATAGATTGTGTACCACGGTGATGACAGTATAGTTACGAAACAACAAGTTTTGATAATAAGCAAACTTAACCCTGCTTAGAGAGCTTCGCAGTTAAATCTGGAATGTGAGATCGTTCCCCAGATTTCGATGAAGGAGTAGAGCGAATAACCTCGGAAGATACTTGGAACTTCAACAAAGACAAATAACCCGCTTCCCAATCACAACAGAAAGCTCAGCTAGGGTATATCGGTGTCAGAAGTTATGATAGTGGCAACTTGGAATATCGAGTTTCTTGGCTACACTTGCCAGCAAATATATGCATATATTTTGCATAATTCATAGTAGCGCATGAAACGTACCAAAAACTATCCAATTATTGATGGGAAAACTCTACTATGGCACGTTCTGATTTGTAACGGATATCACGCTACAGATTTTCTGACACAGTGAAGGAAGGATAGTTTTGAAACTGGAAGTGTCGATTATGAGCAATGCAGACACTGCATAGAAAGCATCACAGTTAGATCACGAATGTGTAATCGTTAGCCAGATTTCGTTGCAGGAATTGAACGGGTAACACGGCAGAGGCGACGCGGAATTTCAACAAAGACAACGAAGCTCACTTTCCAGTAGCATCAGAAAATCCAGTTAGTCTAGAAGTTATGTCGGTAAGGGTCTCCAAGACCCGCCTTGGTCGTGTACCCTCGTCCTCCTTGTCGACTCCGTCCTTTCTTCTTCCTTTAGCGGCAGTTCTGCGGCCTTCCTGTGAAAAGCACGTGGAATTCCAGCAGCCCTTCGCACTCGCCTTACAGAATGAAGACGCTGGTTTTCGTCGAGACACCCCAGACGATAACACCAGGAAAATCGGCCAAAGATTAAACCAAACGTAACTTGCTATGATGTTGTCAAATTAACAAAAAAGTAAAGACATCATGAAGTTATATCTATCACACTTTTTTACAATCAATTTTTTCCTGATAAATCGCTTCGTCTAAGCTTTGATGCAATATCATGAAAGCGTATGTATTTCGTGGGACTTCCTCTTTCCAATAGGTTGGTGACACGCGGCGAACGGATTTTATCTGGCCGTGAAAGCTGCGTACACATCGCTAGGGTGAGATGCCTTCTTTACGGAGTACCTAAGGCAGGAAGTAGCAAGGAGAAGGGACGTGTTCGGGTTTTATAGACACCACTATCTGGCCTACTGTGCATGTTCGCTGGGTCAGCTAGAATATGAATAAACGATGTAATATCGAAGAGGAGTCTGTGATGCTGGTGACACGTACTTGTACCTCCACTCCGCATTTATTATATATTACTATTAGGTCGATCGTAAAGATAGAATCGATCCGGAAGTGTTGGAAGGAAGCTAGATATCATCCTTATATACCCTCGTAAAATCATCGGCAAATTCGTACCAGCGTTACTGGGATAAGCTTTATGGTATCAGCTTGAGAGCTATCTGGGTGGTGCTACGCTAGTTTATGGAGTGTATTTTCTAGTGTGTACGTTTATTTCCGTCCCTCTTCGTGCTCTCAATGCCGCTGTACATTATTGTAGCGACAGAAGATCAGCTTGTGTAGGAGACACGGTTTACAAAGCTCAACCGTGCGACGTGGTAACACAAACAGAGACGCGCGAGCTTTCTCGGTGGCGTACGGCTTCCAGTCCTTTGGTCTTTCCGATTTTACGCTACCGGAAACGGACGCAGCAGAAGGAAGCCGCGGCAATGGTAAAGAAAAATAGAAAACCACATAAGCCCCGAACCGAGTAACAGAATATATAGATCGCGAGCAAATATTTAGTTGTCGAAGAAAGTCATAAACGTCGCTCGGAGTGCTTCGGAAGTTCAAAGGTTGCGTGACTGTATATTCCCTTAGCGCAACGGCGACCGTCTCGACAAGAAACTTTACCGATATTGAAGACTCGGTCAAAGGGTCGGTGGTCCTTTGAGTCATGGTGTACAGGTCCTGAATCATAACATCTTGATATTTTTCTCTTTGGTTTTGATTCTTCTTTTATACCTTTTTGTCTACATGGCATGACCACTCTCGGACGAAGAAAACGAGGAAGCAGTGGCTTCCGAGGAACACGGTCCAGAGATTCTCTTGTACGAAACGTCCTGACTTATGATCCTGTCAGATGTGACACGTGCATTACACGCAATTTGAATTATACTGCGCATAAGGAAACGGAGAGAGAGAAAGGGAGAGAGAGAAATGAAATACGAGGAACACAAGAGATATTGTATTCTGTGTGCTGACTCTGAAATTTCGTCATGCCCACGGAGTAAGATCTTTCATCATATTCTGCAATGCACATGTCTATTGCAGAGTCGCACAATATTCAACATCAGAGATAAAAATAATATGTGCTTACTTGTAACTTAATACGTTTCGGTTAGTTAAAAAAAAATGCTTTTTCTTTATAATGATGTTCATCAAGGTTTGTGTTTCTTGTCGCGGAATAACAGGTGAATGCAGTA
Source organism: Ephialtes manifestator (assembly GCA_963970395.1). Lineage (NCBI taxonomy): Eukaryota > Metazoa > Arthropoda > Insecta > Hymenoptera > Ichneumonidae > Ephialtes > Ephialtes manifestator. The sequence goes on from OZ019976.1 coordinate 15,723,037, forward strand.
GAGTCTCATATAACGTTTGTACAACTGTCACACGAATTTTTAAAATCCGATAAAAGTCTTTCTTCCTCCGGATTCGAGATGAATTCATAGCAAAACGTCTTTAATGTACATGTTGTTTATTAAAAACTACCGTTGATGGAAAATCAGAAAATGATTAAGTCTTTTTCTTTATATATATAGTTCTTTTTGTCCGGAATAAAGAATTGTAAAGGTGGCATTGCACACCTCAAAATCGTCTAATAAACTGTAATGATTTTATTTGTTTGATTTTAGTTTAAATTTTATTATACAACAGTTATTTTATCATAAATGAAAAATTTGTCCGAATCAATCTGTAAATAATTATTTAAACTCAATTACGAAACTAATGGACATAAGTTAGATTAAAATGTAAATAAAAATAACACAATATAGAGAAATTTTAATAGTAGCACATCGAATAGATTAAAAACAAAATAACAATGATTGGCACATTAATATTGAACGATCCTAGCATATTAATAAATAAGAGTAAAAAAAAAAGAACAAAAACATAAATTTTGGCCAATGAAAGTTCTATTTACAACTATTCATTAAAAAATAAAAATTTGTAATATATATAAATTCTTATCATATAATAAATACACACACACTCACATACATTTAATACAAGTTATTGAATCTCACAAATTGTGTGATGTCATGAAGAAAAACAAAATATGGGTTATTTACAATTGTAAATGTAAATACCGCGACAATTTTTTATTATATTCATCAATGTCTATTTTTTATATTTTACTTATCTTTTCTATAGATATTGATTGATCTCCATATACGTATCCTTGGCCAAGGTTTTGAAGAAGTCAAAAGATAATTTATAAATTGATGATTGATATGTATATATATAACAGTTTCAAAATAGAATAAATTAATACGATGTCGTCTCGGCGATCGCCCGAAACGTTCTGACAAATCTCTATCGAATTGTACTGCCTATCGGTCTAGGATTAAACGATAGTTCCCCACTATTCAACCGTAGAGTACCGTTACTCAAGATTCTGTGAAATTAATATTGTGAATACGATTATATTCTTACAAAACGACTGTTCATCAAGAAATGTATCTAACTTATTTTAGACGTTCAAGTATTTTCCACCAAAAGTTGGCAGCATTACGCATGAACAGTCGTACATTTATCTTTTACACAAACATCAGTTTTGTCATCCATAATGCATTTCTGCGGTAAATGCATTTTAATGTTGACGAAAACAAAACGTTATTCGATATTTTTTAAATTCGTACGCAATGGTAAAAAATTATTTGAAGCTCGCCAGTTTGCATAAACCATTCTTTCTGGTTTCCACCCAAAACGAAGCGTTTTTTAACTGCCCGAATATTTATGTTATTTGTTCCATATTCTATTTGATATTTTTTATAATAATACCCTACGGTATCTACGCGATCGGTACCTTCATCGAAATCAAATTATTCTGTAATAACCTTTTGGTTAACAGTCAAACATGGAATAATCATTATGCTTTCAAACTTTTTTTCGTGAAATGGAATACTTTTGGGATGTATAACCGTGGATAACTTTTTCGAAAAATTAATCATCATAAAAGTATGGCATAAATACGCAGAAATGTTTTAACATAATTGTGCCTGCTCAATTCCCTTCTGCAAACAGACGTCTGCAATGAAAAAGAGTTAACCACTTTGCTCTATTTTTCTTTCATTAACCGTCTTCTCCTGATTGGTTCCATTTTATATATAGAAGAACTATATAAACAACTTGGGGAAATGAGAATACCCTGTTGGCTCTGCGCAGTAGAATTTTCCCTCAAATGGCTCAATCCGATGTCATCTATGTAACTACCAATCTGCGTATGAATGAGTATGGACAAAACCCTTCGGCCTATACAACGTTAAAAATTGAAGTATCTACTATCCATCGATCACCGCACCGTGTATATATATCTATCTAAAGCAGAATCTATATTGTATTCATTCATCTCGTATGCACAAGGACGAGCGTTTCGAACGATCGACCGTCGGTCCACAACACCCTTCCACGGTTCACGTTGATTACATTGGACGCTCAGCTTGGATGTGCTACTGTGGTTCATCTATTTCCGGGGGAGAGGAAGAGAATCAGAGATGAGGGATACGAAGTTCTGTTATGTCCAGATTTACGAGATAACGTATACAACCGCTTTCAGTCGTTATACCCCGTATACGATCAGCATATTCGCTTAGAAATGATTTGCCAGAAAGAAAGTCTCACCACAAACGAGAAGAAAAATATGAAAGCAGGAAACGCAACTTTGGTTCATTTAGATATTGATGGATGACGTGGAAACGATATCGCAAGCATTCATTAAAAAATCCTTATTGCCAAAGGCATCGAACTCTTGTTTCATTGAGGATGTTACGTAACGCATACTCGGGATCGTACAGAGTTTCTGTAATGTGCGAATATAAAAAGAACGCGAATCCTTCACTATCTTACTTGTCACTTGTCTACTACTACGCTCGCTGAACGATACTTCTTGTCTTCGTGCAGTAAAGATTTTTTTTACAGTTTCCGGTCGAGTGAGTCAACGAAGGCTGAAGAGTCTCTCGAAAGTGTTTGTAGTGTATATCCTCGGTGGTTATCATTTCCCTGGGCGTATAACACAAGAACGAAAAATCGAAGTTTGATGCTTCTGTGTTTGTCTTTTTTATTAAAATATTTCCTTTTTAAATCGTACTAGCACCTCCTGATGAATATTTTGCATGACTTAGCTCGCATTTCGTCACCTCACAAATCTTATTGTATTACGCGGACGTTAAGAGATATGACAGCTCGCCTTACATATAGCGAGTGCTAGCGAGCGGATATAGCGCAGCAGCAGCGCATCACTGTTCAGTGCATCGCATGCTGTGTGTGTATACTAAGATGAAACATGAAAGGTGGTTAAGCTGACAGATGACAGAGATCGTGTCGCTTGCTGAGAAGCTACTGTTCCTCGTTCAGGACACTCCTGTTTTCTTGGGTGGCCCATGCTCTGGCAACTTTGGAGATCTCTACGGCGATGAGTTACCATAGTGATGTCCAAAAGGATTTGCACACTCAGAACCCTCTGACTAATAATAATAATAATAATAATCAGACGGTTGTTAGTAGTACGAGAAATATGTGCTTTGCTTGATGCAACAAGATAAATACTGTATATGGTATCATGATGAATTGTCGTTCACCGACGACCTGACATCAGAACTTTAAAGTCATGTGCATATGTCTTATCACAGAACTTCATTGCACGTTGTTGACACCAGGAAATTAATTAGAAATTAGATTGTCGATTTTTAATTGATAAATGTGGGATATTCAAGTATTTAGTTACCAAAATCGATTGGGAAATAGCGTCGTACTTCTGTACTCATTTATTTTCAACATCCATTTTGTGAAAGTGCAATTAAGACTCGAATGCAATTCTGTGAGAATGAGAATGATCATAGACTTATGTAAAACGGATTTCATTAATGAAAATTTGAATCGGCGGCATAAAAATAGGAGATTTAATAAGAGATTTCGCCCTGGTTCTCTGACCATATCTCGGGAATAGTTGAAATGTTATGGGTCAAGAATGTCATAGAATTATGGCTTTTGCACGTTTTGATCTTTTAATAAAATTTAACAAATCTATTTGTTCAAGATAATGAGTTCCAGTTTATCGTATCCAGGAAATCGTGATCGACTAATGTCAGGAAATAAACGTAATTTGTGAGTGTCGTTGAGTAACGACCCTCTGATACTCATTCACCTTTTAAGTATTATGAAAGTCATCAATGAGTGAGTGAGATAGTAGTTTGACCTGATTGGGTGATGGTACAATGGGCCTTAAGGGTTTGCAAGAGTAGAGGGTGTAATTGAGCCGATGGTATCGCGGCAGTGGCAATGCGACTAGTGACATATATATGTCGTACAACGCGGAAACTCGTTGGAGACATTATTGGGCTGGTCGGGTCCGGATCCTCTTGTGCTTGGTCCTCGTGTCCCGGAGAATTATAGCGAGAGAACGAGGGAATGGAATCGGGCAAAGGGTCGCGAGGTACCGCAGGAGAAATACGAACAGGAAAGGGGATGAGTAGGAAGAGGTCTGTATAGAGCGCAATGACATTCTACCGCGAGAGAGAATAGTACAACTATTAATTGGTTTGGGTATCCTCCAGAATTTGAACCCAGAAGCAGAAGCAGCAGAACAGAAGGTCTAACGCGTCCAGAACCGGCAGTATCATCCACTTACATGCTAGAGTTATCCTCGACAATAACATACCAGTATTATAGTTCTCTGTCGTTTGGCTCTGTATCTGTCTCCTTTTCTCTTTCCCGTATCATCTACGAAGCAAGATACACGAAGGCGGTAATAAAACTTGGCCCGAACTACCAACCTGACGTGTCTATACCGAGCCGTATGCTTTTCCCCTCATCCTCTCGTTGCTTGCGAATGTAATAACGCGAAATGAATAAATGTACAAAATATATATGGTTATAGCAGTGAAGCAAGAAAAGTGCAGAAGATGCACAGTCGGTGATCATCCAGACGAGAAGAATTCGTTTTCCTCTTTATCGTTCTGGCGCTGACGACAACGTTGGTAAAATGAGATAAACGTAAAAATCTGGGGATTGGCTACACCAAGAGAATTTGTACGGCATGCATACATACAGATATAAAGAGCTGGTGCAGAACGATTTTTCGTAATTTATTTTCACGCGCGAGGATCCGTCACGTAAAGCTTTGCTAGAGGTCGAGGGTTGCACGTGGAAGGAAAAGTGCATGCTCGATGCAGACAAGCGGCGGCAACACCGGTAACGCTCCGCGTGCGGAACGTACGTTTCGTGCGATACGGTGAAAACGTGCCGGTGCTTTGCGGCCCAAAGGAAAGTGGTGGGAGGGGTGGAAAAAAAGAAGAAAAAAATCTCGGTACTCTTGGGGATAGTGTCGTTGCAACGTGTTACAGGAGAAGGAAAAACGAAGGATACAGAGGGTAACATGTATACTGTATATACGTAAGCCAGGTTCGAGGTGCATGGAGAAGTCGTTTGCGTGCCGGGAATAAATCTCAACAGGGATGACATCGAGATAATAGTCTTTGGAGGAAAAGAGTCGGTTGCTCGGTTTCGTCTACGTGTGTACAACTGAGGACGGAGCGGGGACGAAAATAGGTACTGTATTCAAGTAAAGGTCGAACTGAACGTCTACAGCACGTTCTTAAGATCACCAGCCCCTCACGATGCATCAAGTGCATACAATCTGAAGTATTTCCGAGCTATTTCTACTGTCTGGGATATCTAAGAGTGATGTCTCTATAACTAATCCATCGGTCTAGAAGAAACAGTAATTATTAGTGCAGCTAAGAGGTCTAGCAGCTGGAATTATGAGAGACTTTAATCCAACATGACATTTATTGACTAGACAGTTTGTGGTCTACTGTCAAAATGATGCATAATATCAATCACCCACAAAAGAGACTAGTGGTATTTCTATTTTGAGTTGCGATAAGGACAACTTAGTTTTGAGTTAAAAGTAGTATGGCTTATAAAGCTATTAGGTAGAAAGATAGGTGATGATGGCTGTAACTAACAGTTGGTCTCCGTGTCTTAAAGTCGTGTTATCTTGCTTATAGCATCGTTTGACGCCATGAACATAACATGTATAAGTTTTAACATTGTCGTTTCATTCCAGGTTGGGAAATTTGAAAACAGCTCATTCGACGCAGAGTTAGGGAATTACTGTATGTGGGGCACTTCTGTGTTGTAATATCTCGCCTCTCAATGGTATTACCACCTTCTCGTTTGCGTAGATGTCATATCGTGAGTGTAACGATAAACTCGAGAACTTTCTAGTTCCTAAATGAGAATATCCTCCAGTAGCGGCAAGACCAGAAGCATAGGAAGCAAGGGCATAATAGCCGTAGTGCGGGATGAAACGCTTATATATATCTCTGGTGTCACGGAGCCTCGCGTAGGGCTTAACTTAATTAGAAACTCGCTCCCCCAAGGGCATCTTTGCTTGGACCCCTGTTGATGATCCTCAATGCTAAATTTTAGCCAGATTCTGATCGCGGTGGCTAATCGAATCAATTAGTTTGTGGGTAGACAAGCTGTGGGTTGAAATGTTAATAACTGGTGATCACAGTCGGCATTACGATTCAGTAGTTGACGAGATAGTGTCTGGGCGTAGACCACTACAGTCCATCAAGAAATCCTAACGTTTCCGCCTGCTTTGCTTTGCGACGAGAGGATCTTAACTTTCCACAGTCAAGCTGCTTTCTGCATGGTCCCAGTGGAGAACAAAGTGCAGTGGAAAAGAGAGCCAAGTTCTTGGCAGGTTGTAAAATAATTACGAGGGTACGATGTGGGTCGCAAAGTCATGGACGTCGGGTACAGAGTTGCAGCAAAGGTATATAGTTCGTCGCATCCATGGAAAAAAAAACGACTCTGCCAGGCTGAATATTTGCATATCAAACGATGTGGCGCGGTAGGTTGAGTTCCACCGCTTTATGGACGCAACTTTTTCTACCGTAGGCATGGCAAGCGAGTGACGACTACTGTGCAAGTCGGTCGGCTAGATGACTTTGCGGAGAGTGCCAAGCCGAGTAGAGTAATTCCATTTTCGTACCAAGATATAAAATGTTCGGGTTACTTTCATATAGAATCTTCCGTTCCCTATCTTCTCACGGGACAACCGGAAAGACTACTAACGGCAGTCCAAAACGGCACTCTTTAATACATGAAGTAGTGCCGAACGATGAGGAACGGTTATTGGTCTCACGTATCGAAGCCAATAAGGTGAGGGGGTCATTTCGATCTGGCCAGCAGTGCTCTTACGTGCGATGGCCGGTAGCCAGTTTCTCTAGACGTAAAACCAGCACCATTGCAGGTCAAAATCTGGTAATACATTTATTGGCAGTAGAGGAAACGGCTGATCACTAGTTAATGGCCAACTTTTATCATTTTCTGTTAGACAACTACCCTACGTTATTCACTATCGACTGCCAATTGCTATATTGTGCCCATGACTATTCACTCCAGTTTATATACGAGACAAAAGAACGGAAAGAAAGAAAAGATCTATAAATGAATGGGTTTCGGTGGTCGTTCGTATGCGAAGTTCTTGCCATCTGGCGCCCGTTCGATTACACCACTTCTCGAAAGATCAAACCACATAGTACGGATTTTTAGTACGTTCGGCAGGTGGCCAATACCCGCCCACAGAACATTGCTCCTCTAAAATTATCGCATGTATCTTTTATCCATTTCTTCGTATATATCCAACGAAAATCCTGTGCAATCGAGAACTACGTGCAACTTTAACAGCACGCGTTGGCCAAGTCACGAGAGAAGCTATACCACTTCCTCGACTTAGTCCTGGTGGTCGTTGATTGTAAAAGAGCTGAATTACCACTTCCGGCCGACGCCAAGAGGGTTTTACGATGGCGACGCCAGCAGCACTACCACCGGCATTGGTTTTGTACATTACAGTAGCAGTTCTACTCCTACAAGTAGTAGTCGTGGAAGTAGAACAGTGTAACGGTAATAGTAGTAGCGCCGGTGGTGTTGCCGGGCGAGAGTAATTTCGGCGCCGAGTCGTGTTGCCGTGAGCTAGAGAGGTCTTACTGATAAAAGTGGGAAACAATTGCAGAACCCGCAGGGATTACGGCTCGGTACGGTACACCGGTTGTTAATGAACCCGGGGTGCGTTAAGTGTTCCGCTCGGGTATCGCTCTCACTGATACGTATATATATAAATATATATATATATATATATAGAGAGAGAGAGAGAGAGAGATATCTCGGTATAAAATTTGCGATGTACGTCGATACGAATGCTGAACACACGGACACTTTCATATACGTATAAAATGTAGATGAGAGGAGACGACGTTTTCGCGTTTTCGACGAGTGGATAGAATAGAGAATGGTGAAAGAGGTAGGGGGTTGTACATTGGAGAGCGCTTGGCGGGGGTGAAGCCCTTGCGTCCTATAGTATAGATATACGGTTATACATAGCGATGAGAGTCTGTTCGACACGCGGCCTGCCGGTACTTTCGTTTTATCGGTTCTCTTCTCCTGTAGAGCTTCGATCACGTGGTCGGACGTGAACTATACACAGGCTCGGCGACGTTATATGCCTCATCGTGGGAGAGACTCTCCGATGAACGTCGTTACTTCTGCCGTCGAATTTTATGTCTTGGGTAGATCTTCCATGCTTCGATGATGCCTGGCCACCGCCTATTCGCTCGAAATGAAATTTTGCTTGTCCCCCCACGCTAACCACTATTCGCATACTTTCCATTTCGATGTGTTGGTCACCGGGGTCGTGATTTTTTCCCGATAACGATTTTTCGCTCGGTGAAGCAACCATAAATGGCTCTCGATGAGGATGTTGGTCAGTACATCGACAAAAATGCTCGATAAATTTTATTATACTTGGTGTTAATGTACTAGAACTTCAGTAATAACCACAGTCGATAAAGGTGAAATTACACACCGAATCGATGTTTTCACATGATCTTCCATGAGCCTGTGAAACATACTGCACATTCTCTACGTGCAAATAATCATTTCCATTCTAATAAAACGGAATGGAATACGTAAAGGTGTGAATGCATATCATTTCTTCAGCACTAAATATCTGGGCGAGGCCGACGTGTCTGGTATGCTAGGGCTATAACTACTGATTTACTTTGTCTAGCTTCGCTGCCCCATTCTAGTCAATTTAAGGCTCGAATACATCTTGCAATATGTGTTTTCCGCTCGCTTGGCGAGAACCGGCAGTCGAGATATAGGCCCTTCGGGCATGAGTGGGGGGTTCACTCTCGATCAATGTACGGGCGCTTAAATCATCCGGCAATCTTCTCGTGTGCCCCCGTGTGCCTCGATGCCACAGCCGCCAGCAGCACCGACTCTCGGGCTATATCCATAATTAATGAACGATCCATTCCGTCAATGGACGTGCGAGGAGGAGCCGGTTATAGGAGGAAGGCGCGGCATCCTCGGCGGCTTTTCGTCTCTCCGTCTACTCAACCCCTTCTACCATGTCTACTGTCCGTGTGCGCGATGCTCTATCCCTTACGGTAGTTGAGACTCTCACCGCGGAAGTGTTTCGCTCGCGTGCCAGATCCTCTCGCACGCGATATCTAACTGCGATCCACAGCTGAGGGTTTCTAATATACAGCATACTGGAAGTACGGAGTTTTAGAGGGAAGAGCCTCGCCTCACGTGTGTTATATACTGACTATGTGCGAGTGTAAACCGAAAGCAGCACATGGAGCGATCTTAGCGGGAGCTTATCATTGTCGTGGCGTTAAAACGCTCTATGTGAAGCCCAGAAGCAGAAGGAGGAGGAGGTGGAGCACGAGATTATAATAGAGGGTTGTACCTCCTTCGTTATATCCCTGAGCCACGAAGTAATAGATATAATGGCCAGTGCAGCCCGACTGCTGCGATATCCTCACGCTATCTCGCGTCAAACCGTAAGTCAGGACACGCTGCACGCCGCGGGAGTTCCAGAAGTACGAGGCACATTCTCCGTACGTTCTTCAATTTTCTGAGCTTCGATCGGCCTATAAATCCAATTAGAAGATAATATGATATTTAGAAAAAAAAACCGCACTTTCAGTTTTTGTCGGTCACGGTACGGCTTTGCAAGGATTTTAAGGGTACGGCAGGATTTTGTTTGCCTCGATGCTCAAAAGAGCGGAAATCTCGGGTTCATACAGAGGGAGACCGAGCAGGGGGGCGGGGGGTGGCTTCAAAGGCTTTAATGAAATTAGATGGCCTCTTTGGTGGCTCACCCTGTATGGACGGTGTAATAGCGGTCTTAACCACTACCGCTGTGGCGGCCACCGGGAAAACGGCGATCAACCGGGCTGCTGCAGCTCGTAGCTGTGTATATGAACCTACATTGCATATATACGTATATATTGGTGGCACACAGTATTCGACTCACTACCCTGCAAGCTTTTGCTTCTGTTCCTCACGCTACTGGTTTCAGGCTATGGCTATTTCCTCGCTTTCGCAAAATCCTTAACGCTGTACCCGACTAACATCAGCAGATTCTGAAGCAGTCTACAGCCTGCGGAAAGCACGGCCAGTGAAGCTTTCATCTCTTACAGCGAATACCCGGTCAACGACGCCCTACGGACCGCACGAACCCTGCGGCAATCCGCTAGCTTTTCACTGCTGTACACGAGCTCATGTGGCTCCAGCAACCTCACCGCTCATGACCGACCTCCGTGAAAGGATGAACTCGTGCTGACCGATAATTATCGGCTATATGAACGAAAAAGAGGCAGGGGGAAATAATAACAACGAATTTTTAAATTAATATTGATATCCATGTTTTAACATTTATATTAAGATGTTTTCGTTGAACGGTATATGATCTGTACATGACAGGTTGCACTTTACGCAATGAGGAGATGATTGCAGAAAAGAAATCTTATTCACAGCCAATTATTATTGATCGATGCGATAGATAAACCGAAATTGAAACACACGCAAGTCGCGAGTAGTATCCTCGACCCGGTTTCTGTAAGCGCGATAAACTCACAGGAGCCAGCAGAGAGATTCGAGAGCTCCTTGGCTTTCACCACACAGGCTTTTATTATTCGTAATTAAACAGAAGTTACCGACTTCTCGCTTGATTACACGTTAAAAGCGGTGGTATAATTAAAGCAAGATGTAGTTTGAACTACAATAATGACGCAAAGTTTCGGAAGCGCTGGCTTCTTGGGAAATTGTGATTTTCTCGTTCGTCGCATACATCAAGAAACGAGACAGTTGGTCGCGTGAATATTATCATTAGTGAAGTAGGCTGACAGTTCTAATTATCAAATCACTTAGGTTTTTCTGAAACGATTATTACTACTTATTCAAGGATTCTAATGATTGCTTCTGATCGATGAACGTAAAAACTTAAACATAACATAAAACATCAAAACTACACCTTTGCAATTTTTGTTCAGCAAACCACCACGGTTTAAAGATTCGATTGAAACGAATTTATTTTAAGCGGAGTTGTAAGCTCCTACTACTTTTAAGAATAAAAATCTATTATTAAATTATTTTTACAGTTATTAGCTTATAATCAGAACAAGCAACTACAAAATTTATTTTTTATACATCTTTAGCACATGTGTTTTTTAATGCATTCAAGACTATGTTCCCATTTTCAAAGAAAACTGCCGCGAAATTATATGAAAATCGTTTTTTTAGCAATGAATAAAAAAAATATGAACTTCCTTGTTGCACCTAATCTATCAAGAATGGTTGCAAAATAATAATTATTAAGTAATTTACTCAACAAATATCTATTATATCAAATAATGGATAATTAAGTGTAAATGCATATTAAGTGATTAATCTAGTTAGTCTAGTTATTTGAATATAAATTGGCTGTTTCTTGGAAATACAAATTTTCCTACGAACCAGGATGAGATGCTGAACAAGTGAGTACTTTCCACTGGTCTGGATCGGTAAATATTCACAAGTATTATCGTTTGCGTGCTTGAAAAAACAGAGCCGGCACTACAGTTTATAGCGTCGAACGAGACCAGAAGTGTTGGCACGATGTTGGACGCGACGAGTCTATACGTAGTGCTCATCTACATCACGAAGGAACAAGTGCGATGCTCTATCGACATGAGAGACGTGCTCAAGTTTCGAAATCCGCATATATTCAGTCCACCTCGACGAAGCGACGTTGAAATTGCACTCAGCGATACCGGCGATTTTTCAAAGAGGGTCTAAAACCGAAACGTCGTCGTGGCTTACTCAATCCGCAATGTCTGCTAGTAACTGGAATTTATGCTGCGCAGCCTCACCGCTGAGGGTCAGAAAAAAGCATATGCCTGTGTGCGTAACGATTTTTTCTTTTTGCTTCACACTCTCCGACTTCACGCTTTCAATAGAAAAAAAGTAAAGTGAATTTTATAGACCGGCTTGGTGGTTTTTCTTTGTTTACACTTCTCTTTTACTGCCTCATCAAATTCTCATTCCGAAGGAAATTTATAATAGTCTGCTATGAACGTAGTATTTACCATGGCAATATTTGAATAAAAAAATAATCATTATGACTATACTATTGAATTTGGACAGAAAGGCAATGTGAATTAAATGAAGATTGTTTTAAATGGAAATTTTTTCAACTCCATAAAACGAATTTTATGGAGTTAACAAATTTTGGAAAAAATTTATGCTATTTATTAACTTTGCAAAACTTGATCTAGCGAACACAAATTTTCTACGTATGCGATACAATGCTTACATTAGTGATGATCGATAACTATTAAGGGCCAATATATTCTGTACATTTGTGATCCATATGCAAAAGAAATTACTTTTTTTCTCCTAAGACACACTTTGTTAGGGTAAAAACGTATTCGTCGCGTCGCATGTCTACCGGAGTTCTACTAGATGCCGTATGTGATATTTGAGTTTTTATTTGAGCGTATATGGTCACTCGTGATGTCGCACTGACGTTTGTTACAACTGACCTGTGTTACTTTTGGCCCTGATTTCCCTTGCGTACAGAGAGAAATATTCGTAGCTCGGAGAGGTTTGCGCTTCGTGAGCGAAGGATCGGCAGAGGCGATAGAGCGATGTATACTCCTTTTATAAGTATTCACATAGTGGAGAGCGGGGCAAAATGGCAACGCGTGTAATGGCCTGGCAGTATGAACCAGACAGGGCACGCTAGAACCGGGGTAAAATATGACACACGAAAACAAAAATTCGTACATTGACATCCCGCAGTCTTATTAATTATACAAATATTTTATAGAATATAAATATTACTTCGACGAACAGCATTACAGTTGTTAATTTACACAAATGTTTTTCATATCATAACGAATATAATTAACAATAACAAAGCCCTGAATTATTGAACACAAATTCAAACACATCTGCGAAAGCGAAAGAGGATACATCATTCCTCTTTTGCAGTGGCTTGTAGTAACAATCGACGGAGTAGTGGATACGTTGAAATACGTATGAAAAATGGGCACACCTTTCGTGTGCTCATGTCAATGAGGGTACCCGTGTAGAAAAATAGTTGGGGCTCTGACTTGGCCATTTCTAGTTTGCCCCAGTTCTATTAGGGGCCCTACTAGGCTAGTCACGCTTGAAGTACAGGGCCTTTAGAGGCTCAATATGATTAGGCCCCGAAGTTTGTCGTGGCCGCCTCTGTTGAGCCTAGTAGGGTTCTAGAGTAGATTCCCTATTGTGGATGCTACGTTTATACCTAAAAAGGCCCCTTATTTAATCGCGGCTGCCCAAACTAATTTCTGCACGGGTATCGTCGAAAACATTTTTGAACCGTGCGTCCAATATAATTCAAAATAAATAAAAAGATGTAAAAAAGAATAGATGTTTATTTTCTATTAAATTTAATTTTAAAAATATCGCGAGATTAATATCATGGCAATTAAACCATAATTCTTTTACGATTACAGTGTACTCTGATTTCATTTTCAAGAGGTGTGCCATTATGCCCCTGTTCCATCGTGTCCCGTAGCCATTATGCCCCGCGTTGTTATTTTGCCCAGCTCTCCCCTAACCATATTTATATTGACATATCACTTTATCGCTATTGTCACGACCATGTGCGAAAGAGAGGAAGACAGTACCTCTGCTACACTGGGCAATATAAACTACACTGGGACGAGGTGTTCACCAGAATAAGAGTTGCTTTCTCGTTGATGCACGCATGTTGTTCTCCTTTGCGACTCACCTCTCTAATGTACTTTTGACTTGGCGTCCTGCTCTATGACCGGTGGAGATATAAAATGCAAAGTCTATTAGTGTTTGCGCTGACAGCCGTTTCAAGCCAATATAATCCCATGCCCGACGCGCACACGCGTAGACAATAATACGAAGTGTTGCGAAAGACTGGTGTAACTAATAAAGATGAAAGTTCTATAACTTGTATGGTGAATGTTCTTGCCTGTAAAGCGATTCGCCTCGGTTCTGTTATATGCATAGACTATGTAATTGTGCTGTAATTAAATGTTATCTTATCTTAAAATCTGCCGTAGACATTATTTGAAACTAATACAAAGGGTTTTTATGAAGTTAATAATAGAAGTTCATCAACTTTAAGTAAACGTTCATTCAATAATTTTACTTCTAAATCCGTGAACTGATATATCATGTAAATTAAGATAAAAGTAGCAGCTCACAGTCTGATCTTTTAATTTAAGTTAAAACATTCATATTTACTATACGGATATCGAATGTATCTTGGAAATAAAAGCTTTTTGTTACATGATGCCATAACCGAGGCTACCCAGTTTGCCGCAAAATCCCGGCTATCGCGTCCGGCAGGATACGCGAAGAAGTACACTCATCCTCGCTCTCGCATTGCAATGCGACCGATCGGGTTCGTTGACCCGCAGGTGAGGAGGCTGCGGTACTCCGGAGCATCGTGTGCTTGTTGTGCCTTGCTTTGCCTCTCTACTGACATCCTTCGACTCCTCTCCCCGTGTACTGCAACTTACAACGTTACCTACACCCGGCAGCGTGCATTGTGCAGACTTTAACGTGACTTCCTGATGTTCCACTTGCCAGGCGTGCATCGATACGTCTATCGAGAACGTCAATATATTTGTACCTAACGAGAGAGAATTCTGTCCCTGTTATGACTCGAACACGTGAATAATAGAATAATGCAAAAGCATAGAGTGAATGAAGAATGCGAGAAAATCAGCGAATCCAATCAAATTTTGTATAGATTCAAATGAAGCCGAGTGTTCCACTTTCTCCCTTGGTACTTTGAAAAGTAAGATTAAAAGTGGAAGGTGAGTCGGTGGAGTGAGTGTTGATAATGTGGCGTCGAGTCGGCGTGTACTACATACACTTGGAAGATTAAAAGGTGATCCGTAGCTCGGCGAGCGTGGCATCGACCGAGAGAGTCCAGGTTCCATTGTCCGCTCCGTGCACCGAGTGACCCTTTTCACGTTCAGTGACAATGATAGTGGCACTGCGCTCCCATCCCCAAGCCCGTCGATGCGCTGATGGGTTGATGGGCTGATGGGCACGGCGGAACGAAACGACTGTGCGAGCGAACGAACCGAGAGACTGATGTGTCAGAGGCCACCGTCACAGGCGACGGAAGATTTCGTTCCGTGATGCTCTAAGCAACGAACTTAGTTTTTTTCAACATTATTTTCTTTTATTTATTTGCATGAAGAGAGGTCAGAGGCTGCCGATATATAGGAGAAAGCGATCGATTGGCAATACATCCTCTCTATAGAATTCCAACTGAACCCGGAACCAACGGTACACAAGCAAATTTACTTGGCTTGTATCTTGGAAAACATACTTTGAAACGCGACACTATCCATGTACTCAATTGAACCCGACTAAATTATACACTTTCCGATTCAACACGACTCAACTAAACAAGCTCCAACTCAATACTACTCAACTGAACACATTCCAACCTATTACAAAAAATCTCTCGATGCCGCAATTGCGCAAGTCAGAACTTCACATGGGTAAAAGCGGCTTATCGCTGTACAGGCTTATTTAGCAGAAACTGCAAATACTGGCAACTCTCAAAGTTCCATCTTGGCACAAGCCCATAAATCTGGTAACAACAAAGCTGTGGACCCTTACATGAGTTACTAAACGTAACTTAGTTTGCATGAAGAGTTTTCGTGTGTCGAGTTGAGCCGTTTTGACTAAGAGCTTATTAGATTTGGCCGTATTGATTCGGTAAGTGCACAGTATTTTCGTGTTTAATTAAGTATCTGCAGAGTACCTCATAAACAATTCAAATCTTCGAACTTCAAGTCGTGTACAGTTTGAATCCTGTAAAAACTATGTAGTATCTACTGCCGATCGATTGAGGGACAACGGGGGATACAAACGGGATTATATGTACTTGCGTAACTCACACGACGTGGTCGAGTCTATGGCGGATAAAAAGTTTTGTGGTTAGCTAGGAACGCGCTCACGCGCGTTTAACGCCGCTCGTTACACTATCACGAATCATAATCAACCACGAATGAACTGCAACAGTCCGTGTGCGGGTAAAGGTGTTGCTTGCTAGTGGCTGCAGGTCGCCGGCGTTTCGGAACTTTTAATTAATACCGAAACCCCCATCCCTCGTTTCTCCCTCGTTCTGGGGCTCCAGCGTAGGGCACCACACCAAATTAATTTTCTCGTCCACCAAGAGCGACGAGAGCTCGCGTGTCGAGCTGGTTTTCTCGTTTCAACAGCGCGAGAGACATCCTTCTCTGCCTTGACCTTTATTTTTAGCATGTCGCTCGTACTTCTCCTCGTAGTCGTATCTTTTAGCTCTCTCATATATATATATTATCAGCAGTTGGCCTATAGGGTGAGTTACTACGAGTTTTCTTATTTATACTTTCTTCTCGCTAAATCTCGCAACTCACGAGCGCGGGCATATTTTATCATCGTAAGTACGGCGTCTTTTATTTTCATTCTCAAAGCTCACGAATTACCGTCCGTTGGGAACTCTCAACGAGCAAATTAGTGACGTCCCTTTCATAAGCTTCATGAGGTTCAAATGGAGTTTTTCCTTTATTCAAAAGGACGACTTTTCATTATATAACTTGAGGGAGATGAAGGCAGAGTAATGAGTAATTCTCATGTTTTCTGGGCTCTTTTCGTTCTTGCGAATTGTAGTACTCGCCCGCTAAACCTCCTAATTAATTAGTTCCCTTCTGAGATTCAAAACCGTAGAATACCCAAGACGATGCCTACGCGTCATAAGATGTATATTTGTCGAACTCGTAAGGTCATTTCCAAGTTATTTTCAGAACTCTTGGGCTGAAGTGAAGGAAGAACTCAAAATCCCTGTAGTTATTTACGGAGCGAACAAAGTTGTTGATTAATTTGACATTTCTTGGAGACGTAAAATCATCCCGTCGAATGTGAATAGTTTTATTTTTAATCCGGCGAAAAGTCGCAGCCAATCGCTGTATGCGGAAAGAATTATCAAAATAGGGTCTGAAGCTGTGGTAATGACTGTGAGTAGCTTTCGAGTGTGTGAGCTTTACCAGACCGAGGGTAAGCCAACTACGGAAACTGTTTGAAGAGCGAGTGGTTTCGGTCTAGGAGAATCGTGGAGTTGTATCAACAGCGATAGGAGTAGAGTTTGGGTCAGAGAGCAGAAGCGAAACTCGTTTGCTTGGGTTTGACTAAGGCGAACGCGCGGCCGTCTAGCAGATGTGTATTAGGTCAAGTCTGTTAAGGTTAGGTAGGTATGGGTGCGCGCCGTGTGTACACCGGAGGATCTCATTAGCGGGATTTGGGTGGTGTACTGGAATTCCAGTGAGTGGGGGAAGGGGGGTAAGCTCAGGAGGTGCAAGGCTTCACTAGCCCGGCTATGGTTATTCCCGGTATGTACACTGAACTATATCGAATATTCCGAACCTCAGAATATTAATAATCGTGATAGACGTAATATACTGAGATATTGCAGTGCACTGAGAACTTATCGAGGGGTAAGTATTAGTTCTGACGGAAATATCAATATTGAGCAGTAACAAAAGATGAAGTTTGTTAATGAAAAATTGTCGTTACTTTCCTGTACAATGAGTTATCAACTAATTTTGCATACTTTTTTAATAGTGAGATATAATTAAATAAATGTACTGTACAACACAACGATTTGTCCCATTTATATTTCGAAAAAAATCCATTGTTTTACCGGGTTAGCATAGAAAAATCTTTAGGAAATATACTATTGAGGACATTAGGTGGAAGTAAACTTTGTTCCAGACTGTATGCTCTATGCACAAGACCGTTTTTCGCTTTCCCGTCATACGCATAACGTCATTGCATACTTTTTGAATAGTGAGGTATAATTAAATAAATATTGTACAGTAGTTTATTATATACATTAACGGGGTGATTTTACATTGAAATAAACGAATCATCTCGAGTACTATTGTGACCCAATCCTTTAAGGTAGCTAAAATCGCAACTGCGACCATCTCAACACAACGATTTGTCCCATGCATATTTCGAAAAAAATCCATAGTTTTATCGGGTTAGCATAGAAAAATCTTTAGGAAATATACTATTGAGGACATTAGGTGGAAGTAAACTTTGTTTCAGACTGTATGCTCTATGCACAAGATCGTTTTTCTCTTTCCCGTCAACGCGAACATCCACGAGATATATCTAATAATATGATACGTGTCACTTTTCTGAAGGCTATATCAATCCAATGAGACGGCCAATCATTCTCCAATTATTTTAAAATTAGATAGGTCGCAATCACCCCTCTCTAATGTGCCCTAGATTCTTTATCAAGTTGTTACTTGTCGTTGTGACGGTAAGATTGAAAAGTGTCGTTTTTACATACTGAGTATGTAATTTAGGTTACATGGTAATCTTCCTAACTACCAATATCTTGGCTCAGTGATGATCAACTTAATTTAAATTATACACAACATTCAATACAATTCAATACACAACAATGTGTACTCCAAACAATATCATTTGGTTGAGATGCTTATGAGGTTAATGCAAGATGCAACTAAAATTGAGGTGAATATATCAAAGTTTTACAATAGTTCTCTAGTACACCAAAGAAACAGTTTCCTTGATTCAATGAAATTTCATTAAAATCCCAACCTATGAAACATTTCTTTGAAATCATTGGAATAATATACTTAAGCTAATAGTATATTTCCTTTGAATGATCGGAAATTTAATGAAATGTATTGACATTGAATTAACAATTGTATTTGAACGAAGGAACTGTTTTTCATTGATTTCAACGAAATCGTCCTCAAGATACTAAAAGAAAAACGTAACCCATAAAATGACATGTCGCTAAAGGTATGACAGCACGGCGGAGGTTGCGTGAAAAGAAAAAAATGTTCCATACCATACTAGATGCAAAAAGGTTGTAAAAATAATTTATTTCAATAAATACCTGCCCATCCATTTTTGACGACTTTTCCCGACTAATGACACAATGCAACAGACGCTATCGCGCTAACCGTTGGCGGCTCGGATGCCGTCAAGGAAATTGTTTCTTTAAATCAATGAAACCCTTTCTTTAAAATTCAAATGTACCATTTCATTGAAAGCAAAAAAACATTTCCTTAAAGTCACCGAAAAAAAAGAAATCGACACATTTCCTTGGAATCAATGAATTCTTTTTTCTCGGTGTACACGTGATACGTCGAATTTAGTCTCAAACCCATGCAGAAATTTCGGCAGGGATCCAGCTGGATCCTGCCTGGTATTCCCATCTTCCGGTCGGATTCCAGTAGGTCATCGGATCGGATTCCAGACATGCGATGTAACGCGCGGAAATTGGTTTCCGATCGGGATCTCGAACTGGGATCCGATCCGATGGCTAACTGGATTCCAGCCGTTAGATGGGCCTCAGCGATCCTTGTCGAAAGATGGGAATACCAAGCTGATTCCAGCTGGTTCCCTGTCCAAATTTCTGCATGGGGCTGGTCAGAATTAATTTGTAACTGAATCTGTAACTTTATTCTAGATTCCAATAATAACAAAGACTGTAATAAAATCTGCAATAAGAACGGCGTCAACAAAAAATCACTGTTTCTGTGTTGGACGACGACCATCCCAGTCGTGGAGGAGATGAACGCGTTTATCTCTATTTAATATGATATCTCCTTTGGTGTAGTCCGCACTACCCCAAACTTATATAAATGCGTTTGAAAACTTGACAATTTGTAATACTTATCGGATAGATTGTATTTATGGAAAGTAAATAATAAGTGAAGTGTACGCAATTCAACGATGACTTTCTTACTTCTGTCCTGACTCATTTTCAGTGATAATTATACTATTTTTTGTTTAATAAAATTGGTGGGACAGGTTAGTTGAGGAACAATTTTGACGAAGTTCCCACATGTTCATTTTGTCAGATGCGGTAGGATAGGTAAAATATTTCGCTTCAATTTCGATAATCATCCCTTCTCTTTAATTTTTTCCGCCGAATCCTCAGAATAATAGTATATTACGATATAAGTGCGGTACAACTTTTTATGACGGGTGTTGCAATCACACGTGACAAGGAAAACATTTTCGAATGCGTATTGTACAACATTTTACCGCGTAAAATGTAAAGTAAAATTAGTTCCGCGCCAATCGTTTAGTAACGAGAAGACGATCCGGGATCTATTCAGAATCCAAGTTGAATCCATCTTAGGGGTCACCCCTAACAAATCCCGATGCACAGTAATACTGCTCTCCATTTAGAATTGGGACACGATCTGGAATCCATTCCGAGTTCAAATGGGACGTCCCTTTTTGGGTAACCCTGTCAAATCCCGATCCATGACAAACTGTCATTCAGTGAGGAAGTGGAAATCTATTCAGGATCTATTCGGATTCCAAGTTGGATAACCCATTTAAGGAAACCCGAGCCAATCCCGACCAGGATCGAGTCTCAAACTGGGACGCCCAGACAGATTTCTACATGGGAACCGGCGGCATGCTGGTGTTTTAGGCTCAGTAACATCTTTGACCTTGGCGTAGATTTCAAGAGTGAAAGAAATGCCGTTGTGAATCATTCCGCGCCGGTGTGCTTCGCGAGAAAGAGACGAGCAATGAAAAATGAGTATAACATACGTTGGCTCGCCGGCCACGGCGTCTAGCTATCCTGTCTAGCGAGTCTTTTGTCGGCACTAAGGTCCACTGTTACGTTGATCCCGACACCGCCTGGGTGTGCTAGCTCGTATATACACATAGGCAGAGTCTAGCTAGTAAAAAAAAGGAAATGGAAAAAAAGGAACTTTTAATAGCCATAGCGTGGGCAGTGAGCGGAAACGTTTACGCGGCATCTCTCTTTAATTACGCGACGACCGCGTGCGAGTCGCGCCTGCGTATTCAACAGCTCAAGAAGGAAATGAGCCACGAGGGTCGTAAAAGACCTGGGGACTCTAGAGTGACGAAGAGGATGAAGAGGAAAAAAGGAGAGCGATAACAATATCCTGCCCGGCTTCTCTCTGGTGCGTACTTGAATCGTGCTTCCCAGAAACCTTCTAGGTTAACCTGGTTCATGGTTGACTGCGAATTATCAGAAAACCATTTACATCTGGATTGCAAATATCACAAGACAGTCAGGGTACAGGATTTCCAGATTCATCGTTTTCTTCACAAACCTCGCACTTCATTTCCTTCTTCTTTCCGATCTCTCTACCATCTACCAGCTTTCCGGCTTCACCATCGATTGCGCAAGGTCTTCTCCGCAGAATCTCAACGAATACATGTATTATGTACATTGCATCTCGCGCTTTAGCTAGCTACCTTCTACGAACGAGTGTGTTTTCCATAAGAATAGCGCGCCTGGACGTTTAACCCGGCAAATAGTTTTTTAGCTATATCTACGTGCACTGTTTAACCGAGAACCAGTTGACTTAATCGATGATTCGCATTCCAGATATCGAGGAAAAGTTTGCCAAGTCGGAATAACGAATCTGGAAACGGAAAAGCTAATAGATAAGCTTCAAAGATATTATTTTATGGGCATCACCGGTTTCATTATAATTTTCCACTTAATAACCTAAATTTAGTGATTCAATTTCTCGTCTACGTAAGTTGCTGTGGCGGGAGAAAATTGCAATCATTTTTTACAGTGGAGACATGCAAATTTTTAACCTTTTTCAGGTTAAGCCACTTTCTCGCTGAACAAAAAAGTGACAAAAATCGTTACTGATATTTTGATGTCTAAATGTGTATTTCTATCATGAAATAAAAACGTAGGATGCATTCCTAATAATGCTTCCACACCTCGCAAAAATGTTCTAGAGTACGTTGATTACAATTATTTTCAATGTTATAAATTACCTATCTCTCCAAATTAGCAAATAGGTTACGTTGGCACTTGCAGGATTAAGTACTTAATATTGGATTCATCTGCTGAGCGGCATCTGCGATATTCGAATTTCCACGAATGCAGCCACGCATACCGTTGTTCACACATGCGTGTCGCAGGCGTGAGAATATTAATAATTGATTCTTGAGTCCATTTGCCGCATGTTGAAAGCGGCATCGGTCTGGTACGGGGTTGTTAACCGATACTGTCACCCTAGCAGCATATATACCGTACGTAAAACCTATTGCACACTATAGCTCAACCCATAGTGCGACTAATGCGAGGATTACCGGCGTGTAGTAGATCGCCACCAAGCCCAGAGGCACATAATCCTTCGAATCGACTATTACGGTTATTGGTGCTGCTGGTGCGTTTCGCGATATTCACTACTAATGACACTTCCCACGCATCGACGATACTCATAAGGGTCGGGTCCTGAAACTGCAAACTGCAGAACCCCACGTGTATCTATAAACCCCAAATTCTCGAAGCCACTAATTGAATCAAGTGTAATAATGGAGTAATGCAGATCGCCTCAAAATCCCGATAGATCATCCAAAAAAATGGCATATATCGGTGATTATTTTTCCCATCGGAATTTCAGCCAATAGAAATGACGCATTGGCCTCATGTGGGGGAACCTAGTCGATTTTATTTCGGATATTTTTCGGATATTTCCTAACAAGTTGCTAAGCAATAAAAACAATTTCTGAACAACTTTTAACCTGAGAATTCTTCACATCTGTCAAACTTCTAACGAGAACTGGAACGTGATCTGAAGAATGAGCCGAGATTCCGATGGAAAAAATAATCCGACAAATACCCCTCGAGCTTCAAAATTAATTGTGTATTTCCCTCAAACTTCCCTGCATACAAACAATCGTGTCATGTTTTGCAGAAAATTCCCTCGTGCAAGCGCTCAGAATTTTTTAACCTGCAAAACTTGACACTCTTGTTTGTATGCAATGAAGTTATCGGGAAATACCCGATAATTTTGAAGCTCTTGGGGTATTACTACGGAAAATATTTGTCATAGGTGTATAATCTGTAATTTTTGGCAGAATTAATTCAGGTTATTTGACCATATCATTCAATAAATAGAATGTGTACACTGTGTAAAAAAAAATTGGATGTAATAACTACATTTTCTATTCGCTATATCTAATCTCCATAAAATCAGTTGCAACATCTTATAAGTTTATTACTATATCTAATCGTGGAAGCTGTGGCAACTATAGTGGGATATTTAAAAAAAAAAATAGTTTTGGTAATTATTAAATCGAATGAAAGTTTGTTGTTACGGCTACGACAAATATTTTATAGTTTTTTAGAACACAATTATAAAAAAAAAAATACGCGTGGTGTTTGTTGTACGCGCATGTCGCGCAATTTTGGTTTGAGATGTGCCCGCTTGAAGCACTAGAGTCAGGGTTAACCCAAGATGGCGATCGACACGGATCGCTCGAAAAATCCGTCAGTCTTAATTTTGAATAAATAATTATATTTTGACATTTAAACGGCTCATATGTGATTTATTAAATAAACCCAACATAAACATTGGTCCTTCGAGTAAAATAATTAAAAAACAGTGATTCGTACGCGTGTGAAAAACAAAACTTCATATGGCGCGTGCGATCGATGGTGTGCTCAATAAAAACGGTTGAGATACCTGCGAGAAAATGGTGAAAAACAAAGACACGAACATTACGTTCTCATAAAATTTACATGCGATTCATCGCGACAAAATTGTTGAAAGTCATCGTTTCGGCCCTCGCCAAAATATCAGCGAGCAGTAGCTAAAACGACGTGACAAATCATCGAGCAACGGGCATCTTCAGTACCCGGCATTCGGATCGAGCAGTAGCAGCAGCGAATCGACGACGCAGAACGGCTTAGCTACGACATCAACACAAGCGAGACAATACGCGACTCAGCGTCTCTGATAAGTAAACATAAGCAAAAACTGTGAGTTCATCCTTTTCATTATACCGTGGAATTTAGACATGCTTCAGAAATAACGTCGTCTCGTAATATAGTTATAATAGCAAATAATTTCTCGATATGGCATCAATAGCGTCCCACAAGCGTTCCCGAGCGGCTATAAAATCGTCATTAACGAGATTTAGACAGTACATCGATGCTTTTATATCGGAGAGAAACGTAGAGAACTCGGGAGATCCAGTAGAGCTAAACTTGCGAATGAGCAGAGCGGAAAACTTATTGACCCAATTCAATGAAATTCAACAATCGATGAGAGATCTCGATGTTGACGGTGCGCTGACAGATGATTTAGATGCTGAGAACACTCTTTTCGAAAGTACATTTTTTCGTACCATTTCAAAAGCACAACAGTTGCTGCGTCCGTTCGAAGAACAAGAAAATAGAGGTCAAAGAGCAGGGACACCAGCCAACAGCGAGATCACTCATCACAACGTTAAAATTCCGACAATAGCGTTGAAGCATTACGATGGTAGTTACGAAGGGTGGGAGCACTTTTATGATATGTTTATTGCGTTAGTAGACTCAGATGCTTCGTTGTCCAACGTACAAAAGTTTTATTATTTACAGTCGGTCCTCAAGGACAAAGCCGCCCAAGTCATAAGCTCACTAGCTATAACAGGAGTAAATTACACCGTAGCACTGGATCTCCTCAAGAATCGATTTGAAAACAAACGTCTCACGAAACGATATCACGTGCGTGCTCTTCTCGACATACAACCGGTAACAAAGGAATCTGCAGTGGCTTTGCGTGCACTGTACGACGATTTATGTAAACACTTGCGAGCGTTAGTGAAATTGGAGGAACCCGTTGACAAGTGGGACACGTTGATTCTCGAGTTGATTTCAAACAAACTAGATACAGCAACAAAACGCGAGTGGGAACAAAAATATATTTCAGAAAATTGGAAAAAAACTGATGATTTGAAAACTTTCTTAGCAAATCGGTGCGAGATATTAGAAGCAATGCAAAAAAAGGATAGTCAAGAGAAACCGCAAACTAAAACAAACTCAAGTCGAAAGTCGGATCACACGACATCTCACGTTAGCACAAACAATACAAACAGTTGCCCGATTTGTGCAGAAGATCACAAAGTTTATCAGTGTCAAAAATTACGAGATCTGCCTGTTCAATCGAGAATCAACGAGGTCAAACGACTGAATTTATGCTTAAATTGTCTCGGCAAAGGTCACGGAGTAAAAACGTGCAAGGCAGGAAACTGCAGATTGTGTCAAAAAAGGCATAACTCATTGCTCCACCTTGAAAATCAGTTGAACAGTGCACAGCAAGAAACTAACGATTCGCAATCGAATGTTGACAAGCCCAGCTGTAGTAAGAATAGTAATACAAGCGCTTCAGTACAGTCTGTCACAGCGTGCGCGTTCAAGCGCCCAGCTCAGGTATTATTGTCGACAGCTATAGTTTACGTAGAAAACGACTCAGGTCAGAGAATAGAGGCTAGGGTACTGCTTGATAGTGGTTCACAGCCAAACTTTATCACTCAAGAACTATGCGATAGGCTCAATCTTCCGAAACAAAAAATTCAACAGTCGATCGGTGCGATAGCTCAGGCGAAAACAGCGATTTCAGAAGCATCAAGCGCAAAAATTACATCGCGATTTAATTCGTTTTCAGTTAAGCTCAGGTTCTCAGTTCTTCAGAGTATTACTGAAAATCTCCCACTGTCAACTTTCAACGCAGAATCGATCGAGATTCCGAAATATGTGGTACTCGCTGATCCTTCGTATCACATACCGCAGAAAATTGACATGTTGCTAGGAGCCGGTGTATTTTGGGACTTGTTGTGCGCGGAGCAAGTGCGATGTGGAAGAAACAAACCAATCATCCAAAAAACAAAACTCGGTTGGGTCGTCAGCGGTCCGTACACTGCACGAGATCAAACATCGACATCGAGGGAGTTCTGCGGATTCTCAAGCGAACGTGACCTTCAAGAGAATGTGCAGCGATTCTGGCAGATTGAGGAGGTTTCAATGACAAAGACAGAGCATGACCTGTCGCGCGAAGAGCTAGCATGCGAGCAGCACTTTCGGCAAACTCACACGAGACTTCCATGCGGCAGATTCGAAGTTCGACTGCCACTTCGAGAAAGTATAAACAAACTAGGTGAGTCATACGGAAATTCGCTGAAACGTCTACGATCCATCGAACGAAAATTCGTAAAATTTCCTTGTATAAAGCCTAGATACACGAGCTTCATGGATGAATACGAAGAAATTCAACACATGACCGAAGTCAAGGATGAACCGGGACATCGCATCACGAACTATTTGCCTCATCACGCTGTTGTAAATGAGGAGCGAATCACTACGAAACTTCGTGTGGTTTTCGACGCGTCGTGTCCCACAACAACAGGAAAATCACTCAACGATTTATTAATGGTCGGGCCGACAGTTCAACACGATTTAGTGGATATCGTATTACGTTTCCGGCAGCATCCGTATGTACTCACAGCTGATGTATCGAAAATGTATCGGCAAGTATCTGTGAGTCCCGAAGACAGAGAGCTGCAACGCATTCTATGGAGGACGGAGGTAAACACACCGCCGAAAGTCTATCGTCTCAACACACTCACGTATGGAACTGGATCTGCTCCTTTTTTGGCAACGCGCTGCCTCATGGAATTAGCTCTGGAAAATGCAACGAAGTACCCAGAAGCGAGTGAAATCATAAAAAGAGATTTCTATGTCGACGATTTAATCACCGGAGGTTCGAACATCGAGGAGCTTCGCGAGAGAAAACACGAAATTACTCAAATACTACTATCGGGCGCATTTCCGTTGGCAAAATGGAACTCAAACTCAAAACAGGCGCTCGAGACTGCTACAAGTGACCCGTCGATCTCCAACAACATTGGTGAAGACACAAAAATTCTGGGGCTTCGATGGCGTGCGGACACTGATCAACTTTATTATCACGTCGACCTCTGTGAGAAGGAACTACGACCTACAAAAAGATTGATCTTATCTTTTATAGCACAACTGTTCGATCCCCTTGGTTTGATCGGTCCTGCAATAATAAAGGCCAAAATTCTACTTCAGCATCTTTGGCAGCTGCACGTGAGATGGGACGAAACTCTTCCGATGGATATCTACACTGAGTGGATGCAATATAAAACACAAATTGCGAATTTGAACAACATCATCGTACCTCGCCATGTACTCTGCACAGACCCTGTTCGAATTGAATTGCACGGATTTTGCGACGCGTCAACAAAGGGATATGGAGCCTGCCTCTACCTGAAATCAGTGGACTCTTTGGGTTTGACAACAGTACGTTTGCTGTGTGCAAAGTCTCGTGTTGCTCCTCTCAAGACTCTGACTTTACCACGATTGGAGCTCTGCGGTGCACTGTTATTGGCTCGTTTATATCGCAAAATGCATGTTGCTCTAACAGTCGAAATTCATTGCAATTATTTCTGGAGTGACTCAAGCGTTACGTTGACATGGATTCGTGGAGAACCATGCAGGTGGAAAGAATTCGTGCGTAACAGAGTAATCGAAATTCAAGAGCTAACTCTCAAGGACGACTGGAAACACGTGCGTTCAGAAGACAACCCAGCAGACATTATTTCGCGTGGAATCAATCCAGATCAGCTGCTAAATACTCGGATTTGGTGGCAGGGTCCCAAGTGGCTTTCGAACAACGAAGACACTTGGCCAATCTCGTCATGCCCGCCGGTTGACGTTGTTCCGGAGGCAAAAACAATCTCTGTCGCTCTTACCACGCACTCAAGTGAAGTACAATTGATTGAGAGATATTCGTCATTAATGAAACTACAACGAGTACTCGCGTTCGTTTTGCGTTTCAAAAATAACGCTAAGGCTATTGTCGCTCAACAGGAACGCCAAACAGGACCACTGACCACCGAAGAACTGACTACATCGTTGGATGTTCTTGTGAAGATCGCGCAGCAACAACAATTCGCAGAAGAATTCGAAGATCTGAAGAAAAAACGAGACCTCAATTCACGAAGCCAACTTTTGAGTCTCAATCCATATATCGACGACAAAAATATTATCAGAGTAGGTGGACGATTGAGAAACGCGCAGCTGTCACATGACGCGAAATTTCCGATCTTGCTACCTCCAAAACATACCTTGACGAGACTAATTATTCTGCATTATCACCACAGAAATTTGCACGCTGGACCTTCGGCTCTACTGGCAGCGCTGCGAGAACGATATTGGATAATATCATCGAGAAATGTCATACGCAGTGTCCTACGAAAATGTGTCACGTGTTTCAAGCTTCGACCAGTTAGTCCAGTTCAATTAATGGGAGACTTACCTTCAGAAAGAGTCACTCCTAGTCGGCCTTTCTCAGTTGTTGGTGTAGATTACGCAGGCCCTTTTAATGTAAAAGTATCGCGGAACACATCCTCAAAAGCGTATCTGTGTCTATTCGTTTGCTTAGCCACGAAGGCAATTCATCTCGAGATAGTGTCCGATATGACAACCGAAGGGTTTCTGAATTCGTTTAAACGATTTATATCGCGTCGAGGTAGGTGTAGGATCATTCAGTCAGACAACGGATCGAATTTCGTAGGTGCAAGCAATGTAATGAAAAAAGTAGCTGAATTATTGGCAAGCAAGTCGCATCAGGAACGAGTAATAAATTTTGCTGCAAAAGAGTCTATCGATTGGAAATTTATTCCGCCCTATTCGCCGCACGTAGGAGGATTGTGGGAATCGGCAGTTAAGTCTGCAAAGACGCATGCGAAAGCTGTTATAGGAGAGACGAAACTTAGTTTTGAAGAATTGTCGACAGTTTTTTGCCAAATTGAAGCATGTCTAAATTCCCGGCCTCTCTTTCCACTATCGACGGACCCAAATGAACTGGAAGCTCTCACTCCAGGTCATTTTTTGATTGGCACGTCCTTGTGTGCATTGCCTGAAGAAGACGTCTCAGACGTACCGTTAAATCGATTATATCGATATCAGCTTCTCACTAGAATGAATCAAGATTTCTGGCGTCGTTGGTCAAAGGAGTATGTAACTCAACTCCAGCAACGTAATAAATGGAAAATCAAAAAGTTGAACGAAAATATAAAAATTGGAGCTATGGTCCTTTTAAGAGATAGTACGCCCCCGCTGAATTGGCGCTTGGGAAGAATCATTGACTTACACCCTGGAAAGGATGGATTAATTCGTACTGTTACGTTAAAAACGCATTATGGAACGACTCAACGAACTCTCCCGAAAATTTGCGTTTTGCCAGTAAATTAAGAGTAATTATAATATTTTTACGAGTTGGATAAAAATAGTTGAAAGCTTTACTTTCAAGCCCGCCGGTGTACGCGCATGTCGCGCAATTTTGGTTTGAGATGTGCCCGCTTGAAGCACTAGAGTCAGGGTTAACCCAAGATGGCGATCGACACGGATCGCTCGAAAAATCCGTCAGTCTTAATTTTGAATAAATAATTATATTTTGACATTTAAACGGCTCATATGTGATTTATTAAATAAACCCAACAAAAACACGCGTGGTGTTTGTAAAAAAAAGGTGTCACTTTATACTTACTTTATAGAAGTATTAAAAAATTACCATGGAATTGTATTAATTGTAGTCGTGACACTTGTCAACAAGTGTGATATTTTAATCATATTTACGGCAATAATTTTCATACCAATATGTTGAGATTCAACATTCAACATTATTGCTGAATCTTAAACTTGTTGACGGGTAATCGTCCAGTGTCATACTACTAAATAACAGTAGCAGTGTCATTTCAGATAAATTTGGAATTTCTACTGAATACTTTCACGTACGTAGTTGGATACTGCGACTGATAGGTAATGTACAAACGATACTTGGTTCGTGCAACTAATTCTTTTTTGCTCTGATGACTATTCGTTTCAGACCATGAACGGTAAGGTCTTTGACGCTGGTCGGTATGCGGGTGGGTGTGATGTGCTAATCAACGAAGGACCCGCCTCACTGACAAACGAACCAGAACGTGCGCGAAACGAGAGCAGTCGTATGTACCTACCACGCGACTAATTAAATTTTTGACAAGGCACAGACACGTGTGCTCTGCGAACTTCGTTGCATTTTGTGCGTTACACACCGGCTAGCGTAAAGCGCCTGGTGCAGTAGAAATACTATCTGCTACACTCAAAGCAGTGTAAACGATCTTTTTTTTTACAAGAATGGAAGCTCATAAAATCCACGAAACCGCCAGCGAAAAATTAGTCGTGAAACTATTTTGTACATTTTAATTATTTTTAAATTATTCGATGCACCAAATGAGCGTTATCAATTTAGCTTTGCCCTCATATAATATTAGCAAATACTCAATAATCCTCAGATTACCATTTTATAAAACACATTTTCCGAAGTGCGTATAAATTTTTGAGGCTAATAAATTTGATGTGTATGAATAATAATAAAAAATATTTATCGTTTTTTTCTGCTGTTTTCATGAAAATTTCACGAAATTGACAGAGCGATGAGGGGTGATAGATCTGAAAAGATTTCATCAAGCAAAACGTGAAGGCTGGATGTTGAGAGGATGTTAAATGCAGTGCAGCGAATTCCGGAAACCGTAAGAACGACAGCCTCACGTTCAGTTAACGCGATCTCGAGTCCATTGTGTAAGGTAGATTAAGGGAACCGTTTCAATTTCAACCGATATTCACCGCGTTGGAGAAAGAGACCGACCAAGCAATTGTATATCGTATTTTAACGCCGGGAGAGCGAAAATCAACACCGCATGCTTTCACATTATTACAATGAAACGAGTACGAGCTGCAGGCGTCGAAGTTGTTTCATTGTTGCACCGTAAAACAAAGAAGCCCTCCCGGACAGAGTCATATAGCTCAGAAACGGGATATGTTCGTTCTCGGCCACAGGACTAAAACTGCTGAATTGACTTTGTTACAAGATTTTTATCATTTTTTAATTATAAAACTAGGTAATTCGATTTTCAAATACATTCATCAACTTTTATGTAACAAAAGCGTTACTAATGAAAATAGCTTTTTGCTTTTCTCAAAAAGAATTGATAATAACGATCTTTTTTTAATCGTATTTTCGGTAAAAGTCTCGTAACAAAAAATTGCCGATTACAGAGCTTTCTTTATGAGAAAACAAAAGAACAGCCTATCGGTGGTCCCACCGAAAAGGTCGGGTATAATGACGAGGGCAAAGTGGCTGGCGCTGCTCTGGCGAAATTTATCGACGGACCACGCGAGGAACGCGGGGCAAGCTCGGTTCGCTGAAAAATACCTCAAGCGCAGCGAACCAGTTAGCGAGAGAGACCTCCCCAGTGCCCTTCTTGCCCCTTTTGACCATCCTTCTACGTCTCCTTATTTCCCTGCTTGGCGTTCTCCGGCGTTTTTCTCTCGAACAGCTCCTTCTTTTGCCGTGAACTCTGCAAAGACGACGGCAGCGTGTCGCGACTCGGCGTCGTTCGTTCCATCGTTCGCTCGTTCGTCGTTTCAACATCTAGATTCCTTGCGGTGTTAAGTTTCGCGGTCGTCGAGGTTTGCGGCTTTGTTTGGACTAGCCCAGTGCATCGTTCCCACGAAGTCTCTTAACTCTTTCCACCCGGTGCAAAAGGCTCACATTTTTATTTCATTTCATTTTTTTTTTACTGAACGTGCATTCTCGCAGTCTTCCGGCATGTTTGTCATAAAACCTTGACATAAAACAAGTTTGAAAGATTCAATAAAGAAGTATTTACAGAAATTGCAAAATAAGGAATATCAAATAAATCATAAGGTTATTGATGATGATGATGAATATAACTTATCAATATTAATGCATTTTCATATAAAGGTAATAAAATTTTAATATTGATTCATCAAAGACAAGTATTTTCAAGTAGAAATATCTACAGAACAATAATTTTTTAAAAAGTTACAAAATATATTGTTAAATTAGAAATGTAAACCTATAGAAACCAACCATAATTGTTCTGTGAAATTAACAATATATTTTTTTTTATTGTAAATACGAAAATTGCTTTGTAGTTCTCACTGCAAAATAGGAAAAACATTTTATATATAAAACACACAATTTATATAGAGACTCTTTGCGAGAATGTTTTTTCTACTTTTTTTGCTCAGATTAAAATTTCAGTTGTATCAATAAGAAAAAGTTCATTGATGGTTAAGATTACATGAATGTCCAACCTGACGCGATTTTTCATAATTATCATTTTTTTTCATTTCATGCTTTGGCCACCAGTTACCGCATGAATAATATTAATGTGCTTCATTGTAGACGAGTCATTTTTGCAGGATATCCATTAATTAACAATGAATGCCGAAATGTAAGTGATATTTACTGGTTGAAAGAGTGACGCGAGGCCGGGCCACGCCTGTGGCGTGCGAATGAGACGCCGCCGAGAAACGTATGGAGATTGCTTGGCATTAAAATAGAAGAGAACGGCAGAGGCCGCTGGAAGCCTCGACTTCGTTCGAATGGTGTGCTACGCTGCCGGGTGAGCCACAGCCGCGAAAGGGAAGAGACAATGTGAGAGCAGTTATGGTAAACTGTTCATTTAAATAACCGCGCAAGTCGGGTGTACCGCGCACACCAGACGGTTGAGGAATACGGCTTCACGGTGTGCGAAGTCGTCCGGCACCCTCTCTGCCATTCTATATATAGAAAGAAAGAAGGAAAGACCCCGGCAATAGAAAAGCGCATAAAGAATGCCGACGAATTAGAATGAAAGTGCGAAGCACGAAAATTCCAGGTAGAATAATTTTCAACCCTAATTTTATCACAAACGATTATCGAAAACGTTTTAGCGATAAGCAGAACCCGCGCCGGCAGAAGTTGGAGGGAATCAGTGAACAATGGGGTGTGAACTGTCATTAAGCCGCTGGTAGTCGTTGAAATTGATCGAGAGGCTTGGACTTATCGCTAGAGGAGATCAGTCGGGGGATAGGTCATCTTAAAAGGGGTGCGAAAGAATGGAGATCTTGGTCTCGGTCTCACCAACCCTCCAAAGCTCTTGCTTTTTATATACATATATATATTGAGGGAGTCGCGACCGAGATGGATATAAAAGCGGAGAATGCGAAGCAGACTGTTTTTTCTCTCGGCCTCTCGCTTTTGCTTCATTCAGCTCTCTCGCTCGTACTTACTTCTTTCTTCTTAGAAATTCCCTCTTTTTACCTCTTGCCTAATTCCACGGGAAATGCTTTTCGAATTTCGACGACGTGTAGGCACGCGACTGTCGTAACTATCGATCGCCAGCGACTCGAGAGGCTGGCCGCCCCTAAAACAGTATAACCTCTACTGTTACGGCCTCTCACTATAAATTCGGGAATGAACGCTGGAAAAAAAGTAAAGGCCTGCAAGCAGAGAAAAAAAAAAGATAAAGAGCCGAAGCTCGAGGTTGGTTCCCTAGAATCACTGGATAAACCTGTGAATCGGGTCGTTTGCACGCGATAAAATTCATGGATGGTAAATTTGCGAACAGGAGCGCGACGATCGAAATTCTCGCGAGAGTTGGCTACGGGCGCAGGACTCAATTTCCTAAGGAATTTCAACGTAGTTGCGCTTCGCTATATTTGGCAACTTTCGTCGTACTAGTTGTAGCGGGGTTACTGAGATATGGGTTATATTGCGAAAACTCGCGCAAATTTAGCAGAATTTCTGCGAGTCGTGAGGCCAACACTATTGTCTTCGATGATATCATTGATATGAAGGGAGTCGCAACTTGATAGCTTAATAATACCGAACGAATATCGTGATCGGTGATAGTGTTAGTTAAGGTGCGGCTTTTGCTTATTGTGCTCTATTCACTTTTGTAGAATATTTCTACCTGCATGTCGGGAGAACAAGCCGCGATAAACGGTTATGAAGATTTAGATATCTGTGTACGGGAAAACAACAAGGAATCGAAACAATTAAGACAGAGGGAATTTAAAATTAAATATACTTGAACCATCAGATTTTTTCCTATATTGTGTGTGACTTTTGATTTTGTGTTCGCTGTTTATGACGACTTCTTGTACACTCAAATGTTATGAACTTTATGAAAAAGTTTAACTTGTGGTTCTACAATTTTTTAAAAACTTTCCAAATGGGCAAGAAAGACCTCCCGTATTTCCTAATAAAAAATCGCTGAAGAGCCCAGAGATTATAGTTGTTACCGTCGTGCACGGAAAGAAATGTTTGGTTGTGACAATTACGTTTCCAATGTGCTGTACACAAGATTTAAAAAATTAGTTGCCCCAACCATATCGAATAGTTACCCCAACTATTAGTTCTCGCGAGATTAGTAAGCGTAAGCATCCGAATCGTTGGCACTGTAACTTGAGTTGTAAGGGAACAAACGATTGGTTGTGGCGACTAATTTCTTGGTTATGGCAACCGGTATTTTATTTCTGTGTGTTGAGGTACCGAAGAGTAAAAGCTGTAACTTGCCATATCGTACATTGTTTCATCGCTGGCGATTCATTCCTACTCTACCTAAGTAGAGTTGCTTCAAACCTGAGCACCTCTATCTAATACTCACTGCTTTTCGAAAGACCATAAGTACAAAGTACCATAGTAGCAAAGT
Source organism: Ephialtes manifestator (assembly GCA_963970395.1). Lineage (NCBI taxonomy): Eukaryota > Metazoa > Arthropoda > Insecta > Hymenoptera > Ichneumonidae > Ephialtes > Ephialtes manifestator. The sequence goes on from OZ019976.1 coordinate 15,757,445, forward strand.
ACTATATAGGGTTCGAAGCTTCGGTTACGATAGTTTCCGTAGTCGATTACAGCGATATTCTCGAACGGTGCGCAACTCGGCTTGGAGTTCTCGTCGATAAATCATGATCGACGAAACGGGGACGTTGGCGGGGAGGTCGAGGTGCGGGCAACGGAGTCAGATAGAATGGTGAACGATATTTCGCAGTGTCGATATATAGCAAACGCGGTTCGAAGCGCAGAGCAAAAGCAGAACTAGGGTGAGGAAAGAATGAGGAGCTGGAAACCACGAAGGTGGAGGAGAACGGAGATGAAAGTTCCGAGGAATGAGATATCTCGATGCCGTTCTCCTATAGACGCTCTTACAGCATATATAGGTACCGTGTAATAATATCGAAAGATATAAAGCAATAAATGTCACATCGTCTTTCTTAACCTACTGGCTAGGGTTATCTAGGCAACCAGGTGGGTGTGGGTAAGGTCTTTAGCCCGAGCGAGCACCCAGAAGCCATCAGGCAGCATCGTCGGAATCCCCTGGGCTTTATTTCTATATAACTTCCCCCGGAACTAATAATATGATGATCCCTTTTGCGCCACGGGCCGGAAGGCCTTAGTCGCTTCGACCGAACGGAAATTAAATACTTTATTCTTTTTCGAACGAGATTACAACGAGGGCCGCCTACACCATGACTCACGTTCCGTAGGAATTCACTATATATCCGCCGAGTTCGATAAGCTTACTTCTTTTTCTTTACCTTTGTCTCTGCTAATATCTTTCCCAGAGGTTGTTCCATCCGCTCAATCAAGGCCTCTACCACCTGATCGACAAACCAATAAAGGTCGGAATATTAAGGACTTTAGTTTTTTCCCTACTGCTATATTTTTACACTTGGAGTATTTGTCAGTAAAAGTCGTAATATTTGTACGTGAATTAACTGGTCGGTATGTATTTACATTCACTTCTGTATATACATTACCGGAGAGTAAATTAAACGTTGCAGAGTTTCACGATTCCCGTCCTTATTTCCTATTTGGTATATTGGTGTCTATAGTGGTAGCGGGATACCACAGAGAATATTGCTTTGTTCGAACAGCCGTTCAGTTATTTACATACCGTATATCACAGTATGCATTATTTCGCTATTTGTCCTCACTTTTACTGCAATTTCATGGTTGGTCTAAAACATCCAGAATAAAATTGGTGCAACCAAGCGCTAAATTGATAACTAATATGGACGGTTTATATTACGTTCGACGCGGAGAGGTTTTGTTAAAAAGTTTGAAAAGTTAACCGATCACGTATTGACGAGTTTTATATTACATGCAGTTAGGTTTTCTCTACGCTCCTACCAAGGAACTTCCAACTTTTCCGTTGTTTTCCTTCTTTTCATAAAAAAAAAATAGAGTTTGCCTTGTTATTAGACGAGTTTGACGTCGGTTCACCAGGATTGGGTTTACCGAGAACACTTTGTGTGTCGTGTGGTTCTGGTACACGTATATCCAAGAAATATACGTTCTACTATGTTTAAGAGTACGTATCACGTGTACCTTTCAACGCTGTCGACGAGTGGTGAAACCTGTCTTACATCCCCGTGTAGTAACAACTAAACGCCGTTTTTATTAAATCCCGTCTTGGCGGGGGTTCGACGAAATGGCAAAAGTTCGTAGTTTGTTGGAGGCGCCTAGCAGTGGCGTATTTAGCCCCAGGCGAGTAAAGAGCAAAGCGTCTCGGCCTGTTGGTTACACCCTGGATGACGCCTCTCATCGTTTTCCCGTATAATGGTACAAGGGAAATCTGTGCTTCTTATACGCTACAAACCGAAGAAGAGGAAGATAATAAAGTAAAAAAAGGGTTTGGGGTATCTCACTTAGCCTACATATCGGTAATCCCTTTCTACTCCTCCTCCCCTTTTGTACTTTCATCCTCTTTGCCGTCTATACCTTAACTGCTTTGCTTCCTCTGAATTTTTACAAAATTTATGAACGGTAGCGTATATGGCGAGTCGATATGCTACGCCAGCTTCGCGTTTCACTGCTACGCATACATGTACTGGTAGCACAATATGAATTTATAGTATACGTCTGTAGCTTCATATAAGAGTTGCCTGACGTCGGAAAGTGCCGCGACAGCTTCCGGAACGATGAGGACGGCAAGAAGATTCACTAGACAGAGATGCATCTTACATGTCTATACATGTATATACATATATTCTTCTATACTACTTCACCCCGGTATACTATACTTGCTCCACTATAAGCTACAGCTTCGAGAAAGATTAATGAAGCTAGCTCGTCGTCGACTCGCGTATACCTTGCTTCTCTGCATCCCATTAATAGATTACCTGCTTTTCTAACTATAGATATGTACATTATTACTGTACACATAGTTTACTACTACTACACGTAGTAAGATAGATATAGCTATGTACGCCCCGTTTCACTTTACGTCGGCGTCGATACCCTCGCACTTTGCCAGCGACACGAGTAAACGATAGAGCCACGTCAAATCGTGCAAGCCATCGAGAGCCTCTAACCTAAGCCACCAGATACACGAGGTCTAGATAATGAATGGTGGTCTTCGAGTGATGCTTGGAAATAACTTGTGAAAGGAGTGAAGGACTTTACGGCGTCTCCCATGGTTTCTCGTGTTTCTCCCCGCAAGTTTCCTATGCGTTGGATCTTTTCGGTCGAGTGACCTGATGAAACTCTCGCTGCTTGATTCATTACTCACGAAGTTGTGAGCTGTGGAAAGATGGTGCGCGGTGGAAAGTGTGACAGACACGGTGGCCCAGAGGCTGCGGGTAATTAACCCTGGTAACACCTACGTAATGCCTGCTAGGAATTTTTGCAACGTTGGTACAATCGCACGTCTTCAAATAAAACTTAAGACGTTTCTATTTACCTCTCTCGCGACAATGACATCGCGAATGGCTTAAGGCTTCGTTTTCGCAATACGGAGCTGGGAGACTACGTGGATCCTCCAATTCCCACACAGTCGACAATGTAGAAAGAAACTGAGAAGCGAAGAAATTCATCTTCGAGTGGACAAGACACATCATGGATTAGGGTCATACGTTATTATATTCATTTGTGTATATGAAGTGCACAAAGGACTAGAATAATTTTACGTTTTCACTCACGCAGAGGATCGTTGAGGAAATTATCGTATATGACCCATATTGTATAGTCGTGTCGCTATTAAAAAACAATGTTGCTGCATTCCCACACTGATAGAAAATTATGGTATTTGTAACTATAAAGTGGCAACTGTTCATTTTTAGTTCCTCCAACTAATTTTTTTTTAGTTGCCACAACCATCGAATAATTACTGTAACTACCAAATAGTTACCATAGTTGCATCGACTAAAAATTAATAGTTGTCACGTTATAGTTGACTGTACTATTACGATTTCTCTGAGTGCAAAAACATGATTTATTTGATGTTTTCGCTTCTTTTTTTATGGTAAAAATACTTCTTTGATCTTAAGCCATTTCTGATTTTTATATTTTAAGAGTATTGATTTTCATATGTATGGATTAAATAATTTTTCAAACGATTTTTGTTCACCCCCTGTGTATGCTTCATTCCATACGACTTTCTCCAAAAACAGAAATGAAATGCACACATCCATAAACCACATGTTTTGCTGGCATCACTATAACCACATGTTTTACGGGCATCCGACTATTTACTTTATTGCAGAAACGGTACATAACTTATAAAACAAATGTTAATTAAATTACATCTAATTTTCGAAACATCTCATAAATGCGACTGTATTTATTCCGTGAGGTCGTAAGCTCGAAGCTAGACCACTTCACATCAAAGTCTTTTCCGTACGTTCGCTGAAACTGTCATTAAATTAGACGACCGAGCGACGAGAGACCGTAATTAAATTACGTAACTCGTAATGGACGAGATTTCTCGCGAACCGAATGAGGGAGGAAGCGCTACGAAGGGAATATCCCAAGGGCTCTTGTATACACGTGCAACGAAATCTTTATTAGACACGTGGTTTGAGTTGTGAAATTTATAAATTCGTCTACCTTTTTGGCACGCGACATCGAATGTCTGCGGCGGTAATTGAGTTCGAGTCTATCGATTTATCCTCTTAAGTGAAAAGCTTGTCATCGAAATTTCTTCGGCAGTCGATGCGGTCAGAGGTCACGACATATTTTGTAGGTCGCAGACAGGAGGCAGACAGCTTATATAGAGCATATCACTTTTCTTCATCGTATGTGGAAACTGGCGAACAAACGCCTGCAATTTTCTCGGTGGAATCAGTGCAAATTCAATTCCAGGATGTCGGACTAATCCGTTAGAGCAGCACAGGAGAGTCGAAGCTGTATGTGCATTTGAACGAGAAACGGATAAAGAGAATAAGGGAACAAGACGAAGGCCAACTGGGTGTCGAATCGACGATTTTCCATCGACCGTGAAACGCTCGATGGAGAGACTAGTCCATGTATGGACTCGACTGGACAATGCCGCGATCACGCGTCAATTTGTCTGCGCAGTTGCTTCGAATAACTGGCCAGCAGCGGAACGGACACTGGACACTACTGCGCCAGTGGAACCTGGTGAAACCGTTGTTCACCCTACGCTCGACAACTAATCCGGCATTGTACCCGGGAATCCCGATGCGATTATAGCGCCGTATCCACCTGGTGATCGTCCACTGGTACTAACAGACGTACGGCAGCCGTAGAAATTCAGTCGGCTTTCAGAATTGACACCCATTGTTGTTATCTCGTTTCAGAGATAATAATTATATGTACAAGAATTTTAGTCCTCTTTGGGTCTCTCATATGCCAGAAAAATTATTTGGGTCTCTTAAAAGTTCCTAAAAGTAGAAATTCGAGGACTAAGTACTAAATACAAACTTTGAAAAATTCAGGCTAAAGATTGTCGAACTAATACTTTTCCTAAGAGCCTCGTTTCTTTTTCCCAGATTTTCAAATTTAATGTATGATTCCTGAATTTCAAAAATTTATTATGGGACCTTATTTTGTATTCCTAACAGATGGACAGGAGTGGTAGAATTTTGGCAGGGTTTTAGAATTGACATTGTTGTTTTTGTTTTTTTTTACTAGAGATTTAGTGATTATGTGTACAAGAATTCTAGTGCTTAATTTATATCTCGCAGTGAGCCATGAATATGCGAGATGAATTATTAAAATAAAAAATTGAAAAGGAATGTAAGCTATCTATAAATGTAGAAATTAATGGCCTAAGCCATAATATAAATGAAAAAATTCAGACAAGATATGGTCGAATTAAATTTTTTCGCAATGGCCTTGCTGTTTCGTTTTAGATCTTTGAATTTCATGGAAATTTTCTGAATGTTCATAATTTTATTACCGAAAATTGCATATTCTACATTTCATAATAATATTAAGTCAGAGTGGCAAAGTGTCGACTAATTCAGCTCTACTATGAGTATTTCCTCCGCATATGTAGCACTTGAGATTCATGAGTGGTATTATGCAAAAGTTTAAATTCATTTAGCTTCCAGCGGGAATTGATTATCTCGTATAATTCGTATAATATCTCTACGACATACATGAAAGAATGTACGGTGCAAGAGACTGGATCGTTGTCGGGTGCTTCTGAAGCAACGCGTAATACGCTTTTGCTTTGTCTTATAAAGGAAACCAAAGGAGAGGAAGAATTTTCAGGTAGCAGGGAGCGAAGATGCAGTATGAAAATTGCAGTGCCAGAACGACGCGGTATTTATTCGTACGAGAGCTCCTGAAAATTGGCTCGGTATGGCTCGGCTCTCGTACTTTGCATTCCTCATTCCGCACTACCAACTATATAGTGGCTGACTATGTGCGGGCGACGACGCGCAGTGCTCGTTCGGGGCTCTCAATTAAAATTTATCGCGAACTAGTTTGGGTCCAACCTCGAGGTGCTTCACCGTGCTCACTTCTAACACAAGCACAGTAGCAGTGCTATAGAACTTTAGTGTGTCTTCAGATGATAGGAGAGAATTACGTTACCAATACTCCGGGAAAGTCGAACACTGGGTCAGGAGTGAGACAATTTTTTATATTGCGAAACCCACCTGGAACATAAAAGCAAATAACTTATTTATAAAACAATTCGAAATGACGAATATATTGTAGGTCGAGATGGAATGAAATAAAAAATATTTTTTGTACGACGAGAAACGGTGTAAATTTTTATTTTATTTTTATACTAGTGTCGATCAATTATTTTATACGTCTTCTTGGTACACTGAAAGAAAAGGCAATTAGTTGCCATAACCAAAAAATGAGTTGATACAACCAATCGATTATTCAATTTCCCTTACAACTCAAATGGTAGTGCCAACGATTCGAATAGTAGTCCCAACGATTGGATTGGTTAACCTCACTAATCTCGCGAGAACTAATCGTGAATAGTTTAGGTTACTATTCGACATTGTTGAGGCAACTAATTTTTGAGACATTGTGTACATCAAATTGGAAACGTAGTTGTCACAACCAAACATTTCTTTCGTGTATTATATATATAGGGTAGACGTACCATTTGTGGTCACTGTACCACCAGTGGCCACACAAAAAATGTATATATTAATTCATCATTACTTCAATCTATTCAAATTATGGAATGAGATTATTTCATATGAATCAAAGCAAACTTTAAATTGAATATGCAATGCTTAAAATACCTAATTGTTAAATAAATTATGTTGGCACCATTTGTGGCCATTTCGTAATTTACGTGCAATCGGTATGACCACAAATGGATCAAGTTGATGGCAACATGCGGCACTAATATGGCCAAAAACGGTACTTCTACCCTACCTGCAGCATTAGAAGAACAATCCCGCGTAAAAAAGATACGGTGCCCAGGATGGAATCCAGGACAGAATCCAGGATGGATTCTGGGTTGTGTAGGATGGATCCTGGATAATCCAGGAGTCTGGGCAGTCCAGGATGGAGTCCAAGATGGACAATGGGATCGGATTAAATTCCATTCTCTATCCTGGACTACCCGGACTCTATCCCGGACTGCCCAGATTCCATCCTGGACACATCATTTTTACGCGGGATTGTTTGGTAAAAAATATTTTTTCACTTTGATTGAAAACTTCAGGATGAATTTAGCCAAAAGTGAAAACACATTAGGAATGCATCTGCCATTTCCATGTCGTGGAAAATCCGCCTTTAAAATTTAGACGAAAATTTAAAAAAATTACTTTTTCAAAAGATTCAGGAAACACTTAAATATTTAAGATTTTTGTAAACATTAATGGATCTTGTCCGTTCAAGGATTAATTGTCTAAAAATGGCAAGTGCCATTCACAGTTTAATTTCGTTTTTTTTGTGTTCAAATGTACATTTCTCCGGTGAGGGAAAGGCGCACGGGTGCACCTCACACGAGTATCGAATGTCACTCTCCTGTCTTAGAGTTTAACTTAAACTACGTGAAAGCAACTGTTGCGACGCCAAACCGCAACTACTGCTGTCTACTGTCAATTATATCCTTCGAGCAAAATGAGGAGTGTTTGGAAAACTCGTTGCTACTACGTATCCACAATAATTATTATTTGTAGACGGTATATTAGTGGTGCGTGAACAGAGGTGGCGAGCATCGCGTAGTGCATGAATCTCTCTCTCTCTCTCTCTCTCTCTCTCTCTCTCTCTCTGGAGAGAGAGTCTCTCGATATTTACCTTCACATGGTCGCACTATGTACTACCAAACTGTAAGCACGAGGTTGTCGTTCCCATGCTCAAGAGGTTCAAGGTGCGTGCTGCTCTAATACGCGTGTTACACGGATTGCCATTACGCCCTCTTCGATACTCGTGCTGACAGAGTAATGGCACACTTAACACACGACGTACAAGGAAACCCTGCAGTATTATATATGTAGTCTAGTGGTGCAATAAAATTTTTTATTCTTTCTTCTACATGCTGAAGCTCGTATTTTTTTTTTCTCTACGTGTTAGCCAGTTAAAAAAGCTGGGACATCTTATTACAGTCGGGACGTCAGAGTTATTGCTTTAGCTGTTGCATCCCTTGTTCATATTTGTTTACGATTTACAGACGTACAATGCTAAGGAAAGTGCAGAGGTATAAATGTCGAGAAAACACATTTTCTCTGGGCAATTTGATGCACCTGCAACGCTCGCATAATCGTTAAATACCTTTCAACAGAGCAAGCTTTTACATCCTTCGGTTACCACGTACAAATGCGCAGAAGGTAATCCCGAATTTATATCCAACGAATGCATCGACCGAGTGGAAACTAAATTACGATTACAACGGTAACTCTGTTCGTTGTACATCTGTACCGGTACCTATTGCCGGTGATTTTGTGCAATAGTTGATTTGCTGTTACAGCTTCTAGCACGATGTTTCGCACCAGATTGTTCCGGGTTCGAACATAGTAATAAAATCTAATGGGCTCTTATTATTCGGTTATTACAGTGGGGGTTGCTTTAAAAATTCTACAATACCGACTCCGATTGCCCTTTCATTACACAACATTTTTTTTATCGAATCGGATGTATCGTACATTCCGGTGAATAATTCTTTTTTTATTGCAGAAATAACTTGCTTCTGCCGAGAGAATAGAAAAATATAAATGAATAAAAGTGTAAATTTTGTATGGGTCGACAGATATGAGGTCTCATCATAGAAATTTTATATTTTCTTTTTCGAATAAACGAAGACACCTACCTTCGACGATACCCTGGGGATGCGTGGGCATGCCATAACGACCATAAGGGTTGGCTCGTGGTTTGTACCTATAATGCCCATACACTCGAATTTTTTTACTGAGGGGTGCTTGCTCCCGTTCTGCGTTTACGATTTTATGATCGGTCCGTCGGGACGATCGAACCGGGAAAGAATAAAGGAAGAAGTTATTCTAGTACAGCGCACGGGGTTGTTATACGGGTCGCGCACCCCGGCAATTTAAAAAGATAATGCGGACGATCGAGAGCTCACCTTTTTTTCGCTCAAAGGGCCTCCTCGGCTCATCCCTTCTGTTTTGAGAACAAGAGGGAGCTGAAGAGACGTACTCCAGACCGAAGAGAAAGGACTTTATCGATGGCACGTCGGTTTCTCTCGTATATATCCGAAGGGAAGCGAGAGAATCGAGCTGAGAGCTAAGGTTTTTTGCGCGCGAGGCTCGAAGGCAGGGAATGATTGGTCATAGCGACGATACAGCGGCAGGATGAAACACGAGGTGAGGGCGACGGGAATTTTCGCTCAGGACTATATGACGGCTCGAGCATGGGAATAACAAGAAGAAAAATTCTTCTCTGAAATATTAAATTCACAACTTTTTTATTGTTCACAATTTTCTTTCTTTCGTTCTGCTGAAGCACAATTCCTTGTCAATTCTTGGGTCGTCAGTAACAAGCTAGCTTTCAGACCCTTTGCGGCCTTTGAGATCTCATGTCGTTAAAAAAACACCCAATTGTATAACAAATTTTATTTTATAGAAAATCTATGTTTTTCGAAAAATAAAATAATATTGGATATTTTTATGATTTATTTATTCAATAATACATGTCTGGAAACTGAATTTTTATCTTCTGGCTTGATAAATGAATGTTTTTACACTTTTCAGTAGTGATCTATTGAGAGAAACGAAAAAACGAAAGTCGATAGTGAAGATGAAAAAGTTCGAATTTCTTGCGATTCTTCGTGACGCAGTCCTTCGACGGTTCAATTTACGTGCGAGTCTCCTTCTTTGCTGGTTGGTATCGGAGGGAATCGAAAGAGAGATCCCTTCCCGAAGCAGATAGGAAGATTCACGGAGAAAGGTAAAGGACGCAAATGTTCACTGGGTGGCGCAAGCCCGTCACTGCATAGTGAGAATGTACTGAAGGAGTGAGCGAGAGAATCCAAAGTGTACCGAGAGGAGGCGCTGAATTATTGGTTCGACTTTCGCGGCCATGCATTATTCAATGTTGCACCGGGAGAGCGAAGCGCGGGGGTTTAGGCACGATGGAGTTTATGTGGCGCACTACTGTAGGTTTATACAGCTGAATATATCTATGCAGCAGCGCAGTCTGAGTTTGGGGACAGCTTTGCCACGGAAATCGTTCGATTTGCGTCGAGTAACTCGCTGATATTTGAGGGGCGGTTCGTATACATTCCGGTCATAGTGATGAGACCAAAAAGTAAAAAGAGATCTACGTAGAAAGAAAGATTTCTTCGGTTAAATCACAACCTCTAAGGATAAAAGCTCGTAAAACTTTTTAGTACGGAGGGCGAAGAAAATCGAATGAAAACTAGTTTTAAGGTAGTTCTGTCGTGAATGCAATCCAAAGTCATATGCATGAATTTTTGACATGTTGTAATTTAGCTATTCAATTTTACTTGCACAAAATCTTGAAGGCTTTTATCGAGTATTTGAATGAACAATTAAAACTTGAAAATCGATCTTTTTACACGGCGCTCACGGGAGGGCTGGAAAAATTGATCTTTAAATCGAAAATTAACATACTTAGATCAAAGATAGAGAAAAAATAAAAAGTACTACGGATTCGCAAATCATTCAGGAATTGATGCATCATGAAAAAAGGTGAAGTCTCCGGAATAATGTTTAATTGAATCAAGATCAAAGTGCACGATACCGGGCCAAATGACGTTTCCTAACCTAATTATCGTAAAAATGAAGTCAAATCCGCACTAAACATATCGACTATTTACAAATAATCGTTTTAATTTGATTATGACAATTTCGAAGGATTCTCGATAATTTTTTATGTTATTATTGAGGCAGTCAAAACGATGCGTATGATTATTTTTTATTGTCATATAGACTCTGAGATTTTATGACTCCGGCGTACCGACAGAACTACCTTAAGAAATGATGATCGCACTACCCAATGATCCCAAATTAAAATATTTGAGATACATTTTTCATCCAAAAAAAGTGTCTGCCAAAAAATGACAAATGGTTGTATCAGTTCAATCTACAGAAGAATAGATCTGTTCCCAGTAAATGGAACTTTTATTCATGAGGACCAAAACTGATTTGTATATAAATCTGATTAGTTTTTTTTTGCATTATCATTGCAACGTGCTGCAGACGCTAAAACTTTATAAACCGCGAATTCCATTACACTTAAAATTAATAGTGTTTTTCTATATTACTTTGACGAGGCGTTCGATAAAAGAATAACCACCATTAAAAAATGCCAATACCATTGATTACATCGTTCAAATCTGATACCAATGCAAATCTAGCTAGTTTTGTTTTGCATTTATATCCCATCATGTTGCAGACTTTATAATCTGTACAATCTCTGGATTCCATTAGTAAGTAAGTAAGTAGTAGAGTGAGGTGGTCACAAATATCCAACGCGTGCTACATACGTAAATCATATAAACGCTAACGACGAATCAGATACACTGACAGAAAGTTGGCTCTTTCGCGCATGGAGCACGTTGAACAAGTCTGTAGTGTACATTCTATTGTTACCGATCGATGAGGCACACGAAGGGCAGAGAATGGCCTTTCGTTCGCTCACGAATGGAACAAGGAGTTCTCGCTTGACTAGTCCGCTACCGAAGCATATACTAGTATCGTCGCTAGCTATAATCCATGGGGCGCGCACGGGTTTCGTTGCCGGTTGCCAAGATAGCTAGCAAAGAGGAGAATATGGCTAGTTCTCCGTCTCGTGTCTGAAACGAGGGCAGAGTCATTGATTTACCGTACCGAAGCTTCCCCTTGTCGTCCCTCTTCCTCTTTCCATGACGGGTTTAACGTTCCAAGTACATACTACAGGCTATGTACTGTATACCAAACACCGTACGATGTACAACTGGTAGGAACAGAAGGAATAGCAGAAGCAACAACAGAGTAATACACAGCAACGAGCAGGCACGCTTCGGTACCGTGGCCTGCGAGAGAGTTGCCCAGCACGCGGTGAAACTCTCTCATGGAACACATATTTCGTAGCCCGGCAGTTTATCATAAGCCAGAAGAGAGCGAGACGGAGAACTAGTTGAACGAGAACTGGAGTACATATTCAAGAACGAGGCACGTTGCACCTCTCGTGCGCCTCTGGTGATCGACTTCCTGCACCTTTGCTGAACAATCCAACAGAAACAGAGTCCGATCGTTCGACTCACGTTCCCTCAGAAATTATCGGAGCCTGGTTGAAGTTCTCTGCTGCACGACTTGAATTATTGGATCACGCCCATCTCGTAAGCGACACGAAAAATCTAGTCTCGACGTTTTTTCTCTCCTCTTATCTCACAATTGTTCATTTGCGCCTGCAACCGCGCAAGCGCATGTTTTCAGCCTCGTATTGTTTTTTTTTCTTACATCATGTACCTACATCGACGATAATTTATGCAACGGACGGGATAATCTCACGAGAGTCGAGCCTCGACTGTTTCGTTTTGAGTGGCATGCAATGCCAAGGAAACGAAAACTACTTGTTCTTGTGGAATAAGAGTAAGAGTGAAGTAGGAAGTTTCGTGTAAGTCTTTCTTCTCACAAATGCTTATATAGCTTGATATATTCTAAAGTACTGAGCCGATTTTACACAGTGTATTTCTTAATCTATCGTATTTCTTAATTTTCGATTCTAAATTGACAACAACTGTATTACTAATATTGATCATAATATTTATGAAATTGTGGTTATTGGCACGACCCAACTTTTTCCTTATAAAAGAGAAGATTAATAACTGCAAGTATCTTTCAGAGCAAAAGGCAACCTGTTTCGGACATAGGCGAATATTTAACCGGGAATGATGTTGACGAGCCACGTATTCGAATGAGAAGCGATAAATAGCGTTCGTCACTATCGCGTGAGCGTTTATTTTCTCTTTCTGTCTGTTCTTCCTTTTTCTTACATTACCCTTGTTCAGCGTCTTCTACTTCTTCTTCTTGGACGGCACGATTCTCAAGCCGGCTTAACTGGTGCCGGTTCTAAGTAGGTAGAGGTGGAACCGAGAGCCTCCATGTTGGTCGAGAAAGCGACTAACAATTTTCCCGCATCCGAGGTAAGCCTAAGGAATATCTACTTCCGCGCTCCGTCCACTAACTCTCGACCCCTCTGGTATGAATGTATAGAGGAAGAGAGAGAGAGAAAAAAAAGACGAGGAGGAGCCGGCATGGGGCGCCTTAGGCCGTCTGTCTACCCTGGCATCATTTCACCTACTCGCGCTCGGTGTCGGCGATCCACACGGGGCTCGACTTGCGCGGCGTATAACAGAAGGGGCGGGCCACACTGACCTCGTTATTTCCATTATTTTCCTCGCGCCGGCTAATCTGGTATCACTAAACTCTCTCCAACACTCTCGTACGGAACTCGTTCTTTATCGAATCACGTGCTGTAGCCTGGCTAATATAATAAACTCCGCTCACTGCGCATTGTCTGACTCCGATGATGGGAAAACGGCACGGATGAGAAGTCGAACTTTTGCAACTTTGTAGCACGTAATTTTTGCCCCGATTGCGGGGCCGTTTCCTGTGTACCGACTATAAATTGAATTAAGCGGGCTGTCGGGTGATAAATGATGAAGAATAAACGATGAGGGTTCGAAAGGTTGATAAAATCCTGAGACGAGTTGTTTTATTCGAAGGATAGAGGAAAAATTGGTCTAATAAAATCAAAGTTTTTTATGGACTTCAAGCCGGGATATTGTGAAACAAAAATTATCCATATTTGTGAGAAAATTTATAATGAAATATGAGCTTTTTCGTGTTCTTTTTTAAGTAATATTTTTATGTTAATATCTATATTACGAATGTAGAAAAAAATTAGTTAAGAATTTCTGTATATACTTAATTTATATCCTGAGAAAAATAATTCAATATTGCAAATAAATTTTTGCAAAGACATCTGAAAGTCATGTTAATTGTTTTTTTTTTCAAGAATTTATTTAATGTCACATTAACTACATAGGTTTTTAGCGACCATAATGTTAATTGTTGTTTCAGCGGAAGCTTGAAGAATACATTGTTGCCCTTATATACGTCATTCATAACAGGATGACTACGACTGACATGAAATAAATTGAAAAAAAAAGATATTAATGCATGGAAAAAATGGTCAGTTGAGAAAATAAATTTTTAGATGCTTGAGATATGTTAGTTGTTGTACACATAAAAAAGAATACTACGTCTAGCTTCTATTGCATATTTCAAATATTCTTAGTTACTCAGCGGTATCTTTCAATAGTGGTCTTATCAAGCAGTAAGTCATCATTACTAATCAATGCGACCGATATACCAATTGAAACATAATTACTTGCACTAACCACGGTGATGAATGCTGCGATTAGTTGGTCACTGCATTCTCTTTAAAATAAACCAACAAAAAATGAAGTTCGACATACAATTACTTTTCGATGTCATATATACAGGATAGTTGGCACCAATCATTTTGGTAAACCTCCCAACTAAAAATGGTGATAGAATGCGTATTTTGCTAGTCTAGCAAAAAGATTTAGTACCTTAGCAAGAAAATTTGTTAATTTAGAAATAGTATATTTCGATACAAGAGGCCAAAGGAGCGTTTTTCGCACTTCATGCTGTCTTCACGCGAGCCGTGCGCAGAACGGTCCTTTGGCCTCGTGTATCGAACCATATTTTTCTTTAAGAGTGCAATGCAAAATCCGAGTTTGTCCGACGTTTACAGACATGCAAAATGAGCTGCAACTTCATACAGTGAGCAAAATCCAGGGAACAGTGTGCAAAATGCGGGAGCCAGTGCGCAAAATGCTTTGCGCACTAGTGCGTCAACCGGCCATTTTGCATGTGATTAAACGGTGGGCAAACAAGGATTTTGCACGCACGAGTAAAGAAAAAAGGTTTTTTAGCTTAGCAAGTCGATTTTTTAGTTTAGTAAGAATATTTGTTGCCATCGTAAGAACATTTGTCCCCATAGCAAGAATATTTGTAAGGCTAACCAATTTTTGTAACAAGGCTAGCAAAACATGTAATATTATCACCATTTTAACAAAAGATTTGTTGGTCTAGTAATAGCATTTTTTTATATTTCCCTGACACACGTTTGCTAGGAAACTAAACAGAGGAAGTTCACACGTGTGTGAGGAGTATCCCGGTCTTGTCTGATGTCGCTGTTAGGGGCAGTCGACTCGCTGAACGTGTCCAAAACGTACTATACCGTATGTAATGTAACGCTTTGCTGTCGCAAGCGAGGAGGAATGCCAGGGAATGTTACGGGAGCGTGTGGGCGAGCGAAGAAACGAGGCAGAGGAGGTTCGCAAGAGTTGTCGGGCCGGCGAGTCTCGAGGAGAGTAGAGAGTACAGAGAGGCCTGCGTGCTCCTCCTCAGCAGACAGAGACATTGCACGGAGGTTAAACAGCTGAACCCCGGGGACCCAAGGGGTCAAATGCCTAAATTGCCGCGTCACAGACCGTAAGACAGGACGGGCGTTTATCCGAGCGTGGTATTAAAGGGAGAGGAGCGAGAGAGTATGTACATGAGAGGCATAACAGTAATATAGGTAGATACGTGAAGGAGAGAAGAGTGAAGAGAAGAGGAGAATATGTGAGCGAGAGCGAGGGAGTCTCGGAATACACGACCTCTGCTGTTCCTTCCCGCGTCGCTCTTTACCCTCTTCACTCTCGTGTGCATCTTCTCCTCTCTCCTCTCTTATACGCTCTCGTCAAACTGCTTGAATACGCACGTACCAGAGTTTACGGGCGTGACAAGCCGCCCGGCTCTGCTATTCGAAGGCCGTCTCTTTGCGAGGATCGGTCGTCGTGGAGGAAGGAAAATGACGAGAGTGACAATTGGAATAATTAACTATATGGAGTATAGAACACAGCGGGAGACTTTGCCAAGGATGATACAACTTTCGAGTTTCGAAGACATTTTGGAGAATAGGAAGTTGACAATCCACTAAAGTGATATATATTATTTCTAGATATATAATAGCTCGTTGAAAAGTGATGTTTGCTTTGGGAACTACAATACGAACGACAGCATCTCTGAATGTATTTAAGTGAAAGCAACATGTTGTCAACACTTTAAATCACTTTTTATTTGAAATGACAAAACCTTTGTGTGTTTTGAGATGAATCAAACTGGATGAATATATGTTGAATTCAAATCTCGGCATCGCTGTGTACGAAAATTGCGAGAGAAGGGTAATGAGGGTCCCCTAGACCTTGATTATTCCAACGCCCAATGAGCAACCGCCTCCCCTTTCCCCGGACATCATTGTTGTAAATGCCTCGATGAGCCTCCCCTAGATCCTAATTATACGAAGTCTCCCGAGGAATCAGTGATAAGTAGGGCCGTGCAGTTCGCGACGATTCCCCATGGCATGGCCGTAAGCCGCTTGGAAAACTCGACGCGATTCAATTGTTTTCTGGACTTAGAATATTTTCGCTGCCAAAGGACTTAGAAAAAAATCGCATTTTGAAGGAAGGACAATAATCGTGCAACGAATACGATTTTTTTCTATGTCCCGCATAGTGAAATTTAGTCAGAGACACACAGATGCGATTTTTTTCTAAGTCCACTGGCAGCGGAAATATTCTAAGTCCAGAAAACAATTGAATCGCGTCGAGTTTTCCGAGCGGCTTACGGCCTTGCCATGGGGAATCGTCGCGAACTGCACGACCCTAGTGATAAGTACAGAGGGAATTGAGTCATTTAGGTACAGAGCTGTATGAAGTTCCGTCATTATTAATGTTTATAATTAATTTACCATACAAATAACTTCACGGTAATTAATATGAGCTGGTTTTAATGGGCCCATGACCTCACCGCGCTATTGAAAAGTCTATTCGGGGGAAGGAAGAACAAGTAACAGAAAACAAGACCTCAAGAAAGCCAATTACAATAATTCGTAATATCGGGGAAAAAAGAGCTGAGTCTTCTGGTTGATGAGGTTTGCAAATTAAAAACTGAAAAGAAAAGATGAGCAGCAGAAGAGGTAACGGAAGCGTGTTGGCGCGAAGAACTTTGAAAAATAAAGAAAAGAGCAAGGGGTCGTGTTTACAGTTACTGTGCATTGCTTTGGACGCATCGAAGCTTGAAGATCGACCAGAGAATGGAAGTTCTCTATGAGGTGGTTCCAGTGAATCTTTCAGGGTAAAAAAAAAAAATTTCTGCGAAAAGGTGAAAAAGAAGACGACGAAGAAGAAGCTCTGAAGTTGTGTGCTGTAGAATCGGTCTGTCTCATATCTCGTCGACGAGTTTCACTCGGGCTTTGATCTCTGCTCTCCTGGCTATATCCGAGGAAATGTCGAGGACGAGAGATCCTCGGAACTCATTAGGGCGATGCTCGTAGCCCTTGAAGAGTAAGAGACTGTAGAGCAGGGATACCTCCCAACCGGGACACGGGACCCAACCGTGAAATTGATATAATGGCTTCGCGTGTTCTGCGTGTGCGATGTGCACGTATCTTTAGAAGTTTAGATTCTCGGAAGAGTTTCTTTAAATTAAAAAAATATCAATATCCTCTACTTTATGACTACCCGCGCAAAAAGAGAAGTATTAAAACAGTATTAAAAACAGTATGAAAAGTATAATAACACCAAAAATGTTTTCCCAAAACAAAAATGGTACGCCAAGTTAAAAAAATTGCTTTCAAAAAAATTGCTGACAAACAAAATTCCTTGCAAAAATATTAAACCAAATCCAATATATTAGCCAAGTTAAACTCGCTACAAAAAAAACTTGGTGTGCCAGGGACTAGCTCCCGTACATAGTCCATTAGCCAACATAAACTCGCTACAAAAAAAACTTGGCGTCCCAGCGACTAGCTCCCGTACATAGTCCATTGAAGTATGTGCGGGAGAAAACAATTCCTAATGATATTTCGTGTTTCGTATTACCGAACCTGCAGAGTGAGCTCAAGTTGCATATCGTACCTTATTCATTACTTTTATCTAATTTATCAGTTTGTATCCCTACTTTCTTTTGACCTCATTTAATCTAATAATATCTTAATATATATAAATCTTTGAAAGATTATTATTCTTCGAACTGTCGGTGCGGTGGGGGTCAAAATAGCGAATGGCTAAAGTAACGAATTTCTGAATTTCAGAATAATGCCCTGGCAAACAGTGTCACCGACTTTTTAACCGGTGTTTTAACCAGTCTCGATTAACCCTCGTTTTCACCCAGTTTAACTGACCTTTTAACCGAAATTGTTATTTTTTAAGCGATTTTTACTGGTGAATTAACCGATTGTAACCGACATTCTTACCGAATTAATAAAACTCAATTTTGCTTGGTGAATTTAACCGATTTTAACTGACAATTAAACCGAACGAAACGTTTTTAATCGGTTAAAACTGCTGAAACAGTGGGCTAATCGAGACTTATCTTTCCTCGGTTAAAATGTCGGTTACCTTCAGTTATTTCCGGTTAACACTACGGTGACACAAATTGCCAGGGTGAACATCTGAATCTAGAATGGCTTTCATTATGAAATTCGCTATTTTGATTGCTTTGAATAGAATGAGGGTCAAAACAGCGAATGATCCCCCCCTCTGCCCAGGCGGTACCCTTAAAAACACGAATAGCGAATTTCAGGATAATAATCATGGCCGCCTTC
This sequence comes from Ephialtes manifestator, assembly GCA_963970395.1. Taxonomy (NCBI): domain Eukaryota; kingdom Metazoa; phylum Arthropoda; class Insecta; order Hymenoptera; family Ichneumonidae; genus Ephialtes; species Ephialtes manifestator. The sequence goes on from OZ019976.1 coordinate 15,775,951, forward strand.
GGAAGAAATAGAGTAGCAGTAGGGATCGTCGCGTCAGGAGAAAGCCCGTCCAGTCAAGATCAGACAGACAAATCGTAGTGTGAAGGCAACATTAATTTCTTTTTAGCATAGTGTGCGTAAAATTCGTTTTTACACACCCATATGAGTGCGTAAAATGCAACTTTATGAAACAGTGTGCGTAAAATAAAAAAATTATTTTTACTTTTCTTTCATCTATGCTATAATTAATAATTATATTACCAAATAAAGTAATTATAATTATAAACAAAGTTTACTCACAATTAAACACGTTCTGTCTTTTTTGCGAATGCATAATAAATCTATTTCTGTCTTCAGTGGGGGGGCTTCGCCCCCCCAACCCCCCACCGGGGCTTCGCCCCTGGACCCCAGCAGGGGCTTCACCCCTGCACCCGACCAGGGCTTCGCCCCTGGACCCCAGCAGGGGCTTCACCCCTGCACCCCACCGGGGCTTCGCCCCTGGACCCCCGCGTTGTATTCCCCTAAACACAATGCGAATTTTACGCACGTCATGCTAAAAAATGTCGTATGCGACTCGGGCGTACGTTTTACCCACTCGCGTGATCGCGCTCGTGTGTAAAATCGCGTGATGCGATTTTACACGACGATCACTGCTCGTGTGTAAAATCGCCTTTTACGCCCTTGTTGCATAATATACTATTTTTAACTTGGCGTCGAGTCGCTACCGCGACTCTTGACTGAATCTAGAATGGTCATCATTATGAAATTCGCTATTTTGATTGCTGTGAATAGAATGAGAGTCAAAATAGCGAATGATCATCCCCCCCCCCGCACGCCTCGCGGCTTCGCCCCTCGGCCCCGCCCACGTGGTACCCTTAAAAACATGAATAGCGAATTTTAGAATAATGAACATCGGAATCTAGAATGGCCATCATTATGAAATTCGCTATTTTAGCCATTCGCTATTTTGATTGTTTTGAATAGAACGAGAGTCAAAATAGCAAATGACCCCCCCCCCCCATCCGCCCTGGCCAAGGGGCGAGCCATTTTTAGAGGGTCATTTTTAGAGGTCCGTTGGCCTCCCGTCCTTACTTCAATGGACTATGTACGGGAGCTAGTCGCTGGGACGCCAAGTTTTTTTTGTAGCGAGTTTATGTTGGCTAATGGACTATGTACGGGAGCTAGTCCCTGGCACACCAAGTTTTTTTTGTAGCGAGTTTAACTTGGCTAATATATTGGATTTGGTTTAATATTTTTGCAAGGAATTTTGTTTGTCAGCAATTTTTTTGAAAGCAATTTTTTTAACTTGGCGTACCATTTTTGTTTTGGGAAAACATTTTTGGTGTTATTTGCTCTCTTTTTGAAAGTCAAAACGTAATTTAAAAAAATAATGAGAACACATGTTTTAGTTATATCTGTGTATTGATTAAAAAGTTCATGTACAATGAACAGTAAATGAAGGTAAGTAGACACTACTAAACATTCCATAAAATCAAAAATTTCATACCGTTCGTCACTAAATTATACATATATAATGGCTGAATATTGTTTCATTTTTATTCAAAATTTGAGCTCGCTATCTGAAGTTTTGCAAAAGTTACAATAGAGCGATAATGTCAATTTGTTGAAAAATTCAAAACATCATAAAATTTTAATGGTTCAACCGATCTTAACCAAATTCAATAGCGATCACCGGCGTATGAAAGCTCACATTCATACCAATTTTAAGATCAAAATCTCGAAAATTGAAAGAGTTATCGAGTAAACAGACATTTTTCAAAAAATTAAAAAACGCGTAATAATTTAACGATGAAGTGGACTTTAACAAACATCTGTATGAACGATGAGGCTTGATCCCTCTATCTATTGTCCAAATTTCAGCTTGATATCTCAATGCATTCCCGAGTTATAAAGGTTTACATTTTTCGATCGTGTAACATACACACACACACAGACAATACATACAGACATTTTTTTCTAAATCACTTTTCTCGACGTTTTGGCCCATTCTCAGTGTACTGACATGAAAATCTCGAAAAAAAAATTTCATGAAAAAGCTTCTTCTATGAGGAAGCAAAAAGTAATGGGTGATGGACCTCTGCTCCATTACTCACTAATAAAGTAATGGGTGATGGACCTCTGCTCCGTTGCTCATTAATAAAGTAATGAGTAGTGGATTCGAGTTCCATTATCAATTTTTTTCATAAAAAATTATGCATTATTTTCACATTAAAAATTTCACAACTCTGCTTTCAACTAACTTCTAGCTTTTGACTGACTACTAACTTTTCACCAACTGATGACTACCTACTAACTAACTTTTAACTTTTAAAAGTCAGAAGTTAGTAAAAAGTTAAAAGTAACTGAGAAGTTAGTCAAAAGTTGGAAATTAGTATAAAGTTAGAAGTTAGTTGAAAGTTAGTCAAATGTTAGAAATTAATAAAAAGTTAGAAGTTAGTCAACAGTTTGTCAAAAGAAGTTAGTAGTTAGACAAAAGTTAGTCAAAGGTCAAAAGTTAGAAGTTAGTTGAAAGTTAGTCAAATGTTAGAAATTAGTCAAAAGTTAGAAGTTAGTCAAAAGTTAGAAGTTAGTAAAATGTTAGAAATTAGTCAAATGTTAGAAATTAGTCAAAAGTTAGAAGTTTGTCAAAAGTTAGAAATTAGTCAAAAGTTAGAAGTTAGTTGAAAGTTAGTCAAATGTTAGAAATTAGTCAAAAGTTAGAAATTAGTCAAAAGTTAGAAATTAGTCAAAAGTTAGAAGTTAGTCAAAAGTTAGAAGTTAGTCAAAAGTTAGAAGTTAGTCAAAAGTTAGAAGTTAGTCAAGTTAGTCAAAAGTTAGTCAAATGTTCGAAATTAGTCAAAGGTTCGAAATTAGTCAAAGGTTCGAAATTAGTCAAAGGTTCGAAATTAGTCAAAGGTTTGAAATTAGTCAAAGGTTAGAAGTTAGTCAAAAGTTAGTGAAATGTTCGAAATTAGTCAAAGGTTAGAAGTTAGTTAAAAGTTAGTCAAAAGTTAGTCAAAAGCTAGAAGTTAGTTAAAAGTTAGTCAAAAGTTAGAAGTTTGTTAAAAGTTAGTCAAAAGTTAGAAGTTAGTCAAAAGTTAGAAGTTAGTCAAGTTAGTCAAAAGTTAGTCAAATGTTCGAAATTAGTCAAAGGTTTGAAATTAGTCAAAGGTTAGAAGTTAGTCAAAAGTTAGTGAAATGTTCGAAATTAGTCAAAAGTTAGAAGTTAGTTGAAAGATAGTCAAATGTTAGAAATTAGTCAAAAGTTAGAAGTTAGTCAAAAGTTAGAAATTAGTCAAGAGTTAGAAGTTAGTCAAAAGTTAGAAGTTAGTCAAAAGTTAGAAGTTAGTCAAAAGTTAGAAGTTGGTCAAGTTAGTCAAAAGTTAGTCAAATGTTCGAAATTAGTCAAAGGTTCGAAATTAGTCAAAGGTTCGAAATTAGTCAAAGGTTAGAAGTTAGTCAAAAGTTAGTCAAATGTTTGAAATTAGTCAAAGGTTAGAAGTTAGTCAAAAGTTAGAAGTTAGTCAAAAGTTAATCAAAAGCTAGAAGTTAGTTAAAAGTTAGTCAAAAGTTAGAAGTTAGTTAAAAGTTAGTCAAAAGTTAGAAATGCAACATGTCGCAAATGACTATTGCTAAGATTTTCAGGTATCCGGATAGTTCGTCTCTGACAAATCACCCGTCTATCGCGACCTGTTTTAACCGCAGACTTCTAATGATATTATATTTATTCATTTATTTTTCAATTTTTCGAACGATTTTGCTATTCATCTACTTATTTATTAACTTTTTGAACGATTTTCCGATTTATTTATTTATATATTTATTTATTAAGCAAAAAAAAGCACTGATTTAAAGTATTAAGCACTGATTTAAAATATTACGCACTGATTTAAATTTAAATTATTAAACACTGATAAAGTATAAAAATACGCGAATTATAAATGTACACTTCGCGTCGAGTCGCTACCGCGACTCTTGATGATGTCGGCTGTGCAACACGCGCTGACTGACTGAACCGCTGCCGACTGTGTGACGTCACACACTGGTTGCTCGCGAGCCGCCACTCGCGCCTGCGCGCGGCGCTTCTATATAATGTGTGTACGTGAATACGTGAATCGAGATTGTGTGAGTGCGTTAAAAATGAAAAACTTTGAAAAGACCAGATATCAGCGGTAAATGAACCGATTTTCTTGTGACTGGTCTCATTCGAAAGAAAAAAAAAAATAGAAAATATTGATCATGATACATTTTTCGTTCGCGACATGTGGTCAGAGATAATACGTCGGCAAATATAGGTTGGGACATTTAAAGTTGTGTGAGTGCGGCCGTACGGGAGGAACATAAAGTCGCTCGGCGAGAATTACTAAGATGCCAGATATCAGCATTAAAGAAACAGATTTCCTTGCCGCAGGTCTCATTTGAAAGAGAAAAAAAAATAAAAAATATTGAACCTGACACATCTTCCGTTCTCGACGTGTGGTCAAATATAATTCGAGTTATAATTTGAAAACGGCCGGTGAGTGGCCGCCTTCCGAATAAATAGAGTAGCAGTAGCGACCGTCGCGCCAGGAGTAACAGCCCGTCCAGTCAGACAGACAAATCGTAGTGTGAAGGCAACATTAATTTCTTTTTTAACTTGGCGTCGAGTCGCTACCGCGACTCTTGATATCTCAAGTATGATCTATTGGACTGAATTAATATTAAAAAGTATTAGACCGTATTATTAGTTTTCAGGTTCCGGATTGATATGTCCATGGTTTTCAGTGTCCAGGTCGATATTTCCATTGCTTTCGATGTCCAGGTCGACCAGCCCATAGTTTTAGTTGTCTAGATCGATTGCTCCATAGTTTTAGGTATCCAGGTTGATATCTTCATAGTTCTCGGTACCGAGGTTCATATCTTCATAGTTCTCGGAGTCCAGGTCGATCGATTCATAATGTTTGTTGTAAAAATTATATTTGTTTACAGTTTGAGCTGTAGGTTAATCGCACCTCAATTTTCAGTATCCAGTCTGGTCTAGTTACTTGAAAAATAAGAGGGAGTATATCTAGACATCGAAAACTATGAAAAAAATCGATCTGATCACTGAAAACTATGAAAAAATTGACCTGGACAAGCTATAGAGATATCGATCTGGACATAAAAAACCATGGAGATATCGACCTGGACACCAAAAACCATGGAAATATCGATCTGGACACCAAAAACAATGGAGATATCGATCTGGACACCAAAAACCATGGAGATATCGACCTGGATACCGAAAATCGTGGACATATCGACCCGGACCCTTAAAACTAATAAATACGGTCTAATACTTTTTAGTATTAATTCAGTCCAATCGATCATACTTGAGATATTATACTTTTCATACTTTTTTTAATACTTTCCTTTTTGCGCGGGTACGCACGTTGAAAAATCGTGACAAGCCTGAAAACTATTAAGTGTTAGTAATTATTCATTAGTTATTAGTAAAAATCAATTAGACACCGTCTCTAATTTATTGCTTTAATAAGAGATAATCAACTAACAATTTATAGTTGTCACTTAATAGTTTCAAGTCTACCATTATTTCACCCAGAGCAGCTACCTTGATTTAAACACTAATATCAGAAACGTCTTTATGATGGATTTACTTCATGTCGGACTTTACTTACGTCCATTTCTTTCTTTCGCTCGAGGTTATTGCAGCAGCTGAAGAATTAGATGACCAATGCCGATATAAATGTGGAACGAGCTAGCGTGTCTGTTTCTTACGATTCGCGAATGAGAGTCCGAGCGTGTACAGCATAAAGTGCTTCCAGAGTTGTGTCAGTATTGCAAAAGGGCAGCTAGTATGTATACGGCCAATGTTATTTGACTTCCTCGTAGGGTTGCCACGCTGTGTGCGAGCTATACATCTGTGTTGGCGAGCAAAATGCAGACGGAATGTCGGGAAACGGCTGACATTTACAGTCAGTGGGTTCGTTCTTTGCTTTGCTGTGTGTTTAGTATACTTTGAATATATACAGTTTGCTGAATGTATACTAACGCAGTTTGCCAGAAGCGTCTCTCTTTTGCTCTTTTCTACGTTAACCCTTTCATCTTTCTCGTGTACTTCTGTAAACTGCAACTCGCCAGTGGGGCGAGTCCGAATGGCTTGGGCTATCGGCACGCGATTCCCTACGACGTCACGTAACTCTGCACGTACCACTGCTGGGCCTTCCTCTTCTCGGCGAGTATCCCGCGGTTCGTTCCGTTCTCGGGCACGCTTTCCGTGACGTTTCAACTGACATCCGGACTGCACGATGGTTACAGCAAGGAAAAGGGTGCTATTCGCGATCGTAATATCAATCGACCTGAGATTTTACCCTATTGAATCTACTTTTCAGGTTGCACTCGATACCCATCTGATTTATGTCCATGAGAAATAGAGAAATGCGTGAGGATGGACATGACGAGACACACTTCATCGAGAATAAATGTTTATACAAAATTGAAACAATTGGAATTTCATAAATAATCATCGTATTATACGGTACTTTTTGTAACTCGTTGTGTGTTAAATCGATATTTTAACGCCCAAGCGAAATAACAAATTTATATTTATTGATGGTGGATATCATAAATAATTTTTTAATCATGAACCAGTGAAGATTGGTCTTTACGTACATTAATTGTCATATCGATAATAGTAATTTTTCATATTATTCTATCAGCGGAAAATAAATTTTATTCGATACAATTAAATTTATTCCGCAACGCTAATATGTTATTCTCAATGACCGATTTCTCATTTACCATTTAAAGATTTAAAAAATTACCGTATGTTGCATTGGAATATTTATGCCAATGTTAAGTAGCTGCCGGATAAAGATAAATCTCACAATATCTGTTTATCTGCTATCGACAAGTGAGTGGTAGCGCTGGAAGAGTGAAATTAAAGTGAGCGTAAATAAAGAAATAAAACTAAAGGAGAAAAAGCAACAGCAGTGAGTTGCGTTGGCAGTAATACTATTGTTACTTCCGACATCTTGCATCAAAGCTATATTACCTGTCACGTTATACGCTTGATGCTCAGACGCGGAACGTACATTCGTAGACTCGAGATATATTTAAAAAATGCACAGTCGCTTACGCTTTCCAGCCCGTCGGCGAGTCTTCTTCCACAGGTGCATCGTAAACTTCCATCCATTGGCAAACCTCATGGTTCGCCCGCGCTCACACGACGACTCTCATGTTTCCGTCGGAAATTATAAATATACCCAGCTTATCGTGGTGACGCGATGTGCGACACCCCGACTACGAGGTGTTCGAGTCTCGATGCATATATACACCTTCCTACAGACACGGAAGAGGAAATCGCGTCCTTACGCGAGACATCCTGTTGATGCTGAGCCTGCCTGCCTGTCCTGTCGACAGCTGTGCCTTTGCTAGCCGCGAGTAAGGAAAAATCGTCGACCCAGTCGCACACGCAAGATTTATCGTGCGTTTCAACGATTCTCGCATTTAATTGCTTGGCATGGCGCAAAATAGCGCGTTCTCGCCGACGCTTCTCTTCCTCTTTTCACGTGGCGATTATACTGGCACACCCAGAAAAAAAGAAACAGCCACGCGCTGTTCTATCCGTCTGAAACTTTATATACCTATGAAAGCATCGTAATGTGTACATGTTTCTAATACATCCGGCAACGGAACTTTACTCCTACAGTTTTTGACGATATTTCTTTGGGTAGTCGACATTGACTATTATTTTTTATGCCACGTTTAAAGAAAACAAACTATTTGAATGAATATGGGAAAAATTAAAATGTCATTGTTGGAATATTTTGAAATAAATAAAAATATTTGACGGTACCAATTAATTTTTTATTTATTCACGGTTTTCTGAGAGTTAATCAAACTTTAATTAACCAGTCACAAAAAGGTGATATTTCATTCCGATGAATATGCCAGTACGCGATGAATGAAATGTGTTGTTTGGTTATTGAATTTATAGTATATTTGGTTATTGATTTACCGGTCGCTATACATAGAATGGAAGCGAGGGAAAAATCATTTGTACCGTAAAACAATTACGCAAAACAAACGAAAATTTAATTGGTTCTGATAATTTTTCATTGGTTTCATAAATTTTGTATGGAATCAATCAAATCATAACACAAAGCTGCATTTTATTAGCACTTACTTTCCAATATCATTTTATCTTTAGAACTCTGGACATTCTCTTTATTCGTTTTTTGAAGATGATTTATGGCTTCAAAAGTAATAATTAGTGCGTTAAACAATGAATATGAACAAAATTATGTATCAATATTTCCGTTCATTTGTCCTATTGTCATAGAAAATGATACTAAAGCTTCAAATACGTTGATGCAAGAAAAAGCAAATGGTAGGATATAAGCAAGTCGGTTAATTTGCTGACTCAGTGAACCATTTATGAGTATATTCAGGATATATGTCATTCGAATGACGATAGCAGCTTTAAGCTTAGTTTTCAGAGAAAAACAAGGAGAGAAAAGGGCGACATCAGAATATTTAACACTTTTTATCCAGTCTATGTCGAATTAACCATGTTACCTTTTGATACTACATCGAATGGGTCCCGGTGTAATTTATCCGGAAGTCGCTTTGAAGCATTCACCGGACTGCGTGTTTGCTCAAGCGATTCTACATCGATGTTATTCGGTACCTGTTCCTCGACCCGACAAAGCGATCAGACGTCAACAGGCCAGAAGAGTCGAAACATACGAAGTCTACGAAAGACCAAAAGACCAAAAGAGCGGAGTAAAAGGAAATTCTGCGCGGATAGAAACTCGCAAGGGATAGTAACCAACGACAAGAGAGTTATTTGCGGAGCAATTCCTGTTTCAGGATTGCGTTCGAGCGACGATGCAACGCCTGCAGCTGCCGGAGAGTTCCAAAGGGATGAGAGACGGATATATACAGGCGCGAGGTAGAGAAACCTCGAGGACTCTTCATTCACCCACCCACTACACGGGTCCGGCTGAATTGTGAAACGGTTTACTATCTTTCCCTCTCGCGCTCGTTCGATCTCCCGTATACGGCGTTCTTTGTCCTATGTGCAATCGCACCCCTAACCTCTACACGTCGCCGACCTCGGAGATGATTCTCCAACCACAATTCTCCAACCCGTTCCCGGCCGACACTCGATTGGTCTTTCGATTGTACCGCGATGGATTGAACCTCACGTGCTTTTGCGGCCTTACCATTTTACAGTAAAAGCTCTGCTTCTCGAAAGCGTCGCTTGTGAGCAAATGTTCGAATCCCAACCTCACTGATGTCACGAGCATAAAAGTTCGATTTACCAGTCCACGTCTTGCTTTCCAGCCTTTTCTCGATAAATCGTCACTTTTTAACCGCTTTGTGAAAGAAAGCACAGACCCTAAAGTTCAGAAGAGACACGATCTACATAAGGTTAGCGATAACATTGCTGCCCCTTACTATTCATAGCTTCTGTAGTTACGTGTGCTGGACGTGCTCGAGGAAAAATAGTCACGAAGCGATAGGAAATCGTATACTGTACCAACACATTTTTATGCTGATACATCAAAACTTAAGCTGCTACAACATATTATTTCTTTTTCTCAGAGCGAATATGCCGTAAGCTGTATCGCGTCATCTGCTTACAACGCGAATTATTACACTGCTCATCCTGATAGGATTATATTGAATAGAGACGTAATTCACTGCAAACAGAAATTCTAAAGTCTATACCGCGGCAACCTTCGTCTTGATGATGCTCGACCTTTTCCTATTAGCACTTTCTGATTTTTCCTTTTACCCAGTTTGCAAAAAGGTGTAGACAGCTGCGCAGGTGGTCTCGGTATTGCTGTTGCTTTCGATTACTAAACGAGTTAGTTTACAATAAGGATTCGAATAATAAATCCACAGTTCGTGATCGCGAGAGTCAACGCTTCTCGATTCTTGCGTAAGATGGAATAATCCTATAGTAAGATTGTTTGAATACGTTGGAGTCATCGCTCGGTCGCATCGCGTTTGAGCTCACGGTAATGAGTTGGAAAATAGTGCCAATTGATTCGAGATCTTATGCTGGTGATAAGCCACCAAGAACAGCTGCTCGGGACTTGCGATACTGGTGTACCTGCAACACGTACAGGACTCGTGCCGCTTCCTCCTCACGACGGTGAACGTTAAGCGCGAAACTATAAAGGACAAGATCGTGCTTGGTGTGGTGCAGCAGCAGCAGCAGCAGCAGCAGGAGTGGCTCGCTCGTCAGTAGAGATCTTTGCTCGACCCGCAACCGCGCGATTTCAATAAATCGAGTCTCGCTTTGCCCGCATGAAAATCGATTAACCTGCTCACGAGCAACCGAACGAGCAATTGCGAATGTATAGATCAACCATAGTAGATATACCATACTTATAGACACATGTGCATTGTGCTAAGCGCTGCGAACGAAAATAGGGATAAGAAACATCGAGACAAGGCAATTAATTATCCCTCGTTCTTTCCATCTTTACACGTACGTGTGGGCGCAACGAATGCTGTGCCCAAAGAAGGCGTATAGGTACGTTTCGCGTATTATAAACTCGAGTTCGACGCCGCAGAATTTTCTATGCACATCGTAACGAGTTGAGATTGCCAATATGGTAAAATCGTATTTTCTGAAATTATCGATTGCTGCGCGTACATATTCGGATCTAATCGCTACACTCGACGAAATCCGACAAGTCCTGGGAACTATAAAGTGATAGGTAGTTATTTTTACTCTATTTTATAACTTTTCCCAACCATGAGATAGTTGCATATACATATTTTTTAAATACCTGCGTGCGAAATTCGTTTTCTCGTGTCTGCGTAGCGTGAGTGAAGTGCTTGATTCTCGTATTTTATGTGATTGGTTGTTCACCGTGCGCGAAATTGGTCGAGCTGTGTGTGAAGTATATAAAGACGTTCACTTGTCTTGCTGTCAGTTTGATGATACACAAAAAGAGTATTGAAAATAAAGGTTAAAGAAAACTTGAAAACGAAACTTCGCACGCAGGTATTTAAAAAAATAAAGTGTGTGACAAGTGCGCCGTAGGTGATTCTCGCACAATGTACTATTTTATGCTTACCGCAGTTTAAGAAAAATAGTCGCGTGGATTTGCAGCGGATTGTATCTGAGTCCATTTATACACTCTGTACTACGATTCTATAAAAAAAACCGATAAATCGATCGAAGTGTACTGTGAAACGGGTTTCTAACTTACATGATGAAAAATCGAATAAGTTTGTGCAAAAACGGGAGCGATTTATCTGTACAATGAAACGATGTTCGGTTGCGAAAGGTTTCGTATTTCATTATGCGAGAAAATCGGAATAGTTGTCCGATCAAATGAATTTGAGTTTCTTTCTGAGCATACGGTCCGAAATATCGATAAAAACAATTCGTCTCGTTCGAGAAGGAGTTGCCCAATGCCTAGACGGGGTACTCGGCACATCCGCGATTTCTGTTCGCCAACAGCCACAATTTACTAGCGCCATGAATATTCGGCTGTGTAGTATGTGTCAGTAGTGAGCGCAATAGTTTCTATATTATAGCACGCTCGACGAGGCGAGTGTACGACAGTCTATATCTACTGTGTCGCCGGTCTACTGCTATTTCACGAGGCATTGCAGTGGTCTAGGTCCGGCGGAAAGGTCTCTTGTATACATTCGGTACATTTCATTGCCATTCGCTCCGAGTGTACTTGAAACTCAGAGTTGTAGGAAGGACCCATCCGCAGATTTCTAGATGCCACGAGGTATTACTATGTGTGGCACATAACCTGTGCATCTGTATTATGTCCATGCATATTCTCTACGTTTCAATAAGCCATAATTTCTGGAAATGTTGCCAATGCAAACGTACCAATCGCCAGACACTTAACTGAGAGGTCCCAATCACTGGATATGCAGAGAAAATCGTATTTTCGTCTCTCGTGCATACACAATGTGTCCAGTCACCGGGACATGCCGAGCCATTGGGACGTTAACTTAGAAACCTCATGTCATTACAAACTTGTAATTCGTAGAGCTATATTTACAAGCTTAAATTTAGCACGTAAGCCACAAATGTAATTGAATTACATGTGTACGAGATGAGAGCTTATATGACGAAATGATGATTGATCGCATAAAAATTTTATGTGTCAAAAATGTCGATGGGATGATTTCTCATTAGCTTCCTGACACTGAACGATTAACCTAATTCCATCTTCGAAAATTCGATGAATATCGTTATGACAGTGATAAATTTAAAAATTACGAGTAACCTACTGAATGGATACTAGCAAATAACAATTACTATTGAATTCTGAATTCGTATAAGTAGAAAAATGATGAGCGTTACTTCAGTACGCTGCCAGAAAAAAGACTCATGATACACGGAAAAAAAAGATTAGTTGCCATAACCAAGAAATGAGTTGACACAACCAATCGATTATTCTATTTCTCTAGCAACTCAAATGGTAATACCAACGATTCGAATGATAATACCGACGATTCGAATGGTAGTCCCAAATATTCGAGAGGTAGTCCCAACGATTGGATTAGTTAACCTAACTAATCCAATTATTTTACTTAGGTTAATTTTAGCTAACTAAAATATTTTATTTTAGTTAATTAACCTAACTAATCCAATAGAGAACGAATCGTGAATAGTTAAGGTTACTATTCGATATGGTTGAGGCAACTAATTTTTTAGACATTGTGTACAGCAAATCGAAAACGTAGTTGCCACAACCAAACTTTTTTTTCCATGCAGGATATAAATAATTATATTCGTCCGAGCTTCTTACTACCAACACGAGTAAAAATTGCAAACGTATTAAATTAATTATATGTTCTTTTTTAATCCAGTACAATGTGATGGGGATAAGCTTAATGATCACCATTTGTTTTTATACGCATTTTAATTTTAAACATAACTGCGATAATAAAAAGAATATGAAGAGAACAGCTACATAACTTCAGAGAACAGAGTAAAAATTAATTGAGCTAAAAAAGAATTACCAATGTCAGATCGTAACTTAGTTATGGAATTTAATTAGACCTTTTTCAAATTAAGCGTGCCACGGGCCCCGCATATGCTACGAGGTCGGTATTACAACGTTACGTATTCGAGCAATTTGCAAATAGCCGGGTACTATATAACTCAAGAGGGAAAGAATATTCGCGACGCGTGACATCTGCTGCGGCGCGAGAGCCCGTTGCACGCTGGATCAACAAGTTGGAATGTTATCGCGCAATGTACCCCGCGGTGAGTGCTGCCGGACTAGAACGCATTCCATTGCGAAGTGTAACATATAAAAGCTCGCATGAGACTTGGCTTCGTGCATGCATGTTCTACAGTAGGCTTTACCCACGCGGAGGTGAACCTATGGAGAGGGTACAAAAGTGACACTGAATGTGGACATGACGAAGTGATATTGAAAAAGCAATTTTTCATTTCGAACGACACGAATTCCTTTACTGTACCAAAAGTTCAAAGTGCATTTTTTTCTCATATTTCATTCACAAATCACGAAAATATCTCGCACTTAATATGCTGGTATCAATACATTTATTATCGGGTTTGCGCTGAATCAAATAAACACAGAGATATTTGTAACACCACGTTTAAATATTTTTTAAAAAGTATTTTCTCACTGAAAACATTAATAACAAAAATTTGTAAATTGTCGGAAAATAATATGAGATTCTTTACATCCCACTAAATTTGTTATTTAAGGTATTCCGTTCCGTATTTCATTAAACTCCGTGATGTATAAAATGTACGGTATTTTCATTTTTTCGTATTAAAGTAATATTGCATTTTTTAAAGTGATAAATAATAATTAAATCACCGGTTACCGGACCTGGAGTGTTATTAACACGATTCCACGTGATAAAACTTTAGTACAGCGAAAAAGTTATTAAATTCTGAAACTATCACCTTACGCTCGGAATACCTTAAACGCATTGGTCGATAAACGATGTGCAGAGAAACGTTTCGATCAAACGGCATCTAGGCTATTGGGAATTCTCGTGAATCCAATCAACTCATCAACGTGACGTATACCAACCTTTCGAATTCCCATGGGAGAGAGAGGAACCGATGGAAAAATCTTTACCGTTTTGCGATACCACACTGTATATGTATATAAATGTGCTGCTGTAGCTCAGGAAGCGAGGCGAAAATGTGAAGCTTACGAACGCTGCACCTGTCGAAGTCTCGCGGTCGAATAGAAAAGAAATAAAGAAAGAGCGATTCCGTACGTATTTTGCCATACGATCTTACAAACGCGTAAGCTTCAAGATAAATTTTGTTCGCTCGCTTCGCCGCAACTGCTATCACTATTGGCGGTGATGGCGGTGCTGCTGCTGCTGCTGCTGCTGCTGCTACTACGAGAGATCCTTCTGGCATTTCGCTAGGCTTTAGCCGCGCGCGTTCATCACTCGCGATAAATCAGCATAAGAGTGTGGGGGCTGTTGAGCCGTGTTCTCTACTGGAACGCGCACCGAGTCTAGAGCACCGCCATTGGTGCGCGCGCGTGTGCACGTACCTCGGCTTCGGAGGGCTATGAACAAACGTTCCTCGCGGCCTGCCTATCCTGTATAATTCTGATTTATAACGATGGCCTCACTGACATCTGCATCAGCTCTTCGTCACCGCGAGAAATTGGCTCGTGCGTGTCATCAGGGTCGCGCAAAGCCGATCAAATCTGATGCGCTGTACCGACAATGCACTGTGATGTGTGTGTATGTGTGTATGTGCAATATCGACGCACGAAACGAACCACGTTCGACGATAAAAACGATAATCATTTTTTTTACGCTAAGAACAGATTATTATGCTATTAATTTTCATATTTCGCTAAACTCAAAATATGCAGCGAAATATGCTTGATAAAATGTGCATCTCAATTTTCCTTGGAAAATATGGAATAATTACATTTTTTGAATATGTCAATATTGTTTTTTTTTATTAAAACTTTAGTAAAAAATTCTGGAGAATTGGGTAAACGGTAAGCGTCGCAATTTTATTATTTTGGACCAAAACGAAGTGAAGTGTTTACGGTAAAGTATTTTGATGCACGGAAAGAAAAAAGTAGTTCTGGCTACCAATTCCAGCATATGCTGTGCCACGTGTTAGTTAGTATAAAACTAAATCGGAATCGTAGTCTCAACTTTTTTCGATTGGTAGCAAAAATAAAACATATAACCAACAACTTGGTTCCAGCAACTATCACGGCTGCTATCTAATCTAAATGATTCGTTACGCCAACCAACCGGTGAGTTGAGGTTATGATCTCAGCTGGTCATTGTTACTATCGATACTCTACCAACGAGGTTATAGTTTCTTCAACCGACCGAGTAGTTGGCGCTATGCTAACTATTTCGATTGGTTGTCGTGACCGATAAATCAGTTTTTACAGCTACTTTTTTCATTCCGTGGGTTCGGTGGGAGGGAAAAGGAATTTGGTGTATAATTCTGATTTATAACAATGGCTTTACTGACGTCTGCATCAGTTTTTCGTCACTACGAAAAATTGGTTCGTGCGTGTCATCAGCGTCATGCCAAGCCGATCAAATCGTTTGCGCTGCATCAACATTGCACTGTGAGACAAGTAGGTACACGGAAAGAAATGGTTGGTTGTGGCAACAACGTTTTCGATTTGCTGTACACAATGTCTAAAAAATTAGTTGCCTCAACCATATCGAATAGTAACCTCAACTATTCGCGATTAGTTCTCGCGAGATTAGTTAGGTTAACTAATCCAATCGTTGGGACTACCACTCGAATAGTTGGGACTACCATTCGAATCGTCGGTATTACCATTCGAATCGTCGGTATTAGCATTCGAATCGTTGGTATTACCATTTGAGTTGTAAGGGAAATAGAATAATTGTGTCAACTCATTTCTTGATTATGGCAACTAATCTTTTTTTCCGCGTACAGTTTCGGTGCACAAAGGGTATTTAACGATAAAAACGATAATGATTTTTTGTTACATTAAAAAACAGAATGCTATCAACCCTCATTAAAATTGAGTAATGTCACTAAAATACTAAAAATCTGCAACGAAATGGGCTCGACAGCATTTACATATAAATTTTCACTAAGCTATTTGAAATAACTATAGAAATTTTCTTCAAAGTGGGATGCATACGATGCAATTAATAATGCGGTAAAAATTAAAATTTTTTAAACATTATTTACGTTGTATTTTCATATCCGGTGGGAGAACAATAGATCTGCATAGTAGGATTTTTACAGGATTTTTTGCAATAGATATAGAAGTTAAATTGATAATATGATTTATCATAAATTTGCATATGTTTTTGCAGCTGTAGTACAAATTATGTAGAATTTAAAAGTACTTTGCTCGGCGTCAGATAAAAGATAAGACTTGTACATTTTTTTCCTTTATTGTTTTAGAGCGAAACAAAGTGAAGTACTTACCGCAAAGTATTTTTTACTTCCGGTGGGTAGAAAGAAGGGGTTTACCTGTGACAGCAGATTTACCGTGTTATCAGGATGAATAGAGCCGACGTTGGCAAGTCAGGCTTGTAATCGAAGATTATCGCTTCAATCTCTTCCCCTCTACAATAAATTTCATCTTAAACGTAGGAATAACTACTTCCTCTAGTGGAGAAATTCTTTCGGTCTTTTTCTCGAGATTAATTGCTCCCCTCGTCTTGGTGATATCTGAAGCTCGCGGGCACGGCTAAACGCGGCGAAAAAATAGTTTTGTGCGAGCTGCGGCAGATCGAGCTTCCTGGGAAGACGGGGAAATATCGGTGCTTCGTCGGCGTTCCTTTGAGCTCGTCGTGCAGCACACGGGCTTGAACGAGAATGTGCTTCTGTGTTGACGTGAGCAAACATACTATATATACCCACACTCGTGATAAATTCCCTCATGTATACAGCTTTTTACATTCAAAAGTCATACCATAATGAAACTTTACAATCACCCGCTATTCCTATGGGAAATAAAAGATACGGAGTTGCAAGCTCCCATTACTTTAAGAGATGAACATTTATGCTATCACCCATTGAATAATTGTTATTTTATCATAAGAACCTGCAGTGCTTATAAAAACATGTTTGATCTTTTGAATAATTACAACAAAAATTAATTTACAATAAAATTTCACAAGACATTTTGATTAAGAATGAAGGAAAGATAACTTTACTTTTTAAAAAGTCGTAAAACTTTATGGGAATTTAACTCTCTATGGAATTGTTAAACAACTTTGAACATCTTTTTATGAAAGTTGTAGCCAATTCTACCAAAATATTAACTATTACATATTTTTGAAAAAGTATAACTGCTAAATCTAAATAATCATACAAGTGGCTGAGGCTCAATATACGATTGCTCAGACTTACAAATAATTCGTGAGAAAGCTCAATAGGGACCGAGCCGTGCGCTGTAGGCTACGGAATACGAAGAACTGTGAAAGGCGAGAAGTTCGTAAAGTCGCGAGAGTTGGCCACGTCGAATTATTAAATTTCGCTGACTGACTCTGCTCGGCTCTGTCCCGTTGCGGAGAGTGCAAAGTTGTCGGTGCTTCGAGAGTCAGAGTAGAAGCTTGGCAGAGCTTTCGCGACCGGTAGACTGTTGGGAATAGAAATTGTACGTGAACAGCTACCCACAAAACGAGGACGAAAAGTCGAAGAAGAGTCTGGGTTCTGATGCTCTGTTGTAGCGCTCAGGAAAAAGCACCAAGCGAAGAGAAAGCTTTCATTCCGTCTGTCTGTCGGCCGCAAACGCTTTGAAAGCCGGCTCGGCGAGGCGGATTAATATTCAGTTCGAGACTACTTCGTACCAGCTAGCCCATCGTGTACCTCATCGCCCCTTGGCGACCTCGCCTTGGTCCAGGTGTACCCCACGAGAGCCAGTTGAAAGTACTATCTAGTAGCACATTTCTTTGTCATCACCGTAGGCACTGGGAAAACAATTTCCAAATTTTCTCGAGCGATTATCCAGTGCACATTGTTGCTCCTTCTCGTATTTCGCAAGAGATTTCTCCCGCGCGGTATTAGCGAGTTCTCCAGAAGCGAGAGATCCAGAATCGTCGAGCTTTCGCTTACTCGTATAAGCTGTAAGAGAAGTATTAAACTACATTAAACGTGATTAGGATAATCTTCGTTGACTATCTGTGAGCTACCTCATCATGCTTGTATAGTTTCCTTCAAGCTTTTCCTTCAACGAGCTTTTTCCATGACCCGGTAAGATTATTTCTTACTCACTCGTTTTTATTTTCATTTTCCCTGATCCGAAGCTTTTGCCTCGTTCTTTACAGAGCCTCCATGGTGGAGATGTTTGATAACTGCCTCAACTGGATCATCAGGCTAATATAATTTATTAATATGGACATAAGGTTGTTTTTCTCACACATTCCTCCGTGTTATGTTATGCAATAGTCAAAGGGGTTTTTGTACTTTTCGAGTTAAGGTTTCGGCAAATTCTTCTGCCGTTAACTGACAATGTCGCATGTTTGCTACATCGAAGAATTAGCTATTTTTCAAGACATATTTTGAAACCAAAATACGCAAAAATATTGGAAGATTTTTAGAAACATTGGAATTTTTTTAGGAATGAATCCTAATTTTTACTTTCATTAAAGAAACGCTCCACTCAGAAATTGGAAAGTGATATTTTTTTTTTTTGTCTTTTTTCTACTGCTTCGTTTTAGAAAAGTACTCAACACTTTAAAAAAATTGCATTTTTATCCGTTCGTGGCCGTTAAAGGGTTAAATAATACACGACGCGGCGTACAATTAATTCAAACTCTGTAATATATAAACAACTCTGTATGTATAACTCAAAGGGACCACGCTCTACTGACTTCCGCCCGATGTTTTCTTACTCCGTTGCACCTCCAGCTTTTAGAATAATTCACCCACATACTGCAGGGTCGCCGACGCGCCCTCACCAAACCCCAGTCTCTCATACCTTAATCTCTTTTCTTGCGCCCTATTCACTGCCGTGCAATAGCTCGGCCAGTCGCCACGGCATATCGTGGCCAAGCAATAATTCAAATTAGTGGAGAGTTTCACCCTCCATACCCTCTTCTCGGGCTTACCCAACGAGCCCTCGCTTCTTCCGGAAGTCTATAATTTTTTTTTATCGGCTACACGCGAGGTGCTTGACGGCAATAATTTTGCAGGTCGTGATGGTATGCTTTGTATATAAGCTCGAGATTCCCTTTCCAAAGCAATTCCCACGGAGGGGTGAAGTTTGTTTGCAAAGTTTGCTTTTTATATACAATGTAGGTGATTTTCAGAAAATTCATTGGCGTTATAGTCAACGTGGATCAGGTCTTGTAAGGGTTTGTATGTGCGGCATTTTCTATGGAGGTAATGAATCATTTAACCCTTTGACGACCAATTTTTCTTAAATGTTGAACACTTTCCTCAGTACAAGTAATCAAAAGTTCCAATGAAAAAAAAACTGTTTTCTTTTTTTTACATGTGAATGATTTTTATATTTTGCATAATGTTTAAAAAAAACGTGCGGAATTTTAACAACTCTGGCACATAAAAATTGAAGTGTTCGCTGATGCATTGTGCAGCATAATGATTCTAATCATGAAGGAATTCATGGAGAAAATTTTGCGTTCTCTTACTTATTGTATATAGCAAACTAGATAGTAAAACGACAGAGGGAAATTTCTCTTCAGATAATGAAAGAATAGCGTGAACGTTTGAAATGCCATTACACGGAAAACAAGAACGAGCATATGAAGGAGCGCGGAAGGCTATCGGCGTCTTCTCGTAAATCGCCGTTACGTACGTCTGGAGGAAATTATGGTGGCTCTCGATAAGGCATTACCAGGCGAGAGTATCGATCGTAAGGGCATGCTAGGCTTGTCGTGGTTGCAGCAGCAGCAGCCGAAACGACGACATGTTTGGCTGGGCTGATTACACGAGATGTTCCAGTAACTAACGTAGTCGATGCTGTTGCTGCTCATTTAAATCCTTTCTTAAATTATTATGGCCAAAAACATTTTGCAGAATCTGGTACAATTATAAATTCAATCTCATAAAAGAATCTTCTACTAAAAATCTCTTATTGACCTACATTTACATGTAGATGAAAAACCATTTTCAAAAATTTCTTCTAAAATTTGAATCCAAAAATTCTGAAAAAATGGACACATCGTGGATATTCGTTAGGAATGCATCCTCCATTTTCATTTCGAAAAAACTAAAAAAACATACACGTATAAATTAAAAAAGTAGGACGTTTTTAAGGTGCCGTTTTGCCACTGCTTTGATTTAGAGAAGTTTTCATCATTAAATCAAGATTAAGTTCATCGTTAATAATGGAAAATGGCTTTTTCATTCAAGTGTTAATGAATGGTCCTTCTGTTGCTGGGACGTGTAGTAATCAACAATTAAAGGGTTGCACTCCCCTTCAGTTTCATCGCAGTATACTTACTACACCGCTAAGTTAAGTCAAGATAGCGTGGACGAGGTTGGAGAGGTGCTCGCAGCACTGAAGATTCTCCAGTGCGACGAAGCGAGTGGCGAAGGGTCGCAGGTCGTGCTATCCACGTTCACCCATAACTTACGGAAGTTCGTGCGCGAAAGGTAGAGGTACCAGAGCGGTTCTACGTGCGCACACCGCTAACTTTATTCGCTAAATTACGTGAAACTTAAAAGCGTCTGCTACCTGCTGGCCCCAGCTCTTACGCTGCCCGCTGGTAAGGTCACGCTTCAAGGAAGAAGGAGGAAGAGGAGCGAATTCGAGAATGGTACAGCCGCTACTCGCTTTCGGGACGAGTACCTTCTGAGTCTTTAAAACTTTGTCATATTTTTGGGGAAGATTAACGCGCTTAATATTGTCATTATCACTGTCACGCAGTTATTGAGCTGCTCAAAATTTAACTACCAACTCTCCATTCTACCGTTATTGCTCTTGCTACTTCAATTCCTCGTAGACACTGCACCTATCGTTAATTGCAGCTTGATTGCCCCAATCTCCTATCATCGATGAAATTGCAAATTGGTTTTGCCAAAATTTCGACCCTTCACGTACATTCTTCAGTGCACACTCAACTCACAAAGTACACACTTCAAATTTACTAGTTCTGGGGATATATTCCTCAAGTACACCTATTAGCTTTTACTATCTCCACCCCCTGTATTCTCCCATACATTCCTCGAGACCCCCCTAAAATCTTGTCCGCAGCCACTGTTCCTAATGCACTACTGTATTGCATTTGCACATAGGCACAGGGAAACTGCGGTAAATCTGGCCGATACAGGCGACTTTATTTTTACTGAGTTTCTGCTGTATGAGAATACATAAGAAATTAAGAAAAACTACCTCTTCAGGATAGGGATTAAGAAAAACTACCGTTCAGCATTGGGCGCGCAAGCCAGTACGTGGCTAAGCGGTCACCCATTACTGAGCGAACTCGGTCAAGTTGAAATTGTGGTTCCTATCGCGTCTTTTCTGAATAAATCTTGCGGAGAGTGCTTCGGAAAAAAAATAGTATGTTAAACTGATCCATGTTTTGTTAAGGAATCGTGGTAATAACTCTCGGAAAGAGTCTCCCGGATCTTGGACAATATCTGTTAGACTTGTAGAAACTCCATAGTCATTGCCAGAGTCTGGCTGATACCCTTAACGAGTTCTTAGAAACTCTTTTTGAGTTTCTAATCTAGACTCCTTCTAAGATTATAACCAAGACTCCTTCTGAGACTATCATCAAAACTCCTTCTGAGACTATTATCAAGCCTCTCTCTGAGACTTCTTCTGGAACTGTTACCAAGACTGCTTTCAAAACTCCTTCTGAGACTGTTATCGAGCCTCTCTCTGAGACTTCTTCTGGAACTGTTATCAAGACTTCTCCAAGACTGCTTCCAAGACTGCTTCCAAGACTTCTTCCAAGACTTCTTCCAAAACTTCTTTCAAGACTTCTTCCAAGACTTCTTCCAAGACTTCTTCCAAGACTTCTTTCAAGACTTCTTCCAAGACTTCTTCCAAGGCTTCTTCCAAGACTTCTTCCAAGACTTCTTCCAAGACTTCTTCCAAGACTTCTTCCAAGACTTCTTCCAAGGCTTTTTCCAAGACTTCTTGCAAGACTTCTTCCAAGACTTTTTCCAAGACTTCTTCCAAGACTTCTTCCAAGACTTCTTCCAAGACTTCTTCCAAGACTTCATCCAAGATTTCTTCCAAGACTACTTCTGAGACTATTACCAAAATTGATTAAAAAATAGTATTTTCCATGTAGGTCGTAGGAAAGTGATTGGAGAAGAAGACTCTCTGAGAAAGATTTACCGCTTTATCTGACCGCACATAAAACTGTCCGATTGTTATTAATTGTTTCTCTCCAATCACAGTTTACTTTTTATTCGAATAATATTTGAATTGTGGTTAGATGAGGTGGTGTTATGTAATCGAAAGACCTGGAGTTTCAGGCGCTCTTTAAATACACATTTTAAATCCCGAAAGTGAAAGTCCTTGGTGGTTTTGACGCACAACACGTTTTTCCACGACAAGGGCGATTCGCTTTAATACTTGCAGAGGGCAGAGATGGAGAAGTTGAGGTTAAGCAGAGACCTCGCCGTTCCCTGTACCTTTGTCTCGGACCACTACTCGGCAACTCATTATCGCCGGCGGTGCGTCGGACCGGGTGACCCAGTTTCCTTAATGAGAACGTTCTCAACCGGTGACGCGACGAATCTCGTAAATCACAGCGCGTGCATCTCTCGGAGCATAAGAGGTCACTCGCAATGCTGCACGGCGGCGCCTTTGATCTCGTGCATTCAATTTGTCAATCAGAAAATTCGATAAGTACATCTTTTGTGTTTTTTCGCTGGCTTAACAATTTATCAAGCTTTACGTTGTCGTGGAAATTTGCACAACTCAGCGAGTATGTAATCAATGTTATATCAGGTACATAATAATATGCAAATTTTTTATTATTCTTTTCTGAATTTTGAAAAAATGAAGACAAATTGATTACAGCTATTGATGAATCCAAATGATGCGCAAATTAATCATTTTTTCAGTCCTTTGTCCAAAAAAGTTCCATTCATAAATCGAGAAAAAACGTTTTTTTCTCCTTAGTACTGAACTGTTTTATGCCTAGACCAGACGAGCTAGGGTTTTTGTTCTGCCGACAACACATTTTCAACTTGGTTAATATTTAAATTTTAATGTTGTTAACGTTATTATGTTTTTTTTTAATTCTCTAACAGCACTAATATTCCTATTATGTTTCCATCGCCATGCGAACTACATAGGCAGTAGTTATTCAATTGTTGAAAAACAGATTCACATAATTGTCCACTGTATTGTGAAACGCCGATAGGAATGATCCGATGGCAAAAAATTGACGATGTATTTTCCTCCGTGATTGTTGATATTTCGGAAAAAAATGTAAGTTAATTTTGATAATTCATAGATGCAGTTAAACCTAATTTACTTTTTTCCCGAAAAAAACCTGAAGCCCCATGAAAAACATGAAGAATTACGATCGCAATTTGTTGCCATCGGAGCAGCTCCAGCGGTGTGTTATATCACTTTAAAACGATGTTAGAAATTCGGTCGACATTGCAGACGAAGTGTGCAGAGTGGCCGTAGGGAGACCTAACGAAAAAACGGCCTGGAACGTAGATGAGAGTGGTCCAGCTCACGTTCTGCTGGCTTGAGCGAGAGTCATCTGGAGGGGTTCTGCGGCATACCCTTTGGAGTCCGTCCAAGTTTCTTGCAGGGTCGAGGACGACCCAAAAATATCCGTAGACAGTTCGGATTAGTGGATCTCTATCGTTTTTCGTGTGGCACGTTGGGTATCTCGCGTAAGAGCGCCGATCTCGGGTTTAGGAGACGTGTGCGGTTAATCTGCACAACTTACTTCAGCCCACAAATTACTGTAATTTTCACCATCAAAGTCACCTCTGACTCTCTTGCGTCAATGCGTTACAATAATAATAATAATTGTTCGCCTATAACGCTGAGATTCTTCTCCATTCAGGTAGGACCGAAAGCTGATTACCACGTTTCTAAATTATTTGTCACCATGTTCAGAGAGGGGGAAAAGGTCTATCGGGTTTTTTTTCGTGAAGTACCAAGCCGCAATTTCGCAGTCCATTCGCCTGTGGAAGATTCTATCTGCACGGATTGTCGACCTACTGGTAACTCGAGTCGAAAAATCACACTGAGAGATGTGGACCGTGTGCACCACGCGGAGAAGCAGAAAAAGAATCCAATTAGAGAAAAACACGATCGAGTAGAGACTACGGGAGGCGCGGTAGCTTCGTCGAAGCAATCGGACACGAGCTTGACTCGATTCCGGTTGGAGGTTGGCGAAGCTGCTCATGTAGACGAATAAGGTACGAAGAAACCAACCAAAGAGAAAAGGAGAGATGGCTACGAATGGAGGATAGTGTCGAGGATAGGATGCTGAGAGACCAGGAGTATTAGAAGCGGAAAAGTAGCTCGGTACCGCCGTCGGTGGCGATGCTACAGAGGTTTGGTGGAGACTGTGCTGAATTGGGTGAGTTTCGAAGAGTTGGCGCACTCCGGAAGAGTCAATTTGTACCTGATCGCGGTGGAAAACTCTCGACTACCCGTGTCTACGAAGTTTCCTGTACTTTTCCTTCTCTCTTTACTTTTCTCCTGCGTTAGTCGACGCCGACGACTTGACAGACCATCTTCTACATCTCTTTTAGTGTAAGCTGTAATTTTCTTAGGAGAACTCCCGAGACGAAATTTTTACCCTTCTTTTAACCTAAAATGGCTGCGATCTACTGCCGTAGTCTGGAGGGTGAAAGGAAGGTAACGCGCATAGATTAACATTTAAATTTCAGCCTACCAGACTCCCCAAATGGCAGAAAGTAGACATCTCGACTTAACGGAGGGTCACGGAGGGTGAAGCAGACCCTAAAAAACCTTCATAGAACCTACCATAGAACCTCCCAGACCTCCCGTTGAGCCTACCGCAGAATCTCCCAGACCCTCCGTTGAGCCTACCGCTGAATCTCCCAAACCTTCCGCTGAGCCTACCACAGAAACCCCCATACTCATCGTTGACCCTGCGAAAGTTCCTTTCACATACACTATTATACCCTCCGTTAACCCAAACATCAATGAAAGTGTAATTATTAATGTGTAATTCAGAAAGACAAAAGCGTTTATTAAACTTTTTATAATGTCATAGATATAATATATTTTTATTCAATATCAACAATATTTTTATATACATTTTTTTTTTCATTAAACGAAACAATCTCTATTTAAGATATATAACATTTGAAGGTGATGTGAGATACCAACGAAGTAAAAAAATTGTTTCCTATTTTCTTAGAAATTATTAATATCGCTTCTTTAAAATTGAAGACAAAATCAAATTAGATTCAGATACATCTATATCTTCTAGCATGAGAATCTGATCGATTTTAGTCCGAAATATGAATCGTCTAAGAAAATAGGGAAAAAAAGTAAAGAAAAAGATTTGTGACGTATTTTTCGTGAGCGTAACGATAATCGGAATAAAGAAAACGGGAGCTGTCACCTTCGGCCGTCCACCCTCGCTTGCGCATCCCAAAACCCGGTAGGCGCCAGTTAATTTTTGTTCCACCGGTATTAACGAACCGATATGCCCGTGGAATCGAGTGGAGCAGGCTCGATTCCAATAAAATCGACAGTCGGAGCATAACTGCCGATCGAGAACACACAAAACACGAAAAAAAAACATTGCTACTTTTTAGTGACGCGTTAAAGTAGCAAACGCAACGGGACTTGCGGCACTTGCGGGAGCGAACGGTTGCGGAAATGCACGGCCGCTCAGGCTGCTTGGTTGTGGTAGAGAGGGTCGAGGTTGGCCCAATAAATAGCTTATTTTTCGACTCGCGAATCGAATCACGGGAGCTTGTATGACTGACTAATAATCCGAGAACCATGGATAAACAATTGTTATGCATTAAATAATGCGCGAGAACCGGCAAAGCGCACCGGGAACGCAACAGTCGCGAGGAAATCGGTCGCTGGTCATATACTCGGCCAGACGAGATCTTTAAAAGACGCGATCGGCGCATTCGATTAAATAATTAAAATTTCGAAAACGACTCACCGAAAGATATCGCCAATAAACCCGGGAGTGAGAGCGGTAACCCCAGAGGATACACGGAAACCAGAAGTGCACTAATGCACTACACTGGGCACGAGAACTTTCCGTTTTATTCGACTGGATAAAACTTATCGTAGCACAAATATGACTGGCATACAAAGCACACGATACACGAGAACACACTATGTACTGTTAAGTACGCGAGAACTACGCAGAGCCGCGCACGCGAGCGACAGAAAAACTTGTCAACACGGGAGCTTATTCGAGACTCGAGGCACCTCGGCGGTGTCCCGAGGGAGACTGATTATTTCGAGTACTCATCGGGAGCCCATCATTATCATTATTCCTATCCTTCCAAAATCCCTTGCCCGTGAGCTACTGCCCTCTCTCACTCGAATAATTTCTTAACTATAACGGGAGCGCAATTAATGCCGGTAGCTTCGAAAATCTAAACAGCTGCCTCCCGTGGTGCTTCACGCGAAAACGGGCCTATACTTCACGTTTACTTGACACTAGGATGCTCCATCCTATGTCGAAAACTAACAAAACTTCACCCGTTCTCCAGCGCAATGCACTCTCGTTATCGGGCGCTGGATTTGCACCGGTCTAGAACTAACTGCAAGACTCTTGTCGGCAATTCTCATCTGTCGGGCTGCTCGTTTCGTTGACCTCTCATCCTCGCGACAGACTCGAATATGCCGAACTTTTCATAAAAAAATAACCGACTCAAAAGAAACGAAAAATAACGGAACGAAAAATAATCGATAACTGAGCCAGTATTCTTGCCGAAAATAATTATACGGGGAGGGACAGCGTTTGCATTCCTCAAAATATATTACTTACACCAATAAGATGTTGAACTCTTCGTGAGTTTCCATCAGGGCACTTTTTTTTCTATGTGTGTAGCTTAAGTAGCGTTATCTGGATTTCAATAGGTTACATAGGCTCAATGGGGGTGCTATATCTCATTTAGGGTGAGTAGGTCGTAGGAGGGTCTATGGATAGGGCGAGTAGGCCGTCGGAGACTCTACACGGAGTTGAACCTCCAAGCAGGGTCACTGTCGGCTGTACGGAGGGTGAAACCGACGTCGGCTTTTGCCTCGTCAAAGGATTTAGGATTCCCGGAAGGCTAACCGCGGGTTAAAATTTTGACTCGGGAAGTGGAGAGAATATACTTTACAATAAAAATGTTTAATGTATTACAAGCAATGACAACTTTTTTTGCTCAAATATTTGGCCTTCCTGAATATCTTACGGTGTGAAATTGATGCACAAAATAATTCCATATACCCAATAAAAATTTGAAGAATTAAAATATGCAATTTTCTTAAACGTCGATTACAATTTTTTTAAATGCTCTCTTTACGACACGAATACTTTATATTCCATCTGACATTTTCTGGTAATGTTTTTTCCAGGAGACATGCTGATGAAGCTTGAGTAACTCGTTACGATGTAATTTTCTTTATTATTTACCTTTTTATACCATTCTCATCTCAGTAATATGTAATTCCGTGGGAATGTTACGAGGTTATAAATAGCGAGAGACTTTTATAGAGAGAAAAGCCTTCGCTCAACCAGGCTGTTAATAACAAAGGCAATTAGGAGAAATTATCGTCGTCGGTGGGCGTCGGCGGGTATACGGTGCGGTTTGCGTTGGGCGCGTCCACGAGAAACGTCGGACCTACATACTGATGCATATACATCGTAAGAGGCTCACGTCATCGACCGTCGGAGTCTAACTGCATATATATAGATATATATTCACATCTTCGCTGAGTCCGACGACTGTCTGCGTCGGAAATTAAAAGGGATGACCTGCGAAATCCGTTTACACCGGGCAATCTCTCGAAAACCTCCACCGTACGCCGGCTGTAGCCTACGGGTATATTACGAGCGGAGATCAACCCGATGTCTTCTTCGTCGCGCGACCATCCTGATTCTATCTCAGCTCCTATCGCGATGAACTCGATTTGCGAATCAAGATTTGTGATAAAATAAAAATACGACGATCACAAGAAACGTAGGGCCTGATATTAGGTACCATAATATTAATCCACCTCCTGCACCGAGAGAAAAAGTTTCTTTGATTCAAAGAAATTTCATTAAAATCCCAACCTATGAAACATTTATTTGTAATCAATGAAATAATAATTAAGCTAATATTATATTTTCTTTGAATGATCAGAAATTCAATGAAAATTTTCCTTGAACCAAGGTAACGTTTTTCATTGATTTCAAAGAAATTGTCTTCGGGACAGTAAAAAGATGAAAGCGCGGCAGAGGTTGTTTTAAAAAAATGTTTTTCCACACTGTACTAGATGCAAAAAGGTTAAACAAATAATTGAATTCAATAAATACCGATACCTGCATATTCATTTTTGTCGACTTTTCGCGACTGATGACTCAACGCGACTGACGCGATCGCGCTAACCCAATCCGTCCAACCATCAACCAATCCATCAAGGAAACTATATCTTTGAATCAATGAAACATTTCCTTCAAGTTAAGGAAAAAAAATTCATTCCATCTATTTCTTTGGAATCAATGAATTCTTTTTCTCGCTGTGGTTCTTCCCATATACTTGAATGTAGCATTGCCGTCAATGACACCCAAGTTCTGAATGACTCTGTACAGTATCACTGCCGTGAATATACGTGGGCGAGGCCTTGAATTTCGAAGGGCAGACGGAGATCCAAGCAGCATTGAATCGCAAGAACCGCACGCTGCAGCCTGAAAGGTATTATCGCTATAACACGATCCGGTCTTCTCATGACGACGTATCAGTAAGCTCTGGAGTGCAGACCGCGAGGTAAAAAAAATGCTGATGAAAAGCGAGACGAGCTTCTCGGTTGCATGAACGCAGCTCGAAATGCGGTTTGCATCGAAGAGAGAGCGGCTTTCAGGGCTTCTGCGGCTTGCACTTTCACGGGCTCTACACCCGGTGTCGATATCTCGCGTTAATGCCACGATAAAGCCACGGGACATTAGATTAATGGCCGGCAACGTCGAGTTATTTGTATCACGGGCTGTGTGTACGCGAATCGCGCGGGCTCTCCTCTTGTCTGTCTATAGTCAACGTGCGCGGTCCCATCGCCACCTCAATGTCGAGCAGCAGCTCTCTTAACGGCGATTACTGTTCGATAATCGTCCCCGTACCTTCCGATCGCTCGAACACGAAGTGTGTCTCGATAAAGAGGATGACTAACGATCCTGAAGAAAATTTCTCACTCTTGCACTAACAGACAATGTATGTATTGAGCTATCGAGCGAACAGCCTCCGAACATCGTTTATTGCTCTCGTACCGTGTCCAATATAACGTTGTTGGTGGTGCAAGAAAGGCCATTTTCTTTAATAATCGTCGATTTGTATCCCGATTGGTTAAACACAAAGTGTCTGATAAAAATAATGACTAACGATCTTCATGTGGAAAACGGTTTTACTACAAGATTCTGCATATTACTTAATATTGCAACATATAACGTAGTTATTACAGTTAAAAGGTGTTGAAAGTGCGGTGTTTTATTAGTGGGACTGCAATCTATTTAACTTCTATGTCTGATTCTATCAACCGTCGGGTGATAGCTGTTTATACGGTTCTAAATTATTTTTCGTGACGTATAATCGTTACTCAACTAACCAAAGAATGAATACACGATGTAGCATGTATTTATAGCTTTTGAGCAAACAAACCAACGACCATCGTTTGCTTACGTATGACAGCCAATATCAACTATTTAATAGCTAAAAATAAATGAATATACGTTACTCGAAGGTCGTTTGCCGTAAGAGTAAAGACTCGTGAATCGAGACATCAACTTTCATCTCATAAGCCAAGATCGTAAAGTCGGTGGAGATCGTCTCCGCCGCTTATATTCTACGACTGGAGCTGCGAACACGAGAGATCAGCGAAACAAAGGCAAGAGGGAACTCGTTAAACCGCACGTGAGAGCGCTCGATTAATCCCGGGAAGATTTATATTTTGAGAGTTTTACGATCGAAGCTATAATAACGCCACCATGCTGGGCGGCTTACATCGAACGTTCTGGGTTTTCACTATGTTCCAGAACTCCAGAAGAATATGAACCAAAATTGCATGGTTTTAATATCGTAAAATAACGGAAACAATTTTGCATCAAGTGCGTCTTACATCTGTGATACTGTCTCGGGCAGACAAAGTGAGAGCGAGAAAAAAAAACGGGAAGACGTTGTGGGCGATGGTACGATATGCAAATCCCAATAGTTCAGGTCGCCGGGAAAAAGGCGGCTGATTACCTTTGCACGAAAAAAGCAATTGCGTTAGAACAGTCCAATGATATCGGAATCGTTTCATCGGTTTATGTAAAGCAGTACATAGGGCATTCCAAGGAAAGTCGATCTCGTAGTGTTATATTCCTAATGCTTTTCCATCTTTGTTTTGCTGACATCAAACATGTCATACCAAAAAATTGCCAGATATATTGAGAAATAAAAACATATTATGACTTTCTGACTGATGACCAGGTCATTATCTGTCAGCTACATTAATCCTATTTATCCTAATAACGTCGCAACAAAAACCATATAGCATTTTCTTTTTCTAATGCTGTATGCTTGTGATGTCAAGTACAATATACTGATATCAGAATCAAAATAATAAAAAGGCAAGATTAGTTTAGCCTGGAATGCCCGGTATAATGTAGTACCATAAGTTAATTTCCGATTAAATAAAAATGATAAGAGTTATCAGTCCGCAGCAGTGGTTTACCCTCACAAAAATCAAAGTGTCTGATAAAATACTGAATCCTATCGCTGATCCTTTACCGAAGCATATAATTTGACAGGTGCGACACGATTGCTGGAAAGCTGTAGATGTATTCATGTGCCGATTATATTTGTCGTTGATGCTAGTGTCATATTACCGCTGTACATCCGTTTTACAGGTGCATTGCGATACAAACATGAGCTGCAACATATGCAGCATGTTATAACACGCGCTTGAATGCTCAGCTGTACCTCGACTATAGAGGAACTTGGTGCAAATGCTTGTCCCGTTTCGATGAACAGAGTTATCAACCATGACAAAACATGGGACATCCATCTCGCTCGAATGATATCGTTGTATCGTCAGCCTATTATTCTATGTTGTTTATATGGCGATACCTCAATTGTACGCTACACAATTTCACAATAAATCACGACCCGCTGGATTTCTACATTTAATTAAGTGGGCCCAGCAAAATTGAAAACACAAAATGCGAAAGACGATTATGTGGAAGTCTTTATTTATCGCGGAATGGGTAAGACATGGTGAGTGATTGAGCGACTAAAAAATATACACTCTCCGCATACACACTCAGAGAAATCAGTATGATGAGTTCATTTGAAATAAATAATTTTTTTTGGTTCAAATACATTTTATTTGAAGTAGATACGATTATTTGAATGAAATAAACTAAATAAAATTCTATTATGCTGACTATTTAAGAATATATTTATTTAATAACCGGCCAGATAGAATTGATTTCATTAAAATTAATCGTATTAATAAAAAATAAAATTTATTTGAAACAAATAAAATATGATTTATTTTAAATATATCTTAAATTTGATTCATATAAATCCAAATAAACCTATCAGACTCGTTTCTGTGGGTGCAGTTTTGTCGACAGCACTCTAAAATCCAAGCGGGTTGCCAAATCCATTGTTCCCTATCTTTTATATTTTAGTCAGTATCTACATACCCACAACTGTGTTGCTTGTAAATGGCTACGTAAAAGCAACACGCTTGGTTCTTGCAGTGTGGCCTCAGGCAGACAATTCGTGGAAGTCCTGAACTGGGATCGCCAAGCCATGTTATGCTATGCTAAGCTACGCTATGCATATGTTTTAATATGTATAACGTAACGTAGCATGGCATAGCATGATTTGAGGATCCCATCTCTGACAACTATAAAGAAATGGCTATTTATTTTTTGTTTTGTCAATTATTTTTTATAGTTACCGTATCTATAAAAAGAAACCGATACCAGATTACTTTTATGGCTTCTCCAACTTTAAAAAATTGCAGAAATTGAGATTAATTGTGATGACAGATGAATTTCTTCAATGGTCAATTAAGAAAGAAAAATAATTCGACATTGGTCAAAGTTTGTACCTTACAGGTGCGCAACGGACTTGTGTCGAATTAAATTTGTGCAGAGCTGAGTTTTTTTAGAAATGAACTAGTACAGTTTGTTATATTATCTGCAATGCTTGTGTACAGGAGTGCGATCAATAGAACCGTGACACAGGAACTCTCTTCTCTGATCTACAGCGATCATACAGCCAGAGTGTATGCACGAGCTTATATACACATATGCAGATGGCGCAGCAATGTAAACACGTTTGCTTGGATAGGGACGTCACGTGCAATATGTTATTACACGGTTTCGAGTTAGACTGCGTAACGTTGGATAACCAAGAACAGAAGTCACTTTACTCAGTGATATAGAATCCAGTCCATTCTACCATCTACTGTTCTCTGCGTTAGTTCTGTTTTTACCTTGTTTTCCAATGATGCGCGATTAAAAAGAAAATCAGGCCAGATAATTATGTTTATCAATGACAGTTACTAACTTTTACACAGAAATTAAAGTAAATGTATCAACGCTATCTTAATTATAAATGTTTGAATGCAATTAAGTGCCTTGAGGGAAGGTTGAGAAAGGGACTTTTCAGAAACCTTCAATAAAATTGTCCTCGACGTTCTATATATTTGCCTCGTCGAAATTCGATCTGCGCTCAGTCGAAACGACTTCGCCTCGAAAGGTTAAGGAATAGAGATCTGATTCATTCGGAATCTTGTATAAAAGTCGACAAAACGAATAAATTTTTTATGTCTATTTTCCGTAACGTAGTAACCGAATCCTTTTCCGTTAATACATTAGCGACAATTATCCAGTTGGTTGCACTCGAAATGACTACGATTCGTTTGTGGAAAGCTGCGTTTCATGTATTAGTTTCCAAAGCAATGAGTGTGGAATAACAAACAATACAGCTTTGGTGGTAGAATAAATACACATACATATATATATATAAATACATATTACATATATGCAATTTGTTTAGCACTGAAATTTTGGTAGCACCCGGTCGCTTTGGTGATTACCGGCTTACCGAGATTGGGAAAACAATAAGGCCATACATTCGTTACGGTGGTTAATCAATAGCCTCGCTGTGAAACCCGCGGGCTTTTCTGCGACGAACAGCGGGGAATAATTGCCACGAGATTGCGGCCGGGTGACTGCGTAGCATCCCACCTCTTCATTCCCAATCCCCTGTTACTATACGAAGCAGGGTTGTTCATATTTGAATTGTTAATTCGGCTATTGCTTGTCTGGGAATAACGATGCAAAAACTCCGAAAAACTTTCAAATTTATTTTGTTTCATTTCTCGTTGTTCAATAAAATTTGTATCGCAAGTTACTCACGTGATTGCTGTACTCGAATTGCGTGAAAAAATATGTTGGAAAAATCCATGAGGCCATGATTCTTACCTGCAACAAAACGAATTGCGTTAGAAAAATAAAATTGTTTGATAGTCACGAATATTGAGTAAATAAAAAAAATTTAGCAGACACTGTGAACCGGTCAGACCGGATACAAAACAGTGCATAGGATGGGCCCTTCCCGTTCGCTAACTTTGACTCTCGTTACACCCACCGCGTACCCACGTAAGTTTCCAGACATTTTACGAGGTCTCTGCGAGCGCCTAGCGCAGTGATATTACCAGTGGAGATATAAAGCCCAGCAGCTTCTGGTGTTGTGTTTCGGTCGATGTTTGTCTCACTCACTCGTGCCTCTGATTGTCTCGTAGTATATTGGTCTCTCGCTATTCGAGGTGGTGAACGAGAGAGAGAGGAAGGAGGAGAGTGCTTAACTTGCTCCCTCGTGCATTTTCGTACTCTCTCTTCATTTTATTATACCCCAAAGCAACGACGTTTTTCCACTGTACGCAACACGAACTAGTAATACTAGAGGGAAACTACTAAAAGTTTACGAATAAACACGAACCACACTCATCACCGTCGTGTCAAAATGTAATGGGTTTGTTTCATATAAAATATAGTAACTTTGACAAGAGAAATTCGTTCGTCGAATGTTATGCTAATTGAGATTATGTTTGTTCAGTTGATTAGATAAGTTCTTTGGTGTAAATAAGAGTAGAATAAAATAGAATAAAGTGATAAACTGTTATAAAATAATTATTAATTTCATATATTGTTGGAGTTCAATGCATATCAAAACCGTATTTCTTGACAAAAAGGATCTTTTTAATTTAGTAACCTTTGAATTATTATAAATATGAATTGATATGTAAAAATGTGACATTTTATAAATACATACTAATAAATATGCTTTTGAAACAATGAGGGGGTGAATGAATACGAGCAAATTTGCGT
Organism: Ephialtes manifestator; assembly: GCA_963970395.1. Taxonomy (NCBI): domain Eukaryota; kingdom Metazoa; phylum Arthropoda; class Insecta; order Hymenoptera; family Ichneumonidae; genus Ephialtes; species Ephialtes manifestator. The sequence goes on from OZ019976.1 coordinate 15,810,415, forward strand.
ACGAAAGTCACGTAGAACCCTAGTTTGATGAAAGTCAAAATGCGAGAGTTGGGCGAGGATGAACTCGTGAAAGAAAAAGCCGGATTGGTAATAGAACGACGGTGACCCTCATGCTGCTAATAAACGCGACGAGGCTGAGTGTAATGAGAGGTATACGAGATTTGAGCTCGTGCACGAGTCGACAGCATCACGCACTTGAAATTGCAAAGCCCACTCATGAAACACTAGCAGACCCACTTCCGGCCCTCTGCTAATAATCAGTTACAACTGAGGACTAGTACGGACGTGCGTAGAGCCGGAATATTTCTTAATTTGCTACACCCACTAAAAGTCGTCGCGAATTAATATTCGAAGAAAGTATTATTATCTTTGCTTCCTTATATAGGAAGCTTTGTTTTCATGAAAAATTTGTTTTTTCGAGATTTCCATGCCAGTATGCTTAGAATTATCCAAAACGTCGAGAAAAGTGGTTTAGAAAAAATGTCCGTATGTATGTATGTGTGTCCTGGTCTCCGAAAATTCGATGAACTATTACTCAGTAACCGTTCCAGCGATATGGCTCAAATTTAGCACGCAAGTGGAGTAGTTGCCCCGCTTTGAATGTTGAGATTTTTGAAAAAAAAAAAAAAAAAAATCAGCTATTTTGATTTTATGGTACTTTTAATTTTTTGAAAAAAAGGCGTGGTCGCTCTAACTTTCCTAAAAATTAGACGATTTTGATAAATAGTTGTTTATAAATAAATATACGTTCAATGTTGTTTGGCATTGCATTTGGGCGAAATCGGTAAAGCGGTTCAGATTTTATAGATGTTTGAATTTTTCGAAAAAAAAATCATTTTTTTTATAAATCACGTCGAATTTCACCAATTTAACCGAAATGTTTTACAGACGAAAAGAAACATGCAGTTATGCCACGTACCAAATTTGACGATGATCGGTAAAGTGGTTCAGATTTTACGACATTTTGAAATATACAAAAAAAAAACGATTTTCGCTCTAGCATCAGCAAAAGTTGATAATGCGAGACAAAAGTTTGTACTCAATGGAAATAAGAATGCAAAGTAGAACTTTACACTTTGCTTCATATATAATTTTTATTTTTAAAAATTTATAATGACCGCTTGTCCTAAAATAGAATTGCTCATAACTCTCGAACGGCGTGACGAAAATTTACACAAAAGAGGAGGATAAACTCCGTTTTCGTTATTTCAATTGAGGTAGTCCTTGCGCATTAAGCTGAGGTCAAATAAGTTTTCGAAAAATAGGAGGGAATTGCAAACACTTTTCGCCAATATAAACAAGGCTGCAAAGTAGAACTTTGCAAATTGCTTCCTCATTATTGTTGGGTTTTTACAAAGCTTCCTCTATGAGGAAGCCAAAATAGATTAACATGCTTTCTCATAGAGGTAAATTTGTAAAAATCCAACAATAATGAGGAAGCAATTTGCAAAGATCTACTTCGCAGCCTTGTTTTATTTCTTACTATGATCGAAAAAGTCGTAAATAATATGCAAAAACGAGATATTAGCAGCGGAGACAACTTCATCGATCGCAAAGTATATAAAGAACCTCGCTTGACGCTAATGAGATTGGACGATCAAAGCACAGCGCCAGGGGGAGAAAATCTCGAAATCGTTATCGCTTTCCCTTTGCCGGCCGCATTATATAGCACATAGGTTATACAGTGCTCTATACAGATATATAGAGTGGGTCGTTTGGATACCAGCTACAATGCTAATCATTAACCCTGAAGGTTAATTCGCGCATAAATTACGCGGGAGACCATCTGCCCAGTATTGTCGAGCAGTGCGCCACGTACATATATTTACGCGTGGAGACATTCAATAGCGACCTACGTAGCAGCCGTACAGTCCGAATTTTATCACCGAAAAGATATCTCGTTTCACTCGACAATTGGAGTTCATTTATGGTAATTAAAAGAGGGTTTGTTGATCCATGAAAATTCATTTGGAGAAATTGGCGAAAATCCATTAAATGAAAGAGAACTAAAGAAATGGAGGATGTGGGCTGTGTGAAGGTCGATATTTACCAGTCGGCTTCAAATTTATAGGAGGTGAAGTCACAAGAATTTGTGATTATATATATTTTTTTTCACCATTACTCGTCCAGTCTTACGTATTTAAACGTTATTTTATCGCACGACGGAGATTGTAGAAAGTATATGCTGGATTAGTAAACTCGCTTTCACCGAAGCACACGCACAAATCTCTCCGCCCCCACAAATAATATCTCACTAAATTGTAGTAGAAGCATAGAAGCTATACAGGGTGATTCAGAATGACTTATACACTTTTTGGTCAGTTCGTTCCGTGAGTAAGGTTAATTAGCCTTTTTTTCAAGCGCCATAGTTATTTAAACTCAAGCACACGGAGAAAACAGGTTAGTTGAGAAAACCAACCTTTAAATACTCGGAGCGTTAGATGTAGTTTGGTTGGCATTACCAATCGGTTGGTTGGCGTTACCAATCAGTTGGTTGGCATTACCAATCGGTTGGTTGACATTATCAACCGGTTGGTTGAGGATCAATCAGTTGTTTGGCATTACCAATCGGTTGGTTCTGACACACAATAACTTGCTAATGCCATATTCTACCATGCTTGTTGGTTGGCACTATCAATTCCGTGGTTCCTGCAACTACACCCTTTTCTCCGTGCATTATCAATTCGATTCATAATGCTTGAGTAATGAACGCGAAACATTCCACCGACTCTTAACCTGGGAAAATATGGTACTCCGATTGGTTCATTTATTCAAAGTTGTAATGTTTCTAATTAAATAACGATTGTGAATTTTAGAGAACGGCTAAGCAACTTTACTCCGGAGATGATTATTCGCCAAAAAAAAGTTTACAAGACATTCTGAATCACCCTGTAAATACCACCGCGATGTATGATGAAATAAGATTCATTTAGACCCACCATTACAACGAGCACTAAACAGAGAATAACGTGCGTTTTATGTGCTACTATATGAATGAACATTAAGTTCGAGAAGCAGTGTGGGATTGCTTGGGGTCAATGAGTGCTGCGGCTGCTGTTCGACAGTAGCCAGTCGCTCGCCATGTTGACGCTATCGCGGCACTCATTGAAATATTGCTTGGTCGATATGACGTGAATATATTATGATCGAGAAGGATATAATAGCTGAGCTCTTAGCTGCCCTCGTCGCCGAGAGAAGTACAGCGAGAGCTCAAGCTATACCTCCTTCGAGTCACGATTTGCCTTAACCGCGCCTCCTGGTTGATTTAACCACCACTCGGTTCTCCACGCGGATCCTCGCCTGGCCAACACGCGAACAACGATAATAATTAAGTGTCCTGCCATTGCTGCTACTGACGGTCGTTGTTTTTCTCCGTGACGAAACTTGTGACTGCTGATGCGATTGGAACGAAATTATACTGTCTTAGCTACGAAACAGTAAATGTTGGTAAAAGTAAAAAGAAAAAGTACGACTGCACCAAGCGGTTTAGTTCAGTTTTTATTTGTTTAAGAAAACTTGGCTTGACATTTACTGCTATTTCCGATGAATAATTAGAAACTGATTCATTTTTACAATACGTATCCTATACTCCAAGAATTGGTACGATTTGAGTACTTTTGTGATTTAAATTTAAAAACATTATGACGCTTACTGCTCGGCCACTTTCGAACTTGGAAATTTCTTAAATTTTACTATATATTATGTGAATGAAACAATCTAAGTTGTAACTTTTAAATTTTCTTACAGTTTTTGATGATATTTTGTAGAAATGAATAATTTTGGTCCGTCTTTTATCTATTTACATTAACGAAAAATTTACCGACATTTTTTTCATTCGTACCCAGGAATTTGCCGTACGACTTTGGTTCACACCAAATTTTTTTCCATGGTATTTTCAATGCGAAAGCAACAAGAGCGTCACAGTCGCTTCCTGAAATGCTTCGACGAACTCGACAGGAAATTTTCTCATTCGCTCACGTTTTCTCTCTGCTAAACTTTTTGTTTCTATACACGAAAGGAGGAAGCTGAAGCAAGCGACGGAAACGTTTCGGGGGATACAAAGCTTTGTATGGTCGTCGTCGGGTGGCGGAAACGTCGGAGGGAAAAGCGAAGGAAAAGCGGACCAGAAGGTCGTAGTGATATCGCGAAAGTAAGTACTCAGAGCTACCCACCACGCCTTACACTCCAGCCCGACGCTCTCGTCCAACGTCAGCCCGTATAAATTAAAACTTTATCCGGTTCTCAGCCCTCGCATCGTTAATTCATCCAGCAGTATACCGGTATACTCTTGTATACCGGGCACAGTTTATTTTCGAGCCGAACAAAAATTCCTCAGTCTTGAAGTGACTTTATTCAAGCAGTTCATGGAACAACGAAACTCGAGTCACATATTACCAAAGTGTCATTGTGCGCGCCTTCGCGCTTTGTAGAAATAAAGTGACCGTAAGAGGCGCTCAAAATAGAGTAATCTAACATGGCGAATAAACAGGTCCACGAGTTTTATTGCTGTGTCTTATTTAAAACAAAGTTGACGTTTAATAACGAAAAATAATGGCTCAGTGTAATTCATTACAAGAATTCATTACCAGTTAGCCCTATTCCATTTTAATGTGCGAATTTCACAGAGTTAGTAACCAACTGCCACAGAAGTATGCAAAATATTCAATGGACAAGAGTGATTTAAGAGTCGCCTGAAGAAAAATAATGAAAAAAAGCATCAGCCCTCTCGAAGCTAATTAGCAATTCTTTAGCGAAGCGTAGAAGAAAAGCGCATGGGGTAAAAGATGATAGTCAAGCTGAGTAGGCTCTTTGCCGTTACGTCGTGGGAGATCCAGCGAGTCTCATCACACGTATCTCCACTTGTACGAGAGCCACAAGTAGTTGTAATTAATCCCTTTCACGAGGCTCGCGTCAATGTACAAGATTTAAGCGAAAGTGAGAATAAGTTGTGAGAGAATCAACAAAAGCAGTCTTTTGAGAGTTTTACAGAAAAGCGTGCCATAATGTTTGCTGAATACGCCCCAGGTCTCCATCAAACTACTCCTTTATGTTGTAATTCGCACTTCACTATATACTTAGCAATTTCATCAGCCTTACACTATTTGAACACCCTTCAAGTGAATTTCGGGCTCGGGAGCATCGGGAATACAATCTAAAGTGTGGATTAACGTGAGAGAAGCGTAGCGTGAATGTCTGAATGTGACGGTTTACTCGAACTCCGTTCCATTTCGAGGGTCTCTCTTAATCCATTTTCCATTCGCAGGGAAGTTTCAACGGGCTTGTAGAAAGGACGGACACACAGAGGAATAGTTTCAAGTCCGGTGGTCTTGCGTCCCAGTGGAAGAGCGACGAACAAGTCTACGACTCTGGCAAAACGACGATAAAGCTTGTTCGTTTTCGGAGGGTTATAGTACTTCGTGCGCACCGCAAAGCTTTAGTTGGGACTCGAGGGTGCCGACCAGTTATACCAAGTAGTCGTCTTTCGTCAACTCACGGCTGGTACTGCGGCGGAAGAAGGAACAAGGAAGGCAAAAGCGAATACGCTGCTGTGTAGCTTGTGCTTGGAGGTTTTCAACGAGTCGTGCAGAAGTCGAGGGACCGAGAACGGAACCGAGAAGCTGCTGGCAAAAGCCCGTGGGGTCACGGGCACCTCTACTATTCGCTTCGTGACGACGGGACCGGCAGAGAGCGCCGGCGTCTTTGCATTATGCAGCAGCAACGGCACCCACAGAGCCCACCTGTCGACATTCTCGCCAACGGTGTTCCCAGCAAGGGACGCGAGCAGAGGGTCGCAGGCGCGTCGTAGCGGTAAAAGCTCGCGCTCTCATCCGCGACGCATATCGAATCGCAAATTTTGTTCGGGTGGTGAAAAATATTTTGCACTCCAAGAGGCCCTGGGGGCCTGTATAAAATTTATGTATTCGGGGAAATATTATCGACTATGTATGAATAAAAAAGTATGTTGGGCTCCGAGATTCGACTGAAAGTCACGCGCCTTTCCTACTTAATGCTTTCAGTCGCGAGGTAAGCTGTACTCCGAGAGGATGGAATGGGACGAATCGGCTCAAACTGCAAAATCACGAATGCGATGGTTGTGAAGCTCTTAGATTTTAACGGGTCGCGTATATGTCACAGCCTTTTAAATCCTGTGAGCAGCTAAATGTTAGTTCTTAGAAATCCTTCTATACTGAAAATATTCTGTAGAGAATTGTGTATACTTCACAACAATATTGTTATTTTATGTTACAAAACTATATTTGTGGTATCAAATAAATTTGGATAATTACATATTGATTTTTCTTTAGCGGAACGACACATTTTTTCCGTATAACCGTTAAGACCTCACAGGACGCGAAATGAGATGGACCCGACTCGGCGGAGAATCGATGGGAGAATCTCGTTCTCTGTGCTCGAAATCCAATCTCCTGGGTATCCGATGGATGTCCCCCTCGCCCACCTTTCATCCTCACTCCATAGAGAATATTGACCGTGAAGCGATGCAAAGCACTCCAATTCAATGGTCGCTGCTCCACGCCGGAACAGACAGAGCCGAGTCGCTTGTTTCTCTCACACTACCACGTTTCGTTACTTCTCCACTTCGATACAGTCAGAGGCGTTCAGCTCGTGCGTAAACCTTTCCACGTTCCGATTGACTCCGCGCTAACGTTTAGTTACTGCCGGATTGTCTATCTATGTGCTTCTATTTCCGAGTTTCCGCATTGAGGAGACTCCGTCGAAAGCTTCAGTGCTCTGATTTTGGAACAACACGAGTATTCACGATCTGTCCTCTAGACCGGTAATACGATACATATACTACATGGTGATGTACTCGGCTCTTTAGAGTGTAATACATAGATCAGAGTTTAGATAGCCATAAGGGCAATTACACAACTAAGTTCGCATGGACCGTCATAATCAAAAGGCAGCCAATTAGAGATTTAACTATTTGCCGGTCCTGAAACTGTACTGGAAACGGGACGGTATGGTAAATGTAGGGGAACGACGAGCATGTCACTGGACGTCACAGTTTAAATTGCCTGACCAGGACAGGTTTAAGGGCACCGCGTCACCTATATAAAATCGATTACCTTTAAACCCATATAAAATTTATTGTCTTTATAAAAAAAAACAATATCACCGGGCCAGATCAAAAAGTGAAACATTTTTTATAAATGTATATTTCTTTTTGTAACCATAAATTCATCGCTCCAAATATAATTGATATTTGGTACCTGTCGTAGAACTCGGGTTGCATGGTTGAACCAAATTCCAAATGGTTTTGCGAGATCCAATTCTTTTTGTATGATGCCTGTGTCTGGTCCGAGTATAGGAATTTTATTTCTTTACTAAATTTTCTTTTTACTTATGTCAAAGATCTTCAATTGGGAATTTGAATACTTGGACTGGGCTGATTTCAGAGTCTTTATTTTATCTTAGTTTAATTCAAGATTGTACTATCTTAAATTACTTAGATCTGAATTTGGATAGCCATAAGGGCAATTACACAGCTAAGTTCGCATGGACCGACATAATCAAAAGGCAGCCAATTAGAGATTTAACTATTTGCCGGTCCTGAAACTGTACTGGAAACCGGACGGTATGGTACAAGTGGGGGAACGACGAGTATGTCACTGGGCGTCACAGTTTAAATTGCCTGACCGGGACAGGTTTAAGGGCACCGCGTCACCTATATAAAATCGATTACCTTTAAACCCATATAAAATCTATTGTTTTTATAAAAAAAACAACAAAACCAACCGGGCCAGATCGAAAAGTGAAACATTTTTTATAAATGAATATTTCTTTTTGTAACCATAAATTCATCGCTCCAAACATAATTGATATTTGGTACCTGTCGCAGAACTCGGGTTGCATGTTGAACCACCAAGTTCCAAATGGTTTTGCGAGATCCAATTCTTTTTGTATGATGCCTGTGTCTGGTCCGAGTATAGGAATTGTATTTCTTTACTAAATTTTCTTGTTACTTATGTTAAAGATCTTCAATTGGAAATTTGAATACTTGGACTGGACTGATTTCAGAGTCTTCATTTTATCTTAGTTTAATTCAAGATTGTACTGTCTTAAATTACTTAGATCAGAGTTTGGATAGCAATAAGGGCAATTACACAGCTAAGTTCGCATGGACCGTCATAATCAAAAGGTAGCCAATTAGAGATTTAACTATTTGCCGGTCCTGAAACTGTACTGGAAACGGTTAAAGCTCGTCGTTCCCCCATTAAAGTGGGGGAACGACGAGCATGTCACTGGGCGTCACAGTTTAAATTGCCTGACCAGGACAGGTTTAAGGGCACCGCGTCAACTATATAAAATCTATTACCTTTAAACCCATATAAAATCTATTGTCTTTATAAAAAAACAACAATACCACCGGGCCAGATCAAAAAGTGCGACATTTTAAAAAATGAATATTTCTTTTTGTAACCATAAATTCATCGCTCCAAACATAATTGATATTTGGTACCTGTCGCAGAACTCGGGTTGCATGTTGAACCAAGTTCCAAATGGTTTTGCGAGATCCAATTCTTATTGTATGATGCCTGTGTCTGGTCCAAGTATAGGAATTTTATTTCTTTACTAAATTTTCTTGTTACTTATGTCAAAGATCTTCAATTGGAAATTTGAATACTTGGACTGGACTGATTTCAGAGTTTTCATTTTATCTTAGTTTAATTCAAGATTGTACTGTCTTAAATTACGGTAGAAATGGGAATGAAAGCATTCTGACCCGTCGATTTTTTTAGCGATACCCGGTGTCCTTTCTTTATCACAATTTCATCTATCCTGGGTTTACACTTCAAGGAAAGAAATGTTTGGTTGTGACAACTACGTTTCCAATTTGCTGTACACAATGTCTCAAAAATTAGTTGCCTCAATCATATTGAATAGTAACCTCAACTACACGGAGAAAACCGTTTTGTTAAGCCAACAAATCTTTTGTTAAAATAGTGATAACATTACGTTATTTGCCAGCCTAGCTAAAAAATTTGTTAGTCTTACAAATACTCTTGTCAGCATAAAAAAAATGTCTTGCCAAGCTAACAAATCTTTTAGCTAGGCAAGCACATAATGTAATGTTATCACTATTTTAACAAAAGATTTGCTGGCTTAGCAAAACGGTTTTTCCGTGTATTCACGATTAGTTCCCGCGAGATTAGTAAGTTTAACCAATCCAATAGTTGGTACTACTACTCGATTAGTTAGGACTATCATTCGAATCGGTCGGTATTACCATTTTAATCGTTGGCACTATCATTTGAGTTGTAAGGGAAACAGAGTATTGGTATTGGGTATTGGTTGTATCAGCTCATTTTTTGGTTATGGCAACTAATATTTTCTTTCAGTGTATATTACCAGTAAGCCGCAGGGGATATAACGAGGAATGTTGCGGTGTCATCGTGACGACAAATCGGGTCATGGTACAGTAATAAAATCCTATATCGCTCCGGGCACCCCGTACTCAGATCATTCCACGCTGCGAAAGAAACACCCCTTTGTCGATAACAGCCTTCGAGTGTTGCGTCATATTGTTGGCCTTTATTTTCTTTATTCATCCTTTTTCTTTAGTTGCATTGAGCTATTATAAAGACACATACATGTATTGACGAACGAAACTTGATTTTCTAGCATTGTTTTTTACCACATAATTATGACGTTCAATTGGCCATTCATTCATTAGTCGACATTAATTATTAGTGACAGTAAATTGTCATGATGTAGCTGATCCATTTCCATTAGGAACAATACCAGGCACATTTCCAATAATAGTACATAATTTATGGATAAAATATGTTGTATTTAGTTCATTCTGAACAATTTCGAATGGTGTTTGGTTGTCAACTATCGAATTGCATAGCTTCATAATTGATATCACGAATTCGATACACCGAATTATTATGCATTTGCATTAATGAAGTAAATTATAGACTCCTTGTAGGAAGTTCAAAACAGATTGATAACTCTGGGAATTTATTGATAATATTATAGTACGAAGATTATAGCGGTCGAGGTTAAGTTGAGAAACCTTGAGGTGAGAGATGCTTACCGCAAACGATGACAATGACAAGAGAAGCGAGAAGCAAGTCACTCATGTGGAAGTAGGTATGAACTTCATGGCCTTCCGCCGCGAAATCGTCTGCTTTCGACGTTCAGGCGATACTAAGGTATAGCATCTACTGTGATGTGCGACTTCTCAGTCTTACATCGTTTCTGGTGAGACTCAAAGGAGAAGACTGAGTTGGCCTCCAGTTTCGTATCAACTAACTCACTCTCTCCTTTTCATTTCCACGGCATTGCCGAGTTCAAAAACTTACTCACGGCAATGGAGGTTGACTTGAGTACCTACACAGGAATACAGTGGAGGATAGTTTACTTCCAAACTTGGTCTATAGGCCGCAGGCACGGATATGCCTGCTTGCTCGCTTCCTTGACTTTTGACTACAGCGTCGCGACATGCACCACGCAGCGGTTGGATCACGTGAAAATAATAAGTTTAATTACAAAACTACTAGGAACTCTTAGCTATGTACATGTTTGAACGTACACCATTTTTTATTTATCTTGAATACAAAGTGAACTATGTTTATGTGAGACTTGGAGCGTATGAAGAATAATTACACAAGAGAATAGGTTTATCTTTTTACTTCCTCAGATGTCTACAATAATGCAAAAAATAAATAAAAAAAGTATGTTTAGAAGCCCACTAAAATTCGCTAATAAGAGATGTTTGGGTGACTTGTTAGCATGGAACAAAAGAGAAGAGTGTCGTGAAAGGGCTCCAAGCGAAGGGAGAATTTACAAAGAAGAGAGTCCGGAGCCGAAGTAGCAAGAACCGAGTGGAGGCAGCTCATGCCCGAGCGGGAGAGATAAAGAGGAAGAGGGACGACCTCAGTCCCGGGTTGTGAGGGCACAGACCCCGGTCTGAATTACGCGGCACTTAAATCCATCTGCGAACACGAGATCTGCATACCAGGAGCTTCCACCGACGCCACCGACGCTACCTCACGTACATGTATACGAGCAAAATCCCCATAAAAAGGTAAAAAGCTCCTCACGATAGTCTTACGTACTTCGATAGCCACTTCTAACTTTCCTTGCAGACGAACCTTACCATACGGCGCGGTGGGATACTCTTTATTGCATAGCAATGAATTATGATGAAATTAGCTTATCAGGGTTTAGTCAGGACTATAAGGGTAAAGGATCACAGTAAAATTAAAACGTCAGATATCTTACACAAAATTATTTTTACGGGTACTATCGACGGTACCATTTCATCTATGGAAAATACACAGAATAGTGTAGATGTAATGGTTGTGATCACATTACTTTTTATAGCTAAACTTAAAATTTTATAGCTTTAGAGTACAACTTCGTTTAGTGTTCGACTGTGGATCTCGGCGCGCCAAAAATGTAACTATGCGAGCGAGATCCGATGCTGTTCGAGGTTTACTGACTATGCACCAGGAAGCTCTTCACTGTAAATTACATGGAAAGAAAAGATTAGCTGTCATAACCAAAAAATCAGTTGACACAACCAATCAATCAGTCTATTTCCCTTATAACTCAAATGGTAGTGCCAACAATTTGAATGGTAGGGCCAACGATTTGAATGGTAGGGCCTACGATTCGAATGGTAGTCCCAACAATTCAAATGGAAGGCCTAGTCATTGGATTGGTTAGGCCGAATAATCTTGCGAAAACTAATTGCGAATAGTAGATATGACTATTCGATATGGTTGGGGCAAATAATTTTTTAGGGCTTATGCACAGCAAATTGAAAACGTAGTTGTCACAACCGAACAATTCTTTCCGTGTACATTAAGGTTCCAAGGTTTTAGTGATCGAGATGGTACTGCAGTGATTCTTTGCAAATTGTTTAGTGGGCATCGTAATTTGTCAGTACTTTACAAAATGTACAGTTTTTGCCATAAACGATGTTGAATTTCATTAAAAGCATAGTCGTTTCTGGTAAAATGATGAACTCACAATTATACTCTTGTATTGAAATTGTTTGAAGAAACATCTGCATTTATATTGTGAGTATACCAATTTAGACCCTATTACAAATATGTGTATATCACATAATACACCGTAAGCTAACGTATAAGAACGGGGCTATTTTAATGGTTATATCTCGAGCCGTGATCCTTTAATGTCTGAAAAGCAAAAGGGTGCCTACAACCGGTATATCCACCTTACTCGAAATTACATTTCATATATATGTACACGTCACGAGGCTAACTTTCAACTCGGTTCGTATCAGAGAAAAAATTAAATAACTAAAATACTCTCAGTGCGTTTATCAAAAGAAAATGTGAATGGCTGCTTCAGCATCTCTGAAAGACCATTTGATTCCTTTGCTTTCTGCCTTTCGCGATATTTGTGCCGTGATCGTTCGACCGAAAATTTCGTTAATGAGAAGCAGCACAGGATTCTCCGGTCGACAGAATACGCAAAGGTTTTCGAGGGTGACGGGCCGCTTTTGCTTGCTGACAGTACCGACGCCGGTAGTACACCGGAGAGTTAGACTGTGCTCTACCGTAGAAAACAATGAACAAACGCGCGTGGATCTCCATTCAATTTTAACGCACAATGGAATGCCTCTTTATAGCAAATAAAACACGGCGGTGTTGTATGCACGGGTCTCTCTCGCATGGTGGCTGTTTCGCCACTGGTGCTGCTTTTGATACCGCGAAGGCCAGACGGGTGTCGCTAAAAAGCTCGTGGGTGCTTCTCTCGACGACGAGGCGCCGCTTGGCAACATTTCTTCGCATTCATTACCACCCTTGACGACCCTTCGCATTTTTTTTTCTTTTCATTATTGTCACGTTGCTTTTGTTGTAGTGCACCCGTGCAAGCCTATTGTAATACCACCAACGGATTTTATTCTCAGACTGTTTAATTAAATACTTCTCCAGGCTTTTCAGTAACAATAATGTAAGTAGTTACAATGATTTTGTTGGCAAATACCAGAACAGAACAAAAGAAAAGTCGGAGCAATAGGATGGGATTACAGTTAGTAGCCACGGTAGTATTCGTGACTATGCTTAGTATTTCGTAGAAACAGTAAATTTTCTAAAATTATTTAGTGAATGTAAAAACACAATTTTTCAGTACTTTCGATAGATTTGCAGAATTTGAGTTAAACTAAATTTATTAAAAGCTTTTGCGGCGACAAGTAGTTAAACCAATGATTTCGTAACTCTAACCTTATTGTCAGAGAGAAATTCTATTACGAATAACCTCTGCTAGCGTTTTAGTAGTTATTTTCGTAACTTCGAGATCCTGAAGCTTGGGAAAGGTACAGGGTGGCCGCAAATGGTACATCTACTTTAAGCTTCTGATTAATTGAACGCCAATTTAACTAACCATTGAATTGATCAAATCGTATTTGGGTCAATTAAATTTTAATGCGTAAATGTTGATAAAATATTTACCCGCGTGAATATTACATGAATTTTCTTCAAATCAAGAACAATGCAAATTTCCTTAAAATTGTCAAAAAATACGGAAGTAGTGTGATGCTGCCGCTGCTGCTGGATGATGTAGGATCTATATACGATATTCTACTATCCAGCTTATCTTCCTTCACACGAATGAAACTGCCGACTACGCGGCAGAAAGTGCGAGAAACGACGAAACATAGGACTTTTCTAGCGCAAAATGTGTCAGCGTTCCGATATTTCAAATCCATCATCGACGAGTGGCATAGCAATGGGCGTCGATCAAAAGATCAGGATCGTGTATACATCAACGTGCATGTCGCGTACACATACACATAAACCAAAAGAGTGAAAGCGGTGCTCTAGTAATCTCACTCTTTTGACCTCATGTGGCAGGATGGCGTCAAAGCAGGCGAACGACGAGGCCGATCGTTGTATATCCCAGGCCACTTCCGACGGGAAATCAATTTTGCACGGTAACCCGTTGGCTCAACTCTCGGATGAAAATACGCATACCGCACAGCACAGCAAAACGCATTTTGCAGCTTGAATCACCGAGCGACAATGCGAATGCTTTTTGAGATTTCATACAGTGATATACTAATAGAGTGAATTTGGCACGTGAGTAGCAGGATATATAGTTCACCCAATGCGAAACCACGGCGAAAATTGGTTAGCCACAAAAAAACTCGAACGTCACTCTCGTAATCTCGTTGAATACAAAACCCATCAGGAATGACGAGAGCTCTCATCCGTACGCTATGCGAACAACGGTACAACAAGGTGGGGAATATACATGAAAAATATTTTTTTATTCTTTCCTCGTGTTCCTGCAAAAATATCGATAGTCAGAGGCAAAAAATCAACAGCAACCTGACCACAATTTCAACGTCGGTGTGATACTCAGCGCATCAACGGTCTGCGATAAAATTAACTGACTTTTACATATTAATGAACCTCGAATAACGGCCCAAACATTGATACCGTGCGGTATTAGCTTCCACTTTATTTTTTCCAATTTGCGTACATGTTTTGTCATTCCTTCATACCACATCATTTCAGTGATTGCTTTTTGTCGTCTCGTGACTGGCGTGCCAACAATTCAATTACAATGTTCACCCTCATCGACGCTATAACTTGTTATTGGCGACAGTAAATATGATGGTTACTAGAAAAACTCAATAGATTTGTCACTTTATCCATAGAATTCAAAATGTATTAAATATATTATTACGACCTAGCAAAATAGCGTAGATCTCTTGTTGTGAATTACATATTATTCAATATACAAACTCTGACGTATCACTTTGGTAATCTGTTAAACTTGCTCTTTGAAAGTTTAATCAAGACTGACGTTTATAGTCAAATCTATCAACTGTTAATTGTCATAGGCCGTACCGTCTGTATCTGTAGTCTCTAAAAACAAAACGTGTTGACAAGTGTGTTGGATTTACATGGTAACCATATGTAAAAGTGATCCGTTTGTAAGTGTATAAAAGTTAGCACAATGTAAAGGATATAGGGAACAGACACTTGGTAACTCGCCTGTTTTTACAGTCTAATTCCCAATCTTCCAATTTGTTACAATATTGTGAGTTTTTATTAATTATCGTCCGTACCAATTCGATTAATTTACTGTATCCCATTGATAAGAAAAGTTATTAAAGAACTAGATCAAGGTGTCCAAAGTAGAAACTCAGAAAAATGGATATCATGGAAATACCTAATCAATATAAGCATAATATATTAAGGCTGAGCCAGACTACATATAAACCGGGTTCTATTCAGCTTTGACCTAGTATATCAGCGTACATCTCTAGGTGTAATATGTTCCAATCGTCGAAGCGGACAAATTGTCAATCTATAGACTTAATCATTGAATATATATATATATATATATATATAGAACCGCAAGCATGAAATACTTGGTGTCTACAGAGAGCCCGGTTGGACTGATGGCCTCAGGGGTTGACCACGTTTCACTTTGGGGTCCGTACCTACTACCACGGTGGCTCCTGGCATCAGCGATGGTGAAGCGAATGGCGTGACGGCTCCTGCCTCGCGTCCCTTAGCCATATCAGGGAGCTGCCGTTGCTGGTGCTGCGACGTTGGCGTCCGACGTCCCCTGAGGTTTCATTACATGGCTGGTTTCACGGGACAAACAGGACTCGCATTACGAGTGGACAGTCGCCTCGTCGGCGTGTTCCGGCGTCCGTTCCCGTACCTTAACGCCACAACGAGATGAGGACGTCGAGTCAAAGCATAGTAACGCTGTACGTTCCACCGGGATAGACCCTAAAGCTCTATGGTGTCGATTATTCCTGCTCTAGTGGAACTGCCGCTGCTGCCACTCGAGTACGAGGATATCCTTCGATTTCCTCATCCTATAGGGAGGGCAAGGGGAGAGGTGCGGCAGCCAGATAACCCGTCGTCCGTTAAGTATCTCTCGATGGAGCGGTTCCTCATCACTCCCTCGTCGGGTTATGCGAAGTAGATAAGGCCCATTACCCTCCCGTTGAATATCTCGAGATCCTTCTACCCAAGGCGCCCCGGACGTTCTCTCGAGCACGATTCCGGCATTGCCGATCGAGATATAGTCGATATCGAGAACCCGGCGTATAGCATCTTACTAAAACCCGCTGGATCTTCGAAGATGCCACGAGAGGAACACCGCAGCCGGCCTCTGGGATTCTCCCCGTCTCTTGGAACGTGCGAACATCGATTTCACGATAATACTTCGTATAGTAGCCATACACAACTGATAACGAGGGGCCTGGATGAATTCATACGACGGCGCTTCGAGCGTCGATTTCATTTATCGATAATACATTCGATATATATACAACCATGTTACCTGGCTTCTTGTAATTTTCAATGGTTAATCATCTGCATAAAGCAGCCAAGCACGTGCTGGATGACGTATGCATGATGAGATGATGCAGCTTATCGCGGAAGGTAAGAATTAATAAACAGCAGTGTCCGTTCCAGCTCGGTTCGAGACGGGCCGAGTCACGAGGCTCGGTTCAGGAGAACTACGAATGAAAGACTACACGGAGAACATGGGTGAGATCAGAGGAACGGGAAGAATGGGATTCTCTGTTTTCTGTTCGTTCGAGCATCTTGCACGAAAGAATACGATAAAGAAAGAGACTGGTGCCGTGTAAATTCATTCATGGATGAGGTCGAGATGGAAAAAAAAGAGAATGCACTGCGCTTCACGGTGAGAGTGGTCCGAGAGTGGTTGCTCTCGGACTACGTCCGCCCACGGGGACCTCTATCCGTGAATGGAACACTGCCCGCGCGAGCCAGTCTCACGTGAGTGAATGAAAACGCTCTTGAACGCCGTACGCGGTGTTGGAGGAGCTAACAGAATACGGACGTAGGCAGAGAGCAACTCTCTGCTGGCGTGTAACAGGACGTCGAGTGGTGATATCTGACGTCATTTGTATAGAACCACAATCTCTCGGCTTAAAAGTAACATGCATTTTTGAAGTACATCTTTTCGACAAACAAAAATTGACCTCATATTTATATTTATCCTTGTTCCACAGCAAAAACGCCTTTTGTCTGTAGAAAAGTGGGTTGAATTAATACCTTCTGCTTTATTTTGAATGTTCCGTCATGGAGGAACCAAAACCGCCCGTAAAATATGTTGATTTTGATTCACCTTGTATACTGAAAGGGCCAAATCCAACGATATTGGCTTGGGTAGAGTTACTGCCTCAAAGAAATGGGCTTTCATGGAGTTGGAGGATGCTATAGTATATATATAAGAATGGCTAAAGAAAGAAAGCGAGAAGGGTCCAGATCAAGATTTACATATTCGACGACAACACGTTGGTCCTGAGTGCGGCCTGCAATGGGACAGAAGGTTGTTTGCACTCACAGCGATGGAGACAGAGATAGATAATATAAGTATACCGTAGAAGAACGAACTACCCTTATTTATTTTTCTAGCAGGATAATCCGGAAATCCTCACAAGTCTCTCAACCTAATGTAATCTTTCTGTCTGTGAACAAAATCGCACAAAACAATTTCTACTGCAATTGCGAAATACTAAAATCTCGAGTTCTGTGCAGGCTGAGAGCTGAAAAAAAAAATGGTTTCACTTTAAGAAAGAAGGCAGATGTAATCCGGGAATAGCCACCATGGAATAGAACCTGTGCGCATTGTAGGTGCGGGCTACGGCATGAGAAAACGGACGAAAGATAAAAGAGACCGCAGATGGAGGAGTTCCTCTTTCATGCGAACGACGTGGACGGCGTGAACGAACTTGGGCAAGCTAGCGAACGAAGTAGCACGCTGAGTCGTATTTTTTCGTGTTTTTCTTTATTTTTCACGGAGGCCAGCTCGCCAAGCTCCAACACAGGACAAGGATTCATTGTCAGTGTCGGTGAAGAGAGTTGCGGGAACGGGACCCGCGTGAAAAGCGGACTCTGCAACGACGACGACGACAACGACGACTCGGCGCCTTTTATTTACTACCCGAGGGCCGTAACTCAGAGAAGCGCGCGTGGCTCGTTCTCGCTTGGAGCAGACGTGCACCTACTCTCTGCTACATCGGCGTGGCAAACCACGAATCGAGCGGTGCATCCTCCGTTTACTCCTCCCTCCAAAGTTTATTATGCACTCCAGATTTTTTTTCCAACTCTTTTCTTGATCGCTATCTCGAGTTCGAAGAAGAAGCGGAAACTTGGTCACGCCTGGACGCAGTTTACTTTTTCTTTCTGTTTTACGATTTAGAGAGATGAGTGCATCAGGAAATTTCTAGAACGTATATCGCTTCGGGAATAGTGGTCTGCTCTCGGAAAAGGTCAAACAGCTGCGCGAAGCTTCGTTCGTTGACTTTACCTGCGATACTGCGATGTACAATATGTATATATATACATAGGTATAAGCAGGTTATTGCAGCGCGCTAGTCTCTCGGGACTCGAGAGTGCAGCACAGGTGATCCTATAGCCCTTATCCTCCGCGCGGAATATCGCGCCGTGCATCTTTACGTCCCATCTGGACAATTAAATTACACAAACCGTAAACGTCTCAGCATAAATCACTGAGCGTTGGAGCGCGAGTAAGTACTTGCAGCTCCCCGCCGCCGCATTGCAGCCACTGGCGACTTTTAATGCTTGCAGAGCTGTCGCTCAACGCGAGAGCCATCGCTTCACCGATAGTCCAGCTCGCATCCGACTTTATTCTCCTGGCTATATTCTTCTTCCTATACCTATTCTACCTGTTCGCTGATTACGTACGGAATCTACTGGCGCTGTAAAACTCGTGTGGCGAGCGCTATCCAAGCTGCTTCGCTTTTGATTCAGGTACTTCCTGACACCGGGTATAGATACCCGATGCAGAGGACGGGAACTTTACGACTCGTGGTGGACGCGCGGAGTGATCGCGTCCCATACCGTTTCGGTAGATGCGAGTGCACGCTAGGGAGTTATATACGTAAACTTGTCTGAGTTCACGAGCAGAAGATTAATTTTAGTGTATTAATCGCAGAGGAATCACGAAGCTACCAAGAAACTTGTTGAAGTGTCTTGCACGCATCGCATTGAATGACCTCCTTCTGTAGGAAGCGAAAATGAAGATGGAGAGGTCTGGCAAAATGTACAAGGATAGGTAGATGGAGACCACGTAGTCGTACATACGTATAAGCACAGAAAACCAGGTTAAGGAAAGTCTGAGCAGATTGAAAACGTCTCTGGCTCGTAGCATATTGAATAAAGTTCTGCGTTTCGTGAGCATATGAAATGAAAAGACGAACGGTTGCTCCTCTGCGTACATACGTGTGTCACTGAACGACTATCTGTGTGATAAAATCGAAGAGCAAATTCTTCGACAATTTTTCAAATATTTTCCTCGTTTCAAAGTAAAATAACATTTATGACTTTGGAGAAACGAGATCCATATTTATTTCTCGCCGATGTGACTTATGGTATAAAATACCTGTATTTCTTAGCTATAAAATAAGTCCAATCATAATGGTATGGTAATAACAAAAATTGCAGAAATGTAACACAGCAATGTGGTAGAATTACTGTCCTCGTTACAGAAGTCACAAATTTCTTGCAGTTTGTGACAAGAGATTGATGGAGGAATAATTTGGAAATATAGAATAATAAACAGGAGCGACAGATGAGAGGGGAAGTTTCAAGCTGGCATACAAGATGTCACATTAGGGAACGATTCTGTGGCACAGCCGTAAACGATGAGCAAAAGGAGGGCAGGGAGCAGCTAAACTTCGAATTATCTCGCATCGCGGTTTCACCCCTCAACCAGATTATCCGGGAAGCCTTAGGGTTTAGTAGAAACAGTATGACAGCGGCTGCGAAGATATTCATCTTGTAATCACCGGTGTACGCAGCGTGATATTCGTCTTATTATCGAAAGTAATAATTTGAGAGTGTCCTAAGATGAAGCATCATGTAGACCGGTTATGAACAAGGAGATATGATAAGTCGCCGCATAATCTAATACATAGTAACTGTAAGTATATAGTTTTGGTAATTGTTATATCGGCTTTAAACCCTTTGGGGTGTACATTTTTTTGTTGCTAAAATGCAGAAATAGGTACTTATAGTTGAGAGATTAATTCAAATCGTTAGAAAAAATGAGCGGTAATATATAGGAGAACCATTGTTCCACCGTGATACGAAGGACTATATCAAATAGACATTATGAAGGCTGCTATATTCATGGTAAACCGCGATTTAAAATGATATCAATATATTCATGGTAATCTAAAGCTTTTCATTCATTAATCAGTACTTATGTATTATAGAAAGCATGAACTGATTATATATATGTGTGAAATGCGTGAAGGGATCTTTCGAGTGTGAAAAAAAATCGAAATTTTGTTTGGTTTTATCCATTAGTATATACGGTCAAAAATATCCTCTCAAATTTTTAAAGCGAAATTCGAAATACTTCGCTGGCATACTTTATGGACCTGGCATCGCCCATTAGTCGTAAGTACACAATTTAGGGATATGAAATTTCTACACTCGAAACTTTAAACGCGTTTTTCTCGAAACGACATTTTTCAAAACGGTGGACATTCTCCAGGGAACAATTTTCAAGCGATCGTTTTCAAATTTTAGGAGAACATTCTGGAAACTTTTTTAAAAAATCTTCCCATTTTTTGTAAAGAAAAACTGTCGAAAAAAACGGCTAAATACGGTACTTTTTGTCCAAACCGCCGCCATTTTGTCCATTTTGATTTAAAAAAAGCCTCTATAGTGCAATAGCCAATCGCATACTAAATTAATAATCCTTTGGGTTTTTTTTTCAGATCAAATTTGCGACCCCTAGGATGTCCACCATGAGGCTATCTTTTTTATCAAACAATATTTTCAACAATTAAAAAAAATTTAAACAATAAAAATCGTCTTATAAAAAATCATTTTCTGTCATTCATGATTACCTTAGTATATCATAAAAATTTCAGATTGATCGGCGTATAGTAACCGTCCGAACAAAAATCGTGAAAATAGGCTATTTTTCGGGCCGTCACACTGGAAAGATCCCTTAAGATTGTCCAGAACGAAAATGGTCGTTCAGTTAAATCTGAAAGCCCAGAAATAGACAATTATCCATTAGCATCAGAAAATATAAATTGCACGGGAAATCAAAGCATATGAAGTAAACACTTTAAACGTGTAAAACGTTATTACGGGGAAGGGATTGAAAACCACATACTTGCTAAAACACATAAATTTACAGCGTGTTTAATGTGAACTCGATACTTCGTTAATTGCTTTTAAACATCACATTGACACGCGATAGCTGGACTATTTATTTCTGAAGAGTCAAATGTGTCCGGATTACAGTTAATAACATAATAGATCAGGTTGCAAGCGTATCGGACATAAAGGTGGAAACTATTTCATGTTTGGTGGCGGCGTCGACGTTGTTTTCGTTTACGGGCCGATTGAACCCCGCTCCTCCCGCAGCGTGCGGCTATCAAATTATCTTCACGCTGTTCGCACCGGCTCTGATGCTGTGATTATTGGAATTCGAAACCAGAAACCCAATGGTATTCGTGGATAGAAGGATGAACGGGTCATGTGCAGAGGCTTTGGAACATCGGTCCAGCAGATCGTTAGGCAACCGCACCCGTGCACATGCTTGGCACGCGGGCCGTGTATTGTTTTCAATGCGTGGATTTATTCGAGAACAATATCGCGACCGTGTGTTATAGAAAAACTGTAATACACAACATACGGTCATAATATTGGTTTCGAATATATTCACGCATTGGCAGCAATGCATGAATATGCGTGGTATATTATAGTTTTTCTATAATACGCAACTCACGCCACAACGGGTTTCCCTCATCGTTGATCCCAGAGAATATACACAATGTGTGCAACGGGTATATAGGAGGAAGAAATTGAAAATTGGTATCAACAGTGAATGTAGAACGGGACATGTTGTTTAAAACAAAATTGGGCATCGTTTATAGGTATATCCAATTGTAGAGTAGATACAATTGATCATCCCAAGTGAATCAAATGTGGTTATAATGAATTGGGGGAAGATTTTAATTGGCTGTCGATGCTTGTTGCGTCTGTATCTCGGTGAGAGTTTCCAGAGAACAAACGAGCTTTCGCGAATTATGAATAACGCCCGAGTTGTATCGGCAACCGGGCAGAGAGAAACCATACGGTCATAGCTAGTTGACTTCTGTGGTGGTATTGGAGAAAGGAGAGTTATATATACACAGCCAAAGCACCAAGAGAGAACGAAGAGAGTGTATATCGAATAGCATTGCTCGTTCATTTTACCATTTGTCAAGCGTAGTATCGCCTAATTATCACTGCTGGCAGAATGCAAGCATACACCGCGCGCGCAAAAGCCACCGCAGCGTGCACACGGTGCTTGATTGCATTTTCTACGAGGCCTCTCAATTAACGTCACTCTCCCTCTCCTCTGTCGACTGTATAAATACGTTTGCTTCTGTTGGAACTGTACAGTTCGAATGAGATCTCAACAGGAGCTCATTATCGCAAGTGCTTTCAGTGTAATTGTGGACTGCTTGTGTACTCACCTTCACGCTGTGTACTTGCGACAGATCCTAACATGAAGGAAAATTGTGTTATGCCAAATTAGGCCTGTAGAGACGGAATAAAAAAGAAAAAAACATAAGACTAATTCAGAAATAACAATGAACTTTCATAAAAGCCAAATGAACATAATTCGTGTCTCTAATCTATTACGGTAAGCCCATATTTTATGTCACACGTCTCCTGACGAATTAGTAGGTGTATGTAATGACAGAGAGGTGGATGGAGAACGAGATGGGAGAGAAACAGAGGAATGGCGTTGCGTCAAAATAATTAACTCTTGCACATCTCGGTGCACAGCACGCGCTTGAATAAGCGGCACGATGGTCGATCCCTTTCCACCTTCGCTGCCATCTAGCGTTCAGGCGCTAATTAGATGAAATTTGGTCGTTTATTAGAGGGGTATGTGCACGAGGGGGGCGCGTCGCTGCCGTCGCCGCCAATTATTCCGACTATACGAATGCTAATCGCCTTTATGTAAATACGACGAATGCATAATCCGATTTGGCATAACCATGCCGAGCTCAACCTGCTCTTTTCAGAACCCTGCGTCGTTCGCACTGATTATGGTGATCATCATCGAGATTCAACGAGAACGCTCTCGCATATCCGAGTGTAGATTAAGTGTATGTAATTCAGAATAAATGTTGAAGTTACTCAACTACAAGTATTTCCAACATATGTACATGCACTGCAAAAAAAAAAAAACAGAAAAAAAGAAAAATTTGAGAACTACGTATTTTCAGGGAAAATGAATTATTAATATCTATGAAATATGAAGATTCAAATTTTAAAAAACCAACCACAATCTTTAGTTAAGAAAGTTACGTCGGGTAAAAATCACTAATATCGAGACAAAATTCTTCAAAGCTTTTGATGCTGAATCGGTACTTTTACGTAGGATCTAATTCATTTGTATATAACAGTCAAATTTTTATCATTAAGTTGGCTTTTTGCAGTTTTGTGAACATTCGCTTAATGCTTTAATTAACAACGTAAGTTACTCTAGAAAATCTTTTTGAATTACAATTTTTAAAAGTGATCCTTAAAGGGTTACAAATATAAATTATGCCAACGTTTGTTCGTACTAAATTTTCGTGTACATTTTGTTCTCCCGGTATATAATGCGAGTGATTCGGCACGTTGATGGTACGAAATCAGTGACTCTGACACCTCGAGGGCATTGTAAATACAGTATTATGGATGATTCTCTGTGATAATAGATTTTCCATCAAACAGACTGTGAGTACAGTGCTTCCTCTCAACTAGCATAACACCACTGAACAAATATAATAGAAATCCACAGTTATAGTTACCGCGGATCGCCATGATGGCATCATTAATATCGTCAGCCGGACGTATCCATGTCATTCCAAAATTGCAATATCAGCCAGGGGCAATTTCTCGCTCTTAAAACTTTTATAAAATCCGGCAATTAATAGGCTGCGTCACGTAACGAGGTTAATCGTTCCGGCTTATAATGACGATGGGGGATCGCAAAGAGTGAGAAAGAAGTGAAGGAAAAAAATTGTCCTGCGGCGTCCTCGATACCGTGCGCGAACCCACGTGACAGCTGACGCGCTTTCGACCGTTCACCTGCGATTCGATACGCACGATCCAACGATCTCGAAACGGGCACTATGATGGGACCAGTCATAAATTCGTGAATACGTAAAAAGGGTTCGTAAAGAAAGCGCGATGATTCTTTGCTCATACTGGCTTTTGCATGTCGATCAATTGCAGCAGTTAATTTTTTTTTATTCGATCATTGGCTATAGAGAATGGGACCACGGTATTTTTATCGCGGTGAATTATGGAGAGAGTCAGGTAAAAAAATGATTTTGAAATTCCAATATCATCCAAATCCTATTGCATATAAAGATGCCCAACGCACTATATTGTTGGTACTCAATGAAAGGATTTTTTACTATCATCTGACATGCAAATGCATTTCAATATTATCTTAAGCAAAGTTCTTAGGTTTTCCATTCTGCGCAAGATTCCGATCAAACTACTAGGCAGATTGGAATGTTTTACATCTCATTTTCTTCTTCATGAAAAGATACACCGGCTAAATGGAGCAAACTATTTTTTTTTCATTCTGAAAGCAAAGTTAATCACTGATTTATAAAATAGCATAAAATGTATTTATTAATAATTATGTCACTTAAAAAATATTACCTTTTATTAACATTTGTTCCATTTAGCCGATGTATCTTTTCATGAAGAAGAAAATGAGACATCAACCATTCCAATCTGCGTAGTAGTTTGAACTGAATCATGCGCAGGATGGAAAACCTAAGAACTTTGCTTAAGATAATATTGAAAAGCATTTGCAAGTCAGACGATAGTAAAAAATCCTTTCATCGAGTACCAACAATATAGTGCGTTGGGCATTTTTATATGCAATAGGATTTGGATGATATTGAATTTCCAAAATCAATTTTTTTTACCTTACTCTCTCCCCTTATCTAGAGAGCGTGCATCATCGGACGATATTTGTTTCCGGTGATCTGTCATCTTGATGGACTTCTCGCCCAGCTACGATATTAAGTGTGATGTGGGCAGGTCAAAGGTGTCTCGATCGCTCGAGCGCGTGGAAAGACGACGAGAAAATGCGCTAATGAACCGAGAAGCATTCTGTGCGCACCAAGGCTTGGCGAGTGAGTGTGAGTACAGAGACTATTATTAGTACTGTTCGCCTTAATGGCGGTTACTCTTTGGCGTCATCGTTGTCGACGTCTTGATGGTCGTCTTCGTCGTCTGTAACTGCATCGGCTAACCTCGTGTGCCGAGATAATAATTGGCTACGAAGGACTGTGCACTCTATGAGAGACTCGTTGGAACGGGTTGAGAGTAGGTTGTCGGTGCAACCGCGCTGTTGCAACGTTCCACAAGTTCTCTGCTCTACAGAAACGGCACCTTCCAAGTCCAAGCGACTTCGAAGAGGATAGATATCATTCTCAATGCTAGTGTATAACTGGAGTGGAGAAGAATTGCGTGTACGAAGCCATGAATCGAGTTCGCGGAATCTCGCGTGTCCCATACTGTATTCTTTGCTCTCGTTCCCAAGTCACTTACCTGAAACAGAAAAAATGTGTGATTTGATAAGTATCGAATGGATATTCCAAGATGTAAATAACAGAGGCAGCATAAAAGCGATCAATATGAATTGGTACATCATGAATGAAACTATGTTGAGTGTAGGATAATATAATTAAATATTCCCTGTCATTCTGTTGTACTGTGGGAAATACTTATTATTTTTCTCACATACTGCAACATGCATATATGACCGCCATACACGCAAATTCTCGTATTAACGAGCGTCTTTTTCGTGCAGCAATAACGTCGCTGCAAGCATAATATTACACTGTACTTTATGATTACTGCATCTCATGATTACTTCTTAAGAATTCTCGCGTTACGTGCACTGAACGGTCGTACCATGTTGCTTCGATCGCATTAATACACATGCATACTACACTTTCAAGTCTAACTTGTGTGGCTCGCAAGTTTCTCCAGCCACGGGTAAGTGCGAAGGACCTTTCTCGCCTATACGAATTTTGTTCGCGTGACGAGACGCAATCACAAGAATATTATTGCCTGACAAACGCGTCGACATTTGAGACCGCAGCTTAAAGACTCCGACAAACACAGCAGAACACAGCTACACGCTCTGATCGCACACGGCGTGATAATTACCGACTTCGTCAGCAGCTCCTCGGCGCAATGCCACTTAGTCCAGGACCTTTGAACTCTCTTTTCCGTTCTCTCGCTTTTTCTCTCTTGCTGAGTTGGACGAAGATGCTTCACGGTTCGTTGAGAGCTATCGAGGAAATATACCGTTGTTTGATTTCCAAAGAGGGTATATGCAGCATCTATCTTCGATTGAAGTGCTGTGCAATAGACTCAAGACACTCGAGATGCGCATTACGTACAGGTTGTACTGGTATTACATACGCAACTCTAACGGTACGCGAGGATCGAAGCTGCTAACGCAGACCGTGAATTAAGCGAGTAATCGAAACGTTTGACGGTATGTGCAAGCTTCTCGGATGTTACAAGCCTATCGACATGTACCGCAATGGGAATGATAGGTGTAAAATATCTGTAACGAGGTGTGCTTGGAAAATTGAATTAATTAATCAATTATTTATTGAAAATAATTGGCTTCTATATGAGTACACAGTATAGAAGAATAAACATAGGGATTTCGAGCACTGAATGATGATAACCAATTAAAAAGATGGAGTTTGATACCCAAAGCAACAAGTGGGTAATCGAACATTGATACTTTGTCCTTAAATTTGAATACTTCATAATAAGGTCTATACAAAAAAAAATTGTATAAATATGAAAAAAACTCCACGACTGAAAAAATGAATCTAATTAATAAACAAATTGGGTAATCAAAAAATTGTGAAATAATAATCATTTGCATATTATTGTTTTACAATTTTTTAATTACCCACTTTTCTTTAATTATTCCCATCTTTTTGCCCCGCGCTCAGTCGGGAGTAAAAAATCAATCCATTGACCTGTAATTTCCTGATTGTTCCGAATATTATCAATATTATCATGACGAGCCTATTTTTGAAAGGTTTTCCGAGATTTTGAGACTTTGAGCATCCATAATCCTAATATAAGTTTTTCTAATAACATTTGCTAGAATTATCGTTGAAAAAAACGTGCAATATCGTAAGTAAGCCACGAATATGTGTTTATGCCAAAAATTCGCATCGAAAGTCCGTATAGTCGGCATACAGGGAATCGCAAATAACCCCAGGCTAAACCCTTCCAAAAGTACAAGAAACCTGTTTTAATTAATAACAGAATCGATTAATTACGACTCGCCTTCGAAGGTTCGGTGATGTCGCTCATCTCCAAATACCCCACTCTGGAGAACACGGATTATTAAGTATAACGAGACGCATGGCATCCGCGCCTTCATAACGAAGCCGTCGAGACGTTGACAACTGGCCCTAATTGCGTTCCTTGTCCTCTCCGTCTTACGGTATACATATTGCCCTCTCTGTATAACGCCCGTAGCCGGACACGAGCTACGAAACAATTAATGACTTCCTGTAGACGTGTCGCCATTGCCTCAAGAATTCACGAAGCTGCGGCTTTTGATGGCGCGTCTTCTCTCATCGACTGCTACAGCCGAGTACAGATTATACCTCGAATAAATTGAATTTAACTTCACAAGCTCGATGGCAAAGTCGTCAGTGTCAACGTCAACATCTTGCTTAGAAACTTTACTTCGTAAAATGAAAATCTCACACTTTCAGATTCCTGTGCAGATATACCGTTCATAATATGCCATGCATATTATACATATATATATGTATGAAAAGCTTTTGCTGAGATAAATTGCAAGCTTGGCTCAACCCCCTCGTTCCATTGCTCTTGGTGTCGCCACTGAAGGCGAACCCAACGCAACAAAACTCCGACAACCAACATCGCTCTACATGGTTGCTCAGCCAAGCCACGAGCACGACTATGTGGAAGACAGGGGCGAGAGAGGGTGTTAGAAATACCCCGGCTTTGAATTAATAGCGTTTGCTTCTCTCCGCTTAATCATGCCTGCTGCTTGTGCTGCGCCCGATGTTGCCCGAACGCGTCATTTCGGCTTGCATTTCGTCGCTGTCATATAAAGCGATCCCATGGACATACTGACCCCGTTTGCACCCTCAGAGACCCTCACAGACCCTCTTGAACCCTAAGGCGTTCTAAAACATCTGAGAGAGGATCCTCGTTAGCTATATAAGCTCTATGACGTAAATAGAACACCATAACATTTTTGTTACGGTGAACCAACAACCTGGAATATGAAGAAAGAATGTTCTACCTTGGGCACTTTCGGCGTGAAGGATATTTCAGGAATTTCATGAAGCGCAAGCGAAATTTTCAGGCTCAATGAGGACACTTAAAAATAATGAGGATTGAATGCTGCACATGTGAAATCTTTTGCCACGATAAGAAATAACAGTAGGTAAGCGCAATAACCAAGATATTTAGACAAATGGAAACTTTTTTTTTGTAACCAATTTTATTGATGTAATTTTATTTTATATTTTGCACTTGTGGTAGAATTCCGGTTACACCGCTGAATCAAATTGGTTTTGCAAGGTCCAATTCTCTTTTAGGAAGATTCTGTTCGGTTCGAGTACTGAAATTTTCATCTGAAGATCTGTCGCAGAAGTTACATGAAAATGACAGGAAATACAATTTTGTTGCAAAAAGAATTGGATGTTGCGGAACCAATTTGGTATAGTGGTACAACCTGCAATCTAGAACAAGTGTATAGTAGGAAAAAAAAATTCCACCGATGAAGTTGGCTATCAAAAAAAAAAATTGCTCTTGAGAATTTTTTTAAACTTTTTGTACTAGCCCAGAGTTTCTTTTATCAAGGTAAAATATTTTATATGTGCAATGCAGCACTATTTAATTTTCATAAATTTAAGGCGACCGGGTGTTCTTAAGTAACGGTGCCTCGCGTTTTATGAAGTAACTGGATGCTGCGCCCTTTAAAAGTCTCATGCATATTCTGCGCTTAGTGGATTCATACACAAATTGAGACAACGATGGGTATGTCGACCAGAGGCAACAAATGCCGGCCTTGACACTCAGTATCTAGCAATTTCGTATGCGGTCGGTTTACACCTAACACAGAAATGATAAATTATTCATATAGCCTCTTTATTGTGTTCGTCTGCGAACAGAGTCAAACGAGTGAGACGTGAAGTGCGCGAGAGTATCTGTTCCGTGTATTTTATAACAACACACGAAGAAAAGGGTGTAGTTGTACACCGAGAGAAAAAGTTTCATTGATTCACGGAATTCTTTGCCAATGAAATGAAATACTTGAATTTCAATACTATCTTTTCTTTGAATGATCTCAAACTCAATGAAAAGTAGTGACATGATTCGAAGAAACATTTCATTAAACCAATGAACCTTTTTCATTGATTTCAAAGATATCGTCTCTGATTCAATGAAATCTTCTTCTTACCAGCTCAAAATTTCAAAACCTATTTTTTCCTGAACTACGCGGCAGATAAAGCTCGAATTTTGTGAGTATGTCAGGAAGTACGGCAGGAATAGGCTAAGCTTCTGACTCCTCGAAACTCGAAGCCGTTCGTTCGGGAGAACCGGAAAACAAAAAAGTGAGGTTAGGTGCGAGAGAGAGATCAATGAAAACGTTTCTTTGAACCAATGAAAACGTCTCTTTAAAACAATGAAACTGTTTCTTTATTATATGCTCACTAAGTAAATCTTTATTTACAGGCAATGAAATGTTCTCTTCGAAATTCAAATGCACTATTTCATTGAAATCAATGAAAAAAAAATCAATCCACCCATTTCTTTGGCGTCAATGAAATCTTTTCTCTCGGTGTACGAACCACGGAATTGGTAGTGCCAACCAACAGGCATGGTAGAATATGGCATTAGCAAGTTATTGTATGTCAGAACCAACAGATTGATAATGCCAAACAATTGATTGGTCCCCAACCAACTGTTAGTAACGCCGACCAACCGATTGATAATGTCAATCAACCGATTGGTAATGCCAACGAACCGATTAGCAACGCTAACCAAACTACATGTTTGGTCCAAGCATTTAAAGGTTGGTTTTCTCAATTAACCTATTTTCTCCGTGCACACTCGCTAAATGCGGACGAGGACAAGAAAAGAATAAATGCCAGTGTCGGAGTTGCTACAATTCTCAATGAGGTTTTTAAGGATGCCAGTGTCGGGGTCGCTACAATTCTCAATGAGGTTTTTGAGGATGCTACCACCTCAGAGTTTCTATATTTAATATGGCATTCGTTCCCCACTGTCGGGGTTACTACAATATTGCAGCAGTTGGTATGTCACATCAACACTCAGGGTTTCACCTTACAGTTTGGTTGAAGCAGTTGCTCTCGAGGTATTCACCGCTCGTGCAAGAGACGAGCTACGTGCCGGATACATTTTTCTGGCGGAAACGAGAGACGCCGGTCGTTCGCACTCTTCTGCTATGCTAGCAGCCCCAACACCACCAGCAGTAGCGACATCGTCGTCGCGTCGCCTCGAAATTGCATCCTCGTTTCCCTCTGCCTTCTCTACTACTACTTCCACATTGCCTGATGCTATATTTCAAATTCGCGTGGGGGATTTCCCGGGCGTTATATTTTCGTTGAATTTCCGAGCATTTCGACTGCATTCGTACTACTTAATTTAATTGTATATTTAATCGTCCAGACGCTTGTCAATTCTCAATAAATGCAACAGGTATTTCGCCACAAAGCTAGATTGGAGTAATCTCCAGTTTCATAATTTTGATCAAAAAATTTATACTCCCCTTAAATTCCTTTGCTCATATCTGCACCCATATTTTGTCAGATGGATTTTCAACCTGCCCAGTTTTTGCGAAAACATTATTTGTATATAGCCAATTTTTTTTCAGCTTCGTACCGAAAAATTCTCACACATTTTTAAAACAATGTCGTGTAATAATTTAGACTAAACTAGACATGAACCTGATGACGTGAATATCGTCCATTGTATGGATTTCGTTTTTAATTTGCAGTTCCATCACTGTTTAATACTTCAGGACCGCGCGGTAACACTTCGACCTTTCGGGGTTGTAAGGCCCGATTTACACACTGGCGGTGACGTAGTCCCTTGGTATTGTCGTCAGGGAAGTTAATCACCAACGACTTGATTTTTTGTATGTGAAGGGTTACTTGATGAATAGTAGATGAACAACGGAAAACTATTATTTATTGAAAGTCAACACTGTACACTAAATTACTTAATATTTACTTGCACGTTTGTATTGGAGTTTGGTATATTATGAGTCAACGCGTGGGTATGATCTATTATTACTTGTGCTTGAGAGCGGTCTCAAGGCACAATAATCGCTTAAAGAAAATTACCCCAACACGAGTCAATCTCAACTGTTGCCCAGTAGGTATTGATGTGACTCGGTCGAGGTGAAAAGTTTGACTGATTTTTCATAGTTGGTGACGAGAAGTTCCTTAAAAAAGGGAAGGGCGAGACTCTATTTTTCACGCGGTTATCATTGGTGCAAAAGTAAAGAGTAGGCGGATTTTTCTCATCACCAATCACGAAGGGGATTGTTTTGGTGGGGAAGATGGGTGCAGAGTGGACATCCCTGTCGGACCCAAGCTTGACCGGCTGCGATTTCCCGTGACGCGCTCCTTACCAGAATAAAAAGTTTTCCGCGCCTGACTCGAGCGTCGAGTCAGCGCGGAGTTAATCCCTTTATTGAGGTACGCTAGCATGCTGGTCAGATGGGCCTCGAGCATAGTCCATGCCTTACTGCACGCATACCTTATTGCCTAGAAGATCTTAAAGAATAAAGACTTAAAAACTGTCGAATCTGGTCGCCAAATGTGGCAGTTGTTCGACGTGACGCGCGGACCCGCAGATAATTTGGGAATTCCTCACTTTATTATCCTTCAGGGCAGAAATAGCGTCGCGTCTGAACGAACGTTGGCTACGCACGTTCTCGACTTTATCATTACTTTATAATATTCAAAAAACAATGTTTTAACTATATATTCGTCCCATGCGACGGAACATACTCCCCCCTTGAGAGGGTACCGATCAAGAGTTAAGGATAAAAGTTAATCGGTGTTGCTGCTGCTGTCGCTGTTGGTATCCATAGGTAGCGGCGCAAGACTGCGGACGTTCCGTGTGAAGATGCCCTTGCATGTCTTTACTCGTACAACCCTGACGATCCCATCTGCGGCTGGTATGGTTTCGATCACACGTCCCATGGGCCACCGTAGTGGAGGCTGGTTGTCATCCTTGATGAGCACAAGCGTGTCCGGTTTGATGTTATGAGATCCGTGAGTCCATTTGTGACGAGTGTTGAGCTCTGTCAAATATTCCGCATGCCATCGCTTCCAGAAGTCTTGTTTGACCTTCTGGATGTGCTGCCAGTTTGAGAGTCGGTTGATTGATGTTTGTTGTAGATCCAATTCAGGAGCGCTTGTTAAGGGAGTGCCAATCAGAAAATGTCCCGGCGTAAGGACCAGAAGATCATTCGGGTCTGGTGAAATTGGCGTTAACGGGCGCGAGTTCAGAATTGCCTCGACTTCAGTGATGAACGTATCTAGTTCCTCAAACGTGAATAGCTGATCGCCGACCACTCGTTTCATGTGGCGTTTGAACGATTTCACTGCCGCCTCCCAGACTCCTCCAAAATTTGGCGATTGTGGTGGCATAAAATGCCAATTTATACTCTGATCTGCGAGGTATTTGAACACGGTCTCTTGATGTTCTTTCGATTGAAGAAGCTCCTTAATTTCCTTCAGCTCGTTGTTCGCACCCACAAAATTTGTGCCGTTGTCCGAGTATATATTCCGGCAGAGTCCTCTTCGTGCGATAAAACGTTTTAGGGCAGCCATGAATCCGTCAGTTGTCAAATCACTGACTAATTCTAAGTGTACTGCCTTGACTGCGAGACAGACAAAGACAGCAACATAGACCTTGATTCGGCCACGGTTTCTGAACTTCCTTTCCTTGATAAAAAATGGGCCACAGTAATCAATGCCCACGTTGAGAAACGGCCGTGCTTCTGTTACTCGAACCTTTGGCAGATCACCCATTTGGCAGCTCGTAGTTCGCGGATCTGCGTGATGGCACCGCATGCAGGCTCGGATAATACGTCTGACTTGGTTACGACCATCAAGTATCCAGTACTTTCGTCGCAGCGCATATAATGTTGCCTGGACTCCGGAATGGTAGGCACGAAGATGTTCGTAGGCGATCAATAATTCGGTGATGTGATGCCGCCGCGGCATTATGATCGGATGCTTCTGGTTGAAAGATGCTGGAGCATGTCTAAGTCGTCCTCCGACTCGTATTAAGCCATCATTGTCGAGAAACGGGTTTAAAGATTTGATCTTGCTCTTCTTGTCTACACTCTTCTTCTCTTGGAGCTCGTGTAGTTCGTCGGAGAAACAAGATGCTTGTACCAATTTAAAAATGACATTGTCTGCTTCTTGAAGTTCCTGGCTGGATAGCAGTCCTTTATTCTTTGATTTAAATCGTCGGCAGTAAGCAATTACTCGCCGCAGTTTGATGATCGACGAGTACCGTGTAAGTATATTGTTGGAAATGGGCGTCGTTAAGCACTTCACCTTCCGCAATTCTGGTACTCGCTCCAGACTGGGTAATCCGAGTTGTGGCCAGTCTTCTTCAGCGTCCAATAGCCAGGTAGGTCCGTGTTTCCAGATGGACGGAGATATAAATTCCGCTGGAGTTTGACCTCGTGAGATGAGATCAGCAGGATTATCTCTGGACCGAACGTGGCGCCAATCACTTGCACTGGTATGCTCCTGTATGTCGGAGACGCGATTGGCGACGAAAGGCTGAAGTTGGTGTGGTGCTGTTTTGATCCAGTGGAGTGCAATAGTGGAATCACTCCAAAAGGTCACCTTGCTCAGATTTAATTGTGTTGCTTGACGTACCGTTACGTAGAGTTTTGCCAAAAGCTGAGCTGCGCATAATTCTAACCGCGGAATTGTCGCACGTTCGGTGCGTTCTCGATCTTCCTGATCTGCTGCGGACTTGCTGGGTTCACTCCTCTTCAGTGGTGCAACACGGCTTTTCGCGCATAATAATGTGGAGGTTACTCCCCCGTGAGTATCGGTTGCTCTGATGTAAATGCACGCTCCGTAAGCTCTTTCACTGGCGTCGCAAAACCCATGCAACTGGATGTCCCGTGGTTCGACTGCAGCGATTCTACGTGTGAACGAGAGATGGTTTAGCCTTGAGAGATGGGACACGTAATTTAACCATTCGGTGTAAATTGATAGTGGTATGGCATCATCCCAATCTAGTTTCTCCAACCACAGGCGTTGCATGATCAGTTTCGCGTGTGTGATCACTGGTCCCAACAGCCCGAGGGGATCAAACACTCTTGCAATATCTGACAGGATGATTCGTTTAGTTACACGACCGTTTAGTGGTGTAGGATGAACCGTGTAGATGATCGAATCTTGCTCAGAGTTCCAATGTACTCCCAATGTTTTGATGGTGTTGTCCTCCTTGGACTGAAGCCTCAGGTTGACATGGCTAGATGGCAGACCTTCAAGGAGCTTCGGATCATTGGATGCCCATTGCCTCAAGTTGAGATTTCCTCGTCGGAGCAGTGCGTCGATTTCGTTGCGTAGAGAGAGTGCTTCGTCAAATGTAGCTGTTCCGGTCAAGAGGTCATCGACGTATAAATCGTTTTTTATGACCTTCGCTGCCCGTGGAAAGTCTTGACCTTCGTCCTCGGCTAACTGTTGGAGACAGCGGATAGCCAAGTACGGTGCTGGTGATAAGCCGAACGTAATCGTGTTCAACTCATACGTAGCAACTTGACCGTCAATGTCACGCCAAAGAATCCGTTGATATGCTCTGTCCTCTTCGCTTACCAAGAACTGTCGGTACATTTTCTCAATATCTCCAGTGAGTACGTAGGCGTGGGTTCGAAATCTCAAGAGAAGTGAAAAAATGTCGTCCTGGATGGTAGGCCCGACTAGCAGAGTCTCATTCAAGGATATTCCGGTCGAGGATTTTGCCGATCCGTCGAACACTACACGTACCTTCGTAGTTTGGCTAGATTCCTTCATAACCGCGTGGTGCGGTAGATAATATCCCTTGGTAGTAGGCTCACATGGCACCCTTGTCATATGTCCAAGGGTTAGATATTCCTGTATGACGGCGTTGTACTGGGCTTGAAGAAGCGGATCGCGACGCAGTTTCCTCTCAAGTGATGTGAGACGTTTTTCAGCCATTGATCTTGTTTGTCCTAGCTCAGCTTTCTTAGCATTGAAAGGAAGCGCGACGATGTACCGTCCGGTTTTGTCCCGTCTGGTGTGCTGTCGGAAGTGCTCCTCACAATCAGCTTCAACCGGGTGATGTTGCCGAGCTGGCTCTTCGATTTCCCAAAATCGTCTCATAATCCTTTCCATATTCGCCAGAAAGCATTGACGCTCACTGTTGGACTGTTGGGATATGTTTTTCTCGGAGATGTGGCCGCCGATGATCCATCCTAAGCGAGTATTTTGAAGATACAAGTCAGGTTCCGATGGCTTCGAGAGTTTTATTTGTCCCACGCAGAGTGTAGAGAGCGTAGTGCCGGACCCGATCAGCATGTCTATTTCTCCTGGCTGATCGAACTGTGGATCCGCTAGCGGTTTGTTTCTCGGCAGATGAAGATGTTCCCGCGATATTCTTTCATCTGGTATCAGCCCGGCGATGTCTCTTACCGTCAGGAAGCTCAACGTTCTTGTGAAGTCGTTGAGTCTTGATGTTATTGTCGCCTTGACAAGATAGTTTGTGTTACTCCGTGTCTTGTTCATTACACTAATAGGAATGCTGCATTTTTCCTTGGGGAGACCGAGAGAAGTCGCCAGCCTGTCCGTCATAAAATTTGAGTTTGAACAGGTATCCAGCAATACTCGATGCAGTCTGTTTGATCCGTTTGTATCAGCGACCTTTACAACGGCAGTAACTAAAACGTCCTTCGATATGACACTGGCGACAAGTGACATCATATCGGAGTCTTCCGAGGAGATTTCAGGAGCGGCTAGTCATGCTTCACTAGTATGGTGCGTTGAAGGCGACGTCTTCGGTGCTTCTGAATAGTGAAGCCACGTGTGATGCCTTCCCTTGCAGACCATACACGTGTATTTTGACCCGCACTCCTTCGTACTATGTTCGGATCTGAGACAGTTGAGACATAGTCGTGTCTTCACTGCTATCTCACGTCGATCCTTGGGCGGTAAGGCCTTGAACTGTTGACAGCGTAAGACCGGATGCTGTGTTCCATTACAGATCTGGCATCCTGCCGCAGCAGTTGTGGAGAAGCACTGAGTTTTTGAGGTGCCTTGACTCTTTGTACCGTGATCACTGTCCTTGCCCCTGCTCTTCTTGTGCTCATGCACCCTCTCTTCTTTCGTTGACCGAGCAGGACCAACGTCATCTGATGATACTACGACGTCCCGGAGAAAGGAGATTAACTCGTCAAAGGTTGAGAGCTTATTTCCCCTTTGATTTCGCTTCCAATCTCGTCGCGTCGTTTTGTCGAGTTTGCTGAGCACGATATGGACCAGGATGCTGTCCCATTGGTTGATGCTGAGCGACTTCAGTTGTGACAGATGCAACTGCACTGTGTTGATCATTGCGTTGAGTTCTGCTGGCGACTCCCTTTGCATGTTCGGAATGCTGAAAATCGCAGAGAAGTGGCGGTCGACGATTTTGTTCTTGTGTTCGAACGTTTCCTTCAGCAGATTCCAGGCTTCTTGGTAGCTAGCATTGGTCGTATCGAAACTCCTCACCAGCCATTCAGGCTCCCCGCGGAGGCATGACCGCAAGTATTTGAGTTTCTGTGTGTCCGCAAGATCCACGCGTTGACCAATGGACGATTGAAAATCTTCCTTGAAGCCTAACCAATCCTCGTATTTACCGTCGAATTTCGGTAGGGCCTGCTCCGGAAGACGCGTTGTAACTGTTGCGATGCCAAACGGATTTGGTGACGATCGCTGTTCGCTAATTGCAATTCCTGCATCGGATGTTGCCGACGTAGCCATTCTGCGCTCGAGCAATCGACCACTTGCAAGGAGGCGGATATACTCTTCTTCCATGGACGCCTGAGTCGCTGCGTGGTTACCCATGGGATCGAGTTCTTCTAAATCCTCTGTTATGCGCATTAGCTCTGCGAAACAGTTTGTGAGACGCTCAGTGTATATCTTGAGTATCTCAAGCTCTGGGTTTTCACGTTGAGCGTCCAGCTGTTTGTTATAGGACGTGAGTTGTCCCCTTATGTAGCCTCGTTTGCGAACGAGTCTATCCTTCATTCTCTGCTGTTCTTCCGAAAGAGACATTGTCGTGCAGTTCGAAGAGAGTTTGAAGGGTGTGAACGATGAGGAGTGAACCGAATTAACAATGAATTGGCACGAGCTTATCGTCTGGCGATGTCAGTGCTAGATTCGATTGTCCTTGTTTTCTTTTCACTATCACATTCACTACAGTAGCACTGTTAGAACTGTTTATTAAATCGTCCGTAGACTGAAAGAATTAAGACCGGATATGCGGATCCGGCTCGAAGGACCAAAATGTTTAATACTTCAGGACCGCGCGGTAACACTTCGACCTTTCGGGGTTGTAAGGCCCGATTTACACACTGGCGGTGACGTAGTCCCTTGGTATTGTCGTCAGGGAAGTTAATCACCAACGACTTGATTTTTTGTATGTGAAGGGTTACTTGATGAATAGTAGATGAACAACGGAAAACTATTATTTATTGAAAGTCAACACTGTACACTAAATTACTTAATATTTACTTGCACGTTTGTATTGGAGTTTGGTATATTATGAGTCAACGCGTGGGTATGATCTATTATTACTTGTGCTTGAGAGCGGTCTCAAGGCACAATAATCGCTTAAAGAAAATTACCCCAACACGAGTCAATCTCAACTGTTGCCCAGTAGGTATTGATGTGACTCGGTCGAGGTGAAAAGTTTGACTGATTTTTCATAGTTGGTGACGAGAAGTTCCTTAAAAAAGGGAAGGGCGAGACTCTATTTTTCACGCGGTTATCATTGGTGCAAAAGTAAAGAGTAGGCGGATTTTTCTCATCACCAATCACGAAGGGGATTGTTTTGGTGGGGAAGATGGGTGCAGAGTGGACATCCCTGTCGGACCCAAGCTTGACCGGCTGCGATTTCCCGTGACGCGCTCCTTACCAGAATAAAAAGTTTTCCGCGCCTGACTCGAGCGTCGAGTCAGCGCGGAGTTAATCCCTTTATTGAGGTACGCTAGCATGCTGGTCAGATGGGCCTCGAGCATAGTCCATGCCTTACTGCACGCATACCTTATTGCCTAGAAGATCTTAAAGAATAAAGACTTAAAAACTGTCGAATCTGGTCGCCAAATGTGGCAGTTGTTCGACGTGACGCGCGGACCCGCAGATAATTTGGGAATTCCTCACTTTATTATCCTTCAGGGCAGAAATAGCGTCGCGTCTGAACGAACGTTGGCTACGCACGTTCTCGACTTTATCATTACTTTATAATATTCAAAAAACAATGTTTTAACTATATATTCGTCCCATGCGACGGAACAATCACTCACTAGTGAAAAAATAATTAGAACACAGTTCATGTTCAGGTTGTGTCCAAACAATCCATGTATTGCTGTTCATTATTAAACCAGGTCCGGACGTAACAATCGGAGCGTAAACAGGTCGAAGATACATAGCGTCTCCTAAGCGGAATGAAGCACGAAATTACAAGCTTGTTCACTCCCAGCGACTTCGTGGTATCAACAAGCGTTATACTAATACTACTACATATAATCACACAAGTTTGCGTATGTGTAGACAATATACATGAAGTCTACCTACTAGGAGAACAGGTGACGAGGGCGCGATGGAATAGCTTTCCCGTGTCACGCAACGTTTTATTATTTCAGTATACCATTAAGCCCGCACGCTGGAATACATAGACGCCATATTCTGTTGTGTTCATTCAATGTTCAACGTGTTACGTAGTTGTGGATACTACATATACTTATACAATATAGCTTATATGTGGAGAGAATACGATATAAGTATTTACTAACATACATATACACCGTTGCACCTGAACTTTCCATCGCAGGGTACACGAGCTAACAGACAACGTCGCGATCGAGAGGTGCACGGTAGACAAATGTATTCAAGGAATCTCGCACGAGACCGCAGATACATTCTTCTCTCACACATTTTATCGCTCTCGCATGCCACATAATAATACACCGCAACATTGTTTGTTCTATACCAATTCTCAACCTCTCGTACATAAGAATTCAATACCAAATCGATTTCTACAGAAATGATGAATTCTAATTTTAATATTAGTTTGTTTTAAAGTTCTTATTAATATTATATTTTTGATATTTATTTGTGAATTAAATTTCATGAAAACTAGAATAAATCATGTAGAATTTATGAGTTTCCAACTTCGGTTTTTATTTCATACAAATTTGAACTTTTTTGTGGAAAAAACTATCATTAATCTTAATGGCTCTCAATCACGATGGATGAGAATTTTTATCAAAGCGTCGATAGTATGGGGATCAGTAGGTTTTCCTATTTGTGAGGTTAATTAAAATTATATTTTTGATATTTATTTGTGAATTAAATTCCATGAAAAC
The DNA here is from genome assembly GCA_963970395.1 of Ephialtes manifestator. Classification (NCBI taxonomy): domain Eukaryota; kingdom Metazoa; phylum Arthropoda; class Insecta; order Hymenoptera; family Ichneumonidae; genus Ephialtes; species Ephialtes manifestator. Next base: position 15,850,153 of record OZ019976.1, read on the forward strand.
TAGAATAAATCATGTAGAATTTATGAGTTTCCAACTTCGGTTTTTATTTCATACAAATTTGAACTTTTTTGTGAAAATAACTATGATCAATCTTAATGGTTCTCAATCACGGTGGATGAGAATTTTTATCAAAGCGTCGATAGTATGGGGATCAGTAGGTTTTCCTATATGTTAGGTTAATTAATATTATATTTTTGATATTTATTTGTGAATAAAATTTCATGAAAACTAGAATAAATCATGTAGAATTTATGAGTTTCCAACTTCGGTTTTTATTTCATACAAATTTGAACTTTTTTGTGAAAATAACTATCATTAATCTTAATGGTTCTCAATCACGGTGGATGAGAATTTTTATCAAAGCGTCGATAGTATAGGGATCAGTAGGTTTTCCTATATGTTAGATAATACCGCTGTGTGGGTGAGAAAATGGTACATAGATGATCGAGAAGAAAAAGGAAAAGTAGTGGATGTATGGTTGGACGAGTGTCACTGCCCTTGCTTCTACGAGTGACTCGTCGAGCGTGCGGAGCAAAAACCTCGGAAAAGGAAAAGAGGTGGTGTCATGAAGCTACACTTTGGCGTCGCATTCGCTCCAGCTTCCTGGAGTTTTTGCTGCACGTGGCAGGCTCCAAAACCACGTTACAAATTACAGCGGCGGCGGTGTAACGCGAGAGAAGCACCCGCATGGTATATATCCAAAGCCAGGACCAGTTCTCTGCTGACCTCACTCTGGAGGGTCTAAACGAGCATAAATAACGTGTGGAAAATGAACTCTTTGATAAACATCCTAAAATGGCCTTAACCCTTTTACCCATATATTTCACGTTTCGAAATAAAAAAGCTCATTAATTATTGTCAGAAATTAGTTTAAAACATTTAAATCTGAGCGAAAACAAGTGAGTCACTTAGTGACCCACTGTGACGGAAAGGATTAAATGCGAAAATTGTGTTGATAATAATTATCACTACTTATGCTTTGCGTAAGATTCCGGGCATTGCTGCTCCTTTGTCGAAATATAATAAACTTAATCTTTCGGATTTAAATATCAATTCATTTACAGTTTCAGTAAAAACCATGGGTCAAGTCGCAATAAGAACTTTATTGAAGGTTTTATGAGAGTAGAGTTTGTCAATAGTAAGAAGACACAACAAATGTCACTGTGAACAGTCTTTTGTACAGGTCTTTTGTCTGTACAGACAGACAGAAATTAATGAATGTTTTCCGGAAACCTAGGACACTCCAGTCATCTATTTACTTTCTCTTTTTAACGTACTTCGCATACGATGAGCAAGTAAAAGCGCTTTTATTCGTGGAATTGCGAACTACCTAATGTTTTATTAATTAATGCCTGGATTACGTAATTAAATCCGCAATTTCTGCTCCAATTTGGGAAACTGTATTTTGCCATGACAAGACGAGAATATCAATGAACAAAGAACCTTGTGCTCGTATCTTAAAAAAATGGTAACGGCAGCTCATACTCTGGAAGTCGTATTCTTTGTTCCTCCATTTCCGTTTTTTCACTCGACGATGGACTGAAAATCGATGGCGTGCCAGGAGGAGTATGTGCGTTCCAGCCATTGAATCCGCATCGCTCTCCATCCGCAGCTTGCTCAGTTTGGAACACGAGACGAAACACAATACTCTGACAATATCCGGTCGCTCTTGGCCATCCGTTCGTTGAGTGCGGTAAGTCGCGAAGTAGAAGGGGCGAACCCTTTGACTTTAATCCGGAAGAGCTCGAGCGCACACGCGATTGTCGTGAAATTTGTTGCTGGAGAGATTACGTCGGTATAGAGAGCAAAGACTGGTGAATACAGAGGTAGAGTACAACAGGAAAGCGCAATTACGTTTTCGCTAGGCATGAACTTTGAAGCAATATACCTATATTACATATACCACCTCGAGGTTAAACACGCGCGTTCTAGTGGGCCAGATTACACAAACGTTCAAGCCCGCTCTGACTTGCAGAAAGTGCCTTCTCGAGTTCCATATTTTTCTCTTTTTTTTCTTTACTTTGCTACATTAATTGAGCCGGCGTCTGACCGTGAAATTACCGAATTAAATGCGGCTGCAGTTATGCAAATGAATTTGCGTTCCCCTATAGTTCGGTCTTCGTCTATCCTACAAGCTTCAGGATGATTCAAAATAAGTGTCGAACGTTTAACTGGCGAATGAGTTTGCAGTGGATAAAAGTACCGTTTTTTATGCATAAGACGGGAAACTGCAGATCATGAATGTTTCATTTTTTATTGCAGCAACAAAGTTTTAAACGTTATTGACAGAAAGATTGATGATATGGTAATTGATAGTCTTATAGCAATAACTATTTAACCGTTATGATTTAACGAAAAATCATACAGTTTTTAGTAGGTTAATTGTAACTCGACAGTAAAGTTCCATTAACATGCACCTTACATTTAATTGACTTAAAAATTCCATTTACATGTATAAATTTAAAGATTCATTTTTTGAATGTGTCATTTTCTCCTATCTTGAGTTGAAATAATGGCCCACATTTAATATATTGTTATTTTTCATCACGAAAAGGTCAAGAGGTTAACGCCAATTAAAATTTCCATACTCTTTCTGAATGACCCTCTATAGTGCATACCAGTAAAACTACGGACGTGCCGAATTGCACACAAGACGTTCGGGTAGACTATCTGCAACACGCGAAAAGAAATACGACGAGATAGAGGAACTCTGTGCTTTGCAAAGTCAAACGACAAGATAAAATGAGTGTGATGGCGCAGTACTGTAGTTAGAGCGGAAACGAAGCGTGCAGAAGCAGACGGAGCTACCTTCGTTTCGCGGAGAGGAATATATACATAGTGAGAGAGCGAAGACGCGCGAGGTGAGTTACTTCCTTCGGTAGTTGGCCACAGACTGGAAGGAAGAAAGCATCTAGCTGCGTGTACCGCCACGTACAGATACGCGATAAGATCGCGTGAGGCTAGGAAATCGAGTACTTCCTCCAACAGCATTTGGTCCGAGACTCTGACGCCTGTGCGGTTCGTCTTCACTCTCCTTCATTTTCCACTTCGAGGTTTATACTACCCTATCGGTCTATCCCGATATTATCAGCTTTATCAGCTTCAGAGAGGTCGTAGAGACGAGAGAAGCAAGATCAAAGGAGCCTCGGGATTAATTGGGGCGTTACTACCCGCGACTATGCATTAAGATGTGCTACTTATAATCTAGCCTCCCGCAGCACTTAGAAATAGATATACACCAGCCAGATTTGTTAAAAATAATAAGTACTTAATAACCAAACTTTAAAAAGCGTAATCGTAACGCACATAGATAAAGTTCCTGGTCTGAACCCGGCAAAATTCAAGGAATTTATTGAACTTATGGTAAATATACCAATTTTGGAAAATATTTAACGACTGTTAAAATCTTCTAATTTCAAGAAGGATAATAAGGTAAACGGTCCGGTTCCTGACGCGCTACTTTAGCATAGGCAGCTTCCCCCAACATTCCAGAAACAGCCAATAGTAATTCGTAAATGGTGGCGTCACAAACTGCGACACTAGTTAGGTCCTCGTTAGGAAATCGAAATTAATATGTTTGCATAGTAAATTTAATACAGATATATGAATTTTGATAATCCGGTGATTGGAAATTACAATACATGATAATTAAATCATCATTTACTAAATTAGTATATGAAAATCAATATGCATTTTCGAATTTTTCGTATCCGATTTGAAATTTAATATACATTGTTGCATTAAATGTAAGATCAAAACTACTCAAATTTCAGTTACTGATATTGAAAAATACCAAGTAAAGTATTTGCAATTTTGTCTACATGGGTATATTACTTTATGACAAATGTTTGCGTTTTTGCTACACAAAAGTGTGAGAAATTTACAAAACTCGCTATAGGAAATAAACATTAATATAGTTGCATAGTAAATTTACTATGCCTGTACGGATTTTACCAATCCGGTGATATAAAATTACAACACATGGTTACTAAATCAATCTTTACTAAATTAGTCCATGAAAATCAACGTAAATTTTTGGAATTTTAGTGACTGATTTGAAATTGAATATACATTTTCCAATAACGAAAAAAAACCCGCACTAGATCGCTAACACTGACTACTTATCATCGACTTCTGATTAGTTACTCGAGATTTCCAGAATTGATTTTTTTTAAACACTAGAGCATTTCGCGCTGTTAATGCGGCAAATTTATGTTTGATTTATGTTTGTTGCTAAACTTTCACAGGTCTGTGGATATAATTTTTTCGAAAATCCGGATACCTGAGCGTCTGCGAGAAAAAGATTCCGTTCATCCAAAAATTATGTTCATTTGAAAATATTTCCAACCCACTTCGAGCTCTGATTGCAATCAATTGAATATTTTGTTATGTCAATTATAAGTATGCTTGAGAGAATAATAATTGTACAACTTTTATGTCATTTAGATATCCAAAATTACTAAGTCATTGATAGCGTAGTCGGTAGCGTGCGTGCGTGCGTTGTTAGGTACTTAGGTACGCGGAGAAAAAAAGTAGAAATCAATTAAATCGGCGTTTGCCCTCGTTCAAACTAATTTTTCGTTTAGGACAACGAAATGTTTAGTGTCTTCAATAATTATTTGATTCAGTTGACTAAAATATATTTGCGGTAACCAAAATATTTGTTATACCAACTAAAAATTCATTTGAACGAGGGTGAACGCCGATTTAGTTCACTCTAACATATTATTTTCTCAGTGTAGGTAGGTGGTCGGTTCAAACCCCAGTGTAAACAAAAAATTTTCTGTGGCGAAAACCAGTACCCAATAATTTCTGATGACATAATTTTAGTGAAAAAATAATGTCCGACTAATATTCATATTCTTTAAATTGTTTTTATGTCCATTTTAAATTTCCAACACATATGTGCTGGAATTTTCAGATACCGCTCATATGAAAATTCAACATAAATGTTTATGAAATTTAATATACAAGGTCATTAAATATCAAAAGTAATGTCTATGAATCTTCAAACATATTCATCGAAAGATATCTTGCAGCGATGGAAAAACCAGAAACAATTGTGTCGTAATATTATCGAACGCTACATTTTTTCCAATACCGTTCGTACGAAAATTCAATATAAAGGTTTATGAAATTTAATGCATACTTTATGCATATGGTACTTCCAATACAAGTATATTAATTTTAAGAAACATTTTTTTTACAGTGTATATAGTTGTATTAATTTCTTTTTTACTTGGCGTCGAGTCGCTACCGCGACTCTTGATCATAAATCGAAAGCTTATCTAAAAATGTAGGATAAAATAATCGGACAGAAATTTATTGAATTCCAATGAAGTACAAGTTTCTATCGAATCGTGATTTACGCTGCGAAGTGACACACATTCGTCGATCCACCGCGTCGCATGTTTCGTTTATCTGCTTTCCCGCAAAAATAACTCTGCGCCCTAGAGACCACATGCATCAGTCATATTTCTTGCATGCTCGTGGTTTCTGTGTACTTCACATGTGCTGCAGTGCTGTATGAAAATTTTCTATACCCAAGGCATTGCAGCGTCTGAAGCGACACATGTCAGAGATTCAGGGATTTTTCTGGAAAATCCACATTGTGATCGTATGCCGTTGCGATGCAACCTAAATATATTCTGAGCATTTTTTAAATAGCAAAGAGAATATTCATGCAATAATAATACTTCGGAGTAAACTTGCTCCGGTTGAGAAAACAGCTTGATGTATTTTGGTATTTTTTATGTAAATTTCGTTTCTTTAATGTCTTCATTCACCAAGTCTGTTATGATTACGATAACGTTTCTCCAGCAATCGATTTGCAAAATTTGTATTTTCTTGCCGATTTTTTCCGCAGTATATAAATCTGGCTCCACATTGTACAAACACTGAAGAAACGAGACTTTTAATTTGCAATAAAAAGCCTTTTTTAATCGCTATATAAGTTAATTAAAAAACGTCCACGTCATTGAATATTCTGTGGTTCAATAATACCGTGGAAACCGATTGTGGTGATATTTATTAGCATAATGCAAACGATCGTCTGCCAGATTCATTCTCAATCGCCTTATATGTACGTGTAGTTAAACAGAAAGTGCAGTGGGGAAGAAGAGAGAAGGATGAGCACTGAAGGATTCGTAGCGAACGTAAGATTTCGCAATCGTTCGTTGCGTCGACGTGGAAGAGTTGGAAAAGGCGAATGAGAAGCAAGCGAAAGAGAAAGGAAGAAGCACGTGGGCTCTCCGGGTCGATGGCACATACGGCACTTAACTATATACGGGCCATGTATCGTCTACTTTTCTGACGAACTGTATGCTTCGTTATGTAACGTCGAGAATTCCCCTAATGTGCACAGTATTATTATACATATTTCGTTATGTGAACGGGTGAGAGAGGCAAGGGGTGATGGCACAAAAAGTGAATAGATATGAAATTGCGTGCCAGGTGAATCGCGATAGCGAACCATGGGCTCGCGCTCGGTGGAGTACGTGGCTTGGAAAACAATGAGCTTGCTACCTCACGCCCAGCTCAGCCAAGAGATTCGCAAAAGTCGAGGAAACGTCTATCTACTCCACCTCCTCTGCATTCCTACTGGCATTTCAGTTGAATAAAAAAAGCGAAACTGTCCGACTTTGCATGTTTCTTCTTTTCTTTTGTGTACACGCACTACCACAGAAACGTATCGTTCTTGGAGATTGTGTTCTAGCTGTTTTAAAAATTATATTTCTTCTCTCCTCTTTGTTCTCCATTCTAACCACCGCACTCCGATATATAGTTCGACGGATGAATTATTCATGGCTGCTTATCAGGTCACCGGACAATTACCTTGTTTACGTGCACGACATTATTGTACTAATTCGAGTTGACTACGGTACTTGACTCATTTAATTACCTCCGCGTTTAACTTCGTTACTATTTTTCTCTTCATATTTACGCTCATAATTCTATTATTCGACGTGCAATTGTGTCTCAAAGGTAAATATTACCTAATCGAGAAACGGTGAACAGAGCCTGTAGAAAAAAACAACATATATATATATATATATAATTGCAGTCATTAACGATTTGCCCGGAACATATGAGTGCGTATTCTCTAACAAAGCTGAATTTTTCCATGTTGCGCCAGCAGAGTATAGCGATTGTTTCCATACGGGCATGGTGTCGGACCTATCGATCGACGTTTCTCGTTATAGAACACGCAAATGTTTCCAGTCTCCCTTCATCATTTTAAATTGGCTCGGAGGTAAAAACCGATATATACCCTCGTCGAAGGTAGGCACCTCTACTAGGACGAAGCAGTAGCTAGGGTATGGATTGGGGAGGAGGAGTTACACAGCGCGATTGTGTATACTCGCCTCCGAGAACGAACAAACCCTGACCGTTCCACCCGCGAACATCGATACACCGTTTACCGGGGGTAATTTTAACACGGTGACCTAAAAAAGAAAAATTAAAGTTTGTCGGAGCCATTTGCGACGCGGCCGTGCGTGGGTAGTTTTAATGTGCTATTTTCTAGAGCTCAACTTACGTTTCTGTTACAACTACTATAAAAACAAAAACGTTTGGAGAGAATGGTATAAGAAAATGCAAGTGAGACTGTACATATTGTAGTGAAATATGTGAATTTTGAAAAGTGGGTCAAGGGCCTAAAAAGTACTTCGATGTATTGAATTAAAGATACTTAAGGCTATCGAACAGGAATTATTAAATTGTGGCTCAGCTATGCATCCAAAATAAATATTACAATGCAGGTCTGTGCAAGGTCTTATGAAATTGGATCGCCATGATTGTGAAAACATCCGTTTTCATCAAGAACACTAATAAGTGATTTCCCAAAAATCAGTATAGGTATTTTAACCGTTTAAAGTTAACGAGTCAATTTTCTACCAGATAAAAACCTATTTTGCGATTTCCATTTCATTTTTTAATTAAAAAATTTCTTTAAAAAATCATAAAAACAGTCGAATTCCGTAAGGAATGCTTATTTTTATTTCGTGAAGGAAAACTCGTGATCCGTAGAATTTAGAAATTATAGTTGATTACAGTTAGAAGCAAAATAGTCTAAATTCATATTTCAAAAAGAACATTTTTCTGTTACCGGTACAATCATCGAAATAAGGCTTTAATACTGCATTTTGGCAATTTTTCCTCCACATAAATGGCAGCAAAAGTATTTGTTATTTACACGTTATTTATAATAATGTGTAAGCTCTTTCAGGACTCCCATAAAAACTTAAATTTTTCACTTGCTTACGACACATTCATCTATTAATCTTACTCTACCTCCGCCTGTGCCAACAGAAAATGCCGCGAGTCCCTTATATCCAGAAATTCATATAAGCGCATGAATGTTTTCAAAAAAACATATTTGCTCCGTTCAACTGACGCACGAGCTCTTCCCTGACATCTCAATGTATTTCTTCCGGCTCGCTGCAGAGGAAAGCGCTAACTAATCTTCGCGCTTTTTCTCTACATTTATAGAAGAAACTTTGGTACAAAAACGTTGGCGGACTCATGGCCCGAGATCGATTCGAGGTGAAATAAAAACACAGAGGGAGAGAAGAAGCGAGACAGGTATAGTAGCGAGAAGAAGCGGTACAGAAGCGAACTGGGATACCCCGTCGATCGGTTTCCGGTGCGACCCGCGGACCGCAGAAATATCCGATGGACCGGTACCTATATAGGTTTGCGCGGATAGCAATCAGGACGCGCTGTAAATCACGGACGCTGATTACACATTTCAAAACGCGCCGCACTGTGCGCGCGCGCTCGCTCCAATCCGTTCGGCCCTCGCGCTGAACGAACGGTCTTGATCTACGGCTCCATAACTCTGGGAGTTGCGGGCCGGGAGTGCGAACGCGCCCTCTGCAGTCTGTCCGCCCTTCTCTCTGTTCTGCGTATACTGTACTACTGCTGCACCCTCTCATGAGCGGTCCAGTTCTCTCACTTGGGATCTCAATATCTTCCAGTCGTTACGAATTATCCATCTGCTCAGACGACTGCGCGACTTCATTAGAATACGGCACTTTTTTTGTTGGTTTGTCGTACTCTATGGATATTTGATGGTCAACCCGCGTAGACAAAAAGAATCTGGCCGAGATTCTTAAGAAGATTCTCGCCGAGATTCTCGCCGAGATTCTCGCTGAGATTCTCTCCGAGATTCTCGCTGAGATTCTCCCCGAGATTCTTTTAAAATTTATCTGAGAATCTCGGTCAGCTTCTTAGCGAGATTCGTTAGTGGGTAGCTCAAAATAAAAAGAATCTCCATCAGAATCTCGCCGAAAATAAAAAGAATCTATGAAAATCCCACCGAGATTCTAGAGAATCTCGGCCAGCTTGTTACTGAGATTCTTTACTGGGTAGCTGGAAATAAAAAGAATCCCTATCAGAATCTCGCCCAGCGAAATTCTTTTCATTTTCATTGAAAATGAAGAGATTTTAAGTTTGGCTACACACGAGGGGTCTAACCTTCGTTGATGTACTAACAAATTAGTGTTAGCAATATTAAAATATTCGTAAAGATCTTTTTTATATAGATTTTTTTCATTTTCAATGAAAATTCTCGCCGAGATTCTCTAGAATTTCGGCGAGATTCTGATAGAGATTCTTTTTATTTTCGGCGAACCCCTAAAAAGAATCTCGGTAACAAGCTGGCCGAGAATCTCTAGAATCTCAGCGAGATTCTCAGATAGATTTAAAAAGAATCTCGGTTCGGCACGCACCCGTGATTCTCGCCGAGATTGTCGCTGATATTCTTAAGAATCTCGGCCAGATTCTTTTTTTCTACGCGGGGACGTCTGAGCTCAAAATTTACGTCCAGTCAGTTCTTAGTTTAGTATTAAATTACAATCAAATTATAATGTACGCTACTCTTCTGTTATACACTTCGGGGTACCATGAATTCATTTATTTTTATGATTTTTGTGATAAGTTAACCCTATCATGTACGGCCCAATTCTCTCAAACAGGATCTCAATATCATCCAGACGTTACAATCAGACGACTGCGCGACTCCATTAGTAGTTTTCTTGCTTTGGTCGGATTGTTTGATTATTCGTAATGCCACCAGGGTAAGGGTAATAAAGATTTCGGAGCGAAAATTTAGGCACACTTAGTGTTTAATTTGGTATTGAATTTCAATAACATTATAATGTAGGCTATATTTCTCTTTTACACTTCGGGCTACGAGAAGTTAATTTATTTTTATTATTTCCATGCTGGGCGTTAGGCCGCTATTGTGTCTCTTGACAGTTTACTCAATGGAAACAAAAAATAAATAATAATAAAAAAACCATTGTTTTCTCTAAAATGATAATTCAAGAATAGTATCGGATGCAAAGATCAGTTTTCATGAAAAAAAAATCTAATTCATGCAGCTAATTCTATACTCGTGTGGCAATTAAGATACATTCCAGCATATTAGCGATTTTTCATATACACATGGGAAATATGGTAATTCGTCCTATATTTCCACAAGAATGGGAAAAGTTGCCAAACTGCCGGAATATGATCTCAATTGCCATATCAGTACAGAAATGATTCCTATATTTTTCACCCCGCGCGTGAAATTTTCATATAAAAAGAAAATACATATTTACATAACTTAAATCTTTTTTCCCGTGTGAAGGATCTGCTCCTATTGAAGGATGTAACTCCCAGCTGGAATATGTAACACTTCTTTCAATTTTTTTTATAGATCACCTAGTCAAGGTTAAATGTAAATGTAAATATACGTTTGAATTATTATCTTGAAATCTGAATGGTACGTACGATTTTTTTTTACATGGTGGAGTCACCTTGATTGCACGTGACAGTTTTTGTAACCAAGTTTTTTTTATACTCAAGGGATTGTAGGACTGGAGGATTTTCACTGTGCACCCTGTGAAAGGAAAGCAGCAGTCTTCTCTAGCTGAGACGTGCACGCGATATCCCATTGGCTTAAAAACTCGAGGGAATAATTCGTTTCCCGTTCAGTCTCACTCTCCTGTATAGGCTTAGTGATAAATCGTGATAGCCCGGCGGGCTTCCCGCAGATCGCGTACGTAAGATTGGAGGAGAGTAGAACTTGGACAGTGTGGCTGCCTCATGCGTCTTATAGGCTTCGACGACCTGCCTCCACTTTCATCCCTCTCCCCCAGTCTTACCCTCTGGGGGATTAATATTGAATGTTGAAGATACACGAGCCATCTTGGGCTGTCGACCTTATTTCTGATTAAACATAATATGCACAATCCGTCCGTATTTCAGAGATTCGAGTTGAAACAATATGAAAAGCATACGCAGTGTCACATAAATTAATTTTGTCTTAAACCACTCCTGTATATGTGACGATAAATTCCCTTTGAATAAATAGATCATCACCCCATTTATTAATTTTAAAAAATGTATTGTCTCATGTTGCGGAAAAAAATAATGATAAAACAATGCATTTATAATAAATATTATAAACACTAATATTGAAAAGGTGTGATTTAATGAAATCTCAATTGTCTTAAATTTCAATTAAACGTTTTATTAAAGGCATAAAATGATTAATAAAATGAAAATTGAATCATACAGAAAAAATGATTCGATTATTGAAATGATTGTCAGAATTTTTTTTTTTCAAGTGGAATAAAAATAAAGTGAATATAGGAAACAGTATAAGTCAACGTGGATTTTTGGATATTGAGAAGGAAGTAGCAATATATAATTCAATCGTTACGAGGTTTTGTAGCGAGCTTCTAGCTACGATCTGTCGTCGTAATGGTATCCATTCTTCGCCGTAGGAAAGGGCGCGCACTCGCGCGTTTGTCTGTTCGCGAGAGTTTTACGACGAGAGGCACTCAGTCACTTCGACGCCCTCGCCGATGCACCTCGCTTGCATATCAATGCACGTACGAATCTCATTTGCATTCTCACCTTTACAGCAGACGACGTCGCGACGAGACCCGACGACCTCCCCTCGCCCATATCGTTTCAACTATGCATCTCGATGCACCGACGCTCCGAGAAGTCGTTGACGTATACGAACAACTATGACAATCGTGTAACGCACGACGAGCAAAGACATTGTTCACTTCGACAATATACAACGAGTTAAGGATATATGTATATCCTAAAAAAAATTGCACCTTTAATAACGTTCCCTCGAAACAGTTGCAGCCAATTCGTAGAAAAAAAAGTATTTTGTAATTATTGCCGCTTTTTTTCAAAGTTATTAAATGACTAGTTTTGTAGGAACGTGCGAATAGGAAGTTCAGAAAACGAGCACACGCCAATACAATGTAGCGATTTTTCCCAGTTTCATTTGATCGAAGTAAAAAATTAGTGGATCACAAAACATGCTTTAAACAATCTTCTGTTTGAACACAATTCCAATTCAAATTGATTCCAATTTTTTTTCTTAATATTGACCGGGTAATTTATGAGATTTGTTCAACAAACGAAAGATCTTAAACATGTTTTTCTTTCTCTAACTCAGCCAGGCAGTGGACGTTTCTATCTTGCACACTGATTAACGCGTTCAGCGTAGGTTCTCCTGCATGTTCTGACTAAATACCCTTAAGGGTTAGAAATAAAAAAAGGCAAAAGAGGCGAAAAGTCATGTTCTTATAGCTTTATTCCGAAAATTGCATAATATTGCAGCTCCTTGCCGACGAAGCAGAAGCAATGGCGAATGAAGCTGAGGTTCAGGAGCACCACCCCCATTTTTCACTCGGAAAACGCGGAAAATTCGCAAGCTACTCCTTTTCCACTCTTTGCTGTCCCGGTGCTCTTCAGCTTCCTCTCTCATCACGGCAGTTGACCTGCGAATTGCCGTGAGCGGATGACGCTGGGAAATTAATTAGACTGAATTTCCACCTGAAAAGCTCCCGGGGTCGCGACCCGCGGGAGATACGAGTGCCGCTTGACGTCCGTAACTTTGTCCGCTCGTCTCTCTTGCTCTCTGTGTTGCCACTGGTAGTGGTTCTACCGCGCCGTTATGCTCGTCTGGGATACAGTGGGAGAGGTCGATGGGATGTATGCTCGGCCTCCCTCAGGAAATAGGAAACGCGACAACCGGTGACGAGAAATTACGAGAGTGTCGTTACAGAGACTGTCCAGGGGGTATACCGAATTTCGAGGAGCCTTCAGTGATTCATCTGTTCCATGCTCTCACGACACTTGATTCACGGTCAGAGCTAACATGACGGCTTCAAAACACGCCACGTTGGCTCCTCGTTTATTACATTTCTGCGAAAATTGGAGATTTTTATCATCTTTTATGAAAACGTGTGCTTGAAATATAGCGAGTGGCCTCTTTCAAGTTAAATCGAAAAATGCCTGCTCTTCAGACTACTATTATATTATTCAAAATCATATTGATCGGACCTGCGTATACGCAGAAAGAAAATTATATTGTTAGATTGCATTAAATACGAGAGAGATAACTCGTATTAATCTATGTAAGCATCTATACATTTCTGTACATTATTTTATTATTATTATGTAATCCGTCGAATTATTTTATACACCCTTCGGTTTTATGTAAATCTGTTGCTTGCAGCGTTAACAGATGATGGGGCCTTTGAATAAACCAAAACAAAAAGAAGACAAAAGATAAATAAAATCTCTTCTTTAGGAATCCTTCTATGTGCAAATTTTTTACGAATGTCGACCTGCTTATAGTTGCCAGGCAAATGGGATAGAAAAGTCACATACGAATGAAATAAACCAATATTGCTACAAGCATTAATAATTTAACAGAGTTAAATAACCATTAAATCTTTAATCCGCGAATGGCCTCATAAAAAATCATGCTATATCTCGTCGTGCATAAAACGCGATTGACTCTGCAAACTTCAGGTAGAATGTGTGTGCGAGCGGCAGCTCCATAAATTCAAATAGGATTTATTTATGGGAGCACGGAAATACCGTGAGAAGGTAGAAGGATACCATTCGGAACTTTTCTGCGAAGCATTGGATCCGGACGTTGGGAGATGCGAGAAAACTCGATGCACAATGCGAGTAGGTAATATCTCGGACTCGGAGGTGAAATCCGCACGACACGCCGAGTTAGAGACGATACCCCGAGGGATGATATGAACGAAGAAAAGAGTATAAGGGGCCGAGAAAACAGGCTAAACTCGAGTACTCGCGCAGAAGCTTCTGGAAAGATCTTCGAAACAAGTTGAAATTGGCTTTGAAACAAGGCGTGGCACGCCCACCTTGTTAATACGTATACCGAGTTTTCGCTGCACCGCAAGCTCACAGCTCGAGATAACCGCTTCGCAAGTTTTCTCGCACGGCTATTTTTCTTTTTCGGTAGGAAGCCTAGAAATAGGATCGCAGGCTGGTAAAAGTGCAGCGATAGTCGACGCGCACCAGTGCCCAGCGAATTTTGATGAGGATGCAAATTAAACCCGCAAGGTCTTCGCGGGAAAAAAACCCGGTAAATTAATTAAAACTCCAGGTAAATACGTCCCGATGTAGCTAATAGACCATTTTCCGCGATAACGAAAAAGGAAATGCAAATAGTGTGCTGATGTTGCCACACATATTAACGCGAGGAAGTAAATTGCCATCCGAAATACGCGAACTGCGAAATGTGGGTTATAGCTACACGGAGAAAAGGATGTAGTTGCAGGAACTACGGAATTGATACGTGCCAACCAACAGGCATGGTAAAATATGGCATTAGCAAGTTATTGCGTGTCAGAACCAACCGATTGGTAATGCTAACTAACCGATTGATGTCAACCAACCGATTGGTAACGCCCACCAACCGATTGGTGGCGCCAACCAACCGATTGGTGGCGCCAACCAACCGATTGGTGGCGCCAACCAACCGATTGGTAGTGCCAACCAACCGATTGGTAATGCCAACCAAACTACATCTAACGCTCCAAGCATTTAAAGGTTAGCTTTCTCAACTAACCCGTTTTCTCCGTGTACATCGAGTTAAATTTGAAAACGTCATTTCTGGTATTTAGCATCACATATTCACACAATCCTTTCAAGAATTCTGTCGAAATATCTGTCGCCGGAAATTGAAGCCCAACGACCATTGATTTGGCCCGAGGCGAAGGGTTAGGCGTCGAGTACATTAAGCCACTGAATCCTCAAGAGATCCTGGAGAATCCTGAAAACGACGATTCTCCGGGCGCGAAATTCCTGCACCAGTTGCTTCTCGACTGACGAGACTTTCAATCTATTTTACGAGGTGTGCGTCCGTATATGTTTTCTTTTTATTTTATTTTTTTATTTCCACTGGAGAAAAAGGATTGCGAGACGTCGTTCACGTTAGCCACACGCTCTTTGTTCCCATCGTTAAATCAGACGCTGCAGTGTCCACAAAGGATAAAAGGACTCAGCGAGGAATTGAGCAAACGTGTGGTACGATAGCTTGAGGGAAAAGAAATAAAAGGAACTCGCGAGTATTTGTTAAAGACGAATAAAAACATCGAGGACGGAGATATCTAGGAAATCCTTGTTTTTTCGACTAATTGCGAGACCATGCTTTTCCGTCAAACTCCGACGAGGTAACGAGAATGCTTCATACCCACAGACTGCTGAATTTCCGTATTAATACTGTACTGCATTACATATACTATAGTTGATA
The DNA here is from genome assembly GCA_963970395.1 of Ephialtes manifestator. Lineage (NCBI taxonomy): Eukaryota > Metazoa > Arthropoda > Insecta > Hymenoptera > Ichneumonidae > Ephialtes > Ephialtes manifestator. Next base: position 15,865,745 of record OZ019976.1, read on the forward strand.
TTACATTCACGTCTGGTCGAGCTTTCCAACTAAAGTTTTTCACGTGAGCTTTTATATGCGGTCTCGGGAAACCTAGATTAATATCGTGGTCGAGAGGGTCGAGATATACTTTCCAATCAGCGAGTAGAGGTAAAATTCTCTTACGGACACACGGCCAGTATCTGCGCCGGGGCATCGCATTCATTCGATAAAAATATATTTGAAATACTCTCATGGCCGGATGAATATGGATTATTACGCCCATTGAATATTAAAATTCCTTGTATAAAAATAATTCATCGCAATTATTTATGATTATTGGCCGTAATGAGAAAAAGTTAAGTTTTGCATGACAATTTATCATTGGTTATTTGTTTTAAAAAGTATTTCAAATATATTTTCACTGAGTTATAATGAAAATTAATTGTGACAACGTCGCTGTCATTAGAACATTGACTTTTTTTACTTTCTCATCACATACGAAGTATGTAAAAGAGAAAGTATTGCAATCCAAAAAAAAATCGACTCTTGGATTTTGATGGAAATACATGTTTTGAGTGTCCAAGATTCCAAAAAACACATTACTAATTTCTGTTTGTGTGTCTGTCTGGCTGTGTCCGAAAATACAATAACTTCTGAAAAAATCTATGGACCGCAATGAAATTTAGTGTGTGCCTTTTGCATATAAAATATAGTTTTTGTATTGAAATCCAATCCAAAATCTTCACTGCTTATGATACTTTACCTGAAATAGTGGAAAAAAAAATTATTTATTTATTTTTGGACCGCAAGCTAATGTTTTTTTATTTAAGGTCCAGATAAATTTTATAAGTTTTTTGCATTTCAGCAAAAAAGATCTCAGTGCTGTTTATTTTTTAGCATATTTAGTGTAAAGAAGAATGACATACAAAACAATTTCAATATTTTCTTGTTTGATGACTAGTTTATTTTATATTGTGACCGAGCGATCAATCGCAACGACAATTGTGAACCGCGAAACAAATGACTGTTCTATCGGACGATTCGTCGTCGAGTGTACAGAGTGAGAGAGGGAGGACGGCCAATCGTCGGACATTACTACGAATTGCAAAAAACCACTGCAATCGTCCATCAACGTGAAATTAATCGGAGTAGAGAGTGCGGCAAGGGCGCGCGGGACTGTATTGAGAGCGATTCGAATAGCCCCCGACCGGTCGTTCAGCCAACCTCTCTTGTTTCAACTGGCAGGGAGGACGCTGGGTCACGGGAGAAGCTTGCAAATTCGCGGTACCGGTTATAGCGTTCATTTTTTTTTGTTCCCTTGTCGGCAATCGAGAAAAGCCTCCCTTCTCTCTTTATTGGTTTTCCATGTGTTCTGTAGCTAAAGGGAGATGATAATGGAGAGGAAGAGTGAGTTGTAGCCGAATCCGAAAGAAATGATCGATTCAATACACAATTGCGCATCAACTCACTGGTTTAGCTCTCGCGATTGAACTTCATAGGTTTCCTGAGTATCTGCTATAACAAATCGTACAGTTTGGCCAATTGACAATGAGATTTTTCGTTATCGGCAAATGTTGGTATTCATCAGGAACAAAAAAAGATGCGTACTGTTAGTTATCTGTTATCCGTTAAGCTTGAAGAGACTCGGGATTATATAATAATTCACTTGAAACCTCTCAACAAATTTTTGTTGAATCCTGATTTTCATGATGAGTTGTTGAGCTTCTATGGCTCACTGCGTGAAGGTGTCATGAAATGAGCTCTATAATGCTGTTATTTCTAAGAAAATTTGAGGCCGAGAAAAAATGTGTCGGGAATTTTTTGCTCTGTCTCTTTCGCAATTGAGGGTTCTAGTACCGTAAGGCACGTGACTTGGGCCTTCCAAGCTCTCGCGATTGAACTTCATAGGTTTCCTGAATATCTACTATAACAAATCGCACAGTTCGGTCAATTGACAATAAGATTTTTCGTTATCGGCAAATATTGGTATTCATCAGAAACAAAAAAAGATGCGTACTGTTAGTTATCTCTTATCCGTTAAGCGTGAGGAGGCTCGGGATTGATAATTCACTTGAAAGCTTTCAACAAATATTTGTTGAACCCTGATTTTCATGATGAGTTGTTGAGCTTCTATGGCTCACTGCCTGAATGTGTTATGAAATGAGCTCCATAATGCTGTTATTTCTCAGAAAATTTGAGGCCGAGAAAAAATGTGTCAGGAATTTTTTGCTCTGTCTCTTTCGCAGTTGAGGGTTCTAGTACCGCAAGGCACGTGACTTGGGCCTCCCATTAAAGCACAAAAGAATTCTCCATGACGCCCTGCAAATTTCACCACACTGGGAATTTGTAGCACGACGGCGAGTGAGGAGTGCGCTTTACAGTCGATCCGCCACACACGAGAGACAGTAAGCGTTCAATGAATAAAACAAATTCAACATTCGCCTGAGGTTAGCCACGCCCTCTACATGCGAGCTCAGGCTTTAAAATATTTATTGGAGACCCTCGGTCTTCTTAAGCTTCTTCTTTCACAGACTTGCGCACGTTTGAACCAACCCAAACTGTAGCTACTAAAACACCGTTCTCCATAAATAACTGAACGGGTTTTTTTTTCTATCCTTTTTCTTTCGCACCCCGTCTTAGTGCTTCTCTTATATCTGAGTGAAAGTTTTCACTACTATCGATATAAGACATGAATTGATAAGCCGAATTTAAAGGGTATTTCAATTTCGATCATATTCCGATACGCGCCCTATTTTTCCTAATATTAGTGAAATCTGAAGGAGATATCCGAAGGTCCCTTTTCAGCAACTTTCAAAACCTTATATTTTCAAATTTTATTTCGACTTGACCATTCATAAAATCTGGATATTCACAAATTCGGTGCAAAGCATTAATCTGGCATTCGAATCGGAGAAATGTGCACTGGAAACTACCTCTTCTGGTTAAATGCATTTCACGTTCAGAACCAGTCGAAACCAATGCCACTGCGTACATTTCCTCCGTAATGTTCTATGTTCTGGCGGGCAATAGAGCGCCGAGTTTGGGAGTCATTCAGAAACGCAGAGGATTCGAACGAACCCAGCAGAGTGGTCCGTTCAAGAGCATCCAGTCAGCTACGCCAGGACAGAAGTGACGACAAGCAAGTAGTGCAGTGCGTTCGCCGAAATAGATCGAACCATTGGAGTCCTTGGTCTCGTGGTTCGTACGTTTGGCTCTGGTACAGCAGCATGAAGGAAACGCAGATGTTTGGAGCGTCCGAATGCCATCCCCATGTGAAACGACTCGATATCCACTGCAGTTTCTCTGTTTCCTCGGGTACAGCCGCGTTACGTTATTCTCATGGACTTGGGACTTACACGTGGTGCAATTGTGAAGGAGGTGAGCAACAGTGCACCTTCCTCCGTTCCACACGAACACGCATTGAGCTCGACAACAAGACAATGCTAGCGGATCACGAAGTTTAACTACTGTGTACTATAGACGAGCCTATACACGAACGTGTGTAGTATATTACGTGTGCATGTTTGCTTCCACCGCAGCATCTCTATCCGTGGAGGAGTTACCTACAGCATTGTAAAGTGGAATATATAGCATATATAGAAGTTGGTTTACGGTGTGTCCCAACCCTTCGCTAGGTGGGCAGAACCGCCCAACCTCCCTGCGCAGCAGTTGCCTGGTTGCATTGGGACACTTCAAGCTTCGTGGAGTCAGGCACAAGAGCTTAGCTTACTAACAGCTGCCTCTTTTCCGCTCGCACTAGACTCTCGAATTAAAGGGCGTGGTGCTGTATTTTGCGAAGCTGAAGATAAATTGGCCATTGTGCCTTATTCGAAAGACACGGAACAAGAAGAAGAAGGGGAAACACTGCTATCTTCCTGTACATGGGAAAGACTCGATGAAGATCGAGGCTTTTAATCAAGAACTTGGTTGAAAAAGCTACCAAGAAAATTTGGCAAACCCAACCTAGTTGTTAGTTGATATAACCATGTATTTGGAACCCAAGCAAGTATTTGGCTAACATAACCAAGTATTTGATAATACAACGAAATATTTGGTCTAATTTCTCACCAAGTATTTGGTAGCATTTTTAATCAAGCTCATGTTTTTGTTAAACAAGCCTTTTTTCTCAGTGTGGGAATAATAAACAATAGCGGCATTTGTAAGATACTAGACTAATATGGATACTATAAATAATAAAAAAATTCTTTTAGTCTGGAGATATTTTGGATTTTTCAGTTCTATCATAGTTCTTTATCAGCAATGTACATCAATCGAATTTGAACGAAAACTTTCGGCTTACACTTCTGTTAAAGTGATTTGAAACTTTTTCCAGAGAATACTGAAATGTACAACTTCAAAAAAAAAAAAAAAAATGCTTTTCGTTTGTCAGAGCATCAAGTGATTTTTCATCCGAGTGGTGCCTATTCCAGTTCATTACCCGGTAGTGACGAATATCCGGATCGTCACGAGCTTCTCCGGAATACATAAAGTATAAGGAAACGATGAGCACAGCAGCGAGGGGGATTACAGTATATGTATTGAACAGATCGAAAAAAAAACTGACGACGACGAATATCGTCGGCACTTCATCGCTCTGATTAATGGTCCCCCATCCTCTTTCAATCGCGGTGGATGCCGGGAGTTGCACGTATTTACATTCGTGCAGAGGGGAAGTCCGCGATTTTCCTTTTTTCACAAACTAACGGTATGACGATTCCGGAGGAATAGTCCCATGAGAGTGTCTATATATATAAGCGATGCCGGAGGAAAAGCGCTGCAGGATATCGAGTTGACTTTTAAGTTATATAGTAAAATCGGGAGAGGAATGGAGGGGGAGTATCGGGAAAAAGAGGGCTGGAGTGGTAAGCGGGCGGTATCTCGTTATCGACATTCTATCAATCTTCTCTTTTTAGGATCGAATGAAACCGATATTGAGTTCGTTGGTAGAAAGAGAGAAACAGAGAATTGGCGAGTGTGCATAGAGGCGTTGCAACGGGAGCGCGCAGAATCGGGAAACGATTCTGTATGTACAACGACCGAGTCGTCGTCTCGCATTTCGAATGAAAATATCCAGGAAGCGTTAATATCTTGTGATGAAGAGACGGATAAGGATTCCTGGCCGTCGCGATTGCCACCGCAAAGCGTCTCGTTATATCGTTCCCCTCGAATAGATCGCGCGCGTTGGAAATTCGATTGCATCGCGCGCGGCTCACAACTTGCACGACCCAATTGCCCAGACCAAGTGGAGAAACACGTCAACGCCTGCGATCAACGCCGGTAAGCATCTCTGGTAGAGACTCCGATCTCGATTTGATGATCGAATCGACTATTCGCCGAACGCTGGTGACGACTGCCACGATCTTGAGTGTCTCAGCGTGCTTCGCGGATCTCTAGAAGGAGCGATGTAACCTCGAAGATAGGAATATACACTGAGAGAGGCATGCGCCTCGTAACGCCGCTGATAGAGCTGCCCCAACGGATTTCTGGTATCCAGAAACCGTTCCACGCATACGTTCATCCATCCTGTTATAGCTGTTTCGCGAGCGCGTTATACGATAATTCCGGACGATCTGTGTCGTGAGCAAACGGCTCGTGACCTGATTATTGACATTCTGAAATTTGTATTGAACGAATTTCAACGAATTTTCGTCGAAAACACGCTACATGCGATCGTCTCTTTCGCTCACGCGAATTCATATAGTCAACGGTTAATATGGTATTTGTCATTTGCCTGCTCGACGAGTACATCATTAAGGGTCCTTCATGCCATAGAACAAGGCAGATGATCGATGCGATTGATGCTCAACCAGAGCGACCAGGAAATACCTAGGCTGCAATCACACTTCGTTTGCTAGTGAAATTGCAATCTGGGCTTCCACTGAAGCAGGAACGGTAAATGGAAATTAACCCTTTTCCTCCGTGCCTCGACATTTGCGGTTTCGACAACGCGCGAAGAGTAACGCTGAAGCGTACGACAATTATTTTCTCATTACAGTCGATAATACGTTTTTCACAGAGGCTGATGGAATTCGATTCAGTTGATGACTTTCTAAAGATAGAATTTACATTTGCCGGCCAATGAATTGTGTAATTCTTTAGTAGGTCATAGCAATTAGTTTTTAATCGAATTGTTATAAAACGTATCGTTGTCATCAGATAAAATATTTACTATGAGCATGCAGCATTAGAATAAGATTTTGTCATTTTCTAAAATAATTTCGGAATAAAACGTATATTTTTCAACAATGATAAAGAATAAATTGGTTTGTAATATCATGGAAAGTTTTTGTAACTTCGTCATAGGAGCATTTTAACGTCGACGAAATTAACGGCTAAAATACTCACCCGAATGCCTAAACTCCTGCTGCGTACCTCGGTGTGCTTAACTCATGAGCCTTGCATCAGATCCTCGGGGTGTAGCCATGAAACAATCACGGTTTCACAAAGTTTCAGAATAGAGCTAGAAGAGCTAGTGCAGCTCACGGATAATCACGTTAAATAGTTTGTGTGCCAAACTATGATCAACGAGCCTGTTTTGATACATCTGTACTTGTGTTCGATACACTGCGCGACTTGTGTAGCCACTTGAGTAAAGAATTATTGCCATATACTAATCATGGAAACTGTAGTAGAGAATATCAATCGTAATGTTAGAACATACGGAAAAGCCTTCGTGGAATCTTCATGTCCGGCGCAATTATCTCGAATATTTTGAATGCGACTAAGTGGCACAACTTACTAGGCACGGAAGAAATACTTTTTTTTAAAGATAGAGATAAAATAAAAGAACAGCAAAACGTGTCTGGTAAAAATGTAAAGCCTTGTTTGTCACTTAAAGATGCATTTTTGATGCGAATTAAAACGATCTATGAAAAGGCAAGAAAAGCGGTGTTTTATAGTAAGCTTAAAAGAAAACTATTATTTACTGTTTATTGAGACCTGATTGATCGGATTCATTCTTCTTCTAAAATAAAGTACGTATGTACACTGAGAGAAAATGATGGTATTAGTAACTATAAAGTGACAACTATTCATTTTTAGTTTGTACGATGAATTCTTTAATAATTGCCACAACTATCAAATAATTACTATCACTACCAAATAGTTACCGTAACTATGAAAATAGTGGTATGGACTAAAAATTAACAGTTATCACTTTATAGTTGGCTGTACTATTACGATTTCTCTGAGTGTAGCTAATTAGAATGACAGGAATGCCGCATCAACAATATCCGAATTCAGTGCAATACGGCGGTTGCTTTTTGAATACTGCAATTAAAAATCTTTCAATATTGTCTTTATGAAAACCCGAGTAATCAGAGGGAGTTGTAAAACCCGCCATTTAAGCTCGGAACCGAGTTTAAATCAATCGATAAAATCAACATACAATATTATTTACACGATATGCATGAAGATTGGAGCACGTAACGGGAATGAACATAATTTCCTGTAACGATTGAAATATCAAAAATAGCCGACATGATATTTGTGAATCGATTTTGCAACGAAGCGAAGGATGCGTCGGTAAAGCTTTGAACATTTGAAAATGCACGGGACTGAAGTTAATAATAGCAGATGGAAATATCATTATACTCCAGTATTACCTGGGGCAGCAGAGTCCATTATTTACCGTTATGGATTAAATTAACGAGGCAGCATAATATACCCAGTATGTACATGTATGTATTATCACTGTTTGTTAAAAAATAATTTGTTTGAAAAAGAATAATTCCAAACAGAAACACGGACATGCAATTCCCGAAAATAAAGTATAAAATATGGAATAATATGCTATCGAGGATTCAAAGTGATGCACTTGATAGAAATTATGGTTGAGAGAAACGGTGTTGAGCAGATAGCTTGGTGATACATTGCATCGGGTTCACCACTTCCGTTTCCGGTGGCCATTCGAAGCCACGTAAATGGCATTGAGGTATCGATGAACAAATATTTATAACCAGCCAATACTGCGAAATGTTATTTTTATGAGTCTGGAGTTAATGATAAATTTATTAAAATTATATCAATTTGATTGAAGCTTTGTTGTAAATAATTGGACATTCAATGGCTGCCATTAAACAAATTGAATCACTGTATGAACCGGTCCTTTGAAAAACGACCAACAGTTGTTGTTGAAATCACGCATGTCAACGCAATTGAAAAGTTTGGTATTTTCTGCATGTACAGCAGGTTTTCGGACTTCCAGGGTAACCAATCAAAAATCTGGATGTTTCTTCAAAAATCTTCCTGACTGTTGACTTCGAATTGGTATCACAGCGTGGACCAAAGTATCCGAGACACCTTTCTCGCTTGAACTTTGAACTCCCATGGGATCCGAGACTCGAAGCTTACGGGAAAGTCGAGATATCGGAGGTGTTGAGAGCGCGACCCGATTTCCACTTTCATGGAACGACGCCTTTGATATCGTAACACGAGGATGCCTCCCGATACACCCGGACCTTTGGACTTAGGTGCGATGTACCGGACCAGCTTTTTGACGCTGAGCATATTATAAAGAGAGGGGAGAAAACAGTAAATTGAAAAATATTGGATTTACGTGGAAATTGCGCTGGGGCTTTGGCTCTGTTATACACAGGAACTATGTATTATGTATACGAACGAGACACACCGAGGACAGAAACATAGCAGAACGCGCGTAGAGAAAGAAAACTCGGGAGGGCACGAAACCCAGCGGGGGTTGAGGCGAGGCTGGATACCTATACCCAAAGCTTTTAGCTCAGCGCACACGAGCTGTGTGAATGGTACGCATTGAAACGAATGGCTTTCACGGCAGGGACGCGTCGCGCTATCATATGCAGATGATATACAACCTAGTGAGAAATAAAGAGCGAGTTTTCCGCTATACTTCCACCAAGCCGCCCCGAGTATACGTTGCGGACTTTTCTCAACCGCTCATGCGGCAAATGCGAGGACGCTGAGTCTTTCTCTCTATAGGACTACGGACTATTATATCGAAGGACTATTCTACGCGATACGATATCGTTGAGTTATTCGAAGAAGATAATCCCTTATAGCACGTATATCGTCAAATCGCTCCGCTATCTCATGCACGGCGATATAAGCGTAGAAGGTTGGATCGTTAAATGCAAAAGAAAAATACAAAACATATTGGCGGAGGGGGGAGAGAGTTCTGAAGGTATCGCATAGGAGGTATTACGTTCACCTACGCTTCTTCTTCTTACTCTCCTTCCTCCTCGTCTACCCTGGGCTTCGGGCTATCCGGAGAAGTTACCCCTCGCGTAATACACGGCGGCAAATGCTTCTCGTGAAAACCGGTTTTTGCTCGATCGATTCCACGAAGAGTGTGTGTGAGCGCGGAGCATCGGATCCGGGTACAGCGGCATATAGCCACTGAGTACTCTACACCGCCCGCAGTATCTACACACTAGAAGCACAGCAAATTCTTTCCTATGGTAGCCTCGTCGGCGTCACCATCGTTGTCGTATCCCCTCGCCATCGAGAAGCGGCGACTTCCGCGAGACTCGAGCTCGCACTCGCCGGATGTGGGCCGGTACCGGATTCGGTTTCTACCTACGCTACGAAATTTAGGCGTTGGACGAGAGACGCGAGACCCGTAAGACTCGAGCGACACACTCTCCAGAAAGAGAGTAGGCGCTGTCTCACACTATACGACGCAAGAATAGTCATACGTCATCGCACTATCATCCGTCGTCGCGAGGTTACATGAAGAAAGTTTTCTTACGCTGACTGTCTATGTACCCTTTTTTATTAAAGAAATTCACGGAGGAATGAATGAAAAATATGTAAAAGAAGAATTCTCACTCTAACTTTTTTTAGTTTCCGAAATAGACACACAAGAATATTTTTCATGTAAAATAAGACTGTTGTACAATTTTTGTTGTTGTATATTTCGCAAAAAATGGGGTTTCAAACTGTTTCAAATATTTACGTTTCTGTAAATTTCGATGTGGTCTGTTGATCCATAAAATAGAAACCCATTTTGGAAATAAATATTTTTAAATTTTATCACATTCTGGGAAACATATTGCATTGATTGAATTGATAGAGGGCATTATACGCCCGTATGCGCGTTCATTCATCCGTGCAACTTGCACTACTTGATTCCGCGTGAATTAATTCAAGCCGCGGTTGATTATTTCGATTTGCAATAGCACTATTCGGTTTCACCATCATCGGTACGAGCACTCCGTCATCGTGCTATAATACAAGAGCTCTGAGAGCCAGTCGTGCAGCCCCTTGGGATCATTATCTACCGCGCAAGCCAAGACTTAATCGTTTCTCGTGTAATACGGTTGATCGTAGGTAGGTATATATACGTCCCTCGCACCGCGAAGTCTGCTGCTCCAGCGAATTCAGGTTAATCGCTTTTGCGGTTAATCGCAAGCCACGTACGTATCCTTACCACAAGAGAGAGAGAGGGAGAAAGCTTCGCGAATGAGAACGTATACTAGCAGGCTCGTGGAGAGATGATCGCTGTGCGGGTGGAGTCGAGATGGCGATCGATACACGCTCAATTTGTGGCCTTCCAAGACCCTTAACGCCCTACGTTGTGTTTTTTACAGGCTCACGTGAGCCTTGCAAAAAAATCCGGAAGCCAACGTTTTTCTCGCTACTAGTCTGATTCAACGTCGACGTCAATGTACACATGCTTCCCCAACGTCGACGGAACTCCTCCGACAGATTCTTTTTCTAACTAGATAGGCATTTTCGTTTTTGCCAGGCGTCTCAACGTGACGTACCGACTTCTATACCCACCTCGAGGATTCGGCTCGATGCGGAAAAGCTGGGGTACATAAAGCAGAAGGGAAGCGGCGAAATTAAATGCGGAAAAGCTTCCGACCGAAGATCAATAAATCCTGTCGTTTGTGAATTCGAATAGTCCGAACGTATTCCGATAACAAGAATAAAGGAGAGAACTAAATTTATCCGTAAAACCCAGCGACGAATATTGCAGTTTATCCTTGCTATTTCAAAATCTCCGGTTTTTAATCAACATATGTCAGAAAAATTGAGAAATGTATTTGCAGCTGCAACGTATCATATACACTGCACAGAATGCCTAAAGAGAAATCACAGGCCTAGAAGAAGGAACTTTGCCTGGAGCACTGGCGAGTGTGTTTTACCTAGCGGTATGCAATTTTTATTTCAAGATTCAATCCGCCGGCACTGAACTGCCGCCCACGCGCAACGTGAGCCTTGGTTAGTGCATTGGAATCCTTGGCGCATCGTGCATATTGCGCACACCGAGAGCAGAGGAGTCTTATGTAGGAGAAGCAATAGCGGCGGTAGCGGCTGGCAGCCGCCACCGCACCAACATTAGAGGGCTGCACAGACAAAACGAGAGGGCGAGACGATATAGATAGAGCGCAAACCGAGGGCGGCGGAAGTGACGTCATACGCGTAAGGGGCAGCACACGCATAAGGGAAAACAGAGCAGGCTGGGCTCTTGAGACAACGGTCGAGTTCCTTGGTAGGTTTTGTTACCCGAGGCTACGGTTAGCCTTAACAATGACCAGCGTTTCTTTTCAAGCTCTTTTTTTTAAACCCGTACTCACTAATAGGTATTCGTACAAAGGACAAAATAAAAGTTAGAGCTTTGATAGAGCCTCATTTGACTGCAAATTAGGATTAATAGTTCTGCTGAAAACGTAACGCTTGCTGCACACTCAGAGAAATCGTAGTAGTACAGTCAACTATAGAGTGACAACTATTAATTTCTAGTCTATGCAACATTTCCATAATTACGGTAACTATGAAAATAGTTATGGTAACTATTTGATAGTTATAGTAACTATTTGATAGTTGTGGCAACTATAAAAATGAATAGTTGTCACTTTGTAGTTACTAATACCATAATTTTCTCTCAGTGCACCAACGATGGGTGGAGAGGGATAAAGATGATTCCTTGGTAACGAGAGAAATTTGATGTTGCTCTCTTGACGTCGGGAAGTAGACTGACTCAGGAGCTCTTGCGGGTCTCAATTAAATAAGTTTAAATAAAATTTCTGTAGTGACCAGTTTTTATTTGATAAGATGTGGTCATTGGGTGAGTAAAGGATCGACCTTTCAACTCCTCTTCAACTAATTTGTACACTGGTTTGGTGGAGTCATATAACCAAGCGCGGACCATGAAGAGAGACTTTATACAGATACGTATATATATTCATGAGTAACGGAAAGCATTGTCATCGTTTTATTCGGTCTGTGATTGGTTGCCAGGAAAACAATTGTGTTCGTGATAAACTGAACTCTGTTTGGTGTTAAATTTGACATAAGAGGACGGGCGCTGCAGCGCCAGTAACCTTTTAAAGCTTCATTAGAGCGTTGCAGCGCAAAAGTTTTTTAGGCACGCGCGCCAGCGCGTTTCATTAGCCTAGTATATATATACATGGGAATGGCTTTAGTTTTCGGTTTAAAGGGTTTTTACATTTAAGATATATGTACCAGTTAAGATGAGACAGAATCGTCGTATGAAGGCAACATTAATTTCCATTTTTAACTTGGCGTCGAGTCTCTACAGCGACTCTTGATAATAAAAATTAAGAATTCATTTTTCTCCTTTCTTAAAAACGTTCAAAGACCAAACTTAAAAGTGAATTAAACGAAATAATTTCTAACAGAATGATCTCATGCAATTTCCCGCTAAGAAAGAACAAAAAATAAATATTTGGGTCGAACATTTTCGGCCGGATTTAGATTGGTTTGGTTTGGTTTGTAAATTCTCTTTATTCAGGAATATTTTTTATACGTTTCTTTTAACGTAATCAAAAATACATTTTTTATTATCCCTACCCTATTTTGGGCTTGACTATTTTATTTTTAACTTTACCTCTCGTCTCTTATAGGAACTTTTTATAGCACTTTATTAATTTATTATCGGAAGGAAAGATTTGCAAAAATCCCATTAGACTCTGAGCTGCTTAGACGGATTTGGGTTGCTTTATATAGGTGACGAGACGGGGCCTACCGGCGCACCAATAGCGTGCAGGAGCTGTTCGGCGGATCGGCCGCTCTCGGACTTTTAGAAATTTCTTAAAACTAACGGTGATGAGATTAAAACAGTATAAGTGATAACTTTACATTTTCTTACAGTTTTCGATGATATTTTGTAGGAATAAATATAAATGTTAGTTGGAGGTTTAGTAGGTTAAAAATTGCAAGTGAGTGGGTATTTAAGGGAGCACACGGAACTAAAGGATTTTACGAAACACGTCGGGAGAACGCAATGTGAAAAGTCGGGCCAATGTCTTCTTTCTGTGTCAAAGCTCAGAGTTTCAATTATACAGTATGACATCTTGAAATTAATAAGTTTCAACGAACTTTCGAGTGTCGTTTAGTTCAATATCATTAGATCGTTGGCTGAAGTCTACCGAGAATTTAGCAATATTCACCACGCCGTGAAGATCAGCCATCTAAATTCAGTTACTCCATTTAATTGTACTTTAAGCTAACTGGAATAAGTTGGCTCTAATTACGTAGTTTTTTTCCCAATGTAGGTCGGTGTCCTTGAGCCAGCAATGTATTAAGGTGTCTGCAGAAGATATCCGTATTCGTTAGGTGTGTTCAATACGTTGGATGTGTTATAGTTAGGCAGTGCTGTTATGTAGCGCAATGCGTGTCACACTATTAAGGATTCATGGATTAAATTGGTATGCGAGGTGTGCTCGTGTTTCATGGTGCCCCGTGCTCGATGTGCGGCCACGAATGCTCCTCGTACGGTCGACCGAGAGCCGAAAACGTGTTTTACAGAAGGGACAATCCTACAGCGGAATCTTGGGCGAGGAGAACGAGCGTTACGTGACTGGTAATTGGATGCTAAGCGAAACTACGCTCTCGGCACCCGCGGAAAGCACAAACACACAGTTGCGAATGCACGTCAAGCTGACAGGACACAGCTCGTGCGACTGAAATCACGATCCTCTAATAATTCACACAACGCAACGAGATCCTAGTTGTTGCTTTATATTTCCGTATATGTTTCGTACTTTCTACGTAAAACATTGTACCGTTGAAAAGCCCGCCTCGGCAGTCGCTGCATATTCATTAGAATTCTCGTTGCGAAGCATTACAGTCTCGATTCCAGAACGAATGGTATCTTGGTTGCAAACGAGACTGAAATACATAGCTCTCTCAATACTCGCGTCGAGTACAAAAAGCAGCCTCGATAACTATTTTATTTACAGCCACTTCGAGTGTCTCTGTCTCAAATAATCTGAAAGACTATTGATGTTGAAAAGCACGTTCAACAAATGAATGATTTTGCGAAAAGATCTCTCTGGAGCGACATGAAAAGTTCATTCCCATTTTGTCCTCACAGTATCGCAGGATTATTTCTGCACGTGGAAAAAGAGTCTTTGAACACACCCGGCGCCCCACGCGTTTCATCGGCTCCCTCGAACGTTTATGTTTAGTCTTGGCGTGCGCAGACTCTAATATCGGGTGACACACGAGTCTCGACGTGAGCCAACACCTCTCAAGCTACTATACGAAGCGACTCGGCGCCGTATTATTTGGAATATAGGCATTTTGCTATGTAGCCTTGCAATACTATGCAGACTGACGCAATATATACTAACGTCTTCACATAGAGATCTGAAATTTACTCGTTGATCTTTATCGTCGTTTCCCCTTGGTTTTATTATTTCGAGATGGCGATGCGTACAAATTCCGTATCAATACGTGATCAGAAAACACAATGTTAAAAAAAATCAATTTTTCTACATCATAACAGAATTGCTGTTATGGGACTATTTTTTAGTCTATATCTCGTGAAGAACAAAGATAAAACATTCTTTTACTTTTTGGTGGTTTAATGTACTACATTATTACCATATTTTTATCATAATTGCTCTGTCCCTGATTACGAAATATCAGTAGCGGAATAATCAAATGTATATGACACATTTTCATAAATGCCCCAGTGAATTACTGTTGCGGAAATTTTTTTAATCATAACTATCGTTAATAATAACAATAGAAAATCCGTTTAATGTCTGGTCGGATTTATTCTGGTACTGTTTTCGCCGTATTTTTCGACATATTTGCTATTTATTTTACTATGCAAAACCAGATCGCAAAATAACCTAATGTATGATACATCTTGATAAATATCCTAGAGATTAAAAAAAAGATTTTAATTGGTTGCTAACTAGAGAGTTCTGTATGCAGGTGTAGTAGAGGTGCCACTATGTGCTACTGCAGTTCCTCACCAATTAACGAGCCAGATAAAAAAATTATTTCCGTGCAAATATTTGTGTAATTACTGGGCTGCCGTGCAAACTGTGGACCAACGAGCTTTACTTGTTCTGACCAATTCCCTGTGTGTGAAACATCCCTATGTATGTTTAACGTTGAATAATATTTAACTCCCATTCAAGTCTCGCCTTTCCGCTTTCTCGTTGTGTTGGCACTGCAAGCTCGTGAACTCGACTCGAGCATAAGAAATAACATTAAATTAACGTTCGCCGTGAGTTTTTAGCTCTTCACTCCTACGTCCGTCGCGCAATACGGGTGTCCTAATTATAAGCGGCAAATTATTCGTCAAGGAGAAATCAGAGTTTTCATCAACTTTGTCGACCTCTCCGAACAAACTGCAAATCACATTGTTTGCGTAGCAATGAAAGTTCCCTTTTGTCTACAAATTCGATTATAACATTTCCAAGAATGTCCGAATGTTAATTAAAGCAGTATTCAATTATAACTCGGCTTACATATTTTTGGAACGCCTTTAACATTGGTGCTGAAGGCATTAGTTATTCCACATTTTATGGATTCACAGCCCATTATGATGCCCCGAGCGCACTCACGCATTTCCATTTGGCTGCCAGAGGTAGGTAAAGCTCGAGAGTAGCTCTCGCATTCATACGAATTCCCTTTTTATTCTTCTCTATTTTTTCGCCCCTCGGTTAACAGTGCACTACAGCGTAGCCCTCCGACTCCCGTTGCGGGGGAGAAAGAGCATCGCCAGGCCGACGCATACCTACGAAACCTGTACCATATACACCACACCAGACCAACCAAGTAGCCGGTGTGAGGGAAACCAACGCGAGCGATTGTACAGCGCGTACCTACTTCCCGTCTGCCCCGTTGCGAGCTGCCGTCTCTCGTGATACCAGAGCTTCTCACTCTTTTACCTTTCTTTTTCCTTCACGATAAAAGGGATTCCAAGATACAATGGTAGCCCACTCAACGCCGAGAAATCGTGGGGCCGCTATATAGCGCGCGAGATTTTACCTTAGTGCACCGAAGGTACAGCAAAAGTCCCGGAAGACTGGTGCGATCTCCGGTACCACGCGCGGGTAGATCTAGTTGGCCACGTCGGTCTTCCGACACGCGTTTACAAAGCATGCTTGTTTTTTTAAACGACACGTGTATCCGTAACACAAACCGAACGTTTTAAGGAATCAAGCATGTCGAGAATCGCGTTTTTGTTTTTAATTTGGATAAAATTCAATTTTTCTTACGTAATACATGAAAAGGTTGCGTTCGAATTCAAGATTTAAGTTTTTAAATCCAACAGCAATCAGAAATTTTTATTTCTCTGCATACCTTCACGGTGCTTTTGTTGAATTGATACCAGTCTGGATTTGCAATGCTTGCTACGAATAAATCCGGAAGGGATGACATAACGAATTGTTAAAGATCAAAATCTCTTCTCTTGATCCCTATACCTATTTGTAGGTATTTCATTCTCTTTCCGACTTTCGTAATGGTTAACGGTGTTCCGGCAGGTGGAATCCTCGGAAATTCAATCACAGTTCGTCATCCCCGGGGGCGCAACATATAGTTCGTCAACGTATGTTCTGATCCGTCAGCATACAAAGTCTCTGTCGTTCGCTTCCGGAGTGATCCGTTTTTGTACGTTCACCATATTGCAGTTTTTTTCTGCACATTGGAATCGGTAACAAATGAGTAAAAATGAAATAACAGCTACGTACATAAAACATACAGTGTGGAGACTTTAAAACTCTGTAGCAACCTCAGCGCCAGAGGGACAGAAAATACAGGGTACCGGTAACGGATGACTCTGCAAACTAGTGTAATTACAATCCGCAAATCTTTTCTCCCCCGATTTTACAAGCTAAAAGCTGTATCATCAGAGATACTTGGAGGGAGAATTGAATACCCTATTCCACTTGAAAATCCTTTGTGATTCGAGTAGAGCATGGAAATCTCGTTAACACGATTCGCGTCGCTATCAAAAGAGGCTACAAGCCCAGACGAATTACATTTTTATCAGCTTCGAAGGCAACGAACGAAACCTCTCGTAAACTTATGGCTTGTAGAAAATATTTTTATCATAGTCCACCAGGAAGGTGGCTCATATTGCTTATACTCAAGCTTCACAGTCGAGACAAATAATACATAAAGTGAGACGGCGCAAACAGTATTACAAAGTAGCATCAGAGGCGTAAGAGCACATATTCGAAATGTGCACCAGAGCTCCAGAGGAGAAATGCATCGATGCAAATGTCTGCAGGTATGTCGCGTCAATGATACACGCTCTCGCGAACTCCGCGTCCTACTATAATACACACCATGCCTACTAACTTATGAATATTTACGTTTCAACCCGACACCACCCACTTTCCTGAATATGCATACAACACTGACAATGTATTATTTTTCCCTCGACGGAAGATCAATATTCGTGAAACGGGCGCTTGCGCGTCCTCATTGTAAGGTAGGCATGTGTACACGTCGAATACGAATCCACGGGATGCGAGTAGGCTGCGTATATATACATATATATACAGTGCGTCGGGATGCATCACAGCAGTAGCAGCAATAGCGACACGGGCGTTACGGGGTTCCGGTGAACGATGGAAAACCCCTCGGACGTGACCGACACTGGACTCATGAGAGCCCCGAAAGCTGTACATTTTGGTTGTACGTCGAGAGCTTCTCCCTCTTGTCCATGGGCTATTCCGCCGTGGTCTCCACAACCACCGGTTCCTCACTCGCACTCAGTCAGTTTCTCTCGTCTCCTTCTCTGTCTCGTTTCCTTCTTCATCCCTCGCTCTTTTATTCCCGCACGCTTTATCGCGCGAAATGTACGAGTGGCATCGAGGCGTCACCCCACTACAATTTATAGCCGCGGTGCCCGAAGAGCCATTATTTCCCCGATGACCATTAGAGCGAGACGGAGTTAAAGGTAGAGAAACAGAAAATTGAAATTGTTCTGCCTTCTCGTTTACTTGCATCTGCAGTATACATATATATATCTTTTATCCTGTGATTTTCTTCATCGTCTGTCGGCCCACCGATGGCCTCAGAGAGACCGACGTTTACGAC
Source organism: Ephialtes manifestator (assembly GCA_963970395.1). Taxonomy (NCBI): domain Eukaryota; kingdom Metazoa; phylum Arthropoda; class Insecta; order Hymenoptera; family Ichneumonidae; genus Ephialtes; species Ephialtes manifestator. Next base: position 15,884,003 of record OZ019976.1, read on the forward strand.
TCACAGCTACAGCTATAACTGCAGACAGTCGTTGATACAACTCTCGAAACTCGTGCGAAATTAAGGAACAGTTACGCGGTACAATATTGCAAGTAGCGACTTGTTAATTGGCCCAAACGGTTATCGCAGTATTCGGCAAAATATTTAAATAAAAATCTTATGAATGTGCTTGCAGCACTACTGCTACATGTGAAAGCCAGGTGGAATTATGTCGTGACAGAGAAACGGGAGAGAGATTTTCCACCGTTGCGGCTTTACTGCCCTGGTCCCCGTCCATTATAAAGCATTTTGCAAGTGGGCGCACCGCGCCTGCATTGAACATGAAGAAAAAAAATATCTCGACGTGGATTCAACGTGGAGATGCATTATGTGCGAGTCTTTCTTTCATTCACCACCTCTATCCTACCTTTCCCTCTGCTAGCAGTACTTTCATACGATTGCGCGATTTACGCACCGGGTCTTAGCCATTAAGCGAGGTGACGTGCGGTTTCTCTTCCCAGGGTCTACATAAGCAAGACAAAGATAGTAAGTATTGAAAAACGAAGTGCACAACACAGCCGAAACGAATTTTTTTCGTGTCATCCTCAAATAAGTTTTCGCCCGGGGCTTCATTTTGGTCCCCTTCGCATTACTTTCTTCTTTTATCACACTGAAAACCTTTGCTGAAATCAGAAAGCGCTCCATAAGCGCTTTCGTAAGCTGTTTCGGAATTTTTTTTGTCCACGCCACTATGGAAGTGGGCACATGGCGGTTTTATCCACTCGAGAGCATAGTGTGGGTTTCCGTCGAAGCGGATCACTCCGTTCTTGGATACGAGGGAACACACAGAACGTTCTCGCAGTAACGATCGAGTCGTAAGGAACAGAGAGACGGGAACACTGAATAGAGAGCAAAGAGAGGAGTGCCTTGCGACAGGCGGAGAAAAGATCGTGCTGTGTATGCTCTGTCTTTACGAGGGCACCGAGCAACTTGCCGACGTATCCCTTGATTCCAGCGAGCAAAGTCTGCTGCATCCTCCCGCAATGCTGGTCATCCAGGCTTTGCTGGACAGCGACGGTCTCCCATTTTATTGTCGTCCCCGCGAGAGAAGTTCGCACGAGGGCATCGTCTTACCACATCAAACTTAATTGACTCTCGCGACCAAGCGATTTATCGTTTTATGGATACGAGGGAGCGATGGCGACTCCACTGTGGATTCGAGAGAATACTGCCCGGATGGCGGTCAACTAGCAACGGACCTCTCTGCAGTCGCGGCTTTCGGTAGACATCACAGAGAATGAGGGAATATAACGAGTTCGTACAGTGAAAAAAAATGTAATATTTATAGTCGAAGACTATTATATTGTCTTTAATCATTCGTTTCTTATTCAAACGAATTCTTTGATATATATAACACTCGTAAGATTCTTGGGATTTATGCTATAAAGTTTATGATTCATAACAGAGGCTGTAAGAGGCTTACAAATAAAATTTCGAGGAAGTCGAATATCTTGAAGATAATTATTTCTTCAAGTTCGCTCAGTTGTGCAATAAAATTATCTATTCAACTTAGATTTGAGAGCTGAGCGATACAAATGGATTTTATTTTATGATACGGCAATAGAAATGAATATGCTTAATGGAATAATAAAACATCGTGCGAATTACCTACCTTCATCGTCAATGGTGAACAATCCAACCCCATCTCCGCCTCGTAAGCTGTATCCTATTCTAGAATCGCCACCCGGTGGGTCAGCGTCCTTAGCGCGCACAGTAGTCACAAGAGTGCCAACAGGTTGATTCTCGAACACACTCGCGGACACCACAAAATCCTCGAACACTGGGGCATAAAGATTTTCGTTCACATCGACGATCTCAACGATTACCATTGTTTCCGAGGTCAATGATGGCTCGCCGCGATCTCGAGCAACGATGGTCAGAGTGTGAACCTGACGTTCCTCGAAATCCAAGTGTTGGGCAGTACGGATAGTTCCGGATACTTTGTCGATTTTGAAAAATCCCTCGCTGTCCATCGCGTCCGACAGAAAATATTCGACGTCGCCCCCCGAGCCTTCGTCAGGATCCGTCGCCTCTACAACCGCAACCACGCTCCAAACCGGGACGTCTTCTCGAATTTTAACTGTATAACTCGAAAGTGCAAACTTCGGCGCATTGTCGTTAACATCGTCTACCGTGACTCGCACCAATGCATCGGAATGTAAAGGTGGAGTGTCTGTTCCATGTCCACCATTGTCTCGGGCGCGAATCTTCAATTCATAAACCTCTTGTCTCTCGCGATCAAGCTTACCGAATACACTCAGTACACCAGTGACTGGATCGACTCTGAAGTCTCGAGTTTCTGTGACGAGGGAATACGTGATCCTCGCGTTTTCACCGAGATCCGCGTCGCTCGCGTTGGCCCTGAAGACATTCGTGCCATTGAGCGCGTTCTCCGATATCTTGAAGCTTGCCAGTGACTTCTCGAACTTCGGGGCGTTATCGTTGACATCGAGAATCGTTATCGGCAGCATTCGCGACGTAGATTTTTGTGGCTTTCCGAGATCGTAAACGCTTATATTGAGAAAATACTCACTTTCTTTCTCACGATCAAGATATCCGATGACGTTGAGATCTCCGGTCTCCAAATCGATGCCGAAGACAGAATCTTGATCACCACCAGAAATTCCGTATACGAGCTTTCCATTATAATCAAGATCTCTGTCGCGTGCGCGAATCTTTACGAGTGTCGTGCCAATTTTCTCAGACTCGTTGACTTTTATCTCGTTTGGAAAATCTACGAATTCCGGAGCGTGAACATTGCCACCGTATCTCCGTGGGGTCAGAGTGTATTCATCGACCCGCGACGGTGCATTATTTTTCTCGGCCTCGGCGATTGCATCCGTCAATCTTCTCGCTACGCCCGTTTCTTGACATTCGAAAGCTCCTGTCTCGTCGGTGAGGATTCTGGCCTGAGAACCGAGGTTTCTTTTGGCGTTTACGAGATGAACGTGAACAGGATTCACATCGGCGAAATGAGTACCGTCTGTTGCAGTCACGTTGATGATTCTCTCGGAGACTTTAACATCCGCGAGATCGCAGGCAACCGAGAGAATACCGCTTGCGGAATCCAGGGTGAAACAGTTATCCTCATTGCCGGATACGATTCTATAGCTGATTATATTACCAGCGTCGAAGTCGATCGCCGAAACGGTGATGATCTCCGAGCCAATAGGTACGTAACGTGGTACGTGACCGTTGCAATTGACCTTCTCAAATTGTGGCCGATTGTCGTTCACGTCACGAAGCTTAATGCGAAGTTGCATCTCCGTCTGTCGACGATAAGGAAGCCCCCAGTCACTGGCACGAACAGCCAGTAGATACTCGCGCTTCATTGTCTCGTAGTTGAGAACTTGCTTAGTCCTGATAACACCCGTGAACGGATCAATGTCGAATGGTACCTTCTCGATATTGTCGATAGAATAGGATATGTAAGCGTTTTCGCCAGAGTCCCGATCCTTCGCGGTCACCTTCACGACCGATGTGCCTGCGGGTTCATTTTCATCAACCCAGACGAGCTGTTCGGACAGCTCAAAAGTTGGATCGTTGTCGTTGGTGTCGACCACGTTGATCTTCACTTTAGCTGACGACTGCTTTCTCGTTCCAGCATTTCCTTGATCTACCGCGGAAACGGTAAGAGTATAGAGTGCTTTTTTCTCAGCGTCCAACGGCACAGCTGTATAGAGCATTCCTGTGTCAGCATTTACGTAGAATTCGCCACCCTCGTTACCGCCTACGATCTCCAGCGATACCAGAGCGTTCTTGCCCTCATCGGCATCTGTCACTTTTAACTTTATCACTGGTGTATTGACCGGTGCGGTTTCCGGCACTTTGACGTCGTAAATTTCACGACTGAACACCGGTGCATTGTCGTTCATGTCAGCTAGATGAACGGGTACTATTTTGTGACTGAAACGCTGCGGTATACCACGATCAACGGCGCGCAACGAGAGATTGTAACCCTGACGAGCTGTTTCGCGATCAAGCAGGTGGAGAACCTCGATGTTGTACTCGCCAGGTTGTTGGCCAGGCCTCACCCTGAAATGCCCGTCAGGATCACCGCCTACGATGTCGAGACTCGCGATCTGGCCGTGGATACCCTCGTCTCTATCCAATACCCTCACGATCGCGTAAATATCAGCATTGGAATTCTCTAGAATCTCGGGTAAATGATTAACGTAGATCTCAGGAGCGTAAAGATTTACCTGACGTACCCTAATGGTAACCTTGGCTGTGCTGGCTCGAATTGTGCCTGCTCGTCGAAAAAGGGCACCTCGATCCTCAGCCAGTACGATGAGCTCGTGAATCGGTCTTTCGGCATACCTTAGTGGCCTGGTTAGCGTGATGACCCCGCTCACAGGATGGACTGCGAACTGTTCGGTTTCCTCAGCGAAGCTGTAATAGATTTCGCCGTTTCTCCCGAGATCTGCGTCCTCTGCCGATACTCTGAGGATGCTGCGGTGCAGAGGCGTGTCCTCCGTAACGGTCTCCTTGTATTCAGTGGGATAGAACAGGGGATTGAGGTCATTCGTGTCCAGCACTGTAACAACCACCTTCGTCTCGGCGTCTAATACGACCAACTTGTTTCGGGCTGCTCGTCTTGTCGCGGTTGCTCGTACCTCGAGAACGTAATGATCCTTGCGTTCGCGATTCAGCACGTCCACGTTACCGGTTCGAGTCCGTATCAGTAGAAAGCAAAAATCACCGACCGTCCGTTCCTCGGCCTTGAAGAACTTGTCGCGATCACCACCCACTATACGATACTTGATCTCAACCTCGCCTTCGAGATTCGATAGAGGGATGCCCATCTTTTCTTGTGGCAACACGTAAGTCTTGCCAATGGAATTCTCTGGTATCGAAACATTGTACAACACGTTAGTGAAGTGAAAATCGTGTACCAGAGATATTTCCGTGCCTGCTGAACTCGTTGCCGATGATCCTGACGATGGCGTCAACATACCGAACGGGGAAGAAGTCGTCACTCCGCCTGTGTTACCGGACGGCTGATCGGTTATTCCAGCCAGCCGAATACCGGAAGACGGTGAGCCGGCAGTGGCTGCGAAGAACCACAGCCACAGCCATGCCCAAGCCGACAGCTCACGCCTCTTCATCCTCCAGCCCATTTCGCTAGCTCATCGTAACCCTTTTACCGTATTTACCACTTCCAGGCGCCCCCCTGCCGCACCACGACACGGGGCTTGCCGCGATACGTTTCTCCAGCGATCACCTGTAACAGAAGAAAGAAAAAGGAATGGTTTAAGTATTGCATCATACGTGTGGACGCTTCAACTTCGGTAACATTATATACTGGTACAACGTCTCCTTTATTTCTGAGAATCAATCTCGGGTATCCTGAGTAGACAACTTCGTAATAGCAGCCAATCTGGCTTTAGAGTATTGTAGCTCGTCGGTGAGTTGTCTCTATTGTGTAATAATAACAGAGCAACGTATTACACAGCACTTTTTACAAAAGGGAACTCAAGGCTAAGTACAGCGATGCTCCGCTACCATTATACGCCGAGAGTGCATCTACAGACTAAAAACATATTGTTGCGTCACTATTTGGACAAGAAATCAAAGAACAAAAGAATTAATAAAACTTTATCGATGTTGACGTACGATCAAACTGTACTAGTTGACGTGGCGACAGGAAACAAATTGCGTTCGTTCACCGGAGAGAAATTCGTCGATAAAAGCTTCGTTCATTGCAGCAGCCTTTGTAACAAAAGCACAGAATGTGCGGACCGCGAGGTTGTAAAATTCCTTTAAAGCAAGATTCACATTACCAGGATTGTATACCGTAGGAGCGTTTCGACTCTCGATGAAACGATTGTCGTTCATTGAAACCATCTTGATCGAGTTGCAGCTTGAATTGCTATATTGCAAATTGTGCAAACATATGGTGCGTGAATATGTGCTGGTGAGCTCTAACACGCAGGTATCATCGTCAACGCGCTCGAGCTTTAAAACCCACACGTACATCGCTCTCTGTAACACTGGTGTATGATACGGGCCAGGGGCTAGCGTGTTCGTTCGCTCTCTTGGATCCATAAAACGTTATCTGTACTCCCAACAATCTACAACCTTCTTGCAAAGGAGCAGAGAAGCTTCTCGCGTGAACGGTATTGCTCAGAGTTACAGAGGATAGTAGAAATAAAAGATAAATCGTTATGCAGTGTCACCTCTTCCGAACTCCAGGAGTTGAACCCGAGTTCCTTCTGTAGTCTATTTCCCATATTATCATTATTATTATCATTATTGAGCGCAAGTACTGGTATCGAAAAGGATCGTGCAATTTCCTGTCGATCACGGTCCCGACAGTTTCGCTTGTGTGATGCCTCGCCGTTCATCCATGGACATGGCTGCCATTCTCCAGGAGAACTAACCATCACGAGAAAATTGCAGCGCAAACTTTTTGCTGCTTCGGCAGGATACCAGATACCCCTATCAAGCTAGCAGACGGATTTCCCAAAAATGGATTTACGATATACCATAATTAGGTGCTCATTAGGTGCTAATTTGGTACCCAGTTTATAATTTTAGTGCTCCTTTAATTTAGGCAGAAATGAAATTTGAAAAACCCTCTGCTAGCTTGATATCAAGCTAGCAGAATTCTTTGAAAATTAATGTTTTTCTTAACTTTTTTTCGGTAGGAATTAAGTGCTTTTAAAGTGCTTTCAGATAGTATAACTTTCAACCCCGAAAACCCCGTGGAAATATTATTAAAAAAAAAAAAAGATTTCAATAATGAAAAACTCAAAATTATAATAATAGCTGGATTCAACCTATACCATAATTAGGTGCTCTTTTAGTGCTTCCGAACGGTATAAGATTCGACGCTGAAAGATAACCGGAAAAACTAGAAATGAAATTTGAAAAAGCCTCTGCTAGCTTGATATTAAGCTAGCAGAATTCTTTGAAAATTAATGTTTTTCTTAACTTTTTTTCGGTAGGAATTAAGTGCTTTTAAAGTGCTTTCAGACAGTATAACTTTCAGCCCCGAAAGCCCCGTGGAAATATTATTTTTCAAAAAAAAAAAGAAGATTTCAATAATGAAAAACTCAAAATTATAATAATAGCTGGATCCAACCTATACCATAATTAGGTGCTCTTTTAGTGCTTCCGAACGGTATAAGATTCGACGCTGAAAGATAACCGGAAAAACTAGAAATGAAATTTGAAAAAGCCTCTGCTAGCTTGATATTAAGCTAGCAGAGGTCTTTGAAGATAAATGTTATCCTTAACTTTTTTTGGCAGGCATTAAGTGCTTTTAAAGTGCTTTCAGCCATTATAACGTTCGACTCCGAAATACCCGTGGTAGTATTATTTTTCATTAAAAAAATGTCAATAATGAAAAACTAAAAATTTTAATAATAGCTGGATTCAACCATACCATAATTAGGTGCTCTTTTGGTGCTTCCGAACGGTATAAGATTCGACTCTGAAATATAACCGGAAACACTGTTTTTCTTGAATCTTAATTTGCATTTCTTGGAAGTACTTAAATTTTACGTCATTTCTGTGCAAACAATATTCGACTTTTAAGAAATTAAGATGTCTCCTAGGATAAAGTAGGTTCTGAGATCGCGGGGGTGGAGCACTTAAATTCGAATTTGCGTTGTTCGAAAGCACCTAAATGGTACGACATTTTTGTCCAAAGAAATTCCGGGATTTAAAAAAATGTGATGTCACCTACGTTAGGGTAAGTATTGACATCGCAGGGGTGCGGCACTTTAATTCAATTTTTCGTTTCTTGATAGCACCTAATTCGTAGGTCATTTCTATGCAGAGAAATTTAGGCATTCAAAAAATTCTGATATCTCCTACAATAAAGTAAGTTCTGAGATCGCGGGGTGGAGCACTTAAATCCAAATTTGCGTTTCTCGAAAGCACCTAATTCGTACGTAATTTCTGTGCAAAAAAATTTCGGCGTTTCAACAATTCCAATATCTCCTACGATAATGTAGGTGCTGAGATCACGAGGGTGGAGCACTTCAATTCCAATTTGCGTTTTTCGAAAGCACCTAATTCGAACGTCATTGCTGAGCAAAGAAATTCCGAAATTTAACAACATTTGATGTCACCTACCCCAGGGTAGGTTTTGACATCTCAGGGGTGGAGCACTTAAATCCACATTAGCGTTTCTTGAAAGCACCTAATTCGTACATCATTTCTGTGTAGAGAAATTTCGGCATTTCAAAAATTCTGATATCTCCTACGATAAAGTAGGTTCTGAGATCGCGGGGGTGCAGCACTTAAATTCGAATTTGAGTTTGTTGAAAGCACCTAAATGGTACGTCATTTTTGAGAAAAGAAATTCCGACATTTAACAAAATTTGATGTCACCTACGCCAAGGTAGGTTTTGACATTGCAGGGGTGGAGCACGTAAATCCAAATATACGTTTCTCGAAAGCACCTAATTCGTACGTTATTTCTGTGCAGAGAAATTTCTCCATTTAAAAAATTCTCATACCTCCTACAATAAAGTAGGTTCTGAGAGCGCGGGGGTGGAGCACTTAAATTCCAATTTGCATTTCTCGAAAGCACCTAATTCGAACGTCATTGCGGAGCAAAGAAATTCCGAAATTTAACAACATCTGATGTCACCTACCCCGGAGTAGGTTTTGACATCTCAGGGGTGGAGCACTTAAATCCACATTATCGTTTCTTGAAAGCATCTAATTCGTACGTTATTTCTGCGTAGAGAAATTTCGGCATTTCAAAAATTCTGATATCTCCTACAATAAAGTAGGTTCTGAGATCAAGGGGGTGGAGCACTCAAATCTAAATTTGCGTTTCTCGAAAGCACCTAATACGTACGTCATTTGTGTGCAGAAAAACTTCGGCCTTTCAAAAATTCTGATATCTCCTACGATAAAGTAGGTTCTGAGATCGTGGGGGTGGAGCACTTAAATCCAAATTTGTGTTACTCGAAAGCACCTGACTCGTACGTCATTTTTGTGCAGAGAAATTTCGGCTTCTCAAAAATTCTGATATCTCCTACGATAAAGTAGGTCCTGAGATCGCGGAGGTGGAGCACTTAAATCTAAATTTGCGTTTCTTAAAAGCACCTAATTCGTACGTCATTTCTGTGCAGAGAAATTTCGTCTTTTCAAAAATTCTGATATCTCCTACGATAAAGTAAGTTCTGAGATCGCGGGGGTGGAGCACTTAAATCCAAATTTGTGTTTCTCGAAAGCACCTAATTCGTACGTCATTTTTGTGCAGAGAAATTTCGTCTTTTCAAAAATTCTGATATCTCCTACAATAAAGTAGGTTCTGAGGTAACGGGGCGGAGCACTTAAATCCAAATTTGCGTTTCTTGAAAGCACCTGATTCGTACGTCATTTCAGTGCAGAGAAACTTCGGCTTTTCAAAAAATCTGATATCTCTTACAATAAAGTAGGTTCTGTGATCGCGGGGGTGGAGCACTTAAATCCAAATTTGCGTTTCTTGACAGCACCTGATTCGTACGTCAATTCAGTGCAGAGAAAGTGCGGCTTTTCAAAAAATCTGATATCTCTTACAATAAAGTAGGTTCTGTGATCGCGGGGGTGGAGCACTTAAATCCAAATTTGCGTTTCTCGAAAGCACCTAATTCGTACGTCATTTCCGTGCAGAGAAAGTGCGGCATTTTTTAAATCCTGATATCTCCTACAATAAAGTAGGTTCTCAGATGGCGGGGGTGGAGCACCTAAATACTAATGCCTCCGAGAAACGCGAATTAGGATTTAAGTGCTCCAGCCCGCGATCTTAGAACCTACTTTATTGTAGGAGATATCAGAATTTATAAAATACCAAAATTTCTCTGCACAGAAATGACGTACGAATTAGGTGCTTTAGAGAATTGCAAATTTGAATTTAAGTGCTCCACCCCTGCGATGTCAAAACCTACCCTACCGTAGGTGACATCAGGTTTTGTTAAATGTTGAAGTTTCTTTGCTCAGAAATGCAGTACCATTTAGGTGCTTTCGACAAACGCAAATTGGAATTTAAGTGCTCTACCCCCGTAATCTCAGAACTTACTTTTTTCTAGGAGATATCGGAGTGTTTTAAATGTCGGAATTTCTCGGCACGTAAATGACGTACGAATTAGGTGCTTTCGAGAAACGCAAATTTAGATTTGAGTGCTCCACCCCCGCGATCTCAGAACCTACTTTATCGTAGGAGATATCAGAATTTTTGAAAAGACGATATTTCTCTGCACAGAAATGACTTACGAACCAGGTGCTTTCAAGAAACGCAAATTTGGATTTAAGTGCTCCGCCCCGTGATCTCAGAACCTACTTTATCGTAGGAGATATCAGAATTTTTAAAAGCCGAAATATCTCGGCACGTAAATTGACGTACGAATTAGGTGCTTTCGAGGAACGCAAATTTGGATTTCAGTGCTTCACCCCTGCGATCTCAGAACCTACTTTATTGTACGAGATATCAGAATTTTTTAAATGCGGAAATTTCGATGCACCGAAATGATGTACGAATTAGGTGCTTTCGAGAACCGCAAATTTGGATTTAAGTGCTCCACCCCTGCGATCTCACGACCTACTTTATCGTAGGAGATATCAGAATTTTTGAAAAGCCGAAATTTCTCTGCACAGAAATGACGTACGAATTAGGTGCTTTCGAGAAACGCAAATTTGGATTTAAGTGCTCCACCCCCGCGATCACAGAACCTACTTTATTGTAAGAGATATCAGATTTTTTGAAAAGCCGAACTTTCTCTGCACTGAAATGACATATGAATCAGGTGCTTTCAAGAAACGCAAATTTGGAATTAAGTGCTCCGCCCCGTTATCTCAGAACCTACTTTATAGTAGGAGATATCAGAATTTTTGAAAAGACAAAATTTCTCTGCACAGAAATGACGTACGAATTAGGTGCTTTCGAGAAACACAAATTTGGATTCAAGTGCTCCACCCCCGCGATCTCAGAACTTACTTTATCGTAGGAGATATCAGAATTTTTGAAAGGACGATATTTCTCTGCACAGAAATGACGTACGAATTAGGTGCTTTTGAGAAACGCAAATTTAGATTTAAGTGCTCCACCTCCGCGATTTCAGGACCTACTTTATCGTAAGAGATATCAGAATTTTTGAGAAGCCGAAATTTCTCTGCACAAAAATGACGTACGAGTCAGGTGCTTTCGTGAAACACAAATTTGGATTTAAGTACTCCACCCCCGCGATCTCAGAACTTACTTTATCGTAGGAGATATCAGAATTTTTGAAAAGACGTAATTTCTCTGCACAGAAATGACGTGCGAATTAGGTGCTTTCGAGAAACGCAAATTTGGATTTAATTGCTCCACCCCCGCGATCACAGAACCTACTTTATTGTAAGAGATATCAGAATTTTTGAAAAGCCGAACGTTCTCTGCACTGAAATGACGTACGAATTAGGTGCTTTCGAGAAACGCAAATTGGAATTTAAGTGCTCCACCCCCGCGATCTCAGAACCTACTTTATCGTAAGAAATATTAGAATTTTTGAAATGCCAAAATTTTTCTGCACGGAAATGACGTACCATTTAGGTGCTTTCGAGAAACGCAAATTAGAATTTAAGTGCTCCACCCCCCGATCTCAGAACCTACTTTATCGTAGGAAATAATTGATATTTTGAAAAGCCGAAATTTCTCTGCACAGAAATGACGTACGAATTAGGTGCTTTCGAGAAACGCAAATTTGAATTTAAGTGCTCCATCCGGCGATCTCAGAACCTACTTTATTGTAGGAGATATCAGAATTTTGAAAATGCCGAAATTTCTCTGCATAGAAATGACCTACCAATTAGGTGCTATCGAGAAACGAACAATTTAATTAAAGTGCCGCACTCCTGCGATGTCAAAAACTACCCTAACGTAGGTGACATCACATTTTTTTAAATCCCGGAATTTCTTTGGATAAAAATGTTGTACCATTTAGGTGCTTTCGAGCAACGCAAATTCGAATTTAAGTGCTCCACCCCCGCGATCTCAGAACCTACTTTTTATCGTAGTAGATATTAGAATTATTGAAATGCCGAAATTTCTCTGCACAAAAATGACGTACGAATTAGGTGTTTTCAAGAAACGCAAATTTCGATTTAAGTGCTCCACCCCCGCGATCCCAAAACCTACTTTATTGTAGGAGATATCAGAATTTTTGAAATGCCGAAATTTCTCTACACAGAAATAACGTACGAATTAGATGCTTTCAAGAAACGCTAATGTGGATTTAAGTGCTCCACCCCTGAGATGTCGAAACCTACTCCGGGGTAGGTGACATCAGATGTTGATCAATTTCGGAATTTCTTTGCTCCGCAATGATGTTCGAATTAGGTGCTTTCGAGAAATGCAAATTGGAATTTAAGTGCTCCACTCTCGCGCTTTCAGAACCTACTTTATTGTAGGAGATATGAGAATTTTTTAAATGCAGAAATTTCTCTGCACAGAAATGACGTACGAATTAGGTGCTTTCAAGAAACGCTAATGTGGATTTAAGTGCTCCACCCCTGAGATGTCAAAACCTACCCTGGGGTAGGCGACATCAGATGTTGTTAAATTTCGGAATTCCTTTGCTCAGCAATGACGTTCGAATTAGGTGCTTTCGAGAAATGCAAATTGGAATTTAAGTGATCCACTCTCGTGATCTCAGAACCTACATTATCGTAGGATATATTGGAATTGTTGAAATGCCGAAATTTTTTTGCACAGAAATTACGTACGAATTAGGTGCTTTCGAGAAACGCAAATTGGAATTTAAGTGCTCCACCCCCGCGATCTCAGAACCTACTTTATCGTAGGAGATATTAGAATTTTTGAAATGCCAAAATTTCTCTGCACAGAAATGACGTACCATTTAGGTGCTTTCGAAAAACGCAAATTGGAATTGAAGTGCTCCACCCCCGCGATCTCAGAACCTACTTTATCGTAGGAGATATTATAATTTTTGAAATGCCAAAATTTCTCTGCACAGAAATGATGTACCATTTAGGTGCTTTCGAGAAACGCAAATTGGAATTTAAGTGCTCCACCCCCGCGATCTCAGAACCTACTTTATCGTAGGAGATATTAGAATTATTGAAAAGCCGAAATTTCTCTGCACAGAAATGACGTACGAATTAGGTGCTTTCAAAAAACGCTAATGTGGATTTAAGTGCTCCACCCCTGCGATGTCGAAACTTACCCTGGGGTACGTGACATCACATGTTGTTAAATTTCGGAATTTCTTTGCTCAGCAATGACGTTCGAATTAAGTGCTTTCGAGAAATGCAAATTGGAGTTTAAGTGCTCCACCCTCGTGATCTCAGAACCTACATTATCGTAGGAGATATTGGAATTGTTGAAGCGCCGAAATTTTTTGGCACAGAAATTACGTACGAATTAGGTGCTTTCGAGAAACGCAAATTTGGATTTAAGTGCTCCACCCCGCGATCTCAGAACCTACTTCATTGTAGGAGATATCAGAATTTTTTGAATGCCTAAATTTCTCTGCATAGAAATGACCTACGAATTAGGTGCTTTCGAGAAACGCATATTTGGATTTACGTGCTCCACCCCTGCAATGTCAAAACCTACCGTGGGGTAGGTGACATCAAATTTTGTTAAATTTCGGAATTTCTTTTCTCAAAAATGACGTACCATTTAGGTGCTTTCGAGAAACTCAAATTCGAATTTAAGTGCTCCACCCCCGCGATCTCAGAACCTACTTTTTATACTGTCTGAAAGCACTTTAAAAGCACTTAATTCCTACCGAAAAAAAGTTAAGAAAAACATTAATTTTCAAAGAATTCTGCTAGCTTGATATCAAGCTAGCAGAGGGTTTTTCAAATTTCATTTCTAGTTTTTCCGGTTATCTTTCAGCGTCGAATCTTATACCGTTCGGAAGCACTAAAAGAGCACCTAATTATGGTATAGGTTGAATCCAGCTATTATTATAATTTTGAGTTTTTCATTATTGAAATCTTTTTTTTTTGAAAAATAATATTTCCACGGGGCTTTCGGGGTTGAAAGTTATACTGTCTGAAAGCACTTTAAAAGCACTTAATTCCTACCGAAAAAAAGTTAAGAAAAACATTAATTTTCAAAGAATTCTGCTAGCTTAATATCAAGCTAGCAGAGGCTTTTTCAAATTTCATTTCTAGTTTTTCCGGTTATCTTTCAGCGTCGAATCTTATACCGTTCGGAAGCACTAAAAGAGCACCTAATTATGGTATAGGTTGAATCCAGCTATTATTATAATTTTGAGTTTTTCATTATTGAAATCTTTTTTTTTTTTTAATAATATTTCCACGGGGTTTTCGGGGTTGAAAGTTATACTATCTGAAAGCACTTTAAAAGCACTTAATTCCTACCGAAAAAAAGTTAAGAAAAACATTAATTTTCAAAGAATTCTGCTAGCTTGATATCAAGCTAGCAGAGGGTTTTTCAAATTTCATTTCTGCCTAAATTAAAGGAGCACTAAAATTATAAACTGGGTACCAAATTAGCACCTAATGAGCACCTAATTATGGTATATCGTAAATCCATTTTTGGGAAATCCGTCTGCTAGCTTGATAGGGGTATACCAGATACCGATTTCGTACCGGATATTACGAATATTTCGTCAGTGGAAGAAATGCTTTCCAACGCTGTTTCTCGCTGGAAAGTTTTCTGTTTTAAATGCGAGTCCCGGTTTTCGGTAGCGGTTGAGGCGTGGCAACCGCGCCTTCGTGTGTGTTGGTTATCGCTTTTTGAAGACGAGCTGTATTTACCAGATTTAATCTGGTATGTGAGGGCAGACTTGAGTTTCCAAGCTAGGCTCGATCCACTTGGGCCCAGCATGAACTGTTTCGTTATCATTTTGAGAGCATAGTGCTCAAGAATAGATCCTGCTGTTGAAGAAGACAGCCGGAAAATATGTTGACGTAATGGACTGGGAAATCCCAAACGGTATAAAAGCGAGACATATCCTTCTGAGGATAGCAAATATACGCGAATGTGACAACTTGAGCATCGGACAGCTCACATTCTCTCTTTTCGATTCAGTAGCGAACCCTTCGAATCCCATTCAAGTGCTCGGTACTCTACTATACGTCAGTGTATCAGTGTACCCGTACTATTCTCGATATCTGTCTCAAATCCATCGAACGGTGGGCTATTCTTTTTTTTTTCAATGTAGGGATTAGAGGGGGTATTCGGGCAAGACACCGCTACAACGGTATTATTTCGAGATATCGCTCGAAGGTAAGTGGATGGAAGTCTCCTGCTGGGACATAGGAAGAATCCAACGATCCGATATACCGTTTCCCGATACAGCAGATACACATACTTTCAGCCAAATCATATGACAATAATGATAACAACAGCGATAGTAATAATAACAATAATCATATAAAGACGTAATATTGGCTCCTTTGAAAATTGTAAACTCTCTGACTTCGCTGATATTGATTCCATCCTTGTCTGTGATGACTCAAGCAGGAAAATAATCTCAGATTGATCAGACAGGTGCCGGAAGATCATAATTGGGAGCGGTAAAGATACTCGCAATCACTTAGGAAGCTTAGAACTATAAGTAATGAAAGATACAAAGTACGAGTCGTTTATGAGAAGTCAACAGGCGGTGTATCCTTTTATCTCTACCTTGAAACTCTCTATACCAGGGTATCTGGCTATCCCCGAGACGTCTCTTTTTTCCTGGTAATCCAATCAGGTCGAGAGTCAATAAACTCGCATCGAACTGGCATAAGCCGTCGATAGGTGCGTTCCTTGAAAGTGTCCAGGCAGAAATCGACGTTGAAAAGAATAAGCAGAAGCATAGCACTATAGTATATGAACCATCCTAGTCCTCTCTCTATGCATATATCTCGTTCCTGACAGTCGCTTGATAAATTACTTCTACTTCGATAAGCAGGTTAAAAAGGAGGAAAAAATGATTAAGCTGGATATAGAAAACGGAGATTGGCAGAGTGCGGTAAAGCATATATGCAAAATATTATTGCGTGTCGAGTATGGCTTCTACGGATCCGGAAAATCCGTAAGCTCTAACCCCACCGTATCCTCGTCTCTCTCTTCTTGATGAATGAACGTCAGTGATTAAATCACTTGCAGAGACAGGGACGCGTCACGGCACGCCCGAGTATGGTGTACGTGCGAGCTCGTGCCCTCGCAATACAATTTACGATCGTCACACACAGTTCACCTCCGCTCACGGTATCTAGTCAGCGTGTCACACATAACTCTGTAAATCTGGAAAAACCGAGTGAGAGCTGTTGGCTAGCGGTAGACTGGCGTTCAGTTATCGTCTGGCTCATCGAGACTCCCTACAGTGACTCTATCAATCTAATGTCATAAATACAATTATACAATTTTTATAATTATTCCAACACTCGTGTACCCATGGAACACTAATTTGATAAATTTATTTAAAAATTATACATTCGAGTAATAAAAAAAAAGTAGCGTCGCGTCATTTTTTTTTAAATGAATTTACGGGAAAACGAGATGGAAATTACACGTAGCCACGTTTATACGATACCAGAAAGGGCAAAGACTTTGAGAGTTTTATAATTATATCGTTAGCCACTTCATTGGTTAATGTTCACCGGATCTCTATCTCGGTTCCTCACTTGGATTATTATACTATACCAACTTATTACACTGTGTAACTGGTGAATGTTTAGTGGGAGTGAGGGACTGAGCAAAGAGTAAATAATTACAGTCTATTAAGCGCTACTTTTGAAAATACTCGGAGATCCCATAATATCCTATCGTGCCTGAGGCATAGAAGTCACTGCCAACGTTGAGAGAGCGACGTACCAGTAATTATGTTACAACCGCAGCACCTAGCGTGTCACTGAGCGCCTCTCAGCGTAGGTAAAGCTCTCACTCGTATCTCTTCGAACCGTTGTATGTAAGATATAAACGGAGTCGTGAACGAACCGACGATTCACAACGTGCGGTGAGTTGTAATCCTCGTCTCGTAATGAGACCCCTCGTACTTCGTAGTCGTCGGTCTCTTCTCTAATGAGACTTTGAGATTGTAAAAAAAGCCCTGCTGGAACTAACATGCGAGAGGTCCCTTTCGGATCAACGGACACATCTTTCTGCCCGGAATGGTCGAAACGGAACTCCTTTGTGTTCAATTCTCTACCTCTTTTCATGCTCTTACCGATAGTTTAATCGCTTCTCCGGCTCTTCGTATCACGCGAAAGTGCCTCGAGAAAGCAGCGAAGAGGCGAGAAATCCGATGGTACGTGTAAGAGACTTAAGACTAAACCACAAGGTAGGCTTCCTTGTCTTTGGATTTCGCCGCGCTTCATCGCCCTAAAGCGTGGCTTTAGGTTGTCTCTGCTTCACTTGCCTGGCTTCGCGAATAGCAAATGCATAAAGATATCTATGTTTTCTCCCCTTTGGCGGGTTGAATATATATTCAGCTGGATATGGATCTGAGTGCGAGTATTATGCCGAATACTACAAATTGTGAAAGATGTTATGGGTTAGCGCTGGGTTATATGGACATCTTTTATTGCTTTTTGTGATGGCTGCAACGTTGGATTCTTTAACTCCCTGCTCTATACTTGTACCGTTATGGGTACAGTCGAAACTCCTACAAGTTAATACAATAACAAATTTGAAACTTTTCACAAATGTGCGGGCAAATTCTGGTGTGAAATAAACTGCATAAGTCGTTGAATCATTTTTGTTAGTTTCTTTGACAATATTTTCCGATGTAGGTGGCTATTGCATTTTTGCCACACAATCAATCCATATGCAAGCGTAAAAAATGAATGAAGATAAATTAAAGCATTTGACAAGTCGACTTATAAGAAGCTCTGCAATATAGATATACAACCATTTCGGCATTGCTGCGAAGCCAACAGGAGGTCTAGCAATCTCGGTGTATATCTCGGAATATAATTGCATCGTAACAATTTTGCTCCATCCCCTTTTCGTGTATATCTTTTTGCAGTAGCAAACTACAGTGTCAGAGAGATCGGGTCTCCAGTTGGCAAACCACTGAGCACTGGTTACTTACGACGAAAAAGCTTTCAAGTTGCTCGACTACGAGGAGAGGGTTGGAAATAGCTCTCCAGGATATTCAAGAAAGTCGAATCGAATATCCAGCCCCATGATAAGTATACGAAGAGGCCCTGCGGTGCTACTGTAAGCTTCCACTGCCACCGATGCCGATGCTTTGGCATGAGCTGGGGCGCAATAGCATCGAGGGATGCCGTCGCGCACCTAGAACTTAGTAATTCGCTGCCTTTTAGCGTAAATCGACTTAGCTCGAAAGTTACGACAGTTCGATGGAGAGTGCCTCGTGCTCTCGAGAACCTTGGAACACTCGATCGTTCCATCTCCCTCGCGGCGTACTTATATTCACCAGAAGCGAACGACTGGTGCATAGGTATCCGCCGGTGCTGTGAGGGCGCACAGCGGGAAACGAGTTACACGGTAGCTTCGGTATTTTAGTACTCTCGTTAAATCGTGCGACACTAGACTGCATTCGTGCTGTTCGTGAACCAAGTGTACACGCCACAGTATATACAGTGAAGTAAATAAGTGCGCGCGCGTGCGAGTGCAGCCCTTTCTCGCACGCGCGGCGAGCATAGAGAGCATTGAGCGAGGTCAAACTCTCATTGGTTTTCTTTTGGATCTGGGCTAAGTGAAAATCCGGTTGGATAGAAACATGAGACGAGCACGTAACACTAAAGGATCAATGAAAAAAAATCTACTTGGAATGTCAGCAGCTCGACTGTAGGGTTAGACGTAAGTCCAGAAGTTCTATCGTTAGTGCAGCAGCAGCTCTCTTGATTTCCCGAATGGAACTATTGAAGCAATTAATCTCGTCTCCGATTTCTACTGATCCATTGTGGGCAGGAATCTCTGATGGTGCGCATTGGAGGACCATCGGGTATTGTCATTGGTCGGGATTAGCTGATTCGGTCCGTTCGTTAGAAACATTCCATAAGCGATCTATACAGCGCAGGTTCTCTACAGTGATCGCCCAAAACGTTTATGTCGTGAACGTAGAAAGACCTTGCCCGGCTCCCGGGGAAGACTCCGATCTCCCCCAATACCATATAACCAGTATTCCCATTCGCGACTGTCGTCGTTTGTTCGCTCCTTTATATTATTATCGCGTTAGTCACTGCCTGGCTGTTTCACATCCAATAAAACTTTACCCATTGAATTTTCCTCCTTTCTTTGTTCCCCTTGATAGATTCAGGAATTTATAACGTAAGTATTATTCTGTCCCTTGGTGACATTTTCTCCTTTCACGTCTAAAGTCAATGGTTTGTATTCATGCCTTACTTTTGAGTTTAAAATGATTCCGAGCCTACACCGTAATTGTTAAAATGAAACCCCCTTTAATTTGCAAGGAATAAGATGGCAAATATGATACAGAACAAAGTCTTCTTACGCAAAGTGGCTATATACGACGGCGGGAAAATAGCTTTAACTAAAGAAAATGGTACGGCGAAAAACTAGGGAGCACCTGTTGGATTCTTCCACACCCCGTAAAATATAAATATGATTATGATAACGTACTGCCACGGTGAGGGGTTGGACTTTGGGAGGGGAAAGATACGAGAGGCAAGCCACTGGGGTTGGTGCTATGCTGGGAGCTATAACGTTTCCTGCTCTAGCTGCCACGCATCAGGATGAGGACCTTCATACACGCCCACCCTTTTCAGCTCGACACACTCTGGATGCCGCACAGTACGTGTTGAATGAAACGAACATTCGTTCACGTCACACTACGGCTAGAAGCTTCAAGTACAAACCGTCTGGTCCGTTATGAGCTCCCAGTACAGTCCATGAAAATTACACCCTTCCAACTCTTGGAGAGACTCGAGAATCCAATTTCTCCAATTAATTTTAATCAGTCACGCGGCTCTTAACCTCACACTCTTTTCTTACGCACGCATCGATGATGATTTTTAATAGCCATACTAGACATCAGGGCAATTCAAAGTGTGTATATGGTGTAGGGATCAGGCTCCTCACTGATTTATATTCGTTTCAGTAACCCGCTCCCGCCAGTCAAGATGCGGGATTGATTTTTCAATCGGTCTTAAGAGACCGCAGTGTGGTGGGCGTCTGTAAATCCACTGACTGCGGAGGTGGAATAATCGGATCTATTCGGTGAAGTTTGTGTGTAGGGCCGGGTGCTATCTCGAGAAATCCCTGCTCTAGCTGAGCCTCTATCGCTGTAATATTCTTGTCGTTGTGCTCCCCTTTTGAACACGGAAAAGTAAATACGTCAAGGGAATAGTAATACAGATTCGATACAACACGTTGTGAAGCTGACTTTTTTTTAAAGAATATAGCCGATATATAACCCTCAGCATGAAGATGCTCGCGGTTTAGAACATTGTTGTAATCCGGTCAGCTTCACTATGCGAAATTAAATATTCACTATAAATATATCTTACTACCATAAGCAAGTCCGATGCACAACTACATTTATGCACGCGACTATCTATTTATGTGTTGAATGTATTTTCCATTTGAATATGTTACACGGATATCTTATATGGGGATCTCTTATAGAGCTACGGGACGCAGTGTCTATACATACCATGGCATCCCTTCTATTCCTCTGCCAGCCTCTCCATAGTGTATGCACAGAGCTCGAACTTTTTTCTGAAGCCAGTTTTACAATCTTTCTCTCTCTCACTCGCATTCGTACTGTCGAACTTTATCTGGCCTTGCCCCCTTCTCGCTCTCTACCCTTTTTGCTCGTTCACCCTTCCTCTCGACCGCTTCTCTTCTCTTCGTTTTCCTCGATTCGGACGAACGACCGGACACACAGAGATTTACGAGTTACCTACGGTTCGGTCGTTCCATCCCCCAGCTATCGTTCCTGTCGCTCTATACTCCTGTAACCCCTGCTGCCGGCACTGCTGTTGCTGCTCCTACAGTGCCAGAGCACATGCATTCTCTCTCACTCTCGATATATTTACTGTATAACGATACATCGACGCGAAGTAGATTTATAGGCCGGCGCCTGCCACACACGGTATCTCATCGCAAAAGCAACTCAAATGGAGCGCTGCGCTGTGCTTTGAAATTATTAACGAAATACATATACATTATTCACGTGTATCGAAGGCGGCAATATGTATATTTGTGTTGTAACAGTATCCTACGAACATCGGTCGAGAATGTAGCTTGAGTACAATTGCAATTATACTTGCGTTATGATTGCACCGACCGACTGCGGATGTTGATGCATCCGGCGTATATCGAATAGCTGTCTCGAGCGAAATTTGTAATTCGGAGTAAATGTGTTAATTACATTGATATGTTTTGTTGGCTTAGGAGAAAAAAATGGAGTAATGTAATAATGTCAGTTCCCATGTAGAAATCAGTCTGGGCGTCCCAGTTTGAAACTCGATCCTGGTCGGGATTGGCTCGGGTCTCCATAAATAGGTTATCCATGTTGGAATCCGAATAGATCCCAAATAGATATCCGGTTACGCACGCGATGACGAGTTTATCATCGATTAGGATTTCCTAGGGTTACCCTAAGAGAGCCGTCCAATTCAAAATAGGGATGGATTCTGGATCGGGACCCAATTCTGAACGACGAACTGTATTACCGTGCATCGGGATTTGTTAGGGTTACCCTAAAAGGGGTTCTACTTGGATTCTGAAAAGAATTCGGATCGTCTTCCCATTACTCAACGACTTGTGCGGAACTACTTTTACTTCACCCTTTATACAGTAAAATGTTACACGTACGAAAAACTTTTCCTTAACTCGCGTGATTGTAATAACGTGTGCGGTTCATGCGTCCCCAGATGCGTTCTCGTCGCTGCCCATGCAGAAATTTGGACAGGGATCCAGCTGGAATCAGCTTGGTATTCCTATCTTTCGACAAAGATCCAGGTGGATCCAGCCTAGTATGCCCGTCTAACGGCTAGAATCCAGTCAGCCATCGGATCGGATCCCAGTCCGAGATCCCGATCGGAATCTAGTTTCCGCGCATTACATCCCATGTCTGGAATCCGATCCGATGACCGACTGGAATCCGACCGGAAGATGGAAATACCAGGCAGGATCCAGCTGGATCCTTGCCGAAATTTCTGCATGGGTTGTTCAACGTATTATATTAGAATATAGTGTTTTAATAAAGAACACAAATTATATTATCGACATTCTTGTTGTCTTCGGAACTAAAAATAGTACAGAAATTACAGTTGTAATTTGAAGACGTAAATTTCACTACTTTTTTATCTGACTTCAACACCCATATTTATTTTGCTGCGAACATCATGGATGGGTCATAGAAATAGCTGTTGAAGAATTTACGACTTTTATGTTCACCTTATGTTCATCGGGTGACTTCTGATTGCGACGTGATGGATTTTCTGCACAGTGCGTGTGCAGTGGTAAAAGTAAATAAGAGCCAAAACCTGGTACGGAAGACGAAATAGAACTTTGTATCATGGAAATGTGAAAGACGCAGCAGCAGGTGCACGAGCAGAATGTATAGCACTGGAGAAATATATTCGCGGGAGCTCCCGGGAAATCTCCAAACGTGAAACGAGATTCGAAGCGCAATCCTCGCGAATATACTTGAGCATCGTACACTTGCTATCTACCAGATTATACAGTACGTTGATTTTCTTTTTTTTTGTGAACACGACGCGAGAAAATGCACAATGAAGTCGTGTGAAGCCTGCATGGAAAGAAATGTTTGGTTGGGGCAACTACGTTTTCGATTTGCTGTACACAATGTCTAAAAAATTAGTCGCCTCAACCATATCAAATAGTAACCTCAACTATTCACGATTAGTTACGTTAACTACTCCAATCGTTGGGACTACCACTCGAATAGTTGGGACTACCACTCGAATAGTTGGGACTACCATTCGAATCGTCGGTATTATCATTCAACTCGTCGGTATTACCATTCGAATCGTTGGTATTACCATTTGAGTTGTAAGGGAAATAGAATAATCGATTGGTTGTGTCAACTCACTTCTTGGTTATGGCAACTAATCTTTTTATTCCGTGTGATAAAGCTACCTGTGTCCCCATAGAATCCAAAAATTATTTTACAATTTTTAGGGATAGGATTCAACACGAGTAATAGCTGTGGCCAGCAATCTGCAATTTCTTCACGATCTTCCACTCATATAGCGATGATATAAAAACGATCGGTGAGCCAACTGTGCCAAATGTTGAGACTCCCGGGATTTCGAAGCTCTCATCTTTCAGGACACACAAACGCACTTTATTTGACGAGGTATTGTGGGGGCTGCCGAAGTGGGGCTCATTCTTTTCCCTTTCTCATCCATCCACTTCTCTTGAGTGATGCCATAACGATTTTGGACGAGCAATTTCGACTCCTGTTTCATCCCGGACAAACGAGAGATAAAGAGAGACGAATGTCGGTTTTGGTTGGTTTCGGCTTGCGGATATCATCGTCAACATTTTTTCTCCTTCAATTCGTACAAGTTTTTTTTATCGTTCTTTTGCTTCTTGAGATGATCAACCGCTACACAATGATTGGACTAAAACATACTGCGCGGTGAGTTGATTGCGTGCGGTAATTTCGTTCGCCAGAAGAAGTGGACTGTGCAGTATGTAATAAAACTAATAGGTTCTTTTTCATCCGCTTACACGCGGATCATGAGTGACTGGGTGAAAAGAAAGAGATATTTGTAGACTGTCAACGAACTCTGAACGTATTGCTCGGTGTACAAGCAAGATTACTTATCTTTTTTCTCCTTCATTGTGAATTAGAGTATGTGATAATGAAGACACTCATTTCTTTAATAACCTGATTATATCAAGACGTAACGTGGGTCGGTTTTTCGAGCGTTTACCTTTAATTTAGTGAGTAGAGGAACCTACACTGAAATAAGAGCGCGTCTATTGTTATCCACTATTCTGACGCCTATCCAAATACAGACGTACGATTAATTTCAAAGACTTGCATTTTATTTATTTACAAAACATCAATAAAAAATATTTCAATTTTGTTGAACAGTAAATATGACGACGGCTTATAAAAAATGTTCTCGCCTCGCCAGGTAGAAAATCGTTTCGCATGAAAACTCCCAGAATCCTTTGACATAGATCGGACATATTATATTTGCCTCGGACAAATAGACTTACGTAGAATTTACTCATCATTTTTCTTCTTAAATTCGATGAGAAAGATTAATAATGAGTAATAATAACTTAATTCCTTATTAACCTGAATATATAAAATCGGAAACAGAATGGGCTTTGCGAGCATGGTTCCTAATTCAATGAGTGACTATTTTTATACTTTCACTTTGCTTTAATTTACTTAGAAACACGTAAGTGAAGATAACAAAAGGATATTAAAAAAATATATATATAAAAAGAGTATTAGAACGGTATAAAATAAACAATATATCGTATTAGTCTAAATCATATTAAAATTACACTGGCATTATAAGTAAATTATATTGAATTATATTTCCTTTTATAGCACTTCCATACTTCAAACTGTTTAAGAAAGCATTGTTTGACTATAATTTGTGTATGATTTACTCCAATACGATCTACTCGTAATACTTTTCATTTTATACCATTCTCATACTCTTTTCATACCTTTTTTGCGCAGGATATAGAAACGTCTAATAAAAAATATCCTTTGTCTCGGTGCAAAATCGTTTTCAACTTTAGGACACGTATTTTATAACGCATGAAAAAATCTGGGATCCTTCGAAATAGATCGTACGTATTATGTTTGCTCCGGAAAAATAAATCTATTTGAAAGTGTATAACCGTAGGCAAGCGGATACGTAATATTCCATTGGAATTCGAGAGGGTAGGAAGGATTGAAGGGTCGTATACCGGAGATTCACTAAAAGAGTAGAAAGAGATCGAAAGTTCTAACAAAGACGTAGCCCTCCACGAAGCCCTCTTTCTCTACATGGCACTCATCTTTGAGTAAAGTGGAGGGGACTACAGGGGGTGTAGACGGCAAAAGAAAAAGAGCGAGAGAGCCTGACTATACGGTGTTCTTGGGGTGAACCACTAGAGAGGGTGCGTTGAATCTTTGGATAATAGTCTGACGCTTGGTTGAGCAAACACTATAATAATAATAATACGCAACGCGGTATCGCATAAAGCAAGTGTGTTGATATTACGAATGATACGAGAAAAAAAATTGACAAGAACGAATCAAGCTTTGTCAGACAAAACTCAAGTGTCATTATTATTATCATTACTACATCATGTACTTCTTTGTGACGCAACCTAATTATCAGAGCGGGGAAAAATATATTTCGCTGAATTAATGGAGATACCAATGAGTCTAATAACAGGTATAATCAGACAAATCTAATTCACCGCATGGGTTACATTGAGTTTAATTGCAACTACTATACTATTAGGCTCGGATGCAAGACGTTGCATTATGTCTTCGATGCAGAGTGCGAAGCACAGGAGCTAATGCAGCTAGATATTGGCTCTAAAACATGGCTTAGTTGTTTATGAGTATAGTCTACATTCATAGGATCGTGATGACCCCGTTAGTTTTCTAATGCGTTGGGCAATGGCTTCATGCGTCTTTTTCTATTTATGCTAATCGCTTCTTCATATCGTCTACAGTCTAATACACAAGTCACATACCGACAGTGAAACGAGTGCTCAGTGATTTCTGAGTGAACGAGAAAGTGCGTAATGGATGGGAATATATATATAGCGCCTCGTGTGTGAACATTCGTCGACTAAAAAATCTATGCTTGAGTCTCTCGGTTAGCTGCACAGCATTGACCACTCACCCAGTCTAGCTCCCATAGTCCGAGTGGTCTCTTGTAGCGCGCGGTTGGATATCGGAGAAAAAAAAATCTTGGAATTCCGACGAGCGTGAAGGGTCGACGCTTGTAATGTAGAATTGCCGGGTGGCTTGGCTGAACGACGGAAGTGCATCTGACCCGCACCATTCTCCAGTGCAACGCATGTACTCATACTTATCGAAATGTAAAATCGTACGATCGAGTAGGGGGAAATATTTGAGAGAACATTTGTATCGTAGCCGTAGATGGAGAACAATTTTAACATGCTCTTCACTATCATCGAGAGGACTAGCAGAAGCATGAACTGAATATTCAGCCCCTGTCAGATCGTATTCGTATTACGATAAAATTATATCAAATACTATCAATCGTGCATTAATATTCATGGACCGAGTCATAAATAATTAATATGCCGTCGCTACCACCATGATGCCGTGGAAATCGGGGAACATACTCGTGACACGAGGCATTGGACTCACGGCAAACATGTGTCACACTCCTATTTTCTATACACTCATCTGCGTGATTGCGAGCTTGCTGGAGGAAATACTCTGTATGATCTCCGCTAATTTGAATTATAACACTAATTGTAAGATTGAAATTGGCAAATTTCTAAATACACTTCGTACAGTTATTCTTTTCCACGATTATAAAAATTTACTGTATTTTTGTCACCGAGAAAAATCATCCCGATTTTCATATTCTTACCGCTAGAAAAATCAGTATTATGAGTTTACTTGAATCAAACACAAGATTTATTTGAATTGAATGAAATTTTCTTGCACTCAAATACAATTTTCCTCCATTATTCCTCTGGGTGTATTAAATTATTCTTGACTTCTGGTCCACATATTTGCAGGTGATAAAGGGGTCACGGTTTAATAACGATTTGAAATGTTTAATTTTAATCTACAGAAATGTAATGATTAACCATAAAAAATATTTATGATAGCTCAGTTATGTTGGTAACGGTGTTTTTAATTAATTTATACGAGTACGATGAACGAGTAGTAATTTTAATCGGTAAAACGACAGGAAGACGTGGAAAGACAAAGTTGAGCTATGAGCTCAGGCAGCTGCATTGAATATTTAATCTTCGACGAGCAGCTACCGTGGAGAACACAATGCATACCAGGAGTATGAAGTATAGAAAGAGACATCCGCGCGTGTCTGAATGCCCTGACCTTTTAGAAGGGTTACCCCGGCCGTTTTCTCTTCACCTACCCCTCGGGGCTAATCCCGGGGTCCATATTTAATAGACGCGGGCGAATCTGGCAGCAATTCGTGAACGAACAAAGCGGAAGGGTAATATGCCTGTCGTAGCGTTTTCGGCTGTTTGGTCGACCACCGTCGGTTCCGCTGGATTTCACCACCCTCGACTTCGCCGTCTGGATCGAAGATCGCGTGAATCATACGACGACTATGCTCCGGGTGCGGAGAGTCGAAAACGCGCGCATCGCGTGTCGAATAAGCCGAGAGTTGATCTGCACGCTGGACAAATTACAGAGATCAAATCTCTGAGAAAGAACGTTTTACCTATGTTATCCAATCCGACATCTTGAATTCGAAACTCTGATTCTTAATACTACTGCAAAACATTTATATACATAAGAAAGAATTTATCAAGAATTATTGCCTCACTTTGATGAATCACGCACAGAAATTGTGGTTTAAGGTAGTCCATGCATCAGATAAGTTGACCGAAGCACTATTTTTGTTTACACGTTAAGAAGAAACTATATAATGTCCCATGTGTTACGTTTTTTAAAATATATTATTGTTTTATTTTTTTCCCGGTCTTCACTTATTATTCGATGACCACAAACTAGATGTTATACATGGCCCGGTACAAATTTATAATGATTTGGTGGTTAGTCGGCTATTGGCGGCCGACTAACCACCAAACCATCATAATATACGGCCACAGCACCACTAACAACAAATTTATAATATTTTATTTATGAAGATTAAACTATTTTCGACCCAATATTCGATGGACCAAATTTTTTCAAATCACAATCAAATTTTTAAAAATAAGTATTTGATTCTGTCACTTGCGAGAAACGCTTTGTTCCTTCGCCATCTAGCGGAGCATTGTACACCAGTGTTTCGTATGATGTCACTAGGTGGCGAACGGACGGAGCGCTTCTCGCAAGTGTTTTGAAGCCTCAGCGTATATATAAGACTGCAAAGCTTTTCTGAGTTCGACTACACGAGGGGTCTAACCTTCGTTGATGTACTAACCAATTAGTGTTAACAATCCTTCAATACTCGTGAAGGGAGCCCACCTATCCTCCACATCCCGATTCTCCACCACATCGATCTGACACATCCAGTCCTCCACCGTTCAGTTCTACACACACCTTTTCCTACACAACCTGTTCCTACACACTGTCTATCCGACACATCCCGATCCGACACAAAGCGATTCTCCACCTTTTTTTTCTCCACATTTTCGATCCTATACCGCCCTGTTTCTCTACATTTCGATTATACACATTCTCTTTCCTATACATCCCGATCCAACACCTTTCGATCCTCCACCGTTCGATCCTCCACATCTCGATTCGACACATTGCCGCGGTCGATAACGATTTGTCAAAAATCTCCCGTTGGTAAGTTACAGATCCATGCAGTTTTGTATGCGAGCAGAGGTTCTCATATGGTTGTCGGCTTCTGCAGGGATTCACCGCGCGCAGTCGCGTAGCAGAAGTCGACAACCATATGAGAACCTCTGCGCGCAAGCAAAACTGCATGGATCTCTAACTTACTAACGGGAGATCTTTGACAAATCGTTATCGACCGCGGCAATGTGTCGAATCGAGATGTGGAGGATCGAAAGGTGTAGGATCGAAAGGTGTAGGATCGGGATGTATAGGTAAGAGAGTGTGTATAATCGAAGTGTGGAGGAAAAGGGCGGTGGAGGATCGAATATGTGGAGATAGTAACGGTGTCGAATCGGGAGGTGTCGAATAGAGATGTATAGGTAAGAGCTTGTGTACAATCGAGATGTGGAGAAAAAGGGCAGTGTCGGACAAGATATGTGGAGAAAGGAATGGTGGAGGATCGGAAGGTGTAGGATCGGGATGTATAGGAAACAGAGTGTGTGTAATCGAAATGTGGAGGAACAGGGCGGTATAGGATCGAAACTGTGGAGAATCGCTTTGTGTCGGATCGGGATGTGTCGGATAGATAGTGTGTAGGAACAGGTTGTGTAGGAAAAAGTGTGTGTAGAACTGAACGGTGGAGGACTGGATGTGTCGGATCGATGTGGTGAAGAATCGGGATGTGGAGGATAGGTGGGGTCCCCTCGTGAATATCTTTTTTGATATAGATTCATTTCATTTTCAATGAAAATGAAAAGAATCTCGCTGGGCGAGATTCTGATGTAGATTCTTTTCATTTTCACTAAAGAATCTCGGTAAGAAGCTGAGCGAGATTCCCAGATAGATTTTTTAAAAATCTGCGATCGGCGCGCAACCGCAATTCTCGCTGAGAATCTCGGGGAGAATCCCGGCGAGAATCTTGCTAAAAATCTCGGCCAGATTCTTTTTTTTTACGCGGACTACAATCAAAAAGAAAGGGTTTAAAGTATATTTAAACTTTGCACACGCAATAATTGGTTCTCAAGGATCCACATATTGTCAGCTCATACGGTTTCGTAACTGGTAGCATAAGTTCAAGGACTACCTTAAATGCACTTACATAAATTTGGGGATAAGATGATGTTCATATATTTTAAAAGTGATGTCGGAATATCTATAATAATACAATAGAACGTGAAGTAGAATACGATGTGAAGAAGTGTAAACTTTCAGATGTGCTAACATTGAGAATCGAGGCTGTTCTGTAACGACAGATAAAGTTTTCGACGAATTCTCGAATTAATTACTTTTCGAAAGATATACTAACGGGAGCTTTTTCAAGCGTACTCCCGGAATCACCAACTCCCTAAAGATCAGCAAAGAACGAAGGCAGGCCTACACAGCGCTCGTATAATTGCCTCCGTAGCGATTCTACAGGCGAAATTTAATTGCCGGGAATATCGATCGATGAAAATATAACAATCGGTGAGCTTGAATCTCGTTTCAGCGTTAAATATTCGTACCGATAATTGCTTTTCAATATCGAATCCCACAGAGGCAAGTTTAAATAAGACGACAATCATGCACGTCGATAACGATTCATTGCATTTTGTAATTTCATTGCATTCCTCGCTGATCTCCACGGGGCGGTCAGAGTTTTATTATGCAATGCACATGCATGAAAATATAATTTTTGTAACCAATAAGAAAGTATTAATCTTGTCGAAAAAATGCCGACCGGACAATTAGGGTAAAGGGCATTTTAGATTAAAGCCGCATGGAGAAAAGAATTTTATTCGGCAAGTAAATCTTTTTTTCTAATAAGCGACATTAGGCGTTTTTTGCTGCTTGGTTAACAATTTATTTTTCTAAGCTACGAATTTTTGTTGCTAAGCCATGCAAATAACGCATGCGATCAATATATTATCTAAAGATTCACTGGCCCACCAAATATTCCACTGATATAGTGACAGCATACGTTATGCAAACAATAACAATGACTCCGGGGGGGGGGGCTAAATTATCTTGTATACATTAATTTTGATGAGGTCAACAGGAAAGTTAAAATAATTTTATGTAAAACCTTCAAAACGAAATATAATACAGCGACGAAAATTTTGGTTTTTCAAAAGCCGGTCAATTCAGCAGGTAAAAATATTTGGAGTGAATAAAAAGGTTGTTCTGCTTACGATAAATGTATATGCTGTGTTTCAGTTGACCGGATGTGTTTTGTTATTTTATACATAGGCATTTATATCCTAACAAAAAACTAGGTTCGTTCAATTTTATATTTTATATAAACATACATTTTTATGCATGGTATATGAATTCATTTTGCAATATACACACGCGGTTTTACTCAAACATTATGCAAAACGGCTTTTTTTTTACTATAAAAATATATGTTTTCACGAAAAGTTATGATGCGTGCATTTTGTAGAGATCGCGATTGGAGCATGAGGGTTCACAAAAAAAAAAAATTCATATTGCAAACTTTCTGCACCGGCAACATATTGGAGTTAGAGAATTTTTAATTATCATTGTTCCCAACGAACAAAGCAGATGGGTTTTTCTGCAATAGTGGTTTTTTTGCTACGTTGTCGATGTTCTTCACATTTTCCGAGTAAAACAATGGTTCTCGTGACCAAGAGTACGAGTCAATGAATCTGTGAAGCACTCTGATCCACACAGACCGATTTCGATATTGACGTTTAAAACGGGGAACTCGCGGCAGATAATCTATTGCTAGCATAGAGCTTTAATTAAACGTACCAATTTACAATCAGATCCGGATCCGATAGCGCTTCGCTGCTTTTTCTCCCAAAGGGCCAGAAATAGACAATCATTTCCATTTCGAACGAACCTAACCCTTATAACATACGCGACGAAGCTAGGTACGCCTGCGAGAGTCTGATTGGACATACACAAACGGTATAATGAATAATTATGGTTTAGGTTTTCTTGTTATAGTTGGGAACGTTATCGATGCTACCATCGTACACGCCTTTTAATCGCTTCGTTCAGTCTTATAAGCAGTCGCAGTCACAACCCAATGAGGACCTGATCTTCATAAGAGTGTTTTTCTCGAGGGGCCATTCACTTCCCATTTGGGTGCACACAAGATTTCAATGAGTATCTGATTTCATGCGATTTCTTGTATGATTTCAGTGATTTCAAAAACTTTGTGATTTTACAAAACTAATATATTTTCGGGTGATTTCATAAGATCTTAATTTTTTCGAATTATGATTTCATACCAGTGGAAATCAGTAATAAATCGCTTCCATTTTCGGAAAACTCAATAGAAAATTACTTTTGCAGAGGACTCAATATGGCGTCATAAAAAAAACACTTGAAGTTTATAAATGGCTTTTTATTTTCTTAAAGTTAACATCATTTATAGTCAAACCTTTTGTCGTTATGTCCAGAGGAGAAATAGTATATGGTATTGGAATCAAATAACGGTCAGTGATGAAGACCGTTTGCGGGCTTCATCGTTCAACGAAATTATCAACAACCACTACTCTATACTGGGTATTGGTTAAAAACTGGAATTTATTTAATTTGGAGAATTGATATGATTTCAATGTGATATCGATTTCGCGAATTCATATGATTGTAATGTGATTCCAATTTCGTGCATTCATATGATTTCAATGTGTTTTCGAAGGAAAACCTAAATCAATGATTTCCAGGCGATTCCTTACGATTTGGTACTTGATTTCATACGAGATGTTTCAGTGATTTCCCTAGTGAATGGCCCCTCGGTTTTTCTAACACATATTTTCATTAATATACAGATTGACCACGCTGGGGTATTGGGGTCGCTGGGGCGAGCTCGCAGGTGCATTTTTTTTGTGTATGCGTAAGCGGAGTCGAGAATAGCAAGCATATAACCTAAATTTAGTGAACCAACAGTGACTAACAGGAAACATATTTGCAACAAGTGATTTGCTTACGAAAAAAAGAATTCCACTTATGAAGATTTTTCTCTTTTTGAGCTTGCCCGAAATATTTTTTTTATCAAGATAAAAGTTTTCGCGTATGTAACTGCAGATTTTTTTTTTCTTGCATATTTTATATTTTAGTTATTAGGATGTATTACTTGAGTGATCGGCAATTGAAATGCAGATTACTCAAGCATTCCGCGTATTTTTTGACTGATATTCAATTTGTCAAAATGATATTGAATTAAAAGTACCATAATCCAGTCTAGCATTTTTTTTAACTCGATGGTTAACGAAACTTCAGTATCGCAGCATTTTATTAATTTCTGATGACTATGATTTCACGTTCGAAATAGTTTAGAACACGTTTCAGTATAAAAGTCATTAATTTTACCTAAAATATTGAAAATATATTATTAATTTCAACGGTATATCGATCAAGTTTTTTTCTTAATTTAATTCCTCTTTCGCTATTTCTGTGATGTATGCGGTGTTGCGTAATCTATGTAGAGTTCTGAGATAGAGCGAGAGCAAAGTTTGACAACCACCGAGAGTCTGACTAATGTTCTCTCCTCAAAGCAGAAACTTTAGCGGGCGAACCACCAGTCCGTCGAGCCTTTGCGAAACTTCTAGTCAAGTTTGGCCCGCCGTCATCGCGTAGCAACCGTGGAGAGGCTTGTCGCGATAATAACGTACGAATTATTGCCCGTGTCTCGACGTCTGAGATGCCTTACCGAGCGAATTCCTAAGAATCCATATCGAAACTCCTGCTGGGTAAGTAACATACGAATTTTACGAATAAAGAAGAACCATCCTAAAGCTGATAGCACCAGAGATGCCAGCAATAAAGTTTTAGCTACGTGTTTAATTAACGTGGGTTGACAGAATTTCGGCAAAACGACGAGGATTTACAGTAAGGACAAAGTATTGGTGTTCTGCTGAGAAAGCCAATTACGGAATATCCTTAACACTACGTGGAAAATCGTCGGCTTCATCAAAGTAATCTGCACTTCTATCATCAAGTGGCGTCTGCGGCACAATTAAGCAGCATTTGATACAATAAGTACGATATCAAAAAAAGTAATGGACTATCTTGAGTATAGATTACATTTTATCAGTGACTGTTCTTCTGTCAGGAAACGCGATTCATTTTTGTAAGAAGTTCTATAGAAGAAGTTGTTTTCATGACATTTTTTTTTGTTGAGAATTCCATGTCGAGACACTCGAAATGGTCCTAAATGTCGAGAAAAGTGCTCTAAAAAAAATGTCCGTATGTGTGTGTGTGAGTGTCAGTGTATGTATGGGGCATTCCACCCCGTTTCGACTTGGATTTGACCTCGACCTCTCCGATTTGGCCCATTATTTTTTACAGGCTTAGTTGGATCCTCAACTGCACAATTTTTTTTTTGGTCCATTTTTTTAAATATATTTTTAAAGTGACATGGAAAACCCCATAATTTAAAAATCTGATAAAATTCTGAAAAATACTTTGTTCAATAACAGAATTATCTAGCTTATAGTCAAAGTGGGGAAGATTTTCCTTTTTACAGTTTTTAAGCTTTTTTATTTTTAAAAATTATTAAAAAATAGAAAAAAATAATTAATCTACTACAGGCGATTGGTCAAATGTTTATTTACGTAAAACCGAATTTTTCAGCATTTTTTCAGATTTTTAGGAAATTGTTCAGATTTTTCCGAACCATGCAAATTTTTTTTTAATATTTTTTTTAAGTGACAAAAAAAACCCCATAATTTAAATATCTGATAATATTCTGAAAAATACTTTATTCAATAACAAAATTATCTAGCTTATAGTCAAAGTGGGGAAGATTTTTCTTCGTATAGTTTAAAAACTATGAAAAATAATGAGCCACATCGGAAAGGTCGAGGTCAAATCCAGGTCGAAACGGGGTGGAATGCCCCGTATACAACTTAAAAAATTCAATCGCCATAACTGATGAAGAATGTTATTCAGTGATATTTTATCAGTCCAAGTGACTATTTTCGTAGTTACATTAACTCTCTTTACTGTTAATGTAACTACGAAAATAGTCACTTGGACTAATAAAATATAATTGTCACTGTATAGTTACCAGAATCATGCAAATTTCTCTCAGTGTATCGAGCTGGAATTTGGTACACAAGTGAAGCGCCATCTCCTCTTTGATTGTTGTAGTTTTTGACAAATTGTATACAGAAATTTCGATTTTATGTTTTTTTTATTAAAAAAAAGGGCGCACTAACTTTCGTAAAATTTAGTATTTTTAGCTAAACAGTTCTTTATAGGGGCAGGTGCACTCAATGTTATTTGGTACTGAATTTGGATCGAATCGGCAAGGTGGTTCAGATTTTATGGACTTTTAAATTTAAAAAAAAAATTGGAATTATAGCCCGTTCGTTAGCAAAACTTGAAATAACGAACACAAATTTTATACATAAATGAAAATATATTCAGCCATTATATATAAATAATTTAGTGACGAACGGTATGAAACTTTCAATTTTATGGAATATTGAATTATTTAAAAAATATGTACGTTATCACATTTGCTTTCGGAAACGCTGTAATAATAACGTAATAACGGAATAACGAAATAGAAAATGCGAATTCACAATATGTTTATTTATCTATTTAAAACAAGAATGCAAAGTAGAACCTTCGACATGGCTTCCTCACTATTTTTCGCTTTTTACAAAGCTTTCATTAGCATACTGGGTGGGGATCAAAATAGCGAATGGCTAAAATAGCAAATTTCAAAATAAGTAATGTCTAAATATAGAATCGCCATCATTATGAAATTTGCTATTTTAGCCATTCGCTATTTTGACCATTCACCATTTTGATTGCATTTTAATAAGACTGGAGGTCAAAATAGCGAATGATCAAAATAGCGAATGGCGAAAATAGCCAATTTCATAATGATGGCCATTCTATATTTAGACGTCCCATATTTTGAAATTCGCTATTTTAGCCATTCACTATTTTGGTCATTTGCTATTTTGACCACCACCCAGCATACTTCCTCATAGAGGTAGCTTTGTAAACGGCGAAAAAGAATGAGGAAGCAATATGCGAGGTTCTAGTTTGCATCGTTGTTTTCCAATTGATTATCAATTGTCTTAATAATTTATAAGATTAACTACAGCCTGTTGAAGGGCAGGTTCAATCAAACGTCGCTACCAATACACTGTAATATGCCAGCACAATGTTATATTCATGTAGTACATATATATGTGAGCCATGAGCTGTGCCCACGTCACACGTGGGAGTTGTGCTCGCGTTATCGGGTGTAAACTAGGCTACACTCGGGCAAACATGTCCATTACGGGGAAACTCTGTGCACGACGTTTGCTTTGGCGTCTTTTGAACTAGATATATAGTCGAGGGCGGAGTACGCGCGCGAGGCTGTGAATACACGAGGGACTGCTTCAAGGCATCGTACACGACATCTCCAGGTGCGTTTGGGAATATACCTACACGTTATACGACGTGTGAAGGGTCTTGTCGGCGAACAGACAGCTCGTGCCATTCATCGAAACTTTTGCTCCGTTTGCTAAAGCAACACTAGTTCTGCTGGTAAGTATGTACCAGGAAATGCCGACACCAGGAATATCTCTTTGACGATAATTCTTACGCAATCACTGCAGTAACATCCAGAAGGCTACGGAATCTCACCTGAAACAGAACAAAAAACGTACGATTTAAAAAAAATAAAAATCTACTTCCACTAAAGGAGTATTTAAAATTTAGTCAAATGTTAAGTTTCACAACGAAATTTATGTAACGAATTAGTTCCATTTCAGACAAACCCTTAAAATTTTATTGAGGTGAACAATATTTTTTTTCGTTCCTTCGACGAGTCAATATCGTGGAACGGACAATAATAAAACTATCCTCATGGTGGTTCAGGACCAGTTTCGGCGATAATAGAGGATAAACAATTTTTTGGCGATAATAGAGGAAAAATAATTATTTGGCCCATAAATCAGAAAATAACGAAATTTGCAATAGAGCATTGATGTATGTTCAGTAAGATTCGCATAGCTATACAGTTTAATGTGATCACCAATAGATAATACTACAACAATAAATGTCACGATGTGACAAAATGAAGATCTCGCTTAAGACTTGCAGAAGCATTAAAGTCATATGCATGTTCCTGAAGTAACATGACTAGGTCAATCGATCTACAGCAATACCTATAGAACTGGCCATTGTTCTCGGGGTTTATTACGAGCTCCGTAAACACCGGCGTAATGTCAGCTCGTAATATAATATCGTTGGTAGTTGGCCACGATTCATTAACTGCCCAATTGAGAGCAAATGATTATGAGCGAATGACCGAGTATAGTGAGATTCTATTTTGTATATATAGGCAAAAGCTTGTGAACGGGTGCATGAGCGGAGGTAAAGCCAAAACGGAAGGAAGACGAACGAATGCGCGGAAGAAGCTAAATTAAAATCTCATTAAAATTCAAATCACGAGAGGTCGAATCGCTTGTGCGAGCGATCGACGGGTGTATGCTTATTTTTGTTATATTTCGGTTCGCAGAATTCATTCGAATATTATCTATATACCGAATATGCGAAGCGGCAGACAATCCGATTAGTGGCAATGCAATAAACGAACCAAAAAAAGTATACATCAATAATCAATGAGCTATTATGCGATATTGATCATTAATAATATTTGTTGTACACTAGATTCGAAATATTCTTGAATTATACATGATATAATCGATACACATTCTCTAAATAATTAATAAAATTAGTTTGCATATAAACAGAAACGAAAATTCTCATCGTCAAGGTTTTTGGCTTTTTCATTATGCAATATGAGGAGAAACAAATTAGTTTCAAAATGGCATGAAAAGAAAAAATAGTCTAATGATTTTCTTAGGATGCTAAAAATATTCTACTATATTGCAATATAATAGGAAATTAAAAAAAAAATATTAATATTAAACGAGACATAAAATAAATAATCAAGTAAACGAATATATTTAATATTCCAATGACAAAGCATTCAAAATAGTTTTCCAAATAAATATATGTGCCTAATTATTGTGCGGAATAAAAGACTTCAATGCATTTGCACTAATAATAAATAATTGAAGGGATTTATTCTTTTACATTAAATCATAATTTTCAGTTGGTTTAATAATCCTTCGTTATTCAATCAGAAGAGTACTTAAATATTTTCTCATTCAAATGGTTCCCATCGCTATTGTGAGTGGGACGTAGCGCCATGAGTTCATTTCCCGGCAGGTATTATTCACAATAAGGATTTTATTCACGGCCACAAACTCGTACACGATTTCACGTATAATGTACGTGCACCACATATGTAGACGGGCATGAATGCACCGTTTCAATTCTGACATAACTCCGTTTGGGCGAAGCCGTGCGAGCAAGTCGAGAAATGCATGCCGCAACAGGGGGGCTTGGCTGATTCTGAACAGAGAGCAGAGGGCAGAGGCAATACTCGTGGTACTCGTGGCGTCTCCCTTGGCGAGCACGGCATGGCACAACTAGCACCGGGTAGTCCTATATGCATTTCCACTGTACGCACTGCATAACGTAATGCAAGGACGCATATTGTCGCGGCTGCGTCCATTGATCACCGGACGCTGTCGAGCCTTCTATGCGACGTCCTACTACGCGATGTATGGACGTACGTGTGTAGCGCACGGGCGAACGTAACGCCATGAGGCTTCACCGCACACGTTGCCACGTAAATAGACTCGCTTACACCGCTCACCGACCAGTTTCGCCGAGTGCGTTTCTCGCGCGCCTCGCGACGACGACGACGATGACGACAACCAGGACTCTCGCGGGATATATCAATGGCAGCGAAATCCAAAGCTCTCCAACTGGAACGCCGCCGACACATTTTGCGATCATGAACCATAACGTGTTCAACTATAACGCGCATTGTGTACCTTTGCACATGTTCATTAGGGCTGTTCAAAAAAACATAATTTATTTATAATTGGTTGCTCCTGAAACGCTGTATTGATTATCACAAAAAAATGTTTTCGCGAAAACTGGGCGTTGTGCGATGATATTAAGTACTGCCGCATCAAGGCCAAAATTCATTAAAAACGGCGATTTTTGGAATTTTTTTTGTCGTCTTAAAGCGCTCATGGAGATTGTGGTTGATTTTAATAGACTATCAAATTGTGTAAAGCCAAAAACATGGTCGATAATATTTAGTACTGCCGCATCGACATTGAAGTTAACAAAATAAAAAATGAAATTCTATAAAACATTGAAATATTCATCTGCTCATCGACTATTTCGCGCGTTTTCAAATTACAAAATGGCTCATGAAATGGGAGTCCTGTATGATCAAATTTAATACTGCCGCATCGATATCGCAGTTTCCCAAAATTCGAAAATCGCTTATCATCATCATGATTATGATCATACATGACTCCCGTTTCAAGAGCCATTTTTTCATTTGAAATCGCACGAAATAGTCGACGAGCAGACGGATATTTCAATGTTTTAAAGGATTTAATTTTTTGTTTTTGTTAACTTCAATGTCGATGCGGCAGTACTAAACATTATCGAACATGTTTC
This sequence comes from Ephialtes manifestator, assembly GCA_963970395.1. Taxonomy (NCBI): domain Eukaryota; kingdom Metazoa; phylum Arthropoda; class Insecta; order Hymenoptera; family Ichneumonidae; genus Ephialtes; species Ephialtes manifestator. Next base: position 15,922,918 of record OZ019976.1, read on the forward strand.
TGCCTTTACACAATTTCATAGTCTATCGAAAGCAACCACAATCTCCATAAGCGCTTCACGACGTCAAAAAAAAAATTTCTAAAAATCGCCGCTTTTCATGAATTTTGGCCTTGATGCGGCAGTACTTAATATCATCGCACAACTCCCAGCTTTCGCAAAAACATTTTTCTTGTGATAATCAATACAGCATTTCAGGAGCAACCGATTATAAGAAAATTATGTTTTTTTAAACAGCCCTAATGTTCATTGAGACAATTCGACATCCTTGTGAAGGATGTTCATGTACACGAGGTGTTATAGATTTTATCTATAATTGATCTCTTGTAAAGCTTGTATGGAGTGAAAACCAAATCGATATTTTTTGCTTCCTCATAGAGAAAGCTTTGTTTTCATGAAAAAAAAATTTCGAGATTTTTATGTCGGATTACTCAGAATGGTCTAAAACGTCGAGAAAAGTGGTTTAGAAAAAAATTTCCAGATGGATTGATGGATGAATGTATGTGTGTGTGCGTGTGTCAACGGCTTTAACAAGCATGCTGAAATTTGATACACTAGTAGAGCAGCAACGCCTCGCTCTATGTATTATACTTTGAACAAATAGATTTTGTCCACAGAAGCTTTTGTTTGTATTTGGCGGATAAGGTTTGGTCAATTTCTGGTTTCACAAAAAAAAAGTAGGTAATTAGTGTGTTAAACAAGATATTAACGAAGAATTTTCTGTTATATTATTAAAAGTCTTGTGCTGACATGTGTGTAAAAACTAAACTTTTTATTGAAAGTACAACAAATTTCAATTTAGTTTTTACTGTGTTCTCGTGAAAATCCAACTCCGAAAGACCATTTTTTTTAGAAGCTTCCATCCAGTTCTGTTGACTAGATTTTAATGACTACATCGCAGTGTCGGTAAATTATTTGCGATTGACGTGTCTATTAATTTACCCAAATTTTGCATGGCAAACGTGTATAGCGCCTGATTATAATTTTCATTTATTTTTTAACCACTGGTTGGTTGTGGCAATATTTATATATTTGTACCAATCTCCGCCCCGGATAACGCCGAAAGTGAAGTGGAAAGCAGAAAGTGTATAGGTAACGGTACTTTTCGTGCTTATGCAGGCCCGACTTCGTCGACCATGCCGGTAGGTATCATTAGTATCGATTACCCCTCGGCGTATTGGGTCAAAACCGCAGAAGAAGTTTTCCAGCGGCCAGCGGGTTAGCGTGATATTGGATAATAAAATCGTTTCGCGTCGGGCTTCTGTTTGGTTTCACTAAAAAGCCTGGCCGATATGCATTTTTGGTTTTGCAGCGGGGGTGAGAGAGTGAAGGAGAGTCCCCGGTCCACCCGCGTTCTCTCAGTCAACTTCCCACCCTTTCGCCAGCTTCCGAATAAAAACAATCGGGGCGACCCGATAAATTGTCGTTCGTAAAATACCCTGTTGGGCGTTACCGTGCTCACCCACACGTACATACCACGTATATACACCGCAGCTGCATGCAGCCTCGCGGTGCAGTGTGCGCTACCGTGAGCCCGCACAATATTTATCGCCGCAAATCGAATAATGCGCGTGCCGAACAAAAACAGCGGCCACATATAGCGCTGTGAGCAAGGTAACCGGGTTGGATTTTTCGCGAATTAGCCGCACGGTCGCGATATACCATACACTATACTGCAAAGACCTATGGCCCCCGGTTCACTTTTATATTAGTACAAAATTTGATCGAGTGCCCGAGTGAGAGAGAGATAAAGCGACCCAGCGGGATTTCCACGGCTTAACGCAATGTACGCCACCACATTGGTGGTGGACCAAAAATTGTACCGAACGGTTTTCCAGGCCGGCAGCCATTATCCAATATATATCCTCCTGTGACAAATCCATCATTATACATTATTAACGATCGCGAAGAGCAGAAAATATCATATTTAATTCGAACTGTAAACAGTCGTTAATACGTGATGGATTTTCAAAACACACGACTGAAGTAACAATTCATTCATTTTGAAAATCATTATTATTCAGACGAGTATAGTGCATCATGTCAATTTATGGTATGCTTTAGCGTTAACGGATGTAAAATTCATCAATCGTACGCGAATTTTAATTTACGCCGATACATTATCTGCGCCGTTATGAATGTAAGTGAGATAACGTTATGGGCGATCATGGTAGCGCAAATGAGAGCGATCAAAGCGGGCAGCTCATTTCCTTAAGCCCTAGAAAGTGCACCCCGTTCAACATCGAACTATTCATTAATACGTTCTTTGACGCAACAACATGATATTCATAATTTTCTTAACAGATTCCGATTTGCATCTGTTAATATCCCGTGTAGAAAAATAGTTGGGGCTCTGACATGGCCCTTTCTAGTTTGCCCCAGTTCTATTAGGGGCTCCACTAGGCTAGTCACGCTTGAAGTACGGGGCCTTTAGAGCCTCAATATGGGCGACCCTAGTGAGGGTTACACATTTAAGCCTGATTAGGCCCCGAAGTTTGTCGTGGCCGCCTCTGTTGAGCCTAGTACATGGAAAAAAAAGATTAGTTGCCATAACCAAGAAATGAGTTGACACAACCAATCGATTATTCTATTTCCCTAGCAACTCAAATGGTAATACTAACGATTCGAATGGTGATACCGACGATTCGAATGATAATACCGACGATTCGAATGGTAGTCCCAACTATTCGAGTGGTAGTCCCAACGATTGGATTAGTTAACCTAACTAATCCAATCGAAAACTAATCGTGAATAGTTGAGGTTACTATTCGATATGGTTGAGGCAACTCATTTTTTAGACATTGTGTACAGCAAATCGGAAACGTAGTTGTCATAACCAAACATTTCTTTCCGTGTACACAGAAAAAAGGCTTGGTTGGAACAGCCAAGTGCTATGGTTATATATGCGCCAAACGATTAAATTGGTTAGACCAACCAAGTAATTTGTTAGGCTACCAATTTCTTGGTTGGTCTAACCAAGTCACTTGGTTAGCTTACCAATTTTTTGGTTGGTCTAACCAAGTGACTTGGTTAGCTAACCAATTTTTTGGTTGGTCTAACCAAGTGACTTGGTTCGACCAACCAAAAAATTGGTAGCCTAACCAAGTGACTTGGTTAGACCAACCAAAAAATTGGTAGCCTAACCAATTACTTGGTTGATCGAACCAATTAATCGGCTGGCTCATATATAACCATAGCACTTGGTTGTTTCAACCAAGCCTTTCTTTCCGTGTAGGGTTCTAGAGTAGATTCCCTATTGTGAATGCCACGTTTATACCTAAAAAGGCCCATTATTTAATCGCGGCTGCCCGAACTAATTTCTTCACGGGATAGTATGAGCTTCAGGCGTTATAAAACTGCGTTAGACAGCTGTTAAATGCTTATCGAAAAACGAAGTTTATTCTAGCCGTGTGTGCATCGTCCCTTGGCGGATATTTTATTTAACGCGTTGTAATCTGAATCTGCAAATCCGGTATGGGCTTCAGGCGTTATAAATTTATATTATGGAGATATTACGTGGTTATCGAAAAACGAAGTTAAATCTAGTCGTCGGTACATCGCAATATGTGTAGAACGAAAATGTTCTTCCATCGTACTTCATCCATCGGTGCTCGGCTTTCGGCGAGTATTACTCGAGAAAGCTTGTATAACTTTCTATCGAATCGCAGTTTTTCGCTCGTCAGTCGTGAGTTGAATCCCGCGGAAAATCCCTTCGCCGTTATGTCCTCTTCGCGCGATGATGACGACGTCATAACCAGCTTACCACGTGCATACATATACTACGAACGAGAGTTTAACGGTGCGCACGAAAACGTTTCCAGCCGAGTAACGCAAGCTAACGAATTCAACAAAGTATACGTCGAGAAAGAGGACAAAAAAACGTATGTTGGTAAGAAGTAAGAGAAAGAGGAAATAACGTGGAGAGTTAAGCTTGCGTCGGGAAAGAAAGAACGAAAGTCAGTGAAGAAACGTAGGGCTCTGAATTCGGAGTGCTTGAAGGGACGCGCGCCGCTTCCACTTCACGTTTTCACGTCATCCGTGAAGCGGGCTCTGAAAACGAAGCGAGTCATGTCGTTAGCATGCTTCAGCACTGGCCGGATGTCAATCTTGCAGATTTTGCATTCAGGAAGAGACGCGCTATGCGCATTGCTACTCGGTAGTCGCTGCAGGAAAGAGGAAGAGAGAGAAGAGAGAAGAAGGGAGAGAAGAGGGAGGAAGGGAGGTCAGAGTCGGGTAATCCTCTGCCAAACTTGGACTGGCGACTGTCGCTACCAGCAACATCCTCGAGACGAATTCCATTTCATCTCGCGCAATCAATCTTGATTGGAACTTCAAAGTTCAAGGAGTAAGACGGCAGCAAGTATACGAATGCGGGTATAACGTTATCAGCTACAGAGCTTGATGACTACCTGTTCTGCAGTCTGACAACCACGGGTCCATCTCAATCTTCCACGGTCCCACAGGTATTCTGTCAAACTGTCTGTGTCCGCCAAACTAAGAAAAGTACAGATGAAAGCACCAAACTTTTAACGAATGAACTCGATAACGACGAGACATGCAACGGAAACTTGGTTGAATGTCAAAGAGAAAAGATATAAAAAGAGTAAAAGAGATTGTGGACGGGAGGAGGGAAACTCCAAAGTTATCTTAAGCTACTGGTGAGCAAAGAGTTTTTCGGCTTTATGGTCATGGACCCAACTGCGAAGCACTCAGGTGTCATGGAGGAACGGGGGACGGGATAACGAGTCGCAAATTCGAGACTCTTATATATATCAACCGGAATAAAGTTTCACTTGACATGAAACGACCTAGTTTCTTTTCGCTTTTAACTGTGGCAATTCATCTATCGCCTCTCGAGGTCACCAAGGTAAATAAATAAATTAAAAAACCGAGTGATCGTTCACTCGAGCACGATTTAGTAGGATGTCGGTAAATAAATCTGGTTTCACGGCGTTATTCTTCTCTTACGATTGTTCAGATAAAGTGTATCGATACATCGTGAATGAATGCAGCACACATTGGAAGATCATGTGACACTCGAGCTTCGAGTGACGTATGTTCGTTCATTATTCTTCTCGCACAAGAGGAACTCGCCAGACGAAAGAGGAACACAGAAAAAAGGGAGGAAGGCAGGAAGAGAAAGAGCAGGGCGAACGAAACAACGGTCTCCAGGGGGGAACCACATGACGACGGAACGTGACACGCCATTGTAGGTAAACATAAAACGGTGAAAGATTATCCATCCACACGCACACCGCGTTTCATTGTTCCCACTCTCTACGCGCCTAGATGTTTGCAGCAGCTACGGAGTTTGGTCACGACTATATATATACGTGACAACGAGGATATGTTAAAAATTTCTATGCCTCGATGTCTATTCATCATACTTCATTTCCCAAGTCGACTCGCCTTATCAGCTACGACTGCAAAAAAAAAAAAAAAAAAAGGTTCTTCACGTGACGTTTTATTTCGTCTCCATTGTCTTTCACACCCCGAAAGCGCGACACAGCTTAGCGTTCATCGTAGCATCCCATACCCAATCATCTTCACCAAGAAGAATCCCGCTTGCCTTTTCGCCAGAGCCTAGTCGTGATCACAGTGTCCCCTGGAGCTTCGTTCAGGCTTCGAGACGGACGAGGTTAATCGCTACTTGACCCAATTTTATTCACACGGCTTAATGCGCGCACGGGTAGAACAATGGGCGATTCTCGCGGGTGTCATTGTCGTCGCGCTCATATTCGGCTCGTTGCTCATTCCATTCTTCAAGAACACGTCTGCTGTAGATGTTCTCTGGTGAATTAACTCTCCTACCATATTTATGAGTTCATTGGGGACCACCGATTTTATCGAAATCCTAACCTTTTAATGTTCGAACTCATTTAAAAACAGATGGAAGCCATTATTAAACTAGATTAATTTCTCGTGTTAATTAAAGTGGCAATTACATTGTCAGTTTTAATTGAATTCATTAAATTCTTCGCTCCGTATAAATTGTTGCGATTTATTACAAATATTAATTTTCCAAAGAGTTTTTAATCCTTCGACGGCTAAGGCAGTTTTCTAGTGATAAAGAACAATTTTATTCAATATGGAACACGTTTCTGAATAAAAATTCAAGAAAACAGAGATTTTTTTTGGAAAATGCGTGTTTTAAATTGTTACGTGTAACTACTTATTTCGGAAGAGAAAAAATAGACGATCTATTTCTAATCGAATCTACTGGAATACCATTGATTGTCAATATTTTTAGAATCACTTAATGAGATAACCTAAAAACAATATTGAAAAATAGCTATTCCTACAATATAGATAATATACTCCGTTGAGAGTTGACGGGTTAAACTTTAAAACAATTATGTAAATCAAGTTCTTTGAAAAACAGATTCACTGACATAATTACCTAAAAAATATTGGATAAGTAATACATCTGCACAGAACGTACATTTATGCGTTTGCTTTGAACGAGCACGAGATTAATGCAAGAGCGCTTTTAGCTATACTCAGTTATAAAAATTTTCGCGCTCCAGGGACTAACGTGGGCGAGTAGAACAAGCGAGCGAAAGAGACACGCGTGCTCGCAGCCGTTCTTGCTTGGCCAATTAATTTCTCAACGCTCTGCGTTATCGAGATTCTTGGACGATTCGGTTGGTCTCAGCAAAACCTGCACGATGCGTTGCGTTGCTTAGTTGGTTTATTTCTGGCGGATACAGAAAGAAAGGACTCTGCAAGTATGGAAGATCATAAGAACAAGACGAGAGCAGGACAACAACGCGAAGAAGCAAGGAAAGCGGAAAACGAAGAAGAAGAAGAAGAAGAAGAAGATGAAGTAAAGAAGAGAGAATCCAGCGATGTTTAAGACAGAGCGGGGAGAGAACGAACCAAGCACCGAGAACGAAGAAGGAGAGTGAAGAACGAAGAACGATCGCGAGGTCAACGCTCTCCCGAGGTGCATTGCCTCGAGGTCGAGGGATGGACGATCTCTTGCGTGCATTCACGGTGAAGCGCTTCAAGAGTGGGAGACGAAAGACAGAGAGCGAGAAGGTTAATCGGCGAGAGCAAAGGCAAAAGGGTGAACAAGTAAGAGAGACAGACTCTGTAATACGAATGGTCTTCAAAGAGAGATGGCCAAGCGGGCGTAGAGGGAAAGATATTGAGGAGTATATAGTGAGGGAAGAAGAAGAAGAAGAAGAAGAAGAAGAAGAAGAAGAAGAATGGCGAAGAGGCTCGAGGAGGAGATCAGCCAGCCTCTCCTCGAAGAACCAGCCGCAAGGCCTTGTCTCGATTCTCGCGCACTGAGTCCGGCAGGTGCATCGACTCATTCTTTCTCTTTCCTTCACTTGCACGCTCTTGCGATCTCAACGCCAGCAGTTTCGCCGCAGTACACCATGCGCGACTTGCGTTACGTACGACCACGCGGATTCTCCCATAATTACAGGAGAATCATTGCGTCGTACTGTACACAAAAAGCGATTTATACCACACATATTTATAGGTAGAGCAATACGTTTCGTGATCGACGAGATAATACCGCAATCCACATGCAGCTCGAACAACTGTTATGGGATAGTTTATAGTAGTTTGGTGTGGATTGGAACGTGCGCGGGAGGCTCGGCGAAACGTCAATAGGTCGAGGTACACTACGTGGTAGCAACGCGAATTCTCGGTGCGAAAGTCGAGTGCGAACTCCGAGGGATTATCCCAGGATTTAACGAGCGATCGATTCGTTGAGGGCTTCGTACTGTACAGCGCGTTGAACTAACGAGAGACAGAAAATTGAGAGACGTGTGTCCGCACGCGGAAACTCAAATACCCGTACACCGTGCATACGGACTATATGTGCGACATGCACAGATGGGCGTCAATCGGCATTACATAAATTAACGCGATCCGTTCTCGCAACGCACGGCTACCACACGTTAGTATATAACGTCTGGATCAAACACTTTCTCTTCGCATAGCGGGGACACCCACGCGTCACGTAGTTCTGCGCTATCTGGTGGACGTGAGAGTGTAGAGAATATATATTTACACGTTATAGAGCTTGCGTGCAACATGCATGTACATGGAGTCTGTGGCGAACGCAAATCGCTCGCAAGAAACGCAAACGAGCCGAGTCTATACTCGCTACTCTGCAGTAGTACAACTGCAATTACGCTCGTCTCGCTCCCGGGCAATGCGCTCAATGTCTATCAGAGAAGCGGATTGTTTACGATTGCTTGGGAACTAAGGACATGGTAAAATTGCAGTATTACGAGCAAACAACGCAGAGCGAGGATACAGTAGCAGGCAGCCTGCCAAGTCTCGTCGAGCTAATTGCGCGAAGACAGAACGAATGTCTGGCGCAATTCAATATTGTTCCCCCGTACCGACTTCCGCGGATTTTTTACTTTAGACATTTTTACAGATTCCGGAGCCGTCAGGTAATATGCATACCGAGGGACTTGAAGCGCAATTATTTAATCCTGTGAACAGTAAAACGACATTGAACTGTTTGTATTTTTAACAAAAAGTTGGTCATAACTGTCCCCATTTTTTTATTTATTTTACAGTAAAATTATTGTCCGTTTCTAGGTGGAAAAACAGAATTATAAAATGTGTTGATTAAAAATTGATTGAATTTTTTTGTATTAAACAATTTTATTTGATATAGAAATAAATAATCTAGATGTACGCACTAAATTTTAGTAGTAGAAGCGTTTTAAAACACTTTTTTTAAATTAAATATTCTGGAAAAATGTCACAAATAGTAGTAGTATATTAGAATGTTACATTTTATATTAAAACAAAAAAAATACGTTTACAAATAAAAAATGCTTTAAGGAGGGCGACCAGCTGCACCTCTTGTTAGATAAAATCTCAATTTTTTTATGAGATAAATTGAACATAGAACTTTGCTACTGTTAAATCTCAGCACGGCTTACCGGACTTTTTTTCAAGAAATCCGAACTCACAAATCGTGCATTTAACATGGGGTCTTATGAAAACAGTGCTTTCTCGACACTTCAATCAAATAATTAAAACCGTTGGCAGTTGGATGACGCGGATAACAAATTCGCTATCTGTTAATCAAATTCTAACGATTCTAACGCGATCACGATAAAAGGGGCCTGCCGGACATTGCAGACAGATATTTTGAGTTAATGTGTAAGCAGCGGCCGAAATCGGTCATTGTTCCAAGCGGATCTGTCACACTCGGCTACACTTGGCAACATCGCATTTTCACGCATATACGGAAGTCATGTGTGCAGGCGCCCAACATACGCACATCGATATAATTCAAAGTATCACATTAAAATAAACGAATAATCCCATATAAAAATTAGGAATCACTTAGCGTAATCAGTTAGCCGGTAAACCATAAAAGAGATTAGGTGTACAAAAATATACACGTAATGTTGTCGTAGCAAGACAATGATTGATAATTAAAGGCTTTTTTTAGGTATATTACATTATCTTTTATTCGGGCACAGGGTGAAAATATGCTCGTATTTTTCACGCACTTGCTCAACTGGGTCGTTTGGTTTTTTTTTTTTTGCGGCAAGGACATTTTCACACCACATTTTTCTCTTCCTCGAAACGAATCTTCCAGCGGTTCGACCGTGTTCCAACCGACTATTGTGCCGGTCCATCTCGGAGCCGGCTTTGAAAGAGGTTATATCTCCTCCGGCAAACGAATGTCAACAAAATTTGCGATGTTGCCAAACGTCACACTAACACACACGATGGTGCGAAAGCTCACACCGACAGGACTCGACAACCGAATCAAATCAGCAACTTGAAATCATTTATCTTTCGTAAATAGTCCAAATAGGAAATATTTACATATCTGCTATTTCATTTTTATTGGTAGCAAGATTTTAGCAATGACTAAAATATTTGGAGCAATCGGTTCTATCGCGTAATTGAATGAACCGTCATTTGACTCCCATGCAGCTGGTCGCCCTCCTTAAATAGTATTTTCTTAAAGGCCTGTTTTTCCACTGTTTTAATTCAGAAAATTGACCTCACAAAAAAATTTCACAGGTAAGAGTTTTGGCGATTAAGGAGCTAAATGAATGATTAAATAATTTTATTACATTTTTTTGTCAGTTGGATAATTTCTAGTAGTATTTTGCAGCATAATTTTCAACTGTGTAATGCTGACAGAATATTCATCTTGAAATGCTGCACCTTCACAGACAGCAACGCGCATATCTTTTTATGCTTTCTTTTTCCGGGACGTTCACATGAGAAAAGATATCTTGAAAATCTTTGAGAAAATCTTGAAGCAGAAACATTACACAAGGAGTTGAATATTTTGTGACAAATGTGGCCGTGTTTGTTGGTATCTCAGGTAACCCGAAACTCGGAATATGCCGTTGCGTACTACCAGTCGCTGATATCGCGTTACAGAAGTTTGCATTACTCAAACGATGGTGGATGCCATTGGAGATTCTGCGGGTGCACGAATGGCCTCTGAGGGAGTTCTCTGCGTCTGCTCGGACAGAGCACAGAAGGCCCAATGCACAGAAGCGCTAACGAAGCTACGAGGATAATAATTATGCGTGCCTGCTGTTCCGAAGGCAGCATACCATACCATACTTCGCATTGCGTTCAATCGGGATGTGGTTTTGTAACGTAAGAGGCTTCACGAGGCCATACGAGCGACCGATTAGATCGAAGTCTCGATTTTCTTTCGTGCCGTTGGGTATTATGCGAGCGTATAATACGACACCCGAGCCGATAGTGCTCTCAAGTTTTGAGGTAACACAGAATCCCCCTGGACTTCGGTACTCAAAGTATCTCACTAATAAAAACTTAATAATAAAAAAAAATCAAAGTGATGATTAAACTCGACAGTTCGAGTCATCTGAGCTGATGTTCGATGAGTCTTCCAGCTAAGATTTATGAAGCAAGATTTTACAATAGATATCTTTACGCTGTTGCCGCAGGTTGCTTTGCTAATGGACTTTTTGCGAAGACAAAGCTGACTCTCGTGTACTCTATACACTCTAGATCTTCCTCAGCACACAGGTACTTGAAAATAAAGGGGAAAAGAAAAGCTCTTCAGGCTCGAAATACCAAGGATATCGGTGTAACACGATACGCACGAGTAGATACTTGAGACTCAAATCTCGATGATTCTACGGAAGGAAAGATAGTAGAAAAAGATCGTGAACGTAGCTCAGGAATGAAACTGCGAATTGTCCGGAATTTGGCTGCACGCGGGTTTTTTTTTCGTCCCACAAACCCACTTCCGGCATTAAAACAATACGCCAGCTCTCTGATTCAGTGTGGAGGATGATGTATGCCATTATATAGCTATATAGCTTCAGAGGCGGACAAGGACTATGACAAGGGCAACAAGGTACGGAAAAAAACAAGATGAAATGAGCTTGCAGAGCAAATAAGCCGGACGAGAGAAAGGAAAGAAATAACTGGCCGTCTCTAGTGACAGTAATCTGAAGTGACAGGGCTCCAATTAAAGCTCTTTAGGGCAGGTCCGGGAAAAGCGGAAAGCCCGTTGGCCTCGCTCCTCGAGGTTTGCGAACAATGCCAGAAGCATCGTAGATTTTCTGAATATACTCTACCTCTCCGGTTCTTCTCTGTTCTCTCTCGTATATACATTCGTGTATTTTGTATATAGTTAACCGTCGGAGCTGTTGCTTCGCGGGCTGTCACAGCGATTTACATATCGAGTTATAACGACAAGAGCAGGTCTCTCGTGATTGAATTTAATCAGATTTCCGCGACATCTTCCCTCGGTACTCTCTGACACTGGATCTCTCGGATTCACTCTTGTCAGTCGTAAATATTTATTTGTATCACAAGCTCGCGAATTAGTTATATCGAGGAAAATCTTAACTTCCATCACAGCTGTAAGAAACCGTTACCTTTTTCTCAAATAAAAGAAAAAGGAGCTTGTCCACTGTAATATTGTATAAGAAATGGAAATTAACCAATTTTGCATTCTCATTGTTGGCTCGTTTGTATTCGATATCGAGAGCAATTACGACAGCCCCGTTTGCAATATCGTGGTGATGTATAGAGAACAGAGCAAAGAGGCAGCTGAGCGCAGCGAGGAATTTCAACGTATCGCGCGAAAGAAGACTGCACTGTACAACGAGAGAGGAATCTCAAGGTTCTCTTCAGTGCGGGAACGAAGTATAACGAAGAAACGAACCAGCAAGTCATCGACCAAATGTCAGTAATGGCCTCACGGGCATAACCCGTGAAATTATCGATGAAATTATGGTGGTGAATTTTTGCATTGGTGGTACTGACCGTAGTACCTTTACGTAGGTGTACCGAGAGCGATAAGTCTGAGAAGTCGTGACTCGAGTTGCTCTTGCTAGGTCTTCGCGTTTCACGAGATATCTCGCTTGTCGGTTTTGCTTTAACTACGTTCGGAGGTTTCGTCCCTCCGTTGCTTATTCGTTTCTCTATAGCTTCGTATATATGTTTTCATGTTCGAAGCGAGGAACATAAATAATGAAATATATGATAAAAGAAACGAAGCGTGCTCGCTTCCAGTTATTAGGGACAGGAAACGAAGACGAAGTTGGACAAAAGTAGAAGATAAACGTTAGCGAAAAATATAAATAGCACGTAGATATAAAAGGTACAGGCGAGAGTCTAATAACTCAGCGTGTTTTGAGAAAAATCAACGCCCACGAGTCATTGCTACGCTTCGCCGAAAATGACAGAAAGAAGGGGAAAAAAACCACCCTCGACCTCAGTACCAAAGCCACACGGGACGACGACGTCGGAGACACTTCGCCTCTTTCCCTCCACTACTTCTTGCTCGGCCTTCATTTCTTCCATTTTCCAACGTCGAGACTGCAGCAGTTGTGCTGCAATTGTATATATCCAAGTGGAAACGCTTTCGATGTGCTGCTCACAAAAAGAAATTGTTATATCGCATTCTCGCTGGGTTTAAGTGAGCTCAGCGGTAATCTCAGAAATGGAATACTCTCTGATGCTGTGTGGTGCTCAACGATAGAACGGATGAAGATAAAAGAAGAATGAATGAAGCGACATAAATAAAGTGTCATCTTGCATTTTCGTTTAAGTACAAATTTTGCATCAATATGCTGTGGCATAGAGAAAAGAAATGGTGAACGGACGATCAATTGAGCATAAAATATTTGTTATCCTCAATTGATAGTTCGTTCACTATTTCCGGTTGTTCTTGTAATTCTAGTTCGTTCAAATCAGTTTTCGTCTAGAAGTCCACACTGAAAGAAAAAACTGGTAGTTTAAAAAAAAATACAGTTAGACCGACGATAATCTAACTATGAACTATAATTTCCAGGAGGAACGTATATATTTTATGGTTATAGCAAATATAAGAAAATAGTTGGTTGAACCATCAATATAATTCCCAGGAGAAACGTCTCTATTTTATGGTTATAGCAAATATAATTATAGTAGCAATCATCAAAATGATAATAGTTTCAAAAACTATTCCAATAGTTTCAAATATGCCATTTGGTTGCCTGCACGATTTCAACGTTTTTTCCCCAATAACCTTGCAAGTATTGTTTATTGAACCATATTATCATCGCTTTAACCATAAAACATTGTAAGTCTTCTTACATTCGTTTTATCATGTGAAATCGTAAAATCAACGATACGCTTTTCTCTCAGTGCACGATCTTATAGACTTCTAATATAGAAACTAGCAATAATGGTTAAACGTATAGTTTTTTACTGCCAGCTTTGAATTTAATATTGTAGCCTACAATCTTTCACTACAGACTGCTGTCTATACATTTTGTTCATCGATCTATCATCGCCCTGTCGTAGACACTTTTATACAAGATATTATTTACGACTTTAACCTTTAAACTGCCAGAAAAGCAATTAATTAAATGTCTGATCCACTGATACATATATCATATCAATTGGATGATTTGACGTATTGACCATTTGGAGGACTAAACATTTTGTTAAAAGTATCTCGGCCTCCGGGTAAAAAATGATGAATTTTATAATACCACGAAATAATTTACTCTTTGAAATAAAAAAAACTGCGGATATTGTGAACATACATATATCGTTTTCGGCAACCATGTTAGAGTAGCCAAACTGAAATCAGCGCGCCTGGTGCGTGTACATTATGTGAATATACGTATATACTGTACACACAGCGAGTGTTTATCCCTCCACTATTTATAAAAGTCACAAAACCGGTCTGTGGCTGGAATCGTTTCGGTCATTGACAATGAGTCACCGGGCAACAGACGACGTCGACGTCGACGTTGGTGAATCTCGTGGAGTCGACTGGTCGTCTGATCGCACGCTCCACGGGTCCTGAGCCTCCAGCGCCCACAGACAAAACGAAGAAGAAGCTAAAGTCAAAGCAGGAGAGGAAGCAGACTTGGAGAAACGCCGAGGCTGAGGCATTGGTGAATAAGAAGAAAACAGCACGTGGGATCGAGTGGCGGGGATGAAAGTTGGTGGTGTGTGCTAGTGCTGAACAACACAACGCGAGGACAAGTCACGCGGAGATGAGCCCTGCTTACTGCTGTATATACGGCTGATCGAGAGAACGTCAGCATGTATCTGTTGCTGCTTCTGCCGCTGCTGCTGCTGATGGCATACACAAACTCGAGGCTATATGTCCGCGCGTGTTTATACCGTGCGTATACGCACGAGAAAGAGCTGAGTACGAAAAGAGGAGACAGGGAGAGTATATATATCGTGCAGTATATATGATATTATATGCACCCGAGAGTGAGAGTCTCAGCTGGGTCCATGAACGCTTGCTTATTAATCTGCCTGGATGATCGCGTCGCGATCGACTCCCATCACGATCATCGTCTTCGTCGCTGTCGTGCGGTCGTCTCGAGCTTCACTAAAGTAGATATGCTGTACGGCCAGTATACTCGATGCATATATGAACGAGCTCAAAAGATTGTGATACGTTACTGGCCGTAGTCGACATATGTAACCTGCGTAATTTATAATATGGTGGCACAAGGAGAGATGACCACTGCATTCTAAATAGTCCGATTCAAAGACTATACATTAGGGCTGTTCAAAAAAACATAATTTCTTTATAATCGGTTGCTCCTGAAATGCTGTATTGATTATCACAAAAAAAATGTTTTCGCTAAAGCTGGGCGTTGTGCGATGATATTAAGTACTGTCGCATCAAGACCAAAGTGGATTAAAAACGGCGATTTTTCGAATTTTTTTTTGTCGTCTTAAAGCGCTCATGGAGATTGTGGTTGCTTTCGATAGACTATCAAATTGTGTAACGCCAGAAACATGTTCGATAATATTTAGTACTGCCGCATCGACATTGAAGTTAACAAAATAAAAAATGAAATCCTATAAAACATTGAAATATTCATCTGCTCATCGACTATTTCGCGCGTTTTCAAATGACAAAATGGCTCATGAAACGGGAGTCCTGTATGATCAAATTTAGTACTGCTACATCGCTATCGCAGTTTCCCAAAATTCGAAAATCGCTTATCATCATCATGATTATGATCATACATGACTCCCGTTTTAAAAGTCATTTTTTCATTTGAAATCGCACGAAATAGTCGACGAGCAGACGAATACTTCAATGTTTTAAAGGATTTAATTTTTTGTTTTTGTTAACTTCAATGTCGATGCGGCAGTACTAAACATTATCGAACATGTTTCTGCCTTTACACAATTTCATAGTCTATCGAAAGCAACCACAATCTCCATGAGCGCTTCACCACGTCAAAAAAAAAAATTCTAAAAACCGCCGTTTTTCATGAATTTTGGCCTTGATGCGGCAGTACTTAATATCATCGCACAACTCCCAGCTTTCGCAAAAACATTTTTCTTGTGATAATCAATACAGCATTTCAGGAGCAACCGATTATAAGAAAAATATGTTTTTGTGAACAGCCCTACTATACATGTAATTCGTTGCTGTTTGAAAAGAACAATGGTTACTCTTTTCAATCAATGTATTATTGTTTAGCAAGATGTTAATGATAACTGTAAATAAATAAAGCAAAGAGACGCCCTTCTATTCGCAGTATAAATAATTTTTGTTTGTTTTTCGTGGTGAAGTCCGTACTATAAGAATTGCACAATTTTTTATGTGAAAGGAATGCATTATTTATTAGGAAAAAGTGGATGATGAAACGTATATCTATTATCAATTACCTACTTTAAAAATAACTGATGGATCCAAGTTTATTACTTAATGGCAGAGTAATTAGTAATAGAATCAATAATGAATAGTTTCCAATTTTTAATAAGATCAAATGGTACTTAAAATAAGAAGCGCAACAGATAATCTCAGACATGATTCACATTCGATATTCATCCCGTTATAAAATACCGCCTAGATGTTGATACTAGGATTATAACGAAGGATTAAAGAAAACTGATGTCTGTCACTATTCACACTATACATATGACGGAATATTACGATTCACCAGATCAGTTCACACGTCAATGTTGTCAGCGCTCAAATAACAATGCTGGGAAAAAGCAAAGCTGCTGAACAGCACTTAAAAAAGTGACAGCGACTAGTCATCTCATCCGGAACAAAATTATATAGATATACGGGACTATAATGTACTGATTGCACGGTTCGATAGCGTGTCCTGTCCCACCCTTACAGCCATCAGAACGAATTATTGATAAAGCTTCGCGATAAAACAGCAATTCAACTCGGTAGACTAAATAAATATTAAACTATAGTCTCAAGGTTGATTCCATCGACGACTTGAATCGTATCTTCTCTTTTTGAATACCTTTCTCGATCGAATTGGTTTGATCGCTATCCAATTCTTTTCCCCGACACATCATCATTATCCTTAAACATAAATTAGGTGGGCAGGCTCCTTTGAGGTGTATCTCGACAAAGACCGAAAGAGAGCAAGAGGGGCGGTTGATTAAAGGGAAGTTGCTGACCGTTATCCAATGGGTATATCTGTGCGGGGTATATATAGTATAACCAACAACAAAAGCGAACATTGGAAAATAATGCTCGAACAGCATGCAGGTATGCAGCGCTGGCGCGTATAGCTGATCGCTTGATTGGCAGTCGTCGTATAGTGCCTACTATATTGTACTGACTATATGTACATATACACATGCCTTACGATCTTGCGCAATCGATTGTGCGTCCGCTGCAAGAAAAACCATCGATCAAGCAAGAATATAGCCTGTTTGTAACTTGCACAAGAGAACACCATACATAAACAGTGCTTACAACTGAACGGTGTGGGGCGCCTATAGCCCCAAGTAGTATGTGACCGGTTGATAGAAAATGACACAAGCATTTCGAGAAATTCTTAGAATCGCGCTTGAGTACTCGATAGGCCCATTAATTATGGGTCGTGAGACCACGTTGCAAGGTCTCTCGACAACTGAGCTGCAGCAATGCAGAGTACATAGCCTGTCCACGCCATAATACGAATCAATTGAAATATTTATACGTTCGCGCTATCCCCTCATTGAATGAAGCAAAAAAAAGGCATTGAAGGCGCGGGCGAGTCGCATTGTTCGCTATACCGGGATCGTTCTTACTTGTTGGTCGTCCACAATCGTAAGAGACAGAATCGTTTGACTTATGAGCGTGGGCGAGTCGCCCTTACTTTTATATCGTTCATCCTCATTTTTTTCTCCGTCTTCATCTTCGTCGTCTTCTGCTTACTGCTGCTTTAGTGCGTTGGTAGCGCAGCTCCAGGGCAATGAAGCACGTTGGCTCTGTCACACTCACGACAATGCTGAAATACTCTTCGCAAAGGCTCGACGGAGCTGGTGTAAGAATGGATGTGGCGAAGTGGATGGTCTTTGACAGAGTGAGATGACGAAGAAGAAGAGAATGAGTCTCAAGAATAAGAAGAAGAAGGCGAAGAAAAAGACAGAAATGGAGCCCGAGAGGATGAAGAGAGAACAGAAGAGAGCCTACTTCCGTCCTTCTTCCTCACTTTTTAACTCTCAAGTTTCCGCACGCTGCACTTTCGCCCGACCTCTTCTTTGCCCGAGCTTTCCTTGCCCCTTGGGCAAACATCGCGCTGTGTTATATATATGTAAGGGACTGCATCCCATGGTAAAGTATATGTATATACTGTAGACGACGGACCTCCTCAGGGCGGCTCTCACTTCTGCTTCTGCTGTGTCCAAGTCTCGAGGACGATAGCAATATAACCTGGTACAAGCGAGCACAGGCGAAAAAGTGAAAGAAAACGAAGCAGCGGGGGTCGCCCGAGCCGAAGGCACGAAGAATGGGTAATTCACTGTGAGGCGGACCACGAAACGTACTGCGGCTACAATCTATCACGGCAGGGATGAGGAACAACGCACCAACAGAGTGCAAGGTGCTTCGTCCAGCGCATTGCCTGCGGCGACGCGTATATGCACACTATAGTTTACTATAGCATGTACCGTGTATTATAGTATACTATACTGGATATATTTCACTATACCAACAGCGGTATATATAGTATAATACGTGTACACTACATTGCCACGGCCTACCTGTTTCTCGTTCGCTCGGCCACGCCGAGACGTTCATCCCGAAGGAAGTAGTCGATAAAACTGGTTTGACGAGTGCGTCCCAAGCTTGCTGCTACGAGAGACTCGAGGCGCACAGACCTCCGTCTCGAGAGTCCTACGCTGCCACCGGACTCGCTGACTGGCTGTGATATCGAAGAGCCAGACAGAGTACTATACCTAGTAGCCTGCGTATTACAGTATACTGCGGCCATCATCGCACACCGGTTTCTGTACCAGATTACCTGTACTTCCGAAATTACCGCGAAAAACAGCGACGATGCGTATCTGTGTAGTTATCATGGTATTCTCGTCGGTGTTGATGAGACAAGCCACACTGAGGATACATGCTATCAAATGAGATTCGCATTATATAGTTTTATACCAATTCTTAGCTACTTAACCTTGATCTACGCCAATGGACTATTCATTATATTTAGATTTAAGAAAATTAAGATCAGGTTGGTTAATATTTGTTCATGAATGTTGAGAAAAGATTATAATCTATGGTCAGAATTGAATAGCAATTTTCGAACTGTAGTTCATTGAAAATACCCCCGTAATACTTCTACGCTTACCTTCGTCATTACACACTATTTTTTTAATGTTTGGTGTTCGATCGGTGGCATTGCGAAAAATAAATAACGCGTTTCTTGATTTATAGCGCTTCTCGCGATATTTATATGAATGATGAATTAAACACTCATTGTTTCACTCATTAAATCCTTTTATCCGGGAATTAAAAACCATAATAATATGGTAGACATTGTATAATTATATCAGAAATTAGCGCGACTTATTAATTGGAAATAAGATTGCTTTGTTTATCTTTGCAATTAATTTGACCATTTATTTATTACACACTGTAATCAATATGTACGGAGCGGGTAGGTTAACAAAACAAAGGGTGCTCTTTGAAAGTAATGAAAGTAGAGTCTATCTCTGAATTGAAGCCTATTATTCGCAGCGTACCCTTTATTTTTAATCCTACAGTAGAACAGTAACTACAATCTGTGTGATTGGCACACTCTATGAAATAATATTCTAAAAATATTCTTAACATAGGCGTAATTAGATTTAATACGAAGAAAAAATAGTGACCTTATTTCATTAAATCAGAGTTTTGCAATTTTTAACATTGATCGATATTATAGTAATATTAAATATTCTTATCTGAAAGGGTTCGTAAAATGTGAATATCAGATTAAATTATGCGACAGATAATTTTTTTTCAAAGATTGATTATGGCGACAGGAATGAAGTAGTGTCAATTTATGAATTATATAACACTACACAGCCAATCAACGCAACATAGACTAGAATATACACAGGATGTACTCGAAACAGCAACATTTCCCACCATCGACTAGATACAGCAAAACCTACCACCGCGTCAATTTGACACCTCAAGACACGACACGTCGACATAACTAGATTTTACACGTCACAAACTCGACACGACTAGATTATACACATCACAAACTCGACACGACTAGATTTTGCACGTCACAAACTCGACACGACTAGATTTTACACGTTACAAACTCGACACAACTAGATTTTACACGTCACAAACTCGACACGACTAGA
Source organism: Ephialtes manifestator (assembly GCA_963970395.1). Classification (NCBI taxonomy): domain Eukaryota; kingdom Metazoa; phylum Arthropoda; class Insecta; order Hymenoptera; family Ichneumonidae; genus Ephialtes; species Ephialtes manifestator. Next base: position 15,942,988 of record OZ019976.1, read on the forward strand.
TTTTACACGTCACAAACTCGACACAACTACATTTTACACGTCACAAACTCGACACGACTAGATTTTACACGTCACAAATTCGACACGACTAGATTGTACACATCACAAACTCAACACGACTAAATTTTATGAGTCACAAACTCGACACGGCTAGATTGTACACGTCACATACTCGACACGATTAGATTTTACACGTCACAAACTCGACACGACTAGATTTTACATGTCACAAACTCGACACGACTAGATTTTACACGTCACAAACTCGACACGACTAGATTTTACACGTTACAAACTCGACACAACTAGATTTTACACGTCACAAACTCGACACGACTAGATTTTACACGTCACAAACTCGACACGACGCGTTATTAGCTCAAAACACTGTTAAATAAACGTGAATGGCTTATATTTACATTGTTACGCTATATCGAGTTTTGTTCGTGTATGGTTCTGCTGTAACAAGTTCTCTGCTGTCGAGAATCGATGCTATGCAGAATAACTCGTGAATTTCCTACACGGAAAGAAAAGATTCGTTGCCATATCCGTGTGGAAATTCCAACTCGCCATCACCTAGAAATCGACTAGTTTTCTTATTTTCTGCACAAGATCTAGGTCGGAAAACTAGCTAGATCCGAGCGCTATGTGTAATTTCTCGCTGTCTAGTCATTGTACAGAAAAACTGTCTAAAATTTGGCTAAAATTCTATTAATTCGCCCAGTAAACTTAACTAGTGATTAGCCAGTACGGAAATCGGTTAACCCTATAGCATAAAATTGACTAGGTGCTAGACCGGATTTCTCTATTGAACCCAGATACCGGTTAAATAGCCTAGGATAAATAAAAAACAGAATTAATATAAACCGTCATTTATTGCATCAGCATGTAACAGAGAAGCTGTTTAACACTATTTAAACAGGGAACACTATTTAATAACGTATGTAATTACGTTTTCATTAGTAATCAAATATCTCGATAAGGCCTATCGCAAAAAACAAAAAAATATAAATTCTTTCGCGTCGTACAAAACAAAAAAAAATCGTAGTCCTCTAGAACGTATTTTTTGGTACCTTTCACGAACATGCACGTGCCACTCTATATAATAATAACTCGCTGCGCAGCGTGTCATGACTAGACCCTGTATCGGAATCTCCCTGTATCGGAAAATGCCCGCGTTTCCGCCGAAAACACGCACGATGCCGCGTAAACGACACGCATTGCGGCGATAACTTCGTTAACGTATATATTACATGAAAGCTAGATAGATCCTAGATGGCCTGGGCATCTATACATGTATGCTAGATATATTATGTTTAACCTCTAGTCAGGTAAGCTGTGCCATGAAAGCTAGACAGATTCTAGATAGATATGCTATCTATCAGTGTATTCTAGCTAGATTATGTCTAGTCCCACTACACACAGAAAAAAGGCTTGGTTGGAACAACCAAGTGCCTTGGTTATATATGCGCCAGACAATTAATCGGTTAGAACAACCAAGTTATTTGTTAGGCTACCAATTTCTTGGTTAGACCAACCAAGTTATTTGTTAGGCTACCAATTTCTTGGTTGGACTAACCAAGTCACTTGGTAAGCTAGAAAAAACTAGCTAGACGCTAGGTTCAAACCACTTTATCCCCAAAATATTTCCACACGGGTAACCAAAAAATGAGTTGACACAACCGATCGATTATTCTATTTCTTTTACAACTCAAATGGTAGTGTTAACGATTCGAATGGTAATACCGACGATTCGAATTATAGTCCCAACAATTCGAGTGTTAGTTCCAACTACTGGATTGATTACGTTTAGTGATCTCGCGAGAACGAATCGTGAATAGTTGAGGTTACTATTCGATGTGGTTGAGTCAACAAATTTTTGAGACCTTTTGTGCAGCAAATTGGAAACGTTTGTTTCCAATTTGCTGCTCTATACGGAAAGAGATGTTTGTTGTCACAAACAAACATCTCTTTCCGTATAGAGTGTACACTTTGCTTTGTCCGTCGAATGAAGAGGATCCACTCTAGAAGTTGAGGTTTAATGGAACTAGTGTAAAGAGTTCAACCTACATTCAAGGACACTGTAGGTTGTTGCGCTCCGTAGTAGCACGAAGAACGAAGACACGCCGAAAAAGAATTCATATATTCTCCATCACTCGCCGCTACCATCAAGTCCGCAGTTATCTATTTTCAAGGCTTCGTAAATTCAATCTGCGCTCGGCACGTCCGACGTACAGCGGTGGCGGTCGCGGTCGGAGGTGGAGCTCGAGCGCGCGCGGGGCAATCGAGATTGTCTTCGTTCCGACACGCCGGGAAAGCTAAGAAGGACGTGTGTACGATGCTCGAGGCTCGAGGCGTGCGGTGAAGAGGGAGCGACCGACGCAGTTAATTATTAGCAGGCATCGCCGGCTCGATTAAAGTGCGTAGGTAGTCTCGGAATGAGGGGAGGGAAAAGAGAAGAAGGAAGAGGATAAGAATAAAGTGAATGAGGAGAACGTGACTACCCCTTGCCCATGTGTTTTCACCTCCACTTTTTGTTGTATCATTCTCGTCGTTGACGTCCTGTTTTTTAAAACTCTGTTGTTTTGTTTCTCTTTAATCCCTCTCTGTTAACGTTCGCATACGCTTCTCCCCTGTGTTCGCCACGTATGGCACGCCTCCATGCGTTATACTGGACAGGTAAATGAGTAACCAGAGACCGTTGATTACCCCCCGTGTCTCGCTAGTGAGCCCCGAGCTCAACGAAAGTCGATTGCGTCCATTAGACGGGTATTAGCGTCAGAAAGCCACACCGAAGTTTGCTTTGAAGTGCATCAAAGCCGATTGATACATTCTTCCGTCACTGGTAGTAACGTTGCTATTCGAACTCTTCGATCGACCAATGGAACAATTTTTCTTTACAATTATTCGGTTATGTCCTCGAGGTTTCTTTTCTTTTTTCACGTCTGTGAAGAAAATTACATATCCGGCCAGATTAATCGATCTTCGGATGATGAAATAACTACAGAGGAGACAGCAATCCAGGTTTATTTGATTAATCGTAGCTGGACCGTCTTGTCGCTCTCTTTGAATCACCTCAACAATGGACTTTACTTGTATAACCTTGCCCCCACAGGGGAAAGGCATTTTCTCGTCACAATAACGTTTCTATTATGGAAATCTGCGTCTTGTGAGATTATAATTGAACTGAGCTACCAAAAATTTCCACTGACATACAAATATGAGAAATACATCACTCTTTAATAGAGGTTAAAAAAATCCGTACATACTGTAAGAATAATTAAAACAAGTCAATCTCTTGATATAATGTAATGTATGTGAAATTGTTCCCCATGTGGAAAAACAACTAGACAGGATATTTTTTTTTATATTTAAAATATAAATCTATGTATTTCCTGCAAATCTGCAACGGGACCTTCGGCAATTCAAATATCTTTTGATTGCCGTTGTGTCTCTATTGTAAAACAATAAAATATTGAGTAGATAATTCATTGATTGACAAAAAAAGTAGAATTATCGCCATAAAAAAAGATGATTACTTGATGTAATTATGCTTGCATCAGAATAATTACAAATAATAATCGCTTATTAATTGGAAACAATAATACAATTTGAGTTGAATCAAATCAATACGGCTGTTTGATTACATAATTAAAAATTATTAATCAGCATAACGAGAATACGTATAAAGTGAGATTGGAATGTGGCGTGAAATTATAATAGCAAAATTATAATTGCATGACAAATTGTATTAAAAAAAACTATGATTGGTTATTTTACTGTAAATAATTACGAAATGAGATTTTGCTCGTCAGTGAGAAGATGTTAGCGATAAGTGCCTAATGGCTCGGAGGAACAGTGGAGTCCCGGATGTATACGCAGTACGTTTATACCTGCGTTGGGTGTACCAGTACATATAGCATAAGCTTCAGGGCCTCGAGTCTACTGCAGCATCTACTACTGCTTCGTCTCATGCTCTCGCTCGGGATGTCTTCCGCTATCGTCCCGTCCGCATCTAATCAGCGACAAGGATGCATTGTTGCAGCTCGCCTGACGGATTGCGACGAGCCCCATACTGCTCTGCTCTCCACTGCAAAGCTGCTGCTGCAACTCCCCGCGACTGCGGCTATGCGCGGCATATAGTAGTGCACACTCTCTCTGCTATACGTGCGACAGACTGGATACACTGTGTATACAGATATACACGCAGGTAATGGTACGTTCCGCAGCATACTGCACCTTATCGCACCGCTCGTACGATCCTAACAACCGATTGGTTTCCCAGCTAAACCCGGGAAACACGCTCCTCAACAAGATCGTACTGTGCTGAACGATATCCGTGGCAGCTCTTGTAGCCCTAGTGCGACTACATCTACCGATATGGGGTTAGACGTAGAATTTTCGTCACTTCGACTGAGGAAAATATAAATGGAGTGACAAATTTTTGGCTGTATTAACATTAAAAAATTTGTTTTGTCAGCTAAAAAATTAGGTAAGTCGGAAATATATTTGTTGGTGCACACCGAGAGAAAAATATAGTACTTATTCCCAGATTCGTACAGTAATCGGGATTCAAAGTGGAAAAATGGCATTTCTTTTTAGACACATACAAAGATTTACTAGGTGTCGCCTGCTGTACTATTTACGCTGCTGTACAACGCTGTACAATGCATCTCATACTTCTCTGTATTTTGCACACCGAGAGAAAAAGTTTCATTGATTCACGGAAATCTTTGCCAATAAAATGAAATACTTGAATTTCAATACTGTCTTTTCTTTGAATGATCTCAAACTCAACGAGAAGTAGTGACATTGATTCGAAAAAACATTTCTTTAAACCAATGAACCTTTTTCATTGATTTCAAATATATCGTCTCTGATTCAATGAAACCTTCTTCTTACCAGCTCAAAATTTCGAAACCTATTTTTTCCGGAAGTACGCGGCAGATAAAGCTCAAATTTTGTGAGTATGTAAGTAAATACGGCAGAAATAGGCTAAGCTTCTGACTCCTCGAAACTCGAAGCCGTTCGTTCGGGAGAACCGGAAAACAAAAAGGTAAGGTTAGGTGCGAGAGAGAGTTCAATGAAAACGTTTCTTTGAACCAATGAAAACGTCTCTTTAAAACAATGAAACTGTTTCTTTATTATATGCTCACTAAGTAAATCTTTATTTACAGGCAATGAAATGTTCTCTTTGAAATTCAAGTGCACTATTTCATTGAAATCAAAGAAATATTTCGTTGAAATCAATGAAAAAAAAAATCAAACCACCCATTTCTTTGGTGTCAATGAAATCTTTTCTCTCGGTGCACCCACAAATGTTCGGAATGATCTTCATACGCATACACTCAGAGAAATCGTAGTAGTACAGTCAACTATAAAGTGACAACTATTAAGTTTTAGTCCATCCAACTATTTTCATAATTACGATAGCTGTGAAAATAGTTATGGCAACTATTTAGTAGTTATAGCAACTATTTGATAGTTGTGGCAACTATTAAAAAATTGCTTGTATGAACTAAAAATAAATAGTTGTCACTTTATAGTTACAAATACCACAATTTTCTCTCCGTGTACAGGGTAAAGCAATTCACATTACGAAAAATAACGCAAAGTCTATTGACAGCCTGCAAAACGCCTGTAGTTTCGTACGACATGAGATTTACGAAATATACAGCTACCGTGTATAGCGTCGATCGTTCAACGTTCGCCGTCATAACCTCAAAGCTGCCCGAAAATGCCAAGACGTTTCGCGAGCACCCCTCCGCGTGCATCGCGTTTCTATTCACGGTATAAGTAAACATTTCCAAACTTCCATGATCGATCCCATTTACCACACTGAGAAAAATGTATAGTAGAATGGTAAAGCCGACTATACTAATATAGTTCCCAGGAGACCCGATCATATCGATTTTTACAAGATACTATGTATTTGTTTTATTGAGCTATAATTATGTTTGTAGCTATTATTTTTGTCATTGTCATTACTATAAAATATAATCGGCGCTCCTGGGAATTATATTGTATGGTAATAGTAAACTATTATATGGTAAAAGTATAGTATTATTGCTTTAACCATGTATTTTTCTCTCAGTGCATGTTGTCTGGATTTGTTTACCAAACTATTTTAGATGTCTTAACTATATTTTTCTCTCGGTGCAGCAAACAATTTACTATCATTACATAATTATATTTATCCGTGTTTTTACAATCTGACAAGTATTTCTTATGTTTTGGAATTTCTATGCTGTTTCGTCAACCATGTACATATTGTAATTTTCCTCATTATTCAACACGTTTTTTTTTTTTGTAACACATGAATAATATATACCTCATGTGACCTCTATACCTTCTGTAATAGGTGGATGTCGCACATTGGTGAAAAAGAACAAAAAGGAATGTGAGCACTATAATATACGAGGTGTACTCGTTCTCCAGCGAGAATTATATTCCATGTCACGTGACGCAACAGAGGGAGAGAGGAAACATATTCACTGGTGATACCCGGAGATTATTAAGCCAGGCAACATGGCGCTCCGCGTACGAGTCCCAAGAGTATTCAAGTTGTATATATATATATACATATACATATATATGTTTTTTTATCATTCGTCAAGTATCATGTAGAAGAGCTTGAACAACAAAGTTTTGCACTTGGTGTCTCTGTGTCAGCATGAAATGTATCAAAGCGTTTTTCCATGAAATATTGCAGGTAGATAAAAAAAAAATCGAAAGCAATTTCAGTCAACGAGGAATCTATTAAAAATTATAAGGACGATATGCTTATCGTAGATATCGGATTATTCAACACTCTGAGTTGAAGCACCAAGCGATGAAGAAAATAAGATCGATTGTTGTGAAAAAAAAACTGTTTTTCAGGTTTCTCTACGGGTTTGTTTACCGACTTAGAGTGCTTATTCTTTCTTGATTAATGGCCTCGAAACTTGGAGAAGCCCGTCTCAACGGTGGTTACAACGGCCGGGCGGTCGAGACGTTAATGGAATAAAAATATCTGCGGGGACGTTGAGGCGTTTGTGCTTCGTGCTCAAAGCAGACGTACCCATACAGCGCACAATGTGTGCAGGACTGCTCATATAAACCAGGGTTGGTTGAGATTCTCGCTCACGAGAAGCCTGAGTCACGAGACTTGACGTATCGGTGAGGGTGAAGTAATTTCCGTCTGAGCGTGCCCTCCCTTGCCATCGTTCCACGCTATCCTCATAGTACAGCGTATATTACTCCTACCGGTCAGGTCTTCTTATTTACATCCGCTGTACTTCCGCAAGCAAGACTTTTGCATTTTTTTTGCCGTTTTTACCGTAACAAATTAAGGGGGGGGAGTCAGGTCAAAAATTTAAAAAAATCGATTATTTTTTTTTTCTGTGAAAACATTCATTTCCATGTAATCTATCTATTAGTAAAGTTATAAGCCGGAATTCGCAAAAATGGCTAAGTTTCTACGGTACCATTCATATTTAATTTTCTCAAAAGTCGTAAAAATGACCAGAATATTATATTTGAATTTTTAATTATTTTATTTATTTATTTTTGTTATATGCAGACATTATGGCCGATTTTTTGTTCACACCAAATAATTAAGGGTGTTGGAAAAAAAAAAATCAAATATTTTTTTTTTTTTTTTTTTCTCTTCGGCAGTTTCGTTTAGTTAAGTACACCCTCTGGACCTGCAAAATCTTAGACCTGAATGCGAAAAAATGGCCGATTTCTGCAATATACCTGTTTTTTAATGATTTTTTTCTATATAATAAAAAGTTTATTACGTATTTGTAAATAAATTTTTATTTGTTTACCATTTTTTAAATCAGTTAGCGAAACGCGATACAAATGACGCGATGAGAGTGTAATGTCTTCAACGCAACACGTAACACTTACATTATATTCGAATTCGCGCGAATAATGGGACATGCGCTGTGATATCTTAGCACGTATCGCATGCGCAGCGTGTTACTGCCTCGAGAAGTTACTTCTGCTACTTGCGAGACGCATAACCTCGAATTGACGTTTTTATTTTTCGTTCATATTATGTTATTAGTTTGATTCCGTTGGCCATTTACGGTTTTTTTTCAATCAATAGTGTTTAAAACAGAATCAACAATCATCAGAAGTGATCAGATATGTAAATTTGTTATGAAGTGATGATTTAATGTTTGTGCAGCACATTTGTGAATGTGTCAACATTGGATAAATTTTCAGTGATGTTGTCAATAAAAGTGATCATCCCCATATTATTTACAGGTTTTTTTCAAATTATGCATTCATTTACTTATTTATTTGTAAAAAAAAAAAAACATTTATTAATAACATTATTAATAATATTCTGTAATCTGACTTGCAAATAATATTTTTATTTTGTTCATTAAAGGTACTAAGGTGCCCCAAAGGTGAAAACAGCACAAACATTTTTATTTGAGTGGTAAGTTTTAGATGCCATTTGCCGAAACTTGGTTTTGAACCTATTCTGCGCGTGATTCAGACCAAACTGCTAGGCAGGTTGGGCTGGTTGACGTCTCATTTTCTTCTTCATGAAAAGATACACCGGCTAAATGGAGCAAAAGTTAATAAAAGGTAATATTTTTCAAGTGACATAATTATTACTAAATAAATTTTATGCTATTTTCTAAATCAGTTATTAATTTTGCTTTCAGAATAAAAAAAAAAATATTTTGCTCCATTTAGCCGGTGTATCTTTTTATGAAGAAGAAAATGAGACATCAACTAGCCCAATCTGCCTAGCAGCTTGGTCTGAATCACGCGCAGAGTGGAAAACCTAAGACCTTTGCTTAAGATAATATGGAAAGGCATACGCAAGTCAGATGGCAGTAAAAAATCCTTTCATCGAGTACCAACAATATAGTTCATTGATCATTTTTATATGCAAGAGAATTTGGATGATATTGAATTTACAAATTTAATTATTTTGACCTGACTCCCTCCCCTTAAGCGGAAACTCGCATTTACATCGAAGCTCGTATTTATTATTGACTTCCAGGTATTAGTATTTACTTTTTTTTCATTATTTCTTTGCTCGTCTCGAGTATTCAACGTCAAACTAAAATGGCATCAATCACCGAGGCAAAAAAATTGCTGACACAAAGATCTTCTGAAGAAGTTTCGCGCTTCTCCACTCGTACGTACATTTGTCATCATTGCGTCTTGTCCTGTGTCCTGGGGATTAAGATAATAAAAAAGACGAGAGATGCAGCGACTACAGAGAATGCGCGAGAAACTCAATGCCTTCTTACCAAAGGCTTTGCACTCTTAAAGCTGTTCGTGAGGAGAATTAAGAAAACCATGAAAACAGAAAAAAAAAATTATATATATATATAGTCAGAGTCGGTTGTGTATATTGTACTGAGGAAAATAACCGTGTAAAGAGTGCATTTTAAAACGATAAATTTTTGTGCATTTTTTTGCAGTATCCGGGCAGTTACAATTGTACGAATATTTCGCGCGGACGGGACCAACTATAGATATTACTACGTTCCAAAAGCAACTTCTTCCATTCGCCGAGTTTGCATATAGATATATATTTATATATATATACACTTGGTACAGTTTGCGAAGACATATTGCCGGGATATTGCGGTGTTTGCACAATATTATCCAGCTATTAATCAGGATTTCGTAAGGGCTGGTATACAGTAGCCGCCACCGCAGGAAGGGAGGGAAGGATAACGTGGTTGCATCGTTGCACACGCTTCTCGCGTTTTAATTCTCAACGGCTTCAACGACCACTACAACATGCATATGCACGAAGATCGCGGAAGATCACGCAGGTTGCCCGCGAATCCTACCACTCGTACTCACAAAGCTATACATCACGAAGCGGGGAGTCTGTGCTCGTGTAATCAAAATGCTGTGCTGTGTGTATCAGTTGAGTAGGCTTCCGTTTTGTGACGTACTTGACAGTTTTTCCGTACGGTTTTATGTATTTAAAAAAAATATTTCACATGTCCCAGGGGCGGCCTATACATAAGCGAATTAATAAAAAAATTTAATAAAAACGTTATTGAGGTTTGATAAAATTTAACAAATGGAATTCCTGGTCGTTGACCTATTATCGGCCACAGCAATCCGGAAAATTGAATCGATAATCCAATCATGCGTACGCACAGACACCCAGCTATGTAATAAATGTGATTAATAAAGAACCTATACTACTAATGAAATTGTAGGTTCAAAGTATGATGAATATGGTCCGCCGCGGTAATATGTGATATTGTGCTTTAACACGAATACGGGCTTTTTGAAATCTGAAATTTTACGTACGGAGATTATTAATTAGATAGCACTACCAACCCATATGGTTAAATAGGTTCCAGGTGATTGAATTAGTCGGCGTCAAGCAATAATAAATTGTGCAAAATATTAGGTGTTTGCCGATCAATTAAACAATTAGCACAACCTATCAATTTGTTGGCCCATCAAATTAATACACTTTTCGTACAATTAAAAAAGGCGAAATCTCGCACTCTTAATAAACTTTTCCGAGATTCATTGGGCGACATTGTGATATATCGTGGTGCCAGAAAGGTTTGCAAATATTTTTGCAGATTCAATCAAACATAAACATTTTTAATATGCAAGTATTTGAATGTTCGCAATAAAATATTGTCAACATTCAGCATATATAAAAAAAAGTTATACTACAAATCCACTTATCTTTGCATTTAAATTTATGATAGTTAACTAAGGACATAGTCAATTGACAGTCACGACTGACAATTTAGTATTACAATTTTGAGTATAATTTATACATATTTCGAATTTAACAAAAATTTATATTTTGTTGTTTTGCTTCCTCATAGAGGAAGCTTTGTTTTCATGAAAAAAAAAATGTTCGACATTTTTATGTCAGGACACTTAGAATTGTCCAAAACATCCAGAAAAGTGATCTAGAAAAAATGTCCGTGTGTGTGTGTGTGTGTGTGTGTGTGTGTGTGTGTGTGTGTGTGTGTGTGTGTGTGTGTGTGTGTGTGTGTGTGTGTGTGTGTGTGTGTGTGTGTGTGTGTGTGTGTGTGTGTGTGTGTGTGTGTGTGTGTGTGTGTGTGTGTGTGTGTGTGTGTGTGTGTGTGTGTGTGTGTGTGTGTGTGTGTGTGTGTGTGTGTGTGTGTGTGTGTGTGTGTGTGTGTGTGTGTGTGTGTGTGTGTGTGTGTGTGTGTGTGTGTGTGTGTGTGTGTGTGTGTGTGTGTGTGTGTGTGTGTGTGTGTGTGTGTGTGTGTGTGTGTGTGTGTGTGTGTGTGTGTGTGTGTGTGTGTGTGTGTGTGTGTGTGTGTGTGTGTGTGTGTGTGTGTGTGTGTGTGTGTGTGTGTGTGTGTGTGTGTGTGTGTGTGTGTGTGTGTGTGTGTGTGTGTGTGTGTGTGTGTGTGTGTGTGTGTGTGTGTGTGTGTGTGTGTGTGTGTGTGTGTGTGTGTGTGTGTGTGTGTGTGTGTGTGTGTGTGTGTGTGTGTGTGTGTGTGTGTGTGTGTGTGTGTGTGTGTGTGTGTGTGTGTGTGTGTGTGTGTGTGTGTGTGTGTGTGTGTGTGTGTGTGTGTGTGTGTGTGTGTGTGTGTGTGTGTGTGTGTGTGTGTGTGTGTGTGTGTGTGTGTGTGTGTGTGTGTGTGTGTGTGTGTGTGTGTGTGTGTGTGTGTGTGTGTGTGTGTGTGTGTGTGTGTGTGTGTGTGTGTGTGTGTGTGTGTGTGTGTGTGTGTGTGTGTGTGTGTGTGTGTGTGTGTGTGTGTGTGTGTGTGTGTGTGTGTGTGTGTGTGTGTGTGTGTGTGTGTGTGTGTGTGTGTGTGTGTGTGTGTGTGTGTGTGTGTGTGTGTGTGTGTGTGTGTGTGTGTGTGTGTGTGTGTGTGTGTGTGTGTGTGTGTGTGTGTGTGTGTGTGTGTGTGTGTGTGTGTGTGTGTGTGTGTGTGTGTGTGTGTGTGTGTGTGTGTGTGTGTGTGTGTGTGTGTGTGTGTGTGTGTGTGTGTGTGTGTGTGTGTGTGTGTGTGTGTGTGTGTGTGTGTGTGTGTGTGTGTGTGTGTGTGTGTGTGTGTGTGTGTGTGTGTGTGTGTGTGTGTGTGTGTGTGTGTGTGTGTGTGTGTGTGTGTGTGTGTGTGTGTGTGTGTGTGTGTGTGTGTGTGTGTGTGTGTGTGTGTGTGTGTGTGTGTGTGTGTGTGTGTGTGTGTGTGTGTGTGTGTGTGTGTGTGTGTGTGTGTGTGTGTGTGTGTGTGTGTGTGTGTGTGTGTGTGTGTGTGTGTGTGTGTGTGTGTGTGTGTGTGTGTGTGTGTGTGTGTGTGTGTGTGTGTGTGTGTGTGTGTGTGTGTGTGTGTGTGTGTGTGTGTGTGTGTGTGTGTGTGTGTGTGTGTGTGTGTGTGTGTGTGTGTGTGTGTGTGTGTGTGTGTGTGTGTGTGTGTGTGTGTGTGTGTGTGTGTGTGTGTGTGTGTGTGTGTGTGTGTGTGTGTGTGTGTGTGTGTGTGTGTGTGTGTGTGTGTGTGTGTGTGTGTGTGTGTGTGTGTGTGTGTGTGTGTGTGTGTGTGTGTGTGTGTGTGTGTGTGTGTGTGTGTGTGTGTGTGTGTGTGTGTGTGTGTGTGTGTGTGTGTGTGTGTGTGTGTGTGTGTGTGTGTGTGTGTGTGTGTGTGTGTGTGTGTGTGTGTGTGTGTGTGTGTGTGTGTGTGTGTGTGTGTGTGTGTGTGTGTGTGTGTGTGTGTGTGTGTGTGTGTGTGTGTGTGTGTGTGTGTGTGTGTGTGTGTGTGTGTGTGTGTGTGTGTGTGTGTGTGTGTGTGTGTGTGTGTGTGTGTGTGTGTGTGTGTGTGTGTGTGTGTGTGTGTGTGTGTGTGTGTGTGTGTGTGTGTGTGTGTGTGTGTGTGTGTGTACAACTCCCAAAATTCGAACGACGATAACTCAAGAACGGTTTTGTATACCGCGCTCAAATTTGGCACACTAGTGTAGCAGCAGACCCTCTTCAACTGTAGAAATTTTCGATAAAATCTGTGCGAAAATTTCGATTTTATACCGTTTTGAATTTTTTTAAAAAAGGTCGTGGTCGCTCTAACTTTCGTAAAATTTAGTCTATTTTGCTAAATAGTTGGTTATAAGAGTAGGTGCACTCAATACTGTTTGGTATTGAATTTGGCTCGAATCGGTAAAGTGGTTCAGATATTGTGGAATTTTGAATTTTTAAAAAAATTGACATTCTCGCTCTATTGTAACTTTTGCAAAACGTGAAAAAGCGAGCTCAAATTTTGTATATAAATGAAACAATATTTAGCCATTATATATGTATAATTTAGTGACAAACGGTATGAATTTTGTGATTTTATGGAATGTTGAATTATTTTTAATAATATACGTTATCACATTTACTTTCGAAAACGCTCTAATAATAACGAAATAACGGAATAACGAAATAGAAAAAGCGAATTCACAACATGTTTATTTATCTAATTTAAAAAAGGATGCAAAGTAGAACTTTGCACATTGCTTCCTCATTATTTTTCGCTTTTTACAAAGCTTCCTCTATAAGGAAGCCGAAATTGAATAACATACTTTTTTGCTTCCTCAGAGAGGAAGCTTTGTAAAAAGCGAAAAATAATGAGGAAGCAATGTGCGAAGTTTTTTTTATTGTTATGGTTGTAAAAAAACGTTCGATAAGCGCATTTGGTTTTTTTAAACGTAATATTATCTCCTATATGTACAATTGAATTGAATGCTTTTGAAGTACGCATTTATGTCAGTTCATGTAGTATATACGGTACTACTGAGGTGGCGTCGGTTTTTCTTCGTAACTCATTCTGAAATAATTGCGGATTTCTGGTCGATCTACGTTAGTATGCATTACGAGCGGAATAGCAGTATTATATGTGCAAGAGGAAGGCGAGAACGAGCGGACTTGCGCCATTATCTCCAGGTGAGACGAGAGGATTTTACAGACACGATAATATTCCTAGCGATCTGTTAGACTCATCTCTTCTCCCCTATTGCTGTTACCATAAACCATAGAAAGGCCACGTCCTGAGGAAGCGCTCAGTAGTGGGTTCAGAATTTACTTCTCGTATTCCTTCTTCACTACTGTATATAACGAGTAATAATACTCGAACTATATGTGTATATATGTACTTGGAATTGCATCGTTATAGCACAATATGCCTGTGCTTCGCGATCATATCTGTAGGTGAGTGCGGTCTATACGACACGATTGCAATAATAACATTAAAGTAGTTGTTGCAGCCTTCCTTAATGAATATAACGAAGTCTTCAAGATTTAACGGAACGATTTGCTGGAATTTTAAACAGCTATCTACGTCAAGTAAGGACGACTATAAATCATAATACCTGCTGCAGAATCCATATCCTTATACATACCGCTCAGGATATAGTTACCATAGAAATAAAACGTCGGCACGTAAACCATAAAGTACAAGGAACTAGTTGCTGGTAATTCACCAAGGTAACTGAAGATGGGCTCACCTGAAAACAAAAATAAGACATCGAAAGTTAGCTATATCGTAATTTGAAATAGCTATAATAAATAAGGTAGCGACGAATAGGAATTCACAGATTTCATACCCGATTTACGATTTATGTAGAATTACAAAAAGATCATTAAGTTTGGTTGCTTCATTAATTCTCAACCAATTATTGAAGCAATAAGCGTGCATAAAAATCATGAGTTCAAGTTGTTTGATTTTTTTCTAGAAGATTAGTTGCCATAACCAAGAAATGAGTTGACACAACCAATCGATTATTCGTATTCCCTTACAACTCAAATGGTACACCAACGATTCGAATGGTAATACCGACGATTCGAATGGAAATACCGACGATTCGAATGGTAGTCCCAACTATTCGAGTGGTAGTCCCAACGACTGGATTAGTTAACCTAACTAATCTCGCGAGAACTAATCGTGAATCGTGAAGTTGAGGTTACTATTCGATATGGTTGAGGCAACTAATTTTTTAGACATTGTGTATAGTAAATCGAAAACGTAGTTGCCACAACCAAACATTTCTTTCCGTGTAACGTAGAAATTTAGGCAGCACTTGACTCAGACACGAGTTATCGCTTGACAAAAACTCCATCTTAAATAAAAATGTTCGCCTGTAGACACAGCTAAAATACATCGATTACACGGAAAAAAAGGCTTGGTTGGAACAACCAAGTGCCTTGGTTATATATGCGCCAGACAATTAATTGGTTAGACCAACCAAATTATTTGGTAGGCTACCAATATCTTGGTTGGACTAACCAAATCACTTGGTAAGCTAACCAAGTGACACGGTTAGACCAACCAAGAAATTGGTTGACGATTAATTGGTTAGACCAACCAAGAAATTGGTTGACGAAAAAGGCTTGGTTGGAACAACCAAGTGCCTTGGTTATATATGCGCCAGACAATTAATCGGTTAGACCAACCAAGTTATTTGTTAGGCTACCAATATCTTGGTTGGTCTAACCAAGTCACTTGGTAAGCTAACCAAGTGACTTGGTTAGACCAACCAAGAAATTGGTTGACGATTAATTGGTTAGACCAACCAAGAAATTGATTGACGATTAATTGGTTAGACCAACCAAGAAATTGATTGACGATTAATTGGTTAGACCAACCAAGTTATTTGTTAGGCTACCAATTTCTTGGTTGGTCTAATCAAGTCACTTGGTTAGCTTACCAAGTGGCTTGGTTAGTCCACCCAAGATATTGGTAGCCTAACAAATAACTTGGTTGGTCTAACCAATTAATTGTCTGGCGCATACATAACCAAGGCTATATATAAGGCGAAAAAAAGGCTTCGTTGTTCCAGCCAAGCCTTTTTTTCCGTGTACTCAGTGAGTTTTGCTGAACGGTCATGAACATTTCCTCGAGCTTTGAACCTGTGGTTCTTAACGTTGATAAAAACGTATGTACCTTTCTCGTTGAGTGCAGAGTAGATGAGAATGAGAAAGGAGTCGAGGTCACCCATATATTCGATCGATTGACTGGATCGAATCAATGGCTCGCTAACAATCGTGTATTCTCGTTCACCATGTATATACTCTGTTCAAAATGCGGTTACTCAGGCTGCAAGCAATAAGCTTCAAGCTTCACACTCTTCGAAGCTGGGCAATCGAAAGAGGAATCCACACAACGTGCAATCCACTTACACGTTCGCGTGAGCTGTCTCTCGTGTCGCGTTGATTGGGCGAGAGTAACGCTCGCACGGTTATGCCGTGGCCACCACCTTGACATTAATACCGATAGATTAATGTCAGTGTGGCTGCGCATACGAGCCAGATACACGTTGCACTCTGTGGAAATACACAGAGGAAAACGTCATTTCATGTAGACTGAATACAGGTATAGGGCGAGCATATATGACGGTTTCAAAGGCGCACGTGGAATAGCGAGATCGCGAGCACTGCGCTCGTATGAGCATTCGATTTATTGGACGCCTCTCGGACCTCGTACATCCTCCTAGCCCGAGCACGAGTTCTCTCGCACCTCCGTATATGCTATATACATGACTACCTTCTATAGTATGCCTATGATTTACACGAACTGCGAAAGAGCTATGAGCCCAAGATTCTAATGGTCGGCCGGGTGAAGCACGTGCGTGACTAGATCGCATATCACACAACCCAAGGGTATATAAAGATTAGACTACGAATATACCTACCGGTGATATATGATAGTTACTGATTCGTAATCAAAGTATTTATACTTTAGTAATTTGCTCATAAACGTAATATTTCATTCATGTAATTAATTCAGAAATTTGGTTTTCTTGTCGTTTTGTTAAAATAGATAAAAATAGTTTTGTGAAAACACGTGCATGAAAAGTGGTGCTTTTCATTTGTAACTTCCTTTTTCACTATTCGTCCTGTGTTATTTATATAATGGTAGTTTTTACAAAAAATATACGGTGCTACACGAGCCAAAATTGGCGTTTGTGACTCGTGTGAATGCAGCTTGCGCTTTGCTCGGTCAATAAACTTTCGACTCGTCGCAACCGCGGATTTTCAACCCTTGTTGCACGATCCGTGGAAAAAATCGTTGAAAAATATTTTTACTTTTTCCGAAGTGAGTCACGATATTGGAGTATTGGACATGGCTTGATGGATTATCCTTCACCAAGTATAAATGTCATATTTTTCGAATTTTTGGCCGGAAGTGAGTATCCGAAATTTCGAACCCACCGATAAGTACCAATAACTGAAATGTCAAGTTATTGAGACTGCTTCCAGTCAAAAACGGCAATTGGCTACCTCTTGTGCCCATAAGCCGTTCGCCGTAATTAATTTCGCATGAATCCTCGAACGCCCACATTTTAACACTGACGTTTTCAAAACTTGTACTGGATAATCGATGGTTAACCATACACGGAGCGAAATTTATGTGTCATGACAACATAAAACGGTGACAACAAAAATCGTTTTGTTAGGCTAACAAAAAAAAAATTGGTCAGCCCAGCAAAACGATTTTTTATGTTGTCATGACACATAAATTTCTCTCCGTGAACATATTAAGAAATGAGTAACACGTCGATTTTTTGTCACAGCGTACAATTTAATCGAAGGTAAAAAAAGAAAGTTAAAACATTTTCCTATACTTCAGCTCGGCCCCATGATACAAGTCTAGTATTTTAAAGTAAATTTAATTAATTGCAACGTAGCATTGCAATTAATAACGAAAGTTTTGACATTGATTTGATGTAGAGAAGCAAAATGTTCTTTCTTACTCAAGTAGAGGTGATAAAGTGGAAGGATCCTTACCGAAGTTGTAATGATCGCAACTACTGCCAAATTTATTCGGTTTATTTATGCCATAAATAATTAGAAAATGTATACCAATTTCATTGAATTCAATCAAACAATATTTTTACCGATGGATTAACGAAAGAATTCGATAAAAAGAAAGTTGGCTAATGGGGAAATTGATGTTCCATTATTTTCTTCACAATTTATAATTTCTTGAACTTTTTAACTTAATTTTTATGGAATAAATCTTTCTCTTATTCTTCAATAAGAAGCTAATTCATTTTTACTAATATAGTAGTGAATAAAATAAATACAAACCTATTGATGTCGCATTGTTTATAGAATTAGTAAACAAATAGGGTGAATTTGAAAATGATGAGATGATTATAACGCTGATCACCGACTGCGTCAATTAATTTGTGAGTGGATTATCCTTATTGGCTGGAGTTACGTGGTCATTCTCAGAGTCAACGCCGTCAAATAGGCAAACGTATACTTTAGTATCTAGTAGTTAATACAAGTTTCGATTTCATTACGAATTTGTTAACCGAGACGAGAAATTAGTAACAATAGTCAAGGGACATCGTCACAGCATTACATTATTTACTGAACGAGCAACATTGTCGTTAATTTTTAACGATCTCCAAATGCAAAATTACGTGGCTTCTCGTGTACCGTTAACGATCGTTAAATTCGTGGTTGTTACAGCGAACATACGGAGTCGAGAGAGCCACAGACTTTTACGACACACGATGGCTGCACTCAAGCGCCTCGATAAAAACCAAAAAACGCATCACTGCTTGACAGTAGTGGGTATACATTGTAGTATGTGCAAAAAAAAAGAATAATGTGATGGGAACCCCGGGAAAAAGATACTGAATTCCCTGCAGTTCACGAGACTTTCCGTTCGAGTACTTGTACACACTTCCTCTATTACGTCGCTAATCCCTCCAGATGTTTCGCCTGGTCGGTTGGGAGAAATTGCGAAAGAGACAAATCCCTTGAGAAAGTCCACGAGGGGTAGAAAACCACGGTAAAAAGTAAGAACGTTTTGGTACTGAGATTGGAAACGTAATGAACATTTCCTGAGTAAAACAGCGTGTTCTGAATTACTCTACCGGTAGACTTTTTCTTGTAATAAATTTGCCCCTAGTGCTGAAGGAACTACATAATTTAAAATGAGAAAAGCTTTATTTAACCAATTCACTTTTGTGCCAGCTTTGTTATATTTATTCGCGTCACGTTAATTTAGTCTCGGAAAAATGTTGGTTCCGTCTTTGGTAAATATTGAGACCTTTGTTATATCGGTCACTTGGTTTTTGTCAACTATTCTTACGGAATCAGCTTTTTTTTTTTAAGGTTGTACAATCTAATGTTGATTTCATGGTACATTCTTTTCACTGCTCTTCTTACTGAGCTGCGAAGCCATATCTTATCTTTTGGTCCAAAGCTAGTTAGGAGCTCCGTGCCACCGACTCCGTGAACTGGGACATCAAGCGGCTGCTGCACCGCTGTCGAGGCGGCAAGGCGTGCAAGAGCAAGTTGGACAGATTCGAGATAAGTCTCGTACACAGCGAAGCAATGTTCCTCCGTACAACCAGGGTTATCAACGTTCTAACCCCGGACCGGATAACGACCGGACGCAGACGCTAAATTATTCATTTGCGCTACGTTATGGCTGAGGACGGAGTGCGATAGAGACGAAAAGGGAGATGAGATGATCGCGAGAAACGTGAGTACCTTCCCGAATGCCTTGCGAATTTGCTTTGTACCTACTAAAAAGCTAAGTTCTCGTAACACAGCTTACCTGCATACCAGCCAATCATTCTTCGGTGAGCGCAGATGAAGAACCCAACGGCATAAGAAAATTCAAATACGAGCAAGCTGGAATTTACTCTAGCGCAAATTTTCCTCAGAAGCTTCCAACATTTCATGTTTTTCAACAGTGTTTTCAGGTGTTCTTCGTCGAGTTTCGTGCTCCCAATTTTAGCTACAGTCCCTACAGTACAGAAAATAACAGAGAGGGGACGCGGCTTCGAGAACCAAGCACTTTCGTACAAAGAACGAGAATGAAACTCTGAGTGAATTTCCTGACACAAGAAGGTCTACACGCGAATGAAAGAAAGGACGGCTTCTGCATCGAAGGCTTTCGTACCTATGCACACCAGCTGCCTGTGCGACTTTCCAGGTTTGCGGAAAGAAAATGATGCGCACGGTACCGCCCATCCTTCTCTTTGACTCTCTGCCTCTTTTTTGAGTCCTGCTGCTCCTGCGGCCTGAGAATATAATTGAATAAAACCAGCAGCACTGAGGAAGAAATGAAATGACGTTCTACATCAAAGGATCTTCTCGAGAGGAAGATAGTACAGTTCGGTAGAAGGATACCTACTCCCTGCTTTCTATACGACGACACAATGTTACGAGAAGCTGCTTGCGAAACCATTCAAGAGGAGAAGGGGGATGGATAATCGTCTCTCGTCGAGAAACCAACGGTGGGAATATCTACAGCCACTATCATAGTTTCGGAAGGATCCTTTCCGAAGTGCTTACAGAAACTCGAGGTTGTTGAGCCAATGAAGAAAGATCCAGATGGGGGATATAACCCTCTTCGTAGTAATTCGAACGTGAAACACGGTTTCATAGACCAATTAACTCGACGTTTAGTTTGGAGTAACCGATAGAAACGTGATTTCATCTGGCGAAAAGTGCTACATTGAAGTTATATACTTTAGATTTTCAGATTCCTTATACATTAAAAAGGCTATAAGCTATAATCCTATTCTTAGGATAGTCACATACACACACTGTTAAAAATATTTTGAAAATTAATATATGTATTGGAAGTTCTTTTGCAGATTGGGTGTATTAAATTTCATTTAATACACAGACATGTTGTAAAATTGCAATAATTATATTATAAACACAATTTTTATGAAGTGTTTAGTATACTGTATATTAATTTAACAACAATTTTTTGTATATTAACTAATATTTGTATATTAAATTTAATATACACGTATCCGCAAAAAAACTTCCAATACTTTATATTCATTTTCATACAAAAATTTCCAACAGTGCATGATTAAAATCTTCGTAGATTATAATTTATAGGGTCATCCGTGCTTATGTTAACCGCCTGAAAATTTTTCGCCGAAATTGAATTAAACGGTGTTAGATGGAGAAGGACACGAGGATGCCAAGACATGCATCGTGTCATCTGCTTGGATGGTCAACAATTGTATCTCTCATGCGATGGGAGCCCAGACTCTATATATATTCCACACATCGTGATGGCCACACAGGATTACGCAGCTTACTACAGTATTTTGTTTACGAGCTTGAAACTTTGTTGCGGTGGTCTAAGTAGGTCCCAGCAGGGTCGTAGCATACGGAATTCCCTACGGGACCTCTGTATATAACTAGGACCCTTATCGCATGTAAGCTACCCCACTAAATTTGTGCATGCGGACTTTACAGCCGGCACCATATTGTTGAATGCAAATAGCCGAACAATTTGCTCTCGCCACGTCGAGAAACTACGAAAAGGAGATTTAAAATATTGAGATTCTGAAACTCGAACACCAGAAGTACTTGTGTCGAAAGAGACAAGAGACTGGCTGGTAAAGAAGACGAGACGAAGAGGAGAGAAATGGATTCAAGTAGAGTGTGGAAGTGCAAGCTGTTCCGTTGCTGCTGGTGCCTCTAGTGATGCACGCTAACGACGTGCTTCGGCCACGTCCAGTAGTTCTCGTTCTCAAAACTCGTTCTTCGACGCCGGTCGATCGGTGCTCACCCGCAAGAGAGCTCATTCGCCCACCAGGGGGTCGGATCTTAACGACTCTCGTGCAGAGCCAACGTCATGCCTGTTTACACCCATAACTGTCGTTAAACGCGGAAGCGTGGGTGTTCCAAGGGGTGGGCGGAATAGCTACAATGCTTACATATAGAGCCAGGGCACAGAAAGGAGGACGCGAGTGAACGTGCAGCTCTGTTCCTGGGGGATCGCGACAGATAGCGGATTTCCGCTGCGTTTCGCGTGGAAGTCATCCCAAGGGCACCCTTTCTTCTCGCTTTACCCTGGCACTCGTATCTTTCAACATTAGATTGCGCCTCGCTTATATATCTGTCTATTGCTTTTCTCTTCTTAGCACGCCATGTCAATTTCTTTCCCGTGACACAGTTCGGATGGCGAGAATCGCGAATGAAATTTCAATAAGGTGCCAGGGGGATTTGATCGCGTATGCACCTCATCCCGAGCATTCGCAGAAACAGCGACGCAGAGGTGCGAGACAGGAATGCCAGAGAGCGTAATCCGGGAGGTAGGTCGGATATGGATATAGCTTCGCTGTGAGAAGGAACGTCTGATCGAAATAGCGCTCGATTGTATGGAGCTCTGTCTCTCTCTCTGGAATATATAAGTACAAAATTCCTTACTACGCTCGTCTCAACTGTTCCATATTTCTTTAATGAATTAATCAGTGCACTCATAGATGTACGAATATATGAAGGGATCACAATTACGAATTTCAGCGTGCAAGAGACAATTCATATTCCGGCAAGAACGGATGAAGTGAAACTTTAATTACACCGAGCTGCTCTAATCACACAAATTTTCTTTTGGTTATAAGATGGAAGACATTATAACCGATGAGAAGGACGAGTAGCAGCAGCAGCAGCAGCAGGAACGGAGAAAAGGAGTTGAGCGAGTTCGTTTCTGGGATGAAGTTTCGCAGTGACTTCAGCAACTACGGCAGAATATCCTAGTGTTAAGTAGAGGTGATGAGATTCGAGAGGGTGACTAGTGAGCCAACGCAGCTACGGGAAAAGGGATTGCGAGTGGGTAATAAGAACGCTGCCTCGAGTGTCTTTCCTACCCGACGAGTCTGGCCGGAGGCAGAAAAGTTTGCGCGAACGTCGCCGGTGTCCGCCAAGAGGAGCCAATTTAAGATGTCGCACGCGCGCAAGCAAGGAAAGTTGAACTCTTCGAAGCCATAGAGCCGTCAGTATAATACCAGCACGATAGCGTTATGGAATCGTGTCAATTATATATCCCTTCTATGAAGCAATTAAAAAGACCGCTCGCGCGGTAACAATGGGTGCAATCAGAATCTCGCACTTCCTCAATATTCATATAATTAAAAGTCACGGTCATAACGGAATTTGCGTTTTTTTCCTCGACAGAAAAAGAATCCTTCATCTGTTAGGAATTCATAAAGATGTTGGAATTTTTCTGAGCGGAGAGCTTCGCGATGCGTCAAGCAAGGAAATAATTAACCAACCTATTTTCACGTACATTGTCGCAGTTATTTGCAGAGAATTTTTATAATTTCGAATGACGAGTGTCGCACGAATAAACGATGGTTTATTCGTGCGACACTCTATATGTGAATAAGTAATGCTTGCACTCTGCACGGACAATACCGAAATTTTTATGAGTGAGCAGTGAAACGCATTTTTTCTGTCAGAACTAAAAATGAATTTTGTTTTTATACCTATTAGTCGGACTGAGAATTTATTCTAGTCTGCATGAGGTAGTACAAACCGTCTTAAAGTGTGCATCCGGTTAGAAGTTAAGGTGATGGTCAGCTGCAACTCTGCCGGTGAATTCGGGTTAGCTCCAGCTGCCATCGATCTTTCATGTATTTACCGGGAAGCACGTGCTCTTCTAGGGCCCACGCGAGTTTACATAGCGACGACTCGCGTAGTTTCGCGTAAGCAACAACATCGAGTAAACGAGGCCGTGACTTTTGGCCCATAGGTCTGCTTCGTTAGAGGTCTGCGGGACTCCAATCACGTTTCTTGAACGAGTTTTGATATTTTACCTCATATACTTCGTACCATCTGCTTACATGATACGACATATTTTTATACTTCCTAATAAATAAATAGATCTCCATTGAATTTAAGTCATTTTAATCAAATGAGATCTGGTCTACATTTAACAATATCAACAAGTTATTAAACAATTATTTCAGCGGACATTCCAACTTTTCCAATTTTAATGATTTTAAACACAGTACAATTTAAACTTTATTAATTGTGATAACAGAGCAAGAACGTTTTTGAAAATATTTTGAATAAATTTGAAAGAGGCGAAAGAAAAATAACTTCCATGAAGTTAACCATCATATTGCTTTAGGAAATTGGTTGGGCTGACTCTCCAGTGTGAAGCTTCTCTGGAGGGCTCTTTTTTAAACATTTTTTTTTTTTTTGCTTCTTTATAATAATTCAAGTTTCACTTATTCTCGGCTCAGATGGATGCGTGGTAGTTCTAGATCTAACGTTTTCCGGTTTATCTTGGTGGACCAATAGGCGTAAGCATCAGAGCATATCTTGAGTACACTTTACATCGTGTGGAAGGAATCCAAAACGAGGGCGGTTAGGCGTCGTGCTGCGGAAGAGCAAGTTTCCGTTCCATCCGAGTCTCTAGTCTCTTCCGTTTTTTTGCATCATAATGTATATAGATATGCATAAACCGAAGGCTTGAAACGGCGCGGTGAGGTAGAGTGTAGAATATGTGAAAGTTCTTCTAACGCAGAAAACTCGGACCGTCCTCACTCGTTTTCCCAGCTTTGCTCCCTCACTCCAGATTCTCGAGATATATATCTATATAGATAGTACAGTCGAGGCCTGGCGGCGATGGAAGTAAGTTTCGCGAGCCTAGTAGTGCCCGCGAGCGAGCGAGCGGCAGGCAGCATCTTGAGAGATATTGTTCAAGTTTGCCAGCCAACGCTCGCTTCGGCTCGCTCCGTAGTAGAACCTACTACCTGAGTTCCCAGTTCTATACTATACACTAGTTCGTACGGTTGAGTCTACGTCCACCGCTCGCTTCTATTTGCTTGCGTTATTTCATGCCTGCTTACCCCCCACGGGGATATTGCACTCTTATGCAGTGCAGTTCCAGTGCCTCGTTCTATTTCTATGCCCTGTGGGTTACTATTTGGAGTCCCTTAACAGTGGCACAGATTAGTCGCTAGGGATAGATGTTTTATCCAGAATATACCCAGGACCATGAATCTATTTGATAAAAAAATTATTTTTCACCCCCAGTGTATTAGTGAACACATAGAAGATTAACGTTCATTTTTCATCGTACGCGGAGAGAAGGATATGATAAAATTTACCAGACACTATGGTAAAAATTATCAAACGCGCCTGGTTTTGGGAAGCCATAGCCGCCACCTGACGTACAGTACGAGAACTATGAGAATTTCTACCATATGTATCGAATTTTTTAACCATATTTCGTGGTAAAAATTCTCGTAGTTCTCGTACTTTTTGATAGGTGGCGTCATGGTACCGTGTACCAGAAATTTACGATACATTTTACTAGAAATATGGTAAAAAGTATCGGATCCTTCTCTCAGTGTATGTGATTATTAGCGGTCGATTTTTTACACTGAGAGAAGAGTTTGTTAACAATTAACAAATCTTGATTAAAAATGGCGAAATGAATCATTTAGTTATTCTTATTGAATCTCACTTGAGCCAAATAAGATTTGTTAACTATTAACAAATGTCAGCGAGCTTCATTTGCGACAAGCAAATTTTATTTAGCTCAAGTGAGATTCAATAAGAATAACTAAATGGTTCATTTCGCCATATTTAACCAAGATTTGTTAACTGTTAACGAATTTTAACAACATTTTCTCTCAGTGTAATTATGAAAATTGCGAACTACATCTCGGTTCTGAGACCGTGATAGCTAGATTCAAAGCGAGCGAAACTGAAGCTCAATTTAAATTTCAATAATGCAAATTTTTATAAATATTGACTGTAGCTGCTTAATAAATTTAAATCATTTAATCAAGCAGCCACAATCGACCAATTTTAATCCCAAACAAATTGTGTAAAATATTAATTTAAAATATTACAAATAGTCGCATACGATGAAAAATTAATGTCAACAATATACGGTCGCTGCCTATAATATACTATGGTCGTAAAAGATTAACCCGGCATCCATGTGCTGTTAATGAGATCTTGCACACGGAAATTAAAAAATTGCAATGTATATGAAGTGCATTAATTATCAGCGTAATAAATAGAAATATGTGTTCCGTTTTCATTCTATATATATATATGATTCTGTGAAGCAATGGATCTTTTATTTTTAACTACAAAAATCCGATATCGGTGAAAAGATACTCTTACTGCTAGTACGATATCGTTTTTCGGTATACCGTTGAAATTGTATAGGTCTCAATGAGATTCATAGCTCTCTAATAAAAACGATAAGAGTTTTGTCGTTAAACTAAAAAAGAATATTCATTTATGAATTTATCTGAAACGGATAGGTATATTTAACCGGCTCTTCGACATTGTCGTCAAATGCTGTATCCAAAGAGTGAGTTCTCTACTTGTTTCAGAAAAAAAAACGCGACATTTATAGAATAATTGATATTCGAGTACTCGTGAAAACTGGCCACTTATATTTATTTATATGCCGATCTTCCATATTATACCGATATAGTATTTCTTCTTGGCCAATTCCCGACTGTACCAAAGCTTTGCAGCACTTTCAAGGCGTTTTGATGTAGCAACGTAATTCTGAGTCACTGTCAATTTCTGAGCAATTATAATAAATGACTATCAACTCATCACTCACGCTACAGTGATAATGTCATGGCCAGTTAACTAATTTATGCATCGCCGAAAAGACAGTGACGGACAAAATGAATTTTGTATAGACGTCATATCCAACAAATCATTTCGCAATATAGTACCCGAGTTCAAATTTCATCAGGCATGCCTGCTGTCACATGAGGTTCAGATCAGTTTTAGGTACGGTAACTTTATTTGGGGCCGCCGCAAATTCACCTGCTCAGGTCCATGTGAGGCTGAGATATGGCATTCTACCTTAAAAATGCCGTCTTTCCACCGGATCAGGCCCATGTCAGGCTTTGCATACGGTAACCTCATATAGATATGTCATTCATCGACCTTATCCGTTTCGCATAAGGCCTTCCTGTGGCATTTGGACCAAGATTTTGTCCAAATTACCTTTACTTTCCCTGGTCAGATCCGCATACGGTCTTCGTATGGTATAGTTTTTTTTAAACATGCCGTAAATTTACATTAGCAGGTTCGTGTAAGGGCTAGATATGGCATTCGTTAAAAACATTAAAAAATTATTGTTATGCAAAATCAATCTTTTCAGCACCTTGCGTGTGCTGGATTTTTTCACATCTTTATCCAATCGAGAAGTACTTGAAATTTTCGCTGAAACTCTCGTTTTACGGGACTGTACCGCTAGAATTACTTTGAAATCTATCCAGGTACTGCTCAT
This sequence comes from Ephialtes manifestator, assembly GCA_963970395.1. NCBI lineage: Eukaryota > Metazoa > Arthropoda > Insecta > Hymenoptera > Ichneumonidae > Ephialtes > Ephialtes manifestator. The sequence goes on from OZ019976.1 coordinate 15,969,996, forward strand.
CAAACGCCAGTACTTGGATGGGTGACCGCCCCATTATGTTTGAATTTTGAATATTTCGGTCGTAGTCACAATAAATGGATGTACTGTCTTGACGTGTTTTCATTTTAAGTATATTTCAAATAGACAATAAATATATAAACTTTCTAAGATGTCAATGGCCGAGTGGGTTAAGGCGCAGAACTGTCACCCAGAGGATCCAGGTTCGATTCCCACCAACGACAAATAAATTTACATGTGTTTTTTTCAGCAATTAATATGTACTGAAAACTAAATATGCTCGAATATCCAATAGAAAATGCAAAATAAATCGAATTCGATGAGCGCAGATAATTATTTCGTAATTTATTTGCCGTTTTTATAAGTAGGGGCTTAGTAGGGCAGTCTCTATCCGGCCCTTATCTGGAAAACTTAATCTGGTCCTGTTCATGCGCTGCGTTACTTTCCTGCAAAGCCCGTATAAAGTTGCCAGGCAGGGGCATTAGATTTAAATCCGGCTACCACGCTAGGGCTTGATATTCCCCGTAGCTGAATTTCTACTCGGGTAGTTCGTAGTAGCAGAAAAGATCCCTCCAGTTTATCACGTTAAGTTGACTGTTAATAATTTCTAAATGTAAAGCACGGCAACCCGGTTTGTCAATAGATACTCAATAGTTAGATACTGTTAGTTCACATAGAAACTACAGTAGTTAGTTTAACCCCCGCGTGTAATATCAACACCAAACTACAGAGTACGACCAACGTATATTACGCACCATACCACTAATATCCCAAAGAGCATAACAGCAACCCACCGAGGGCATAAGGACGAGCTTGCACCACGTCTCCTGCTGGTTCTCGACCTCACTTGCGCTATAGTTATACTAACTCGGTTTTACCCTCTCAGTAGGGTCTCTATCCTTCACAATGACTCATAACTTCCGTATCCCGAGATGGCACTCCGGTACCAGGAACTAGCATCTCCCCAGCGAAGTTGCGAGCGCTCCTTGCACTGAAGCCAAGGGACTACAGACGGGAAAGGTTAGAAGGTAAATCCTAGAAGAGGGCTTGGAATATTGCTCTAGAAGGACATTCACGATAAGCGTTGGAGCAGCTCGGGTTTGGTAAGAGTATTTTCCAAGATCATTTTAGGATATACGCTGCAAAGTACTGTAAAGTCTTGAATATGGCCTGTAAAATATTTCAGCCTTTAACAATTACCCTCGAATATAAAAGCGCCCATTCCGGGGTGAAATTTGTTCGAAAAAACTCGTTCCACAAGTCCTCGAAATTAAAATGAATAACTTATTGAGCAAGTATTTCTGCAATATTTTATGACATTTCACAAATCAAAAAAGTTAGCGTACTCTTTCACTGTTATTAAAAATGCAATAAATGCTATTGGTTGTAGGAAAACTTCTCTCTACCTCCCGATATCTCTAAATATTTTTATTTATCTCGAAGGAATAAAGTGTAGGAAAACGGAAAAATGCCGTTATGTTTACTACATTTGTGATGAGATGAAAGAATCCACACCGTAAAAATATTTCCAGATTGACTTGTGATCGTTTGATTTCGTCTTTATTGGTGAAAATATTTTCATCGATAAATCTACATTATAATCGCAAGGAAGATGAACAAGAGAAAGACCCGTTAGCCTTCGAGTTTCGCAACGAAGACTCGCCTTGGGGAGTTGAGATCGAGAGATCGAATAATCGAGACCACGCCCGCATATACGTACAACCTCCTCTTCCTGAAACCAAGCGCGGGTGTACCATCGCTGTGTATGTACATGCAGCATGTACGAGGCGCAGAAGGTACCACGACATGTTGCAGAGGCTTGCTTCGATGCTCCATTAACATACGATAGTTACACGTGTATACACGAGGATCTTGTGACTAAGTACGCATAATCCGGCGTGACGAAATTCTTAAGCTTCATAAGAGCCGTTTTCCTCCATAAGTAGCAGGCATATATGTATACATATATACACACGTATACATATATATGTATATATATATAATATGTATACATGTATGCTCATGTTGCTACGTTGACTTCAGAGTCCTCAAAACAATTTCCAAGCAAGAGGAGGCGCGAGTCGCACACCAGATTGTATAGACTTATTGTACGCCGCATAACACGTGTACTATACGTATGATCATGAACGAAGAACGCGCAAGACGTTACGCAGAGAGCCCGAGGGTATTACGATTTACCGGTTGCTGAGCGAGCTCGTGAGTTGCTCGTAATGAAATTACCGGCGTGGCCGAGTGCCCTGCGCATATATACTCTGGATTCAAAAGCGAAACGATATCACCTGTCAAAAGTTTCAGGTGTGAGCGTTGCACTAACATATACGACGTGTATATTACACTCTTACGCGCATAGCATCGCATATTGGCATACCAGACTCTCGGCATATTAATCGCTTCGTGAATTGATTATTAATTGTGCGGTATCGTGTGCCTCGAACGCACGTGCATGTACGACTTACATACAAAAGGGAATGCGTATTATGGTGGTATATATAGCATTGCGTATCCACATAAGCAGCGATTATTGCCGTGTTCGTAAGTACGAGACAGGGTCTGTGAGATCACTGTCTATATTGAACGTGCCTAATAAACTTCAAGCTTACCAAGTTGCGTAATGATCACACTCGAATACGTAATGATTGGTAGGTGATTATAATATGCTCCTAACATACTGTAACACAAATGATCTGAGAAGGCTGCTGTTACGCTCCGATGCTAAGATAACAGCCGGAGTTTCATGATATATTAATGATCTGCTTGACGCGCTTACAGATATTATGTACGAGACGTAAATATATGCATTTCGATCCAAATATATATACATAGTGTATAGAAAATGCTGGCGGCGGTGTTAAATGATTCAAGACCCTGTTTTTTTATATCGTTTGGGTTTGATCTTTTTATTATTATTATTATTTTTTCGGAATACATCATCGTCACACAGCGTGCATTACTGGAACATTCGCTCATACGTAGTTCACGTCCGAACGGTGACGAACGACAGACTTTAATTTGCCAGCGCGTTAAGCCGATTGCGGTTTAACTAACCGAGAGAAGCGGCACCGAGCTACGTAAACGTCGAGAGACCGTGCAAGCCTCGACGGTATATATGTACATGAGAAAAGACCAGCAAGCCTCTATCTCTTTCTCACTCTTTTGCGTGCACATGACTTTTTTCCTCTTCTTTTTACTAGTTCTCGAATTTTCTTCTTTTTATTTTTTTTATTCATTCATGCTCGTCGGCCGCAAGTTCATCGATTTTGGAATAGAGCCAGCGGTGCACGCCCCAAACTGCACACTACCTTTGAGATTCTACCTGGTGCTAACACGTACACAGCGTGATTCAGAGTAACAATCAAAATATTTATTACTCAAATAATAAAAATCGTTACAAATTTACTGAGCGTGATTCTACTATTTAAATAAACAAATAATCATTTAACACTTGATATTTCAATGTTGAAATAAAAAGTTGCAATCGAAGTCGCATCTGCTACGTGAGTTCAACATTTTTTAAAAATCTTCTACGCTTGTTTTGTCTATACGAGATGGTACAATTTTACCGTTGTTTATGTGAATCTGAGCATACATCATCATACACGTACCCTCACGCCGGAACATTGTGGAATATAAAAAAAATCTCAGGAAATTCATACAATTACTAACCATTTCAATGGAAAAGCGAAACAATTAAACTTCTCTTCCATCCATCTTGTAGTATCAGAAAAATCAAATTTTCAAATAATACTATTCTGCACTAGATATATATGTGACTAAGGATTCTCAGCAAACCAAAGCAGATAAAAATAAAAAATGTAAATTTCAAATAAAAATAAAGAATGTAAATTTCAAATAAAAATAAAGAATGTAAATTTCAAAGAAACGTAGCTGATTTTTTGGCACAACAAGATGTTTCAGTTACTAATTGCGTAGATCACTGTATTTAACAATGAAAACTTGTTGGGCCCCCTTTCAGTTAAAGCATTTTTTTCATTACACATTATTTTCCTTATTAGAATGAGAAATTATTTTGAAGCGGCAGCGTTAGAAATTGCTACTGTGTTGAGATTCATATAGATTCTAAGTAACATTGTTCACACACTTTTACTTGTATGTATCACCTGTTCTGAATCGCCACCGCAGTTCGGCAACATTTATTCACGCGAAAACGTTCGAGTATCACGCACGCGTTGTGCACGCCTGCCTCTCAAGAAAGGTTGAAGTGTGTAGAAAGAGGGTGCAGTGCACTTGCCTCGGTGCGGCGGCGAAGACGAATGGAAGAATGCAATTTCCATTAAACAGCAGCGGGTCTTGCCGAGAATGTTGAAGTCAGAAAGAGCGCGAGGCGATAACGAGGCCGACGAGGTTTGCTCGCGTGCAACGTTTTCTGGAATCTCTATCTCGCCTCCCAAGCCGCAAGAGAATCAACTGTTAAAGCCCCCGATTTGACGAAGATTAATAAACCCAGGAATCACGACCGGATACACCCGAGAATAGTCTGCGGGCGGGCGCGGAATTATAACAAAGAATATACAAAGAGTATATAAACGGCGACTTGTTGAAGGATATCTCACGGACATTTGCAGTTTATATTCCTCGCTGTAGCGGTCAGAGAACACCTAGAAACCAACGTGATAGGCAATATAAAGGTACAATAAAGATGGCCGTGAATCTCGAGATATGAATAGGTACGAGAGAAATGTAGAAGTAGGATTTTGAAACTGGATCATTCCGACCGTTAACTCTTCGTGAGATACTCACTGTTCTCGCTTTATATAAACTGTCACCTATATATATATATATATATAATTCACTTCTCTTACTCTCGCAGGATGGTCACCGGAGAGTAACGTTCTCGGTGGGTTTCTCGGTGTATTTCTCGGGTCGGGAAACCCCGGGACTCGTTCCCACCAGGAAACACGTCCAGAGATTTGCAACGGTGCGCGCGGTCGCGGACTACTGCATCGCGCGCACGGTACTATATAGCTTATAGTCGAGCCGTGTTCGTTGCAGTTTGCAACAGCAGCGAGTGAGCGCGCGTTCGCGACGTACCCAGATGCACGAACAGATTTGGATGGTGGCGACGGGGCAGGAGAGAACGTATAGAACGTTGGTGTATGCGAAGCGGCGGCGGCACGTCGTGTCTCTTCGAGTATGAGCGCGTCGAGCTTGCTTGCTGTCTGTGTATAGTAAACCTCGACACGCTGCGCGTCGCGTTTTCCTCTTCTCTGACTTCGCTGGTTCCAATATACAGCCAGTTCCCGCAAGCGCTGTTCACTACGAATGATATATGCAATATTGGATGGACCGTATAAAGGACATTTTGTGGCTTCCATATAATGTATGGAACTTTGACCGTGGTTGCCGCAGAACCGGGAAAGCACTCACGTACTCGTGAAGCTCCGAATATGGCAATGAAAATTTTATAGAGGGCCGAGACCAACGGTATAACTCAAATAAATCAGTATTTTCGGTGGTAATACGTGTTGAGTAAATCCGTCGTTGGGGTGGAATTGGCCAATCGTCATAACTTCGACAAACGTACGATTTTATCGATTGCATTTTCCGGAATTGGCGTTTGGAAATAAAACTTCCTAGGTATAAGAATTTACGCTCAATTTTCAATAATGCGCTATAGCTTGTTTTATTGATGTTTTTAAAATGTGCGTACAGAATAATTTTGCTCGATTGTCAATATAGCTTTCTATTCTAGATACAAGGATTTATGTTCAATTTTCAACAATTCGCAGTTGCTTGTTTGATTGACGTTTTAAAAAAATATGCATACAGAATAATTTTGCTCTTTTAAAGTCCCATTCGAGGAAACTAACGGGGAAACAAGTTTATAAAATGCGTGCAAACATTACGATTTTATGGTGACAATGCGTCAGTATAGTTAAGTTTACAAGCAAGAACAGTGGGAAAAAAATGTAGCCCTTGAAAAAATCTGCATGCATCTGCAAATTGTTAATTTGTACAACTAAAAGATTAGTGTATTCAACAATTATTCGCGCCGTTTCACCAAAATATGTTAGCCAATAAACATTTTATTTGTACTAACTAAAAATTTCATCGAATATTGGAAAACGCTCATTATATATTGGTATATTCAATCATATTTTTCTCAGAGGAGAGGATAAATACGGACCTCGTTGCAGGTTTTATGATAAAACTCTTGTTTGAAAAATCTTGAACAGCCTGGGACTAGCTCGGACTTGCCCCATTTCAATCTAGTTAATCTCGAGGACGCTTACGTCACAATCTAGCGAATAATCTTTCGTTAGTGTTGAACGAGATTTAAGTCAGACCAGATTTTTCATGCCGTGAACAACGTTTTTATAGCGAGAAGAGGAAGCACTCAGGCTTATAAACACGCCCGGGGAGTCAACGAGCCTCAGGCAGGCGGGTTGACTAAAGCCCTGGGAATGACCTCTGATATAGAGTCAGAGCAGCAGCAGCAGCAGCACCAGCATCAGCAGCAGCAGCAGCAGCGGCAGCAGGATAAGCAACGAACCAATTGAGACTTAAAGTGGATAGTTCAGGAATGCTGTGCGCTGTTGCGGCTGTAGTCTCGAGCAAGAAGTCACCCCGGGTCAGAGCAGAAGGACGTCGCATCCCGAACCAGAAGCCGAGAGAGAACCAGAGCTCACGAAACAATCTGAGAATCGGAATTCTTTAGTTCTCGCAGGATTAACCGCGTTATCGTTATGGTTGTATTATCCTGCCCAGCATTGATATACTCCTCTGTTTCGCATTATATTTCGGATTATACGCTATCTTCTCGTCGCATGCAGAGACGAGAATGCTAATACCGTACGATTCTACCCTTCTCTCACACCCTCGGGGTATCTTAATGTTTATAATGCATTTATCCACTTGAGGAACACACGATAAAAGTACTGCCACTGGCACAAATGCAGATAAATAAAGCGGAAATGAATTTTTCAAAATAAATACGTGAGAAATAGTTTACCTTGGTCATGACGTCATTTTATATACTTATTTGATGTTAAGTTCGTTTAGTTATTTACGATAATATCTTAAATTGAACACTTTTGCCAAGCCGACGATATTTCCGCATGTGTGGGATATATTCCATAAAACAGTTGAAAAATTAGATTATGCACATATATCTATGATACTGTATATCAAGAGTATAATTAAGTGTGTTGTTCCCAATTCTTCATTTATATTGCAGTTATTTTTTAGATACCAACAAGCGTTTAGGTCGTACGTTTCATTACTATGCAAAAGCAACACGTTTATGGGTGTATAAAAAGTGACTAAAATATTAAGGCTTAAGGAACAACATACTTGGCAACACGATTGGTTTTTATAGTGGAGACTTAATACTGATCCTTTCTCTTTTATACTCTCACCCAGTACTTTTCTCTCCAGTTAAGTTCTTGACTATGTTTAAGCTCCAGTTCAGATTTAAGTGGGAATTTAAGTTACGCCTGAAACAAGGTTCAGTTCCTGCTTAGGTTTGACCTCAAGTGTGAGCTCAAGTTTACACTTACGACCATATATAAATTCGATTTGCACGCACACAATATTACCGGGTGTCTCTAAAACGCATATATATCGCACAGATAAGCCACACGTGCTCTCAGGTACGGCATCCACTCGCAGACTCGATTCTAGACGACTCCCACACAATATCCGACACCCACAGTCCTGGTCAGTGCTCGAGGCGAAAGTAGAAAACGTGAAATAACTGAAAACCAGGTTCGATGCGTATGTGCCAATAAAAGCTGAATGGAAGGTTGGAAAATAGTGGTATTACATCCTTTTTTTTGCACCGATTGAAAGTGGATACGACGCGTGGTACTGCGTTCGTATTTCGGCTATTTCTACAGCTGCCACAGTAATTGTCCGGCAATTGGCCTCACCCAAATAGGTAGTCGCGTTTTTGTGCCAATTCGAGAGCTATTTTCGTTTACCTATGTACAACCACTACGACTGCACGTAATACACGCGAGGAGTCCGTGAACCGGATTCGTTTTTGCGAATGTATAAAACGAGGAAGTAAACTCGATCGGTCGAGAGCTATGCAGGACATTGCGATAGTATGCACGTATACGAATTACAACTGTGAGCTTATCTCTCTGCACATATATGACTGTGTGTGTGTGTATTGAAGGGAGATTGACCAATTGGCCAGACTATATCCAACAGCACATAGAGCAAACGCGAGGCATCAACTGGCTTCTGATTCTGACTCGCTGCATCTGCCCGTTACACACGAGAGTTGTGGATGGCCTGAATGCACCGCGACTCCACATAAACTACTTAAACCACATGCCGCATCGTTTCTGTCGATGAGAATCCACACAAAGATCTCGTGTTCTCTCTCAAAGTTCCAATGAGAACGTTCTTCATAGTACAGTAATACTGTATACGCAGCCAAATGATACAACACAACGAGCAGTTGTTCTCTGGCGTACTATGTGTGCTGATCCCAGGCGATATACATGCGGAGGAATGCAATGAGTAATTCGTCCATGTGGCGAGTGGATTTGCGGGCAAACTGGACTAATCTCATTTCAATGTACTGTAGGTACACCTCCATCAGCGGATAGAACTTTGACGTAGTCGCCTTTACTGTTTTATGTGTTTTGCTCCATATGGAGACGACATAAACGGTTTAACGATCACGGGATGAATATAAATTACCGAGTTGGTTATGAAGCATTAGAAAATCCCATCAAATTTTGATTTCTGCGATGCACAAAGCAATGCTAAGGATTTACTAATTGACCAAATCCAAAAAAAAACTCGAGAGAAAATCGCTGACATTATCAAATTATGGCTGCTTATGGTAACAATAAAATAATTGTAACTACATCAGTATAGTTACGGTAACTATTTACTATCATTTTATAGTTATCGAGGCTAGATTTTTTTCTGAATAAACTATTCCTTGATGGTAATTAGACGAATAATATTGACAAAAAGTATAGTCACGCGCCCAGAATATATTTACAATCACGAGGTCAGTCCTGGAGGTCGTCATACTACTTAGTGGAACGTTTGGTTGCGGAGTTCCTCTGAGGCCACGACAAAACAAACGACTAACTCGGCTAATTTAATGCTGATTATATGCAGGGATGTCGTCTTCCATCACAATACCCCCCATGACTCTTTAACAAGGGACCAATACTCACGATATTTATTGTAACGAAAGGATCTACCATCAGCGAGAAACTCGCCGTTACTGTTTCATGCTATCTTTTCACTACAGTTGGGTGGCCAGTCGGAAGTGTATTCAACCAAGCAAGTAGGTAAACGCACGCATTTATAATCTCACCGAAACGCGCAAAGCGACGATCGTGGTGAGGGTTACAGTCGACTACTTAAACAATCTTCGTTCTCTCTCTCTCTCTCTCTCTCTCTCTCTCTCTCTCTCTCTCTCTCTCTCTCTCTCTCTCTCTCTCTCTCTCTCTCTCTCACTCTTGATATACTAATCGCCTTACTTAAGGAAACCCCAGATTATAAGTCACAACTCTCACGGACGTCGATATTGCATCGACACTTGTAAGTTTCCTTCAGCACAGCACAGCTCGACCGATTGCCTTGGGATTGCTCCAACACTTTCGACTTTTCCGGTGAATACGCCCAGCTTCAATAGTGTAACAACTATTGTGTCTCTCTGATCTTTTTTTCTATCCGAATTTTGTTTTTTAAAGTTACTATCAAATATTGTCATATCCGGTACAAAAAATCCCTCTAAAAATATCAGCCTGAATAGTGCTTTAACACTGATATTTTTCCGAAAATCATCACTACCGTAAATATATATCCCTCGATAAATCCGTCAACACTTACACTCCAAAATTCCGCTTATTAAAAAATCGGCCTCGATATTGCTTCGATACCTACACTTCATCACTTCGTTATATAGAAATTGAGGCCTTGTTATAGCTACGACACCTGTATGTATCCTCTACATTGCACACCAAGTATAATCCTTTCGAAGTTCCTCATTTCCCAATTGTGTATGTAGTGTGACACGATTCTTTATTCCGAGATAACTCGGAAAAATTATCTCCGAGAATCGCCCGACAAATTCGACACCCTGAAATACACAAAAATGCACTAGCGCGCCAGGCCCTTCTATTAATGCCTGAAGGGCCAAGAGGTCGATCCAAAACCACTAATATGCTCGGCTAGGAGCGATAGAACGAGTCGCGGGGGGGAGGGGTTAGAGGGAAGGGTCTCGCGAATAACCGCGAATAATATGTCACAAAGATAGAATGATATTAACACAATTTAATAGAGAAATTTCCACACAAGATTGTAATTCCCAGAGGGGGAATTCATGCTCTTGGGCAACACTGACGCAATATAAGGAATAATAGACTTAAGTAAAAGAATGAGGGCTACAGAAATTAACAAAAGTACTACGAACTCGAATCGAGCCGAGCTAGCATACGAGCTATTAACTGAGTGAGACGGGAAGCGTCTCATCTCGTGGACAAGTTTAACGAACGTTTTTCCTAACAAAAATAAAATTTCTGGGTGCACACAGCACCTCAACACTTTTAATAAAGGCACTGACCCACCTCGAATATTCCAAAACTGATAATTCCAATATTTCGCCTCTTCCTCCGATATACTACGTCTTTCGCTCTTCTAAACTATTTTTCCAACGGGTCTCAGTCGCGGCCAGCCAACAAGTGGCGATTTTTGGCGCGTGCCGATCACGCGGCGCTAAGCTATGGCCGGCGCGGCGCGCGGAGCGGAGGGATACGCATCCCTTCGCATAACGAGAGATGGCAATGGTCGTCTCTCCGGAGTGAGCCAGTTGTCGTCGCGGGAGTCCGGGACTCTCATGCTCCGATCCTAGGCGGCGACTTGCCGCTGCCCTGCTGCTGGTGATCGGCCCGTGCTACACCGAGAGAAAAGATTTCATTGACGCCAAAGAAATGGGTGGATTGATTTTTTTTTCATTGATTTCAACGAAATATTTCTTTGATTTCAATGAAATAGTGCATTTGAATTTCAATGAGAACATTTTATTGCCTGTAAATAAAGATTTACTTAGTGAGCATATAATAAAGAAACAGTTTCATTATTTTAAAGAGACGTTTTCATTCGTTCAACGAAACGTTTTCACTGATCTCTCTCTCGCACCTAACCTCACTTTTTTGTTTTCCGGTTCTCTCGAACGAACGGCTTCGAGTTTCGAGGAGCCAGAAGCTTAGCCTATTTCTACCGTACTTCCTTACATACTCACAAAATTTGAGCTTCATCTGCCACGTACTTCAGGAAAAAATAGGTTTCGAAATTTTGAGCTGGTAAAAAGAAGGTTTCATTGAATCAGAGACAATATCTTTGAAATCAATGAAAAAGGTTCATTGGTTTAAAGAAATGTTTCTTCGAATCAATGTCACTACTTTTCATTGAGTTTGAGATCATTCAAAGAAAAGATAGTATTGCAATTCAAGTATTTCATTTCATTGGCAACGATTTCCGTGAATCAATGAAACTTTTTCTCTCGGTGTATAGCGGAGGTCGGGGTTTTCCTTCGCCGGCGATGCAATTTGTCTCAACGCATCAGGAGGAACATGTACGATTCGAAATCAAAAGAAGTAATCGGGTTTTCTATAATTAGGTGGTCCTGGTCTGCTCGATTCGGTCGTCTCTAGACGGATTCGCTCGCATTTTCACGCCTAAAACGACGTGGGCGTCGTGAAGGCTTGCTGGCTGGACACTAGTCGATGCATTTCTTCTAAAGGGAGAGGGAGAGCTGCAGCGACATCGCAGGCACGCGAAATGCCGCGTTACAGTAGATGCCACACGGAAAGAAAGGCTTGGTTGAAACAACCAAGTGCTATGGTTATATATGCGCCAGCCAATTAATTGGTTCGATCAACCAAGTAATTTGTTAGGCTACCAATTTCTTGGTTGGACTAACCAAGTCACTGGGTAAGCTAACCAAGTGACTTGGTTAGACCAACCAAAAAATTGGTAAGCTAACCAAGTTGGTTAGACCAACCAAAAAATTGGTAAGCTAACCAAGTGACTTGGTTAGACCAACCAAGAAATTGGTAGCCTAACAAATTACTTGGTCTAACGAATTTAATCGTCTGGCGCATATATAACCATAGTACTTGGCTGTTCCAACCAAGCCTTTTTTTCCGTGCAGCATCTACTGTTTTCTTCATCCACAAGTATTTCACGGACCGTTTCTCTCTCGGCGGTGATCAGAGGTCAGCGCCTATAAAAAAACTAAGGTACAACTACACCTGAGTCTCATATATGCGCATAGGCCTTCGTATGGCTCCAACATCTACCCACGCCTTGTATGTATACGTATACAGTATTTTAGTGCGTATTTACCTAGGCCTTACGTAACACCCATCACGAGTCGCGGTAGCGACTCGGCTCCAAGTTAAAAAAGAAAATGAATACAATTATTCACACACTCCTAGCACTTATTGCTTCGCGGATATATTATTTGTCGACAGGCTGTTATAACGGAACGACATGACGTCATAAGGAAGTTCTAATTCAAATTAATTTCTTCTCAATAATTGCCATCATGATGCTACCGCCTCTCTTGATAATTGCTGCTATTATAAAATTAGATTTACAAGGCAATCCAATAATTTCATTTCGATTATAAACACTCTTGTTCACGTAAATACTGGTACCCGAATGATTGTACATCGTTTCTGGTAAATAACCACTACTCTGTGCTGGAAGAATGATAATTCAAATTTTTGTAGGAACTTCCGTAGATAACCAAACTCACTTGATGCATAAAAAAGAAAAGTTTCCTTTTTTTATGACTCCCTACTTTGATCCTTATTATTAGTTGAATCTAATGATAATCACAACAGAATCGCATTCGATCCGAAGTAAAACCAATGCCGAGAGCATCACCTTCCAAACGATAAGAATGTTTGACGGTCATTCTCTCCAACAAAAAATTTCCTTTCCGGTTCTGGTCACGAAACTTATAAAATCATTTGTAGAATAAAAAATGCCGCTCGAAAGATTTTTCGAGAATAGCGTTTTCGTTCAATCTCTGTATAAAATTATTTCCTATCTATGACGCTCTTCGCCTCGTATTCGCCATTTGGTTAAACGGTACAATACAGTAAAATGATGGTGAGAAGACCATTTGAAAACCGGTGATGCGAGAGTAAGAGAATTTAATAGGGCGACGCCAACCAAGTTCTGCCATTCCGTGCTGCGACAGCAGAAGCGAAACAGCAAGATCAAACTGGCGATCGAGCCTTGAAGCCGGCTCGCACCCGCGCTCGGTTCTGTTTTGCAATGCTAGTTAGCTCTTATCTATACGGCAGGCCCCGTGCTAATAGGGCTTTCGCTCTCACTTCTACTCCCGTAGTCGCCGCTGTTCAATAATGGCTCTATCGGCCATAACGGCGTAGCACGAGAAGGCCCCCCGTCCTCTCGTAATCGACGAACGGGGAGGCCAAAGTAAACTGTCCGCACCGAGCTCGCCAACGGCTACGCCCGCATCGATCTAGGCTTCTAAGTTGATCCTGTTTTGCGGCTGACGCCGATCGAGCGAATTCAAGATGACGGGAATTATCGTCTCATTTAAACCGGAATCATTGATTAATTCTTGGGATAGGTAATTTCCATTTTTTTAAATAAATTTTGTAAACTCAAGGAAAAATAAAAATGTTTTTATTTTTCAAAATTTTCTGTGCAGAATTTTCAAAAATTTAGATAAATTCTAATATTTGAGAAATTTATTTGTAGTATATTTAGGTTAAAGATAACAAAGGACAATTTTTCGTTTTATTTCACATTGCCGACAAATGCCAAAGTTGATTTTTTGTTGTTAAAGAAATGGAAAAATTTGTTGGATACTTTTAGTCGACATTTCGGCGTCTGTTTTGGTATTGATGCAACGTTGTGTATGTTGGAGACGCCCTCGAGCTTATCAGAGTCTCTTCGGTAGGAACGCTTGAGCGTGGGACAGCATCAAAGAAGGCACTGTGCATCGACGGAAAAAAGAAAAAGAAAAAAGCAATGGAATGTAAACGCAAGCATGCACGCGCCTCACGCGAGAATAAACTATTCCTGGAATTTGTCCTAATACGAGTAAAATTCCGATCGAAAGTAGCGCCCGCGAGGTCTATAAAAGTTTTATGATAACTTTATTGCAGGCTTAAGGTATTAGCTGGAAAGTCGTGTCCGTCAAGCGAATCAAAAAGTCCTCGGAGCGAAAAGCCGAGACGCAGAGTGGCAGCGGCAGCACGTGATCATTACAGGTCATCCACTTAGTCGAGAATATCGACGAGACAACTTGTCGCCACTTATGATCTTATTCGACGCTGAAGAAAGGGAGGAGACTACACGATATCGATATTCGCAAGCGCCCTCGACAAAGACTGCGAGGAACGTGAGTCAAGGAGCCAAGAGCGAAGCCGATTTAAATTTCAAAGCGCCTTATACACCTTATACTTCCAAGAGCCTCAGCCGGGAAGGCTTTCAGGAAATTATACCAGTCTATTATAACGTGCTATTTTCCACGCTAAAAATCCACCGCAAAAAAATGTTACCTGCCTTCTACCACAATATTCATGGTTTTCACGGAAAGAAATATTTAGTTGTGGCAACTACGTTTTCGATTTGCTGTACACGATGTCTAAAAAATTAGTTGCCTCAACCATATCGAATAGTAACCTCAACTATTCACGATTAGTTCTCGCGAAATTAAGTTACACGGAAAAAAAAATTAGTTGCCATAACCAAGAAATGAGTTGACACAACCAATCGATTATTCTATTTCCCTAGCAACTCGAATGATAATACCAACGATTCGAATGATAATACCGACGATTCGAATGGTAGTCCCAACTATTCGAGTGGTAGTCCCAACGATTGGATTAGTTAACCTAACTAATCCAATGGAGAACTAATCGTGAATAGTTGAGGTTACTATTCGATATGGTTGAGGCAACTAATTTTTTAGACATTGTGTACAGCAAATCGAAAACATAGTTGCCACAACCAAACTTTTTTTTCCGTGTAGGTTAACTAATCCAATCGTTGGGACTACCATGCGAATCGTCGGTATTATCATTCGAATCGTCGGTATTACCATTCGAATCGTTAGTATTACCATTTGAGTTGTAAAATAAATAGAATAATCGATTGGTTGTGTCAACTCATTTCTTGGTTATGGTAACTAATCTTTTTTTCCGTGTTGTCTTGATAGATATATACAAACGAAAATTTTGTGTACGTCGCCGGCAAAAATAAAAAGAAATAAATAGATTGTCTCGATGAGAGAGAACTACATGGAAAAAAAAAGTTTGTTTGTAGCAACTAATTGTTCACGTTGCTGTACATGGGTTTTTTGCGATTACTTGCAGCAACTAATACGTCAATTGCTACAACCGCATCAAATGATTGTGGTAACTATTTATGATTCGTTCTAATCGAATAATAAGCTCAAGAAATCGAATGGTTGAGGGAACTATTCGAATCTTCACGGTCACAAGGAATCGTTTGTCCACACCGCAACGGCTCGTAGTAGTTGAGTCAAACGCTTCGAGTGGTGAGCGCCACTATCACGTTGGCTGTTCGGACATACGCATGAATCGAGTTATTGCAACATTTGCGCGTTTATTATTCTTTAGCGATAATAGCAAATATTCAGCGATAATAGCGATTCTCTGCATTATAATTAATAGGTAAGTGGACGTTTATCAATGTTAAAAATATTGCCAATGAGTTTTTCGTCTTTGATTTACAATCGAATGTAAACATGCCGGTATAACCTCACTTTCTATGTATCAATAATATTGTCTTTATTGTCGTAATTGTTCATTGTCGCCTTAGCTTTTTTTTAAATTTTACCGTATTTAATTATAACATTTCCACATTCACAGGTGATAGATGTAAATTATGGCAGACGGCGACATCGACGATTTGTTGAGCGAGTGGGGCTTTGCTCACCTTGTCCCGCAATTCAAATGTAAAATTTATGGCTTGTTTTAAAGTTTTGCCTAACGAAACGAAAAAAATATTTTTCATTTTTTGCTTTGTACGCAAAACTGTCCTCTATTCTTGGTAGATGACAGGTTTCAACGACTGCACCCAGTTTTTCAAATAATCAGTGCAAAGTCTGTGAGAAGTTGTTCAAATAGTTAGCGTAAAGTCAGTGTTAGAAGTTCACAAATAGTCAGCGTAAAGTCTCTAAGAGATTCTTCGAATAGTCAGTGCAAAGTTTGTGAGAACTGACTTTAAGCTCACTATTTAAAAAACCCTTTACAGACTTTACGTTGACTATTCGAAGAACAGACCCTTACAGACTTTACGCTAACTATTTGAAGAACTTCTTACAGACTTTACGCTAACTATTTGAAGAATTTCTCCCAGACTTTACGCTGAATGGCAGTTTTGTTATTTTTTGTTTTATTTAGATTTCAGTTTTGTGTGGAATATATTTACTATTTTTTATTTTTCCTTTCATTCCCAATTTTCTGTTTTTAAATATAGAGTTTGATGAGGAATTCCACGCCTGGGAAGTTGTAAAAACGGAAGTCGAGGAATTGCTAGAGCCTGCGTCGTTGTTCACCCCATTTGTCTGCATTTATCATATGATAGGCAGTGGACAACAGTCCATCGGTGTGAAACATATTTTATAGGTTGCTCACTTATGTGAGGTTATAAACAAATTTAAAAAAATATTTTCGTAAAAACGTATTGTTTATTTTTTAATTACCTGAAAAATGAGATACGGGAAATGAATTAATAAAAACATTAAAAACATTAAAATCCCTTATTCTTTAATTACCTGAAAAGAATAAAAACGGTATTATTAAAGATGTAATTGTATCATTCGAAGTGCCAATCGTACTTATACATAACCTAAAAATGGTACGTTAAAGCTGTTCGGTATTATGCCGTTTGAAGCACGAATCATGTTTGTACATAACCTAATAACGGTACGATTAAAGCTTTAATTATGACGTACACCGAACGATTTGCGGTAATTCCCGATATTCACCGAACTAGTAGTGAAATTCTACTTCGAAAATGAAGAATGCGGTTGGTTGAGACAAGCATTCGAATACTTGAGCTCCTTCTTACTCGAATAGTTGTGTCAACTATTCGGTTAGTTGCCGCAACTAATAGCTATTTACCAACGAAACTTGGTTCGTGCAACCAATTCCTTTTGGTTGACAGAACGAAACTGAGTTATAGGAAAACCAGAATAATCGAATGGTTGTGCCGACTGATTTCTTGGTTGTGCCAACCGATTATTTTTTTCCGTGTAGATTTATTCTTCGAAGCTTTTAGACGAGTATTTCTCACTCATGAAGGCTCACGAAAAATGGTGGTAACTTGTCGGAGCACCAGACGAGAAGGATGAAGAGGCGCCAGTTGGAAGCGCGTGCGAGCAAGTTTTTACTTGATCGTTCATGCAATATTTGTTCACGAACGTGAGCGACCGGAGCTGTAACCCGCTTAACAAATTAACTTTTTTTTTTTTTATCGCGATGATAATTTTTCATTCACTTGCGAGAAAAACAACGCGCGTTAGCCTCCAGCCTGCCTATTAACCTATCTTCTATTCAGAGATCTCGAGGGCTGAGCACACGAATATTCTACACTTTTAAATTGACCAGCTCACGCAGACACAACCAGCTTAGTTCGCGAGTGTTACGGGAAAACGCGGTCAACCACGCGAAATTGAATACCTCATAAGAGGATAAGAGAGGAGAAAAAGATATTTTAAAAATAATTTAAACGCGAAGATTCGCTGACTTCTGTTCCGTCTCGTGATAACGGTACGAGCGGTTATACCTTATATTTCATCTACCTCAGCAGCACCTCAAGTGTGGTATAATATATCCTTCAAGCTCTCGTAATATAAATCTCACGGCACTGCTCGGTATACATAGTATATAACATATTCCATATGTATTCAGATACAGCATATTATAACCGTGAAATACCGAATTTGCAGATCTCTCTAAAAGACCTTAAAAATAGAGCCGTTTTATCTCTCGAACGGTATATTTCGCTTCACCGAAGGGAGACTAATGAATATGAAATGATGTTGGAGCCAATTCCTAATTCGTGTTAGCGTGGCCCCCCTCGACGTGTCCGCCAACGGAGTGTATTACTACCAGCGTAAATTAGTTCAATTCGAGGGTTTGTAAAAATTTAATTACATCGAGAGGGTCGGCAGACCGTACAAAGGTGCTGATGGTTCTGGTGGGCTTCCACGGCTGCTCCGGGCTATCACATTCACAAAACAAAAGGTAGCCTGGCCGCGTTAGCTATATACACTATGGGATCTGGCCAGAGAGCAGAGTGCGGCCCAGTTGCGTGGCATTGGCGTAGCCGGCGAGCCCAGCGCGAAGTTCTCGCATAGGTGAGCCGGATACGCGTTAATGATGATGAATGTACAAGCGGGTCTCGACATTTAGACAAGCGGGTGCGAGAACGTACGTATAGTCATATATATATATATATACACTTCTGGGTTGTAATATGTGAACAGGTACGTTCGGTTTCACGTCCGCACGATATTCGTGCACCAGTACAGTTGAGTACTTACACTATTACGCACGAAGCGCGCGATAATCGCGTGGCTTCGACATGTTCGAGCAGCGCAATGCACCACATCGGTAGCCGTGGCTCTCGTTAATGGTTTGCGCTCGCGATAATTCTTCACCCAGATCGAGATAATTATGTCGAGCTCGAAACTCGCCGTTGCTCGCAGCGCGAATTTTAATTGCGCTTGGGTACTACGGCAACGAGGAGCTCCAGCAGACAGTCTGGAATCCAAGCGCTCTCCCATACCGATTTAAAAAAAATGCGTAGCTATCGAAAAAGAATATATAAAATGTAGACGAGTGAAAGCTCCGTGGCGTTATAGCTAAAGAAATAAGAAGCGGGATTGATATTTCCGTGTAGAAATGACTCTTGTGTGGGACGAGAAGGATCGAAGGAGAGACATTGAGAAGAGAGACACAGCGCTGTATATGTATATATTCATCTATCGAGACTGCTAATGAACTCTCGAGTCTTTCCTCTTGGGAATATACTGTACTTGGAGAAGACGGGAAGCCGATTGAGAGATGTATAACTCTTTTTACAAACGGAGAAACTCTCGATAAAGAAGTTTACGGTAGGCGTACGATACTCGTATACCTATAAATATACATATATATCCATGTATATAAGTACTGTAGAGGAGACGCGTGTCGTATCTCGTTATCTCCTCGAAGCAATCACGAATCATTAATATGTCTCTCGATGAGTCACAACGTCTATGCCGCAGTGGAAACCCATCATCAGGTATGCATATTGCTTGTACGTCTGTGTCTGTCATTTCCTGGTTGGCAATTAGGGTTGAAACGCGTGAAAATGTTGTTATCTCCTCAGTGTATAGTTCCTCGCATGTACCGCGGCGCTGAAGTGCTCCCAGTGAATAAAGGCTTCTACCTGCCGCAGAAGTTTACGAGATTTGTACGAGTCCCTGGAGGAAAGTGGAGCAGAAGGTTTACAGCATATACTGTACTACTCAGCAGGGGATAGTAGGTTTTGCCTGCGGTTACGAACTTTCCTAACGCTAAGCAACCCCATCTTTAGCAACGACGATGCGATGTCTTAAGGGAGGCCACAGAACGCACCTCATCTTGCTAGATGGTTAAGAAAGCTCTCCGGAGCTTTGGAGAGTGCGAGAAAGAGGGCAAAGTGCGAGGTGAAAAGGACCTTACGAACGTTGTACACCAGACAAACTGAGGGGGGTTAAAGGTGCTTTTACCGTCGTTTCGAGTTCACCTGGGGCCCACTTCGTTCCCCGTGAATCGACCAACAATGGAGACAGCAATTAGCGCGAGGCAAGCGACGCTCGTACCACGAGGAGGTCTAAACTACAGCCTTCCTTCATGCTTGCCCTTAAATCACCTACTTTTCGTGTAATCATTATTAATGAAGTTGGGAGCAATTAAGGTGACGAGGACCTACCTCTTGTGTGTATACGTGTTCGTTAAGAGGGCCGTATAGAATAATCACACTTCTTTGCGAATGACATTTTGAACGAATGGTTAAACGTAACCACCAAGTAGGTTACACGTAATGTCATGCTTTTGAGCATTGTAAACACATGTTAGAGGTATCAATTTAGCTGTAGTCGCTTAGAATTTGAAGCCAACAGTTTCCTTTCGCACTCAAGCTTTATACCTTCTGTGTTTATATTTCGTGTACGGATGGTGCAATTTACACTTTAATTAAGAAGGAAGGATACGATATAAAACTTAGATACTGTTTGCAATCAAAATATTTTTATTCCGTATTTTTTAAAGTTCTGTGCTTTGCAGTGGCCCTCATTATTAAAACAATGGACCTGGGAGAAATTTTCGCACTCTGAACATGAATAATGAAATAGAGAGCATTAGAGAAACTTCTACCTGTAGCTCGAGAAAGAGAACGACTTAATAAGGGTGAGGGTTAAAAAATCGAGCCTGAAGGACGTCGTAAAATTAGATGTCCTCTGTTCTATTTCAAGGCGTCATATTACAAAAAAAAATCCACCTAAAATCCCTCGACCTGAGTTTCCTTTGAGCGTCGAGACATACCGCACGAAAAGAATTTTTCATTTGTTCTCCCAGGCAACGAATAAATTTGCGGTTGGTATTATAAAACATTAGACTCTCGACTACACACGAAACCTCAAGGTTTTCTTCGCCAACGTTAACAGGAGCCCGAGCGACCGCACGAACTGGGCGTACTCGCGGGTCGCCGCGGTCTTTTCATTATACTGTGCGATGGAAAATTTAATTTTCAGCCGGTGTAACTCCGCTCTACTCTCCCTTTTTTCTCCTCGTATCAGATGGTATGTCGACTATTAATTGCTTTCTTGTATACATGCCACAGACCACCACTTCCCCCGTGTTTTTTTTCTCTCTCTCTCTATATAACATCCACAGGCACATGAACGAAGAATTCTTTCGCTACAGAAATGCGGATCCACAAATTTTTGAAATTGCTTCCAAAGTCGACAACAAATTGTGCTCACCACTTTGACGGAGAATCGCCAATGTAACCTCGACGAGCTATTCACCTTGTGTTTTCTATACATTTCTAAAGAGCCTTGCTTCTGTCCTGGCTATTGGCTACTGTTCGCGTTTGTAACGATTCCTCTCGAGCATTTCAGACAACCTCGAGTAGCTGCTTCCACGCAGTGTACGTCACCGCTACAACGTCTTTTTTTGTCGTTACCGGGAAGCCTGAGTCACCGCGCCTCTCGCGAGACGACTGCGACGACGGCGATGTCTCGAAGCGAGGTTAGTACGCGACGAGAACGTCAAGTAGGTTGTACTACTACTACTACTACCACATTGTTCTACAGTACCGAGACCGTGTACCTATAGGTCAAGAGTACCGAATATGGCCCATGTATGACAATATTTTGGCTTTTTTTTAGCAACTATAAACGAAGTATATGAAATAATTTTTTTAAATTATCTACTGGACTTTTGGATAAAATCTAATTAGATAAGGTATAATAAGTTTAAATTTTTTAGTTAATCCGTTAATATATAAGGGTTAATATTGTCATGTATAACTACATTAGGTCACTGTTAACAAAATTTGCATAATTGGAAATTGGTCCATATTAATTATTAATACTGGTCAATTTAATCTAAATGTTCCCTAAATGAACGATCTCGTATTTTATTTTATAATGTAGATACGTGAATAAAATTGTTCAGAGGAGGGTCCGCAACCTGGACCGAAACGTAAACAGTTAACGCACCCGTATGGGGTGTTTTTTTTCACATTCCCTAACACCTGGGATTGGCCGATTCGTAGCCGCTACTACTCCACCATTTTTACTTATATACGGCCGCTTACCTCTACTCACAACTATAATAAGTAACGTTTTACGCCGAAAAAGAGTAATTATTGAACCTGTCATTAATTTTTCTACTAAAATGCAAAATTGTCGTGTCAATTGCTGATAACATTTCAATCATATTACAATATAAATTGCTAGCACTGATAATGGTATAGAATTTTATATACAATGTGGCAATAATTAATACAAATCATTGTTTTTATGTAAAAGCATGAAATTTTAAATAAAATAAATTACTTTTCGATCTTGTATCGGAATAATTAAGATGTAAATTATAAATAAATAATGGAAATTCCAGTTTGATGTACATCTTCGCGACATACTCATCACTTCTTCACAAACCGCAATGATGGAATGATAGAATACTCCAAGAGGGATTAACGGATGCCTTGGCCGGAACGAAGTATAATTCCGATTGTCGCACACAACACACAGTCTACAGTGTTTACGGAGTGGAATTGTATAGCGTCGCACCGGATCGGTGTCCCGTTTCGTGTTTAACCGAAACGCGAGTTTCGCGGCGTCAAGCTCGTTACGGAACGATTAATTAGTGCCAAAGGTATCGCGCCTGTACGGTGCACGATAGGATCAAACGCCTTCCGCGTTGTCATGTAAATTTGCTGAGGTCGTAAACCAGCGGCAATAGACGGGGAGTAGCTGCCGTGAGCATTGTCTCCCAACGAGAGTGACGAGAAGGGGACGAGGGAGAAGGAAGACGACGAGGAGGACAAGGGAGGGACTTCGACGTCCGGCTGTCACGCTCCTGTGAGCCCGGTATGTACGATCGTACCTCTAGAACCGCAGAGACAACGCCTGATGTGAAACTCCGCACACGCTGATCGTATAATCAATTGATCGTGATTTATCGTTGATTTGTCGATCGATATCGGAAGGGTCGTCATGGCACTTGCCGGAAAGCCAAAGCCGTAGCGAATTTCACAAACCCGGAAACTCAAACTTTCTATTTGATGTCAAGTGATTTTTTTTCTCTTTTTATCAGTGTTAAAAATTGGGCGATAAGAATCAACCTTACATGGTGTCGATATAAGTCTGCACCAATGACTGGAGTAGAGTATCTGGAGAAAGCTTAAGGGGAGGGAGGCAGGTCAAAAAAATTGATTTTGGAAATTCAATATCCTCCAAATCCTATTGCATATAAAAATGCCGAACGCACTATATTGTGGATAATCGATGAAAGGATTTTTTACTGTCGTCTGACTTGCATATGATTGTTCAATATTTTCTTAAGCAAAGTTCTTAGGTTTTCCATTCTGCGCATGATTCAGATCAAACTACTAGGCAGATTGGAATAGGTGACGTCTCATTTTCTTCTTCATAAAAAGATACACCGGCTAAATGGAGCAAATTATTATTTTTTCATCCTGAAAGCAAAGTTAATCACTGATTTAGAAAAAAAGCATAACATTTATTTATTAATAATTATGTCACTTAAAAAATATTACCTTTTATTAACATTTGCTTCATTTAGACGGTGTATCTTTTCATGAAGAAGAAAATGAGACATCAACCATTTCAATCTGCCTAGTAGTTTGATCTGAATCATGCGCAGAATGGAAAACCTAAGAACTTTGCTTAAGATAATATTAAAAAGCATATGCAAGTCAGATAACAGTAAAAAAATCCTTTCGTCGATTACCAACAATATAGTGCGTTGGGCAATTTTATATGCAATAGAATTTCCAAAATCAATTTTTTTGACCTGACTCTTTCACCTTAAATTATAAACTCAGAATTGAGTGCAAATTGTTATTTTGAAATTCTTGTATTATTCAGACGGCAGCTCTCGAGATGAGATTGAGAATATATGAATTGTTACGTTTCACTTATTTTCGACCACGCTTATTTCGAGGATTTCCGAGTACTAGCGACTTTGTTCTCTTCGTGACTGACTCCGAGAAGGCGGAATCTCCTCAAACTTGACAGAATGTATATTTAATGATACTCGAGCGAGTGAAAATACGACCAACGTCGTATTTTTAATCCCAGGTCTGTTTATTAAAGATCACATTCCTTGGAGTATTTATTCGTTGACAAAGCTAAGTACAAGAATGTCTTTACTAAATTCCTGTGTATCTTAAAAATATTTGAACCTTCATAAAATAAGAGAGAGAGAGAAAGAGCAAGAATTGATAAACTGCGAATTCATATTTTGTAATTCAAATGTTTCGATGTGCAAATATTTTTACACGTGATTAAATCAATCCGTGAAATTTTATTGCCGTTGTGAAAGAGAATTGAGTTTGTAATTAATGTGTACATGCATGAGTGAATATATGTGTGAAAAATTATTTTGCATATTTGTATAATTAAAATGTTACCAATTTTCCAAGAGTCCATAACAATTACAGCGTAGAATTATTAAAATATATCGTGTTACGAAATATATATCTTCATAATTAATTATTGTGCAATTTAATCAAACCATGGAAGCAGAAGAGTAAACATTTAATCAATTTTTCACGGATTTTGAATACTCACGAGGGCAAGATAAGCTCTATACAAATGTAATCGGACTATGTATCGTAAAATAATTGAACGCTTTTAACAGAGCCGGTAGAAATATTCACATATCGATAAGCATAACTTTCAATATATGGAGAAATGCAGATTCATTGAATCTCCGTAATTATTCGAAGAGTTTTTTAATCGAATATATACATAGCATTTTTGGAGCACGATTCTGTAAAAATTAAAATTTTTACTAACCGTAAAATTCAAATAAATAATAATTTTCAAGAAATTTCCGAGTCTCTATTTTAATTTTAACATTAAGCAATAACTCAAATATGACTCCAGATGTAAACGATATATCGACACATTCTTAAGGTGGTTGAACTCCATACTGTGAGAATTCCATCTCACAATATGGAGTATATATATATAGATTATCAAGTTTTAAATACTTTTAACGCCGATTTGGCATGTTAATAAAAATATAAATTTGAATCCAGTGAAATAAACTTATTAAAAAGATCAAGTAAATTACTAGAAAGAATACCGGTATTCTACAAATTATTATTTCCGGCATTGGTTCAAAAGTTTTAATGCGCCAGTTTAGATAGAATTTTATGTATCTTTCACACCAAAATCAGAAAATTAATTCAAAATAAAAAAAATACCCAATACACATAAAATACATCACATTCAAAATAAAATATCATTCGATTTCTTGGTTCATAATAAATTTCATTATGCATTCATCATTCGTCAAAAAACAAATTCCATTATTTCCTCGTTATTCTTTGCAATTTTTATAATTCATTTATTATTCGTAAATATTTATATATCTATATCATAATACATTTTCTTTTTGTTTGTTATTCATTCAACATAAAATTCGTTTTTTTCTCATCATTATTAACACATATACCAATTCCGCACTATTTATCATGACATTTATCATTTATTTCACACGCATGATTCATTCTTACACACATAAAGCTTTCAAGTTATTTTTCTATATCATGAGCGAGAGATTGATTATGTATTATAAATATATGAGTACTCATCTTTTATTACAAAATTTATAATACCTCGATGGCTCTTTCGCGTGCTCTGGGGCTCACAGTCCAAACGTTGATTTAATTCGGCGATGAGGCTAGAATTAGAAGAAAATCGGCTGGCCAGGCTCGACCAACGTCCCATGGGACGATGGTTGAAATATATATATATAACCTCACTGGATCTTGGACTAATGGTTGACCCAAGTGTTTGGCACGACGTCCCCAGAGCAAAAGAGGCAAGATCTCTCTCACAAATTTTGCAAATAATACTTTTCACGGTCGCGAAATATAAATCGGAATTATCGCTTACAATACTAACGTTGACTCATACGCCATGTCGTGTTGGCCTTCTTTGAACATTTTTTTCATTATAAACCAGAGAATTTTTTTGCATTAATGTAGTATAAATTTTAATAGACTAGAATCATGATGTAACTAATTTTTTAAGCCAGGCAATGGTTTGCTGATATATATTAATGCGAATGAATATCTCTCTATAGAGTTCGATACCGAAAATAAAAAAATAAAAAATTAAATACAGCTCGCATTAAAAAAATAACACTATTTAATTTTATTTTACCGACCGTGTTGAAATAGATCTTTCTGCAGATTTTAGTCCTTAGTCTTATAGAGAGTATCTTGATTCTCACCTGCAAAAATAAAAAAGCTTTGATTAAGAATCGTTAGTTACCTTGTACTTCGTCATCTATATATTTATATATCTATACATATATGTTATCAGTAGTCGGATAGTGATCAACGCGGGTGGTTGTGCATGTGCAGTTTGGGAGAACCGAGAGCCAGTGCAGCGAGGTAAACCCGTTTCGAGCGCCCGTGCCTCATTGCACTTTACGGTCCGCTAAACCGAAAACGTCGCCCGAAAGTGGAATTCGATTCGTGCCACGTTTCCGGTGAGTACAGAGTGTAGTGCCACAAAGTATACTAGAGTTTCTCGTCGATTTTGTGGACGAAGCCCGCAGAGCCCTGCCCCAAGCAAGCGCACGTATATCGTCAAGGTACGTACTAATGTGCAAGCGGAACATTTCGAGCATTTACGAAAATCAGCTTAAACGTTTCAACCGACAAATTGGAGCGAATTTCCATGTTGAATTCGCTTTATTTATTCCAATCAACGTCGTTTGCTATACCTACAGTATTTACCGGTGGGAGTATAGTGAGTAGTTACGCGGCAGTAGTCAGACGAAATAAGCCTAGACTGTAACCGCTCGGCTCTATATATACTAGTGTGCATTAAAGCTACTCTCTTTCTCTCTCCACTCTGTCTTCGCATGATCGCGATTGCGGCGTATGCCTACGCCTCGAGTTCGCGTGCTGAATCGATTTCACAAAAGCTCCAGCTCCCACCAATTCCTTCTCCGCCAACTCGTTGCTCACTGTGCAAGTAGCTACTATATAGCAATCGATATACCGAGAGTGCAACATGCATGCATACATACACACACACACAATCTCACACTCGACGATGTAAAAGTTGCGCAACCAAATCGAGCCGGCAGGTATACAAAATGTATGTATACAAGTATATCCGAGTTTACTACCAATCTCAACGCTAATAATGTTGTTAGCTATAGAATTAATAAGTGACAAGATTGATACGATTGCAAACGACAGGGGTGGGTTGACGTAGGTTAGAAAAATACTCAACGACAAGTTGACTATAATATCGGTGGAAGTTGGCTACTGGTTTTATCGGTGGATACATAGTGGAAGCTCGACAAAATGGAATTATTCGAGGAATTACTCGTCTAGGTGCTTGAACTCTCGGCTTCCGTTACGTAAGAGTCGCGTATAGCTGCGGAACTCTGTGCTCGTCGTAGCGTCATCATCGTCTCGAGAAGGAACAAGTGCGTTGAAGGCTCTGCACGCGCTAGTGGAGCAGCTCTCTCGCTGCAATGCTGGGGTCGTGTTATTCTCAACCGCGCACATCTCATCGTCTACCGTCACGTTGACGACGCAGCCACCGAGCGAGCGCCAGTATCGTGCACAGTGGAGATGACGTAGACCCGTCAATTTTCATCATTTCAAAGCCCACATCATAGACCTCAACGATATTACTCTCGTGCCACTTGGATGCATAACTGCGACTATTCGCTGAACGTCTAATACAAGAATTGACCTGAACCCGATAAATAACTCCCACGCTCTCGAACAAAACGAATTCACGGAAGTGATTGCGTCTGCTTTGCCGGTTACCAACACTCTTAAGGTAGGTATTCATCGTGCAGTAATTATGCACGATTATGTTCATTTATTCCGTGGAAGTGATGGAAAAACGTCAGCGGCATAGCTGTTCAACGCATAATTCAAAGGGTATAATTAAACGCCGTAATTGCCTCAATCAATTAACGTGAAGACGGCTCGTTTTTTTTGCAACATTCATGACGGAGAAATGCACAATGTTTAATGGATACAAGTGAGTGTATATGTTTGTTTTTTGCTTTCAACGGTGCTAATAAGATCGTCATTTATGAAAGAAGAACGCTTTTTTCTGCTCTTTCTGAAGGGAGAGGTTTTATGCACAGTATAAAATTCGTTGTAACATTTACTAGAACTGCGGCAATAATTACAGAAATGGTCCGGATATTCGCAGGCCTCAATTATTTATACACACAGACAAATCTGTTGAAATGCAGGTGACTAAGGCATTTATTTACTTAGATCAACTGCATGATACACAGAGAGAAGAGTTTGTTAACAGTTAAAAAATCTTGGTTAAATATGGCGAAATGAACCATTTAGTTATTCTTATTGAATCTCACTTGAGCCAAATAAGATTTGTTAACTATTAACAAATGTCAGCGAGCTTCATTTGCGACAAGCTAATTTTATTTAACTCAAGTGAGATTCAATAAGAATAACTAAATGATTCATTTCGCCATATTTAACCAAGATTTGTTAACTGTTAACAGATGTTAATAAACTTTTCTCTCAGTGTACTCAATTTCACTGTGAGTTTCGCTGTATCTAATCGCGGACAAGAATGTGAAATTTGTCAACCCTATTGTTTGGCCTTCCATTTCGATACGTTAAGAAATGCGTACTTTCTTCGTAACTTAAATTAACATTTACACAATAGCCAAATTAAGAATTTATGCATGTATTTTTGAAAACGTGTCTTCGCAATGAACGGTTGGACATTTTTATCGAGAGTCGAATACAAATTTCAATGAGGCGCTTTCACGGGAGACTCGGTGAACGAACGACTGGGGGACACGCGTGCTTGCACACGATTTATAGAGATGGTGCTTTACGACGTTCGCTGAGAGTCGTCGTCACGCATACGTTCGACGTCCGAATAGTTTGAACAACGGCGCCCAAGTCACCCGCGACGTGCGAGCATCTTGTTGCGTATGTGCATCGTCGCGGTGCATCGTTGAGGTGGGCGCAGCCCGGACGACGACAACAACGACGTAACTCGTATCGCGTGTACGCAATGGGCGTCTTGTTACGTCACGGGCGAAAGACTACTACTGCGTTACCACGTGGGCCATTAAAATTCAGAGAACGAAGCTCTTCCGTTCGGACGCGGACCGTTAAATAAATCAATGAAGACGGCCTGGCCCGGCCCACCGAGAGCGCGCGTTTCCGTGCTCCGCCGAGCGGAAAGCATAATGCCAGCTCATCTGCTTAACGCGTGCGGATACACCGCGGCGAAAATAATTTCCTTAATTTTAATAGAAGTGCTTTAGGCATAATCGTTCGCCTTTAACGATCTAAGAAGATACCTATTCAATTATTCGTAATTGTAGGGTTAAGGTGAAAAACATTATTTTCATTAGTGCATGAAATGTCTGGACTGATATCCATTCAAATGGCATACGCTAATGATGGGCATATTTATCATTATAAATTCATGAAACCCTTTTTTTGTGCAATCATAAAAATATATGTTGGTTCATAATTTGACAAATTATTATTAACCCCTTCACTGTCGGTGGCCCCTATAGGGTCAAGAACGTATAGGAGAATACGTTTTTCTGACAGTGGAGAGGTTAATAATTACTTCTGTTATAGTAAGCTGATAGAACGATCCAGCGACAAAATATTATCATAGCGATCAAACATAATATATGATACATATTACAAAATGCTACTTTGCAAGAAAGGACAAAATATTTCATAGCACAAATTATCGAGAAAATATAACAAAAAATGATTATTTTCTTCAAGAAAATTTATATAAAAACTGGTTGTTTGAAGTATTGTATGTTCCTTATAAACGGTTTGTTATTTTCTTTCAGGTGTTAATTTATCATCTCGTTTTTATAGTATTTTGTCGTGAGTAATTTTCTGAAATTTCATTTATTTTTATTTACTTATTTATTGATTGTTAAGAATTACGTTCATTACCAATCGACCTTTAATAGATTAAAGATAAAGTTTCCCTATTTATTCATCTGCTAATTTACATTTCATTCATAACATTCGGAAATTCTTTACTGAGGCATAATAACTAATTGTTTCGCACGATATTCTCCGAAGTTTCCCATCTTGTTTGAGTTCGGATTGGATGATGAAGGGTTAATTCGTACCCGGAATGTGTGCTTTCCGTTCCCTCTCCCTCTCCCTTTCTCTCTCTCTTTTCACCTTTCTCTTGCAAGCTGTAGAACCTCATTGTGATATACTTTGTGGAACAGAAAGACAGAGACGGTGGGTACACGGCGAACCGCACCAACGTCCGACTGCCCGCAATTACAACCGTTTCATACACTAAACGAAGGTATATACCGTGCAACAACCCCGTATGCACACAAACGGTAGCGTATTGCCAGAGCGTGCACAGCAGTGCCCGGTAACGTACACCTAACGCTCGCCTTTGTTCCTGCATTTATAACAACGAGAAGAGAACTACGAGCGGCCGTGTACAGAGAGAAAGGTTGAGGCGAGCGAGGGTGAGGTGGTTGGCTCTGTTTGAGTGTACTCCGGAGCTTATTATACTATTCGCTCTTCCATCTCACTCAGCAACCCCTCAAACCTCTTGCATCGGAGTATAAAACCGTCACTGGATTTTCTATTCTAACGATAAAACATCTGATAATAGCTCACTAATCGGGATAATGGCCAATTATTCTATAAATGCCAAATAATAAATACGATAGCTTCCATCATTATTATCAATATTTTAATAGTATATCCTACGTTTAAAAAAAACAAGTCTCTACCGAAACTCCATCATAATATAACTCTCTCTAATTTAATAGTAGGTCACAAGTCTACCAGAAAATATCTCCACCAGATCCAACAGTAGCTTATAACTCTTCTGAGTTACAACTTTACCAAAATACTGGCTTCAGGAAACATCTCCAGGGCATTACAGGTGAAATTACAACTCTCCGTGAATGCAACTTTGTGGACGGTAAACTTCCTGATAAAATGCGGTATTTTCATTTTTATCTGGACTTTCACGGTTTAGGGATTCAAGGATTTTATAGTTTTGTGTTACGTTTGGAAATAAAATAATGACTTTTGCAACGTTGTAAGGCCGAGTGCAATACGCAAGATTGGCTTTGCATCGGTAATGTTCATTGTTATGTATTCTGAGAAAAATATCCTACCCGCAGCACGATGCAGAAATTTCCCTGAGGAAACATCTATGTTTTTATAGTTACCACAACAACAAATAGTGGCACGAGTAATTATCTATACAGCAGAACCAACTATATTCTGGATTTTATTATATGCATTTTTTTCATTGCAGGTACACGAGTGCAGAAAAGAATATAAAATAACCAAGCAATAGGAAAAGGGCGGAATGGAAGCACAGGCAGGAATGTTGTAACACTTACGAGGGAACTCGCCCGTGCATACTTCAACGAAGTGTACGGCGAAGTAACGAAAGCGAGCTTACTCGTCCACTCTCGCCTCTTTCTTGACTCTGCACGAGTCTCGCATTGTTCCGAGAGGAAGGAAAAAGAAATAAAGAAACAGAACGAGAGAAAAAATATTGCTAGCTCGGTGTAAGGGGGAATAGTATAAGTGTACTGGCGGCGATTGTACGAGCAGAGACCACTGCGCAATGCGAGAGTATAACGAAGGAACGAGTGCTGGAGGGCCAAGGTGATATGTGGAGCGGTTGATCCGTGACGAGATAGAATTACCGCTCAAGGGTATGCGCCAAGGTTCGTGCCTCGGTTTTATGGGTAAAAGCCACCTTCAACACCGCACGCTCGCACAGCTCGAAGAATTTTTTCGAGTCGCGACTGAACGTCTGGAGTGAGTTTAACGCTCTTTCCCTTGATGAACTGAACGAAAAGCGTTCGTCGAAAAGTGATAGAGATTTTTTAGATTTTTGATAGAGTGAATGTACATATAACTTTCGTTAAAAATCATATTCTCCGCATTAAATAGAAACTAATATCAAATAGGTTAAGATTTCTTCAACATCTTCAACATTATAATTAACGTCACATGTTTAAAAAATCCATAAATAAATTTTATAATTCACCATCAGAGTTGTAAATCCCCATTAATTCATGAGATATAGTTTACAGTACAATTTGTTTTGTAATTATGATTTCATAATAATAATATGTAGTGATTATAAAATAGAGTGTAAACATTTGAATAGCTGTAAAAAAAACTAAGTTTCGCTTTAATATTTCAACAAATAGTGGAAAAAAAGGATGAAATAAGTAATGCATAACTTTCTTAATGCATTACTTATTTTTTTTCCATTTTTTCAAAAGGATTGCCGTGGATTTTTATTAAAAAATAATAATTTTCGCAGCCATTCCAAAGTTTAATCATCGTATTACAATCGCTACATGTTATTATTATAAAATTATAATTATAGAACTGATCGTATCATCATCATTATTTCTATAAGTATTAGGCATTTACAACTCTGTTCACCATTTTCAAATTTACATATAAATATAATAAGTAAAAAATGAATGATTTTTACGATTAAGTGGAAAAGCATTAGTATACACCAGACACTCGAAAAATGTTGTGAGGTCGCAATGTCGTTTAATGAAAGGCGTTCGTCAAGAGTAAGAGAATTTTTTAAATTTTATGACGTTGCGCGTTAATGTGGAAATAAATGTAGTTAAAAATATTCAAATAAAAACGACTTGATATATTTAAAAATTCCGTTACCTCGATTGTAGTTCGATGTACGAAGTATCCATGAACGCAATTGAAAGCACACTGTCATCAAGTTTATTTATAGATGCAACAAATAAAAAATTTCTCCACTTGAGCAGAACATTAGAATGATTAATGAGTCTAAATCGTTCGTTAGGCATTGAAGAAAATACCAAACAAAAACGTTGAAAAATGGTACTGCATGAAGCTTGACGGCATAACGGTACACGATATGTCCGACACAATGGCACACGCATTATCGTCTATTATCGAGCCTGGCTGTTATATCTATCCAACAGTATATACGTGCAAGGATAATTATCACGCGGGTGTGCGCTTGATTATCGTGCGATTGAGCTTGGATGACGGTGCTTGCCAAGCGATCCGAGTTCCAGCAGGGATGCAGTGCTGCGTGCAGATTTGCCTATAGCCATACATAAGCCAGGGAAGTGCGAAATTAGCGATGGTTAATTATTCCTCCGGCTTATATCGCCAAGTGCGATTTCGAAGTGGGAGAGGAAGGATTCGCGCGGAGATTACGAGCCAATCCGAGGTTATACTACACCAATGGCGATGGTTCTCCACTCGTGCGAATTAAACGCACACGTATATATATATAAACTGTGGGGGAAATCGATTCGCGATACGCGACAAAGTATAGTTTACCGAGGGAATTAGAAGAAACTGCTGTAGCTAATCATCGCGATAATCGCTCGCTAATAATACCCAGCGTGTAGCTTGCGCTGCCGGGCATATTCCCTCTCGTATCTTGCAGAATTTAAGACGACTATCTGTGAATTTCTGCTCCTTCTGGTGTGTTGCAGCATACGCGGAGGAGAATGAGAAGAGAGCGGCGTGCACCACGCCGGCGGGGTTCCCGGTTTCTTTATATACCGAGCACTCGAGTTGAGACTCGACACACCACCATCATCACAGCCCAGTGGCTATAATATAACGCAGAAGGAGGATGCGACGATGAA
This sequence comes from Ephialtes manifestator, assembly GCA_963970395.1. Taxonomy (NCBI): domain Eukaryota; kingdom Metazoa; phylum Arthropoda; class Insecta; order Hymenoptera; family Ichneumonidae; genus Ephialtes; species Ephialtes manifestator. The sequence continues at coordinate 16,003,493 of OZ019976.1, forward strand.
ATCCAAGAGCGTAATCGATCGCTTGCGACCACCACGAAACTCTCCCTGCGCGCATCTCTCATCTTATTTACGAGGGAAACCGTACACCGAAACACCTGATGTTGTCGCAGACAATACGCGATCCCTTCAAATGCGTACTCACCAAACAAGAAGAGCACAGAACGGTCTCACAGTTAATAACAGAAAATAACAATGATCTAATACTAAAAAGAAAAAATTCACTCGTAAGAACTTCAAGCTCGAGTTATCTGCAATTAACCTTTCTTTTCCATCGTTCGAATAATAGCGTTAACTTCATACTTGTTACATTTTTCAGCGCGTCGTATTTCCAAGAAACAACTAGTTACGCCACTGTACGTACATCTACAACCAGACCTGGCAAAGTGGAGTTTGTGTGGAGAAACGCTCACCGATGTACCAAAGAATAAGAGGATATACCGAGGCTCCAAGGAATGGACAGGATAAAACCGCAGACCACGTGACGCGGTGCAGTGGAAGGTCAGAGAACCCCTGGAGATCCCTAGCCGACCATTATATCGGCGAGTAGAGAAGACGTGGGCGCGGGATGTTGCTAGCGGGGGTTGTTGAAACACATAGCGCACTACTGCGGTACAGCAGCGGCAACAGCAGGAGGACGAATGCCTGTTGGCCTGCGTTACACGGAACATTTGCCACGAAGAAGGAAGAATGAAGGAAGGTTGCACGGCACAAGGAGGATGCACATCGCTGACACCACATACGTAATGCTCGCCGGGGTCATGCCATGTATGTAACTCTTCCAGAGGGACAGAACTAAGCTATGTGAACCTAGCACCCGATTTGAAGGAATCTTATTTTTTTTTTAGCCATCTTATAGATTTAGGTACGTAGTTGATTGTAGTAACAATTATTTCGTTTGTAGTTAAGCTAAAAAAAAGTTACACGTTGTTAAAAAAAATGACCATCCACCGAATTTGAGGAAACTAAAATTTGGCATGACAGGTCGGTAGAGAATCGTTTGTAGTTGATTGTAGTACAAAAATTTCCGTTTGTAGTCGAAAAGAAAAAAAGTTATAAGTAATTTTTTTTTTTTTTTTTTTTTTTTTTTTTTTTTTTTTTTTTTTTTGGAGACCACAGCAGACGCTACAACAAACTATAAACGTGCTTAGATCCTACCCTTGCAATATTTCGACGCCACGTTAGTATTCAACAAACGATAAACAAAACAGTCACTACTACAAACTGCAAACGGTTGAATAGCCAATGATTGCTGTACATCAATTCCACGGGAGATTTTGACGAACCACAAATGAAACCAACTTCAAACGATTTTGGAGACAATACTAGCAATACATCAGAAACTAACACAGCGTCAATTATTGCACGTCGTGACTGCGGAATCTTTTGTAGGTCGAAAATGGGTGTGGAAGATCCGTAATTCTTTGTAGTTTGTGGCAGCTTCGTTTCGTTGGTAATTCGTCAAAAAGGGGTGTGGAAGATCCAGAATCGTTTGTAGTTATTTGTAGTTGTCTCGTTTCGTTTGGAGTTAGTCGTGAACAGGAGGAAAGGGTTCAGAATCGTTTGTAGTTGTTTGTAATTGTCTCGTTTCGTTTGTAGTTAGTCGTGAACAGATGGGAAGGGTCCAGAATCGTTTGTAGTTGTTTGTAGTAGCTTCGGTTTGTTTGTAGTTTGTCGTGAACAAATGGGAAGGGTCCAGAATCGTTTGTAGTTGTTTGTAGTTGTCTCGTTTCGTTTGTAGTTAGTCGTGAACAGGAGGAAAGGGTCGAGAATCGTTTGTAGTTGTTTGTAGTAGCTTCGTTTTGTTTGTAGTTTGTCGTGAACAAATGGGAAGGGTCGAGAATCGTTTGTAGTTGTTTGTAGTAGCTTCGTTTTGTTTTTAGTTTGTCGTGAACAAATGGGAAGGGTCCAGAATCGTTTGTAGTTGTTTGTAGTTGTCTCGTTTCGTTTGTAGTTAGTCGTGAACAGGAGGAAAGGGTCGAGAATCGTTTGTACTTGTTTGTAGTTGCTTCGTTTCGTTTGTAGTTAGTCGTGAACAGATGGGAAGGGTCCAGAATCGTTTGTAGTTGTTTGTAGTTACTTCGTTTCGTTCGTAGTTCTTCGTGAACAAATGGGAAGGGTCCAGAATCGTTTGTAGTTGTTTGTAGTGGCTTCGTTTCGTTTGTAGTTCGTCGTGAACAGGTGGGAAAGGTTCAGAATCGTTTGTAGTTGTTTGTAGTTGTCTCGTTTCGTTTGTAGTTAGTCGTGAACAAATGGGAAGGGTCCAGAATCGTTTGTAGTTGTTTGTAGTTGTCTCGTTTTGTTTGTAGTTAGTCGTGAACAGGAGGAAAGGGTCCAGAATCGTTTGTAGTTGTTTGTAGTTGCTCCGTTTCGTTTGTAGTTAGTCGTGAACATGTGGGAAGGGGCCAGAATCGTTTGTAGTTGTTTGTAGTTGTCTCGTTTCATTTGTAGTTAGTCGTGAACAGGAGGAAAGGGTCCAGAATCGTTTGTAGTTGTTTGTAGTTGCTTCGTTTCGTTCGTAGTTCTTCGTAAACAGATTGGAAGGGTCGCGAATCGTTTGTAGTTGTTTGTAGTTGTTTGTAGTTGTCTCGTTTCGTTTGTAGTTAGACGTGAACAGGTGGGAAGGGGCCAGAATCGTTTGTACTTGTTTGTAGTTGCTTCGTTTCGTTTGTAGTTAGTCGCGAACAGATGGGAAGGGTCCAGAATCGTTTGTAGTTGTTTGTAGTTACTTCGTTTCGTTCGTAGTTCTTCGTGAACAAATGGGAAGGGTCCAGAATCGTTTGTAGTTGTTTGTAGTGGCTTCGTTTCGTTTGTAGTTTGTCGTGAACAGGTGGGAAAGGTTCAGAATCGTTTGTAGTTGTTTGTAGTGGCTTCGTTTCGTTTGTAGTTCGTCGTGAACAGGTGGGAAAGGTTCAGAATCGTTTGTAGTTGTTTGTAGTTGTCTCGTTTCGTTTGTAGTTAGTCGTGAAGAGGTGGGATGGGGCCAGAATCGTTTGTAGTTGTTTGTAGTTGTCTCGTTTCGTTTGTAGTTAGTCGTGAACAGGTGGGAAGGAGCCAGAATCGTTTGTAGTTGTTTGTAGTTGTCTCGTTTCGTTTGTAGTTAGTCGTGAACAGATGGGAAGGGTCCAGAATCGTTTGTAGTTGTTTGTAGTAGCTTCGTTTCGTTTGTAGTTAGTCGTGAACAGGTGGGAAGGGGCCAGAATCGTTTGTAGTTGTTTGTAGTTACTTCGTTTCGTTCGTAGTTCTTCGTGAACAGATGGGAAGGGTCCCATCCCATCTGTTCACGACTAACTACAAACGAAACGAGACAACTACAAACAACTACAAACGATTCGCGACCCTTCCAATCTGTTTACGAAGAACTACGAACGAAACGAAGCAACTACAAACAACTACAAACGATTCTGGACCCTTTCCTCCTGTTCACGACTAACTACAAACGAAACGAGACAACTACAAACAACTACAAACGATTCTGGCCCCTTCCCACATGTTCACGACTAACTACAAACGAAACGAAGCAACTACAAACAACTACAAACGATTCTGGACCCTTTCCTCCTGTTCACGACTAACTACAAACGAAACGAGACAACTACAAACAACTACAAACGATTCTGGACCCTTCCCATTTGTTCACGACAAACTACAAACAAAACGAAGCTACTACAAACAACTACAAACGATTCTGGACCCTTCCCATCTGTTCACGACTAACTACAAACGAAACGAGACAACTACAAACAACTACAAACGATTCTGAACCTTTCCCACCTGTTCACGACGAACTACAAACGAAACGAAGCCACTACAAACAACTACAAACAATTCTGGACCCTTCCCATTTGTTCACGAAGAACTACGAACGAAACGAAGTAACTACAAACAACTACAAACGATTCTGGACCCTTCCCATCTGTTCACGACTAACTACAAACGAAACGAAGCAACTACAAACAAGTACAAACGATTCTCGACCCTTTCCTCCTGTTCACGACTAACTACAAACGAAACGAGACAACTACAAACAACTACAAACGATTCTGGACCCTTCCCATTTGTTCACGACAAACTACAAACAAAACGAAGCTACTACAAACAACTACAAACGATTCTCGACCCTTCCCATTTGTTCACGACAAACTACAAACAAAACGAAGCTACTACAAACAACTACAAACGATTCTCGACCCTTTCCTCCTGTTCACGACTAACTACAAACGAAACGAGACAACTACAAACAAGTACAAACGATTCTGGACCCTTCCCATTTGTTCACGACAAACTACAAACAAACCGAAGCTACTACAAACAACTACAAACGATTCTGGACCCTTCCCATCTGTTCACGACTAACTACAAACGAAACGAGACAACTACAAACAACTACAAACGATTCTGAACCCTTTCCTCCTGTTCACGACTAACTCCAAACGAAACGAGACAACTACAAATAACTACAAACGATTCTGGATCTTCCACACCCCTTTTTGACGAATTACCAACGAAACGAAGCTGCCACAAACTACAAAGAATTACGGATCTTCCACACCCATTTTCGACCTACAAAAGATTCCGCAGTCAAGACGTGCAATAATTGACGCTGTGTTAGTTTCTGATATATTGCTAGTATTGTCTCCAAAATCGTTTGAAGTTGGTTTCATTTGTGGTTCGTCAAAATCTCCCGTGGAATTGATGTACAGCAATCATTGGCTATTCAACCGTTTGTAGTTTGTAGTAGTGCCTGTTTTGTTTATCGTTTGTTGAATACTAACGTGGCGTCGACATATTGCAAGGGTGGGATCTAAGCACGTTTATAGTTTGTTGTAGCGTCTGCTGTGGTCTCAAAAAAAAAAAAAAAAAAAAAAAAAAAAAAAATTACTTATAACTTTTTTTCTTTTCGACTACAAACGGAAATTTTTGTACTACAATCAACTACAAACGATTCTCTACCGACCTGTCATGCCAAATTTTAGTTTCCTCAAATTCGGTGGATTGTCATTTTTTTAACAACGTGTAACTTTTTTTTAGCTTAACTACAAACGAAATAATTGTTACTACAATCAACTACGTACCTAAATCTATAAGATGGCTAAAAAAAAAATAAGATTCCTTCAAATCGGGTGCTAGGTTCACATAGCTACAGAACTAGGGAAAGGGCCATGCGGTGAAGTCAGTACATTGGCAGTATGTACATCGCTGTACTAAACACACTTGGCCTGCTTTGGCCCTTAGCCCAAGCTCATACATGCGCGCAAAAGCATATGAAGTACATTATATGTATACGCACGAACCTATGAATTTACGTTCCCAGCGCGTATATACACAACTAGCGCGGAAACTTTGCCTTCGCGCTTAAAGTTGACTACACTTTGCGTGCAATGCAGTGTATAGCGTGGATAACGCGCCGCAAAAGGGTAAGGCGGACTCACCGTGTGCAAGCATAGCTATGATGCCAGGTTTACTATGCCGTCGTGCGGTTTAGCATGTAGGTATTACCTGGCCTAGCGAGGAGCGTGGAACGCGAACACCCTTCCCTTCCATTTTAGGGTCAGCCGCGTTACGTCGAGTCACCTTAACCTACCGTACAGTTCACTGCGTTGCCCTTTTTGGTATTCGCTGCATGCAGGTGGTTAAGCCGAGTTGCTTGTGGCCAGATTTTGTACTATTAATAATCTGCATGTCCCAGTTAACGGCCATGAACCAGTGAACGTCGGTTATGTGCTTTGATTGTAAAATATCGCTCCAGTCAAAGAACACATGTGACGATCACTGGTTCATGGCCGATGACTGGGACATCCATCTTAGTATTAAATCTGGCTACAATAGCATATACGCTTGAATGGATTCATGAGTGCCCAGATAGAAAAAAATATATGTATCATATATGGTTCTAAAAAGTTCTATATGCTGCATATATTTGACATGTATGTGTGCAATATATATCTAAAATATACACGCGTAGAAAAAAAGAATCTTGTGAAGAATCTTTTAAAGAATCTTGAAAAAGGTCTTGAAAGAATCTTCAAAGGAATCTTGAAAAGAATCACGTATAGGATCCGGAGCAAGATTCTTTCCAGGATTCTTTTTAAGATTCTTTCTGTGCGAAAGCGTTCTGAAAATTTTTTAAAGAATCTTCGAAACAATCTTGAAAAGCATCTTTAAGAGAATCGTGAAAAGATTCCGTCCATTAAACAAAAAAATCGTTGAAAGAATCTTAATCAAAATTTTCAGAGGAATCGAGCGAAACCTGTTGTTGCTTTCCCTTGGTGTCGAGACAGTACATTTCGATACGTCAACGAAGGGTAAACCCCTCGTGTATAGTCGAACTCAGGACAGCTTTGCAGTCTTATATACGTTCCGGCTTCAAGTCACTTGCGAGAAACGCTTCGACCGCTCGCCATCTAGCGGAGTATTGTCCACCAGTGTTTCGTATGATCTCACTAGGTGGCGAACGGACGGAGCGTTTCTCGCAACTGGTTTGAAGCCTCAGCGTATATATAAGACTGGGAAGCTTTTCTGAGTTCGACTACACACAAGGGGTTTACCCTTCGTTGACGTACCGAAATATACTGTCTCGACACCAAGGGAAAGCAACAACAGGTTTTGCTCGATTCCTCTGAAGAATTTCATAAAACTTCTTTCAACGATTTTTCTGTTTAATGGACGGAATCTTTTCACGATTCTCTTAAAGACGCTTTTCAAGATTTTTTCGAAGATTCTTTGTAAGATTCTCAGAACACTTTCGGATAGAAAGAATCTTGAAAAGAATCCTGGAAAGAATCTTGCTCCGGATCCTATACGTGATTCTTTTCAAGATTCCTTTAAAGATTCTTTCAAGACTTTTTTTAAGATTTTGTACAAGATTCTTCACAAGATTCTTTTTTTCTACGCGGGTATATATTGTAACGAATGGTGCGCGCCAAATTCACATTATATTGGGGTTCAAACTGAACGAGGCACACTAGACGAAGCACTTGACAACCGACGAGCTTGACAACGGAGACAGATCAACAAGACAGTTTGGGTTGACACCGCGACTAAACAAGACGTAACAGCTGATCGGACTTTGATAATAAAAAGTTACGTGACCTTTTTAATAACCCGAGAAAATTTTATTTTAACCACGCGCGTAACAACATATATCTATATATTTAGCCTCAAGTATATTGTGCATATATTTCTATTTCGATGTGGGTGCTCGTTTTTTAAATATAAAATAATGAAGCGGTACGCCAAGAATTTTTCACTAATGGCTAGTTCTTGACAGAATGTAATTGCAAAAAAAAAAGATTTTTAAAAGAAACATGCTGATTTTAGATAATTTTCTAGCATTTCACAATCTATGTCTATCTCACTCTTTCCAATAGCTTATTGGATTTAGAAAAAAAAACCACCACCGTGAGAGCTAGCAATCTGGTTGCACTCCAATTTACCTACGCGGAAAAAATTACGTTCTCGATAACCAAGCGTTTGGTTAACTATGCGATTAATTGGTTAGATCAACGAAGTTATTGATTGGTCTAATGAAGTTATTGGTTACGACAACCTAGTTATTGGATACACCAAACAAGGTATTGGTTGTATTGCAGAGACCTTGGATAGCCTAATCAATTAATCGGCTGGTGTATATTTAACTAAGCACTTGGTTGTACAGAGTAAGCTTTTTCACGGTAGCATATGAATATAACAAGCGTTCTGTAGTCGGATTACAGTATAGTAGCTTATCGATTAAGTTCCTGGGATATCTTTGATGTTTGCCCTTCTGTTCTCTTGCACATGTCTTGATAGAATATATATTATTTGACGATATGTTCAGTACACGAAAAGCCGATAGGTCGCTTTTCATCGCAGCTGAAATTCTAGTACTGGTAGGGTTGATGCAATACTCATGCATGCACTCACTCCAATTAAACCGATCGGATTGACTACTGTGTCATCCATTGGTATACTCTGCAGGGTGAATGCTTGTGCTCCACCAGTTGGACACACATTCGTACAATACATGCGTGCGTGGACAACGCCATGGTGTAACGAACCTAGCCTTGTTTGTACGATTGTCGATATATTCGTCGAAAATTCCACCAACCAATGCGCAACCATATCACTGGGGTTGGCCAACTGCGTTGTCAGTTCAACACTCATGTCTCTGGCTTCAGCTCATCTGCACCAATAATCCTAGTGATCCGATACAACAACGCTTTACTCTATATATCTACGTGCTCAAATGGACGTAGCTCAAATGGATATAGTGGATTTGTACCATGTATTAAATATCGAGTTGAGCGATACCCTAGTCGAGAGGCTGGTGTATTTCAGTCCAACGAACTCGTTAGGTACTCCAATCGATGAGCTGAGGTACCGTTTTATGATACAGATTTTCCGTTCACTTTATATCCTGGTATTTGCATGAAAAGAAATTGTCTTTGTTATATTACTTTTGTTACAGTGAAATTGTGAATACTATTTAATATTCTATTTTTTTATATTTTGATTGATCTCGAAATAGTTACCAATGAATATAGATAAATTCAATTGTTTTTATAACTAAGTTTATTCCAAGACCATTGTTACCCTATAATGTAAGGAAAACTTGTTTAGAAAAATTAGAATTTATTTAGATCTGTTAATACTTATTTGACCTCTATCTAAGGTACCGTAGCAGAAGTTGCCTCAGATATTCCCGATGTCAGACCAATGGCTAGTGTGGAAAATACTACACTCAGAGAAATCGTAATAATACAGTCAACTATAAAGTGACGACTATTCATTTTTATTACATGCAACTATTTTTATAGTTACGATAACTACGAAAATATTTATGGTAACTATTTGGTAGTTATAGTAACTATTTGATAGTTGTGTCAACTATAAAAAAATTGTTGTACCAGCCATAAGTAAATAGTGGTCACTTTATAGTTACTAATACCATAATTTTCTCTTAGTGTAGCCGTGTTAGTATCTGGAAGACTGCGAGGGTCTGGCGAAATCCAAACTTGCTATGCTGGATAGCTTTCTGTGGTCAGCGCTGGCCATTGTAGTTGCTGAGGTGCTATCTATAAGATGGGTCGGCGAGGAAAATGTACCCAGTGCCATGGTATTCTTTCACAGAAAAAATAAATTTCATGTCGCAATAATACAATGCGGTCCAATTCACTTAAATAGGAACTACTCCAATATGAAAATAAAGTATATCCGAATACATACACGACATCCAACATTTTTAGCTCATTATATGTTTATCATATATCTTTAATTATTTATAAAGCAATATATCAGATATATATTAAATATATCTGAGGATATATCTCAAGTATATAGAGAATACAGCATTTTTTTCTGTATATATAAACATATATAAATTATGTACATATGTAAGTATACTTAATTTCCATCATTTCCATGGAGGCCGGATTGCTTCCGGCGTTCAAAACTTGAATGGCTGACTGCTGGAATGACTCTCGCGGTCAGTACTTGGATGTTTAACGGTCAGACAAAATTGTTTCTCATTGATAATTTACAAAATGGTTTTGTTATTTTTCAAATTTAGTTTAATAGTCTGTATAATACAAAAATAACTTGGCGTCGAGTCGCTACCGCGACTCTTGATCAAAAAATTCTCCTTTCACACGAAGAAAAAGGCTTGGATGGGCTTACTAAAATCAGGGTTAAAAATGTTGCCAAGAAAAATTTGGTAGGTGCTACCAAGTTATTAATTAGGCGCATTAAATACTTGGTTGGCTTACCAAATACTTAGTTATCTCTAACAAGTTTTCTTGATAACGTTTTTAATCAAGTTTTTGGGAGTTCTAACCAATTCTTTTTTTGAGTACATCAAAACAAATTTGTTACTTCCCATGTAGGAATTACCAGTACTCTGCCAGAGCTGCCCACACGCCCGTATTGTGGCCCAGAATTTATGCCAGTACTTAACCAGCACCAACCTATGTGTACGGTGCCAACGGTGCCCCAATCAAAATCTTTACAAGATCAGTATTGGGATGATAACACGGGTCTCAAATTTACCGTCGACATTGGCCCGATATTGAACCGTATATATATCCTATTCCGGCAAATAATTCTGTTTTGGTACTGGCAGACAGTGTCGGGTCTGTATCCGAAAAATATATTGTGTCAAATGACATTTTCTACTGATTGCCAAGAGTCGTGGCGGTACTTTATGTGTACTGGGGCGACACGTGGCAAATTATTGGGGATCGATGTTGGCTCAAGTACCGAAAACACATTAGCCCAACCATGTCTACTGCTGAGTGCATTTTTTTCTACAGGCAAATTACCGGTATGGTGTTCTGGATCAGCGTTTTGGCGAAAAGATGTAACATTCCTGTTCTCATGATGCGGTCGTAGGTTCATAGGCGGTCACCTATCTAAGTATTAACTTTTAGAGTCATCCCGGTGGTCACCTATCCAACTACTGACCGTCAGAGTCAGCCAGGTAGTCATCTATCCTAGTACTGATCCACAAGTCAGTCAGACGGTCATCTACTCAAATAATAATAAACTAATTGGCGTAAACAATGAAACAAGCAACTTCGTAGAATAGGTTTATGGATTGCAAAAACGATACAATGTACCCTTTGCGATATAACCGATTGCCGTGAAAAATAACTGAATGTGTTTTTAATTTTACCACTTCAGATGCAATCATATAAATCTATAAAGTTTTCACTATATTGTACTAATTTCACTTTATATTTCATATTACCGATATTCAAATAGACAAAAAAATTGTATAATCATATGATCTGAATGGCCGAGTGGGCGAAAGTGCAGCGCATCAACACCATCCAGAGGGTCCCAGGTTCGATTCCCGTCAATATAAAAAAAAAATTAAGATGTTTTTTCAGCGATTAATATGTACCATCAAGCAGAGGAAGACGTAACATCTAATAAAAATGCAAAATTACTCGATTGAGTAAGCTCAAATTAATATTTTCATTACTTTAGCCGTAACTGGGACTTAACTGTTACCGAAACTGGCTATCCACACTGGACCATATCCAGTAGTCAGTAACGGTTCGAAGTTGGCGCCAAGTCTGCCAGTATTGGCAGTTGTGGCAACGGTACTAAGCCAGTACTGAGCCTCACAGCAATTCCTACATGGGTTGTGGAAGCTGATGCACCGATTTTCCAAAATTGTTTTTTACTGTGTAAAAGACCGGTAAACACGAGGAATCTCGCCGAATGTATCCCACGATCTGACGATTGTGGTATATCAGCATGCTGTTGGCAAGGCCCTCGGGACTTTAGCTTGCGTTATACTAGAACTAAGGGGCGGAAAGGGGCTGCAATGTTGTACGTAGCACTGTAAATTCCGCTCCTAACGCGGCGTAACGTAACTCGCCCACTTTAATACGCAATAAGCGTTGCCCGCCCCGTCACCTCGCTTGCCCCTCTGGCGGTAGTCTCGCGTCTCTTCGCGCCGCACACTTTCCTCTATTCCCATAACCCTACACTGGAGAACATGCCCGCCCGCACCAAGATATAATTCAGAACAAATGGCTAGACAACGAGGCCACAGCGGTCGCCCGTGAATTTATCCGTCGGTGTGCTTCGTTGCGTGAATGGCGCCGGAGGAACGACTCAGCTTTACAACCGTTCTCGCGATCCCTATACGTATACAGTGTGTGTATGCTGTACCGCATCGCGGAATTGTCCGCTACACGATAACGAGCAGCTCGGTGAGACGGGCAAGAGAATATGAGCAAGGCACGAGCAGGTGGAACGTACCACCAGCTGCAGTACAGCCCCTAGTAATGTAATATCAAGCTGTCTGACGTTCGTTGCAATAAACATCATAATTTTACTACTGTATTCGGATCCGAAATTGTCATCGTTTACTACCGCAGTTCACAAGTCTCCAAAACTATCTCCTTAATAGAATTTAAACGTGAGTTTCACAGACATACTCATATTTATCTTTATTCACAATTATTGTTACACATTTATGAAAAAAACATTAAAAGGGATTGATTGCAAGAAAAGATAAGTAAAAGAAAAGCAAATACCAATAAAAATGTCAAAATCATAGGGATGACAAAGTTTGTTATTAGATAATTATTCTTTTCCAGGCACTAATGAAAATAAGTGTTATTTCATAGAAAACTTTAAATGTCTCCATACTTGATTTTAATGTGGCCAGTTTAAGAGTTCACGTTACATTTTCTATTTTGAAATAGACAAGCAAAAATATCCACAAATGTGAAATACGTGGGTGGTTCTTTTTCCATCCATTTACAGTATGTCGTGAATCGATATCTGATTCTAACAGCCGCAGGCGTTGAGAAAACGTTTCGGCGCTGCAACCCATATCTCGCTGAATACGTATAGGCACTGTATACGGCTATATATCTGTATTTTAGCATAGAAGCGACGTTCTCTAGGGCTGGCCGCGACTCGACGATGGAAATGGTATACTCGTTACCAAAGCCAAAGCTGCAAAGTGGTATGCTTCTACGTGAGCCATAGCCGCGGAGTGTTCTACCCGTACTCGAACCACGAGCGCGCGAGCCTCGTGTACGATTTGCATTCGAGACCATAAGAGGCATTAACATACGGCGTTGCCACGAATAACCTATGTATTCCTCCGAGTTGTACCGAGGGTGGCAGCTGTTACGGGTCCCTTTTGTGAGTCCGTCTGGTACTCTGCAATTATTTACCAGCAAAAAACGAAACTCGGAGCGCAAGCCGTGGATGATGGCGGCAAACACATCACGCGAGAATGGTACCGCTCAGAGCGGAGAGAGACCAGTCGGCGACCGACACAACGTCCCGTCAACTACTGGCTCTCGTTCAGTTGATTCTCTCGATCGGTGCAGTATATTGCGCGCATGGACAAGCCATCAACCGGCACTTGGTTAACTGTAAATATACGCATCCCCTTTGCAATGCAAATGATAAAGGCGAACCCGTGTACCACGATGGCATACATCATTAAAGCCAACGTATTGATAATATATGCTGCACTTCATATAAAATAAACTACTCGTATTGTTGGCAAACACGTATTTAGTATGCAACATGCTATCAGATTGATAGACGCTTGAAAGGATGAATCGGACGAAAATTCGTTGTGACTTTATGAATACGAGACATGGTGTACTATTCTAACGCTTCGCTTTAACGGAACGTTGCGCTACGTAATAACACTAATCACGCACTCATTAAACACTTGGTTTACCGGCAGACGCCGGAATTTACTCGGTAGGGAGAAGGAGAGATGTGCCGTGCACACAGACAACACGATATACACTTCGGGTGGATAGCCACTGGCGAGTGATCTGCGCGTAGCCCGCACTGCTGTTAATCTGGTGAATATTAATTGCTGCCCAGCGTGTGTGGACTCGTGCGCACTTCCGCCACGTAAATACAGCGTTATAACCGCCGACAAATAGGTAGATTTAGCGTAAAAGCTTACCACCATCCAAGCTCGAATCGTGGACACGGCGAGCAACGTGTATAGTGTTCAGACTGCTGTTAATGCGATCAGTTTACCGCAGAGAGTTAATATTTAGTGAATTACCAACATAGAATTAAGGGCGGTTATTTTGGAGTGAACGAGGAGAATCGACTTTCCCTCGACGCTATCAGGGAAAATCCGCGTACAGGCTTTCAACCCTCGAAGCAGAATCTCTCACGGGTCCTTAAGGCCGCTTTTCGCTCTCGTAACTATATATACCTGAATTGACATCAATAATAAATGACACTATTATTGACGCGCTCACATACGGATACGCCCACACTCCAGGTTTTCCCCATCGACTCATGAATAAAACTACCCTTGCGGATACCCTACTACTACTAGCTTGTGCGCCCGATAGGGTACCAGATTATTCTTATATATATATATATATATATGTATGCGTGCCCAGTCGTCTTTCGTTGCTGCATGACTATCGTGTCCAGAGACGAATCTTCTGCGTTAGCTCTACTTCTTCTTCTGATATTCGTCCTGCAACACCATATTTTTTATACATGCAGGGTTTGGTTACTACCAGAGGATTCACGGTGCGTTTTTCTGTCGTCATCGCGCCTTGGAGTGTTGCAGAGTTGCTCAACGAAGTGCAACGACTTTGCGGTCGTCCGCACCCCAATATTCCCCTGGGTATAGACGATTTAAAGTTGACAGAGGACAATATCTATTTCTACTTACAACGATCGAAAAATCAGATCCTCTTCGATGGAAACTCTTGTATCCTGTGCAGAAATATAGTTGGGGCTCCAACTATTGGCCCTTTCTAGATTGCCCTAATTGTAGTAGGGGCCCTACTAGGCTAGTCACGCTTGAAAGTACTACCCTTTAGAGGCTCAATATGGGCGACCCTAGTGAGGGTTCCACATTTAAGCCTGATTAGGCCCCGAAGTTTGTCGTTGCCGCCTCTGTTGAGCCTAGTAGGGTTCTAGAGTAGATTCCCTATTGTGGATGCCACGTTTATACATACAAAGGCCCCTTATTTAATCACGGCTGCCCGAACTAATTTCTGCACGGGATACGGTTGCAGATAGTTAACATTCGCAATTGTTTTCGGGTTCACTGCCATGAATGCCTCTCACTATTTAAAAAAACACATTGTTTATCTGTTTTGCAGTTTATGTACAATCTTCAAGATTGGTTAATGGTCGCAAAAAACGACATAGGGGACATTCCATACCAAGTGGGCCACCCAAATTTAACATGGTTTCAAAAAGTGTTCTTAATTTTTTTCAAAAGTTTCGAGTATCTCGATCATCCATAAATTATTTCAGAATTTTAGCATCTATGGATTGCCCAAAATTTAATATCGATTTTTATTATTTCATTTTTTTTCAATTCCCTGTATATTATATTATATTGTAAAATTTCCGATCGTACAAGAAATTTCTTTCCTGTATAAAACTTAAGTTTTTGAAAGTACTTTTTAATTAAAAAATTTCCATAGCCGCTCAAAACAAATTCCAACATTTTTTGACAAAACAAAGTAATAATATTTTTTTTCTCATTGCGACAGACCATTTCAATTTTTCTCAGAATTTCACAAAATTTCTGTTATTATGCTTACAAATTACAGAAAAATTGGCGAGATGGTAAATGAATGGTCCACTTGGTATGGAATGACCCATATATAATTGCACAAAACTATTTGTAAATATCTGTTACCGCAATTACGTTTATTTGTGTAACATACTGTCGTTAATTTGACAGATGTGTTGATCAATATTGGTTTATCTCCGATATAACTGTTGCATATTATCGTCGATGAAATTCTAGTTACCGTAAAATCCCTTTGTAGTGTATAGCTATCTTACAAAAAAGAAGTGTTCGAGTGTCTCGATCAACCGACAGTAACGTGAGATAATGTCAGCAATATTATTGAGAGGATTCGTTTTATCGTGAGGGAAAAGTTCACGCCACTCTCGACCGAAATTAGCCGTGTGTACAAATGTCAAAGGGCTTCTAATTCCCAGAGAGTCTAGTTTTAATACGAAATCATATTACAACTTAATTTGCAGCTGTACGGTAGGTACGTTCGATACAAAACTTTGGAAATTTTCTCCACTCTCGGAAAGTAGATTCTCGTAATCCAGTAACTAGTTGCGCGAAGTGGATTTTCTGGACGATGTTACAACATATTAGACCATCGGATGAGTATGCAATGTATATATATGTATATATATGTAAGCCGCGTAAGACCAGTATATAAACACAGATGAGGCAAAAGTTGAGGATAATATAAGTAGGTGAGTATACGAAAACTGTGGCAGGTGTCTGGGTCGAAGGTCCGCTACCAGGCTGTTGCTCTGTTGCTGTTTTGCTCTGTTGCGCTACATGGAAGGCGGTATTGCTGATGCTACTCTGCTTTGGGAAATTGGAGGATCCTGAGCGCGCGTCGCGTAATCCCACGTTTACACCGAGACCGGATTAGTGAGAACCACGGCAGCGGAGCCCAATACCTGCTACACCACTGCGGCTTTCCTCTATCCTTCCTTCTTCCGTTACTCTACTCTCATCCTGACCACTCTGGCTCCTTTTAGCTCCTTCACTTTTTATTCGACGCAACAGCATGAACGTCTCTCGCTCACTGCAATTGCAAAACCCTTTAGGTTTTCAAAGTTCCCACAGTTACAAACATCAGGGATTTTTTTAAATTTTCTTTTCGGAAAATTTATGTAATATTTACACATGTAAAAATCCGTCTGGGAGTCTCGGTTTTCGATTAGATCGTAGTTTAGAATACCACAACAATTTTTGTAGAATTACATCCGTGCTATGCTCAGTATAAAACGAAGCCATCGGTTCATCACCGTCATTCATAAAAGTGACGAATTGGGCGCTTTCACTTGTTGTTTATGATCGCCCTTTTTACATGCGTTGCAAAATCGGATTGTCTTTTGCTTTCATAATTCTGGTCGATCTTGTAATATTTAAGTTATGAAATTTTCTACCCCTTATATTTTTATCGAAGATAAAAAAAATGTAGCGACCGAAGAAACATACAATAATACACACTTTTATCGTCATGACTTTTCTCCTATACCAAACTCGTAATCGTTGAGTAATCCAAGAGTTCCATCAACGAAGTCTCTAAGCTTGAAGGCTCATGCACTGCCGATACTTATCCGTTACAGAGCCGATAGTGGACGAGCGATAAGATATACCGACGGTGCTGGGCGACTCTAAGGCGCCATGAGTTTATCCAGTGATTCAAGTCTCAAACCAGCTTATAATATCGGAGCCATATTTATAAAACCGCAGAGTTAATAATATAACGGTAAGCATTGGAAAAGAATCTTGGATAAAAGCTGTGGGGCGCGGAAAAGCAAAATGTTTATAGATAATTAAATTTTCACATGCTCCGTTTGCACATGATGCTGAAATTAACAGACGAAACGCTAGTGGCATGGAGGTTCTGCTAACGCTGTCTGCTACTTTCAGCGTCATGTGCAAACGGAGCATGTGAAAATTTAATTATCTATAAATATTTTGCTTTTCCGCGCTCCACAGCTTTTTTCCAAGATTCTTTTTCTGGCTTCATACTTCTCGAAAAATAATTTACACTCTCGTAAACCACTACTCATAAACATGGCATGCTTGCACACAGTGATAATCGCTCGGAAGGCGTGTTGCAGTACAGAAAACATTATAATAAGTTGGCGCGAACGGGCGGGTCCGCGAACGAATGAGCGGGCGTGCGCGCACACGTTCAATGAACAAAACGCTTTTGTCATTCGGCACGACAAAGCCATACAAGGGAGCCGCTCACGCTCGCATTCTCTAGTCTGCCAGTTCAGTAACCGCAAAGTATATAAAGCGGAAACCGTACACCAACAGCAGCAGTAGCAGGAGCCACGAGTCGTCGTTTCTGCTGTGACTGGCTGTTGCGCTCAGCCACTGTTCTTATTTGTCGCGCAAGCGAAAAAACGAACTAAACACTAAGGCGTGCTAAGTTACATATGCTTGTAGCGTGTGTCGTCCACAATAACGAGTAATTACTATACAATTTGTCAGACAGAACATAGAGTAACAGTAAATTAACATTTTTAACATTATGCACTTAGTTATAACAAAATAAATTAAAAAGGCAAAAAAAATCATTAACATAAATATAGTCTACGTAAAAAATTCAAATAAAAACGGAAAACCAAATATTTCCGGTCTTACCAAAGTCAAAATCAATGATATTAATTGATATCTCAATACGTGTTCAGCTGCTACACCGAGAGAAATATATAGTACTCATTCCCAGATTCGTATAGCAATCGGGATCCAAAGTGGAAAAATGGCATTTTTTTCCAGACACATACAAAGATTTACTAGGCGTCGCCCGCTGTACTATTTACGCTGCTGCACAACGCTATACAATGCATCTCATACTTCTCTATATTTTGCGCCCACAAATGTTCGGAATAATCTTCATACGCATACAGGTTAAAGCAATTCACATTACGAAAAATAACGCAAAATCTATTGACAGCCTGAGATTTACGAAAGATATACAGCTCTCGTGTAGCGTCGATCGTTCAACGTTTGCCGTCATAACCTCAAAGTTGACCGAAAATGCCCAGACGTTTTGCGAGCGCCCCTCCGCGTGCATCGCGTTTCTATTCACGGTATAAGTAAACATTTCCAAATTTCCAAGATTGATCCCATTTACTATGTTGTCTGGGTTTTTTTACCAAACTATTTTAGATGTCTTGACTATATTTTTCTCTCGGTGTAGCAACCCGGGTAGAAATCTGTCAGGGTTCGCCTTATCAGGGTCAGACCCCGATTGGGGAATCCTACGGCTAGCCCTATTATGGAAAGCTTTGTTTGGCCCTGATCAGACGATGCCACGGCTAACCCTATTATGGAAAGCCTTGCTTCGCCCTGATCAGGCAGTGCCACGGCTAGCTCTATTATGGGAAGACTGACCAGGGCGTGATCCGACGGAATCCGGAGCCGCCGTATTAAGTGGAAGATCAGGCTGATTACTCTCGCCTTACGAGTGCCTCATTTCCTAATTTATCCCGTGCGACTCAAGGTAGAAATCAGGCAGGTATCATATTCCATACCTATTATACTTATGGATTGTTACCGTAGAAATAAATGATGACGTCTGGTACCAAATAATTTTTTGAATCGAAATTGTTCGTCGGCAGTCGAATTGACAATACTCGGAGCATTCTCTGCCACGGATACGCTGGTGTCAAAACATAAGCTCACTTTCGCATTCTTGGAATTCTAGTGTCAGGTCAGTCAAATCAACTG
Organism: Ephialtes manifestator; assembly: GCA_963970395.1. Classification (NCBI taxonomy): domain Eukaryota; kingdom Metazoa; phylum Arthropoda; class Insecta; order Hymenoptera; family Ichneumonidae; genus Ephialtes; species Ephialtes manifestator. The sequence continues at coordinate 16,022,238 of OZ019976.1, forward strand.
TTTGAATTTTAACCTTTCCAAATATTGTTTGTCCGCCATGTTGATGTTATAAGTCTGAAGTTTAAATTCACAAGAAAAGTAAGATCGTTCATATTCGTCCGACATTATTGAACCCGCCATATTAACTTTACGAATAAAAAATTCAAATTCGCAATCGTCGAATTAAAAATACCATTTATAAAATCGAAATATCGCATTGAAGGTGGCGGACAAAGATGCTTTTGGCAATAAATAAATTTTATGCAAATAATGTCAGTTTTTGCTTTTTCGACCGGCATATTAAATCCGCCATTTTGATTTTACGAATTTTGAGTTAAAGTCACTTCTGTGCCAGAGAGATGTCGTATGAGGTCGGCGAATTTCAATCCATAGGTTTTGGCAGAATCACCTTTAAATATTGGTTCCATATATCACCCTCTCGTATCACTCCTTTTACTGTTATCCTAAAATAAACTATTATGGAATTACAGTATGACATATCTACATAGTCGATTTGGTCTAGTGGTTAGGTAGTTAGGTAAATAGGTAGGTCCCGTAGGTCTTGGGTTCAAATCCCGCGTGCATCACTTCTCGAATAGTGTTAGGAAAAACCGTCTCCGAAGACGATTCTCTTTTTTTTATTTGCTATATTAATAGAATGTTATTGTTCATATTACTACATAATGCCCTGGAATTAATAATTAATTGTAATATTATTTATAATAATCGTAAATACAGCCTTTGGAAGTTATTAAGCATTCTCAAGGCAGCCTTATAATAGCCTGGTCGGGCAGCCTGATCGGGGCCATATGTGACACAGCGTTACAGTTACACAGTTACTGTGACCAGGGAAGTCAGGCGGCCTGATAACGCCCTGACTAGGGCCCGAAGCTAATTTCTACCCGGGAAGACCATCTTCTGTTTACCACGCAAAACGTTTAAAAATATTCCACTGCATACTTTTATAAAAGAATAATTCTCAGTTGCGCATAAAATCTACTCTTCCGGCGTGAGTTTTATTGTTCCTACTGAAGAATTTGTGAAATAATTGTTATTTCATCGATATTGTTTCTAAGTCTTTTTTAAAACCCTCTCTTTGAATGCTATCTAAACGAATGGACTAAAACCGGTAGAATTGTCGCTCAATTAACAATTATTTAAGAATATGAGAACAAATAATAGGTCGCCAAGAATGTCCGGGTGCTTTTGTCATTTAGAGATAATTATTTTTATGTAAAACCAGCAACCGAACCAGTGAAATAAGCATCACCCAATAACACCATTTCAGGCCCGAAACCGACGTCTTTCCCCAGCGCGTCCTTGTGATAAATGTTATAAAGAAAAAAACGAATACTCATTTCATGGGCTACAATATTTCTTGCAATGTCAATGAGAGTGCCACTCCGATTTTATTACTTGCGAAGTGCTGTGAGAGTGCATGCATTTATACGTTTTATAGGTTCCATGCACTATTGTCCGTTTGCCCCATAGGGTGGATATGTTGTTTACCAGAAAAAGGCGGATGAATCATCACTATATACAACATGCGTAGCTGCGTTCCCCTTCGTAAGAACGTGTTTTCGGCATTCTAACGCAGCCTGAGGGGTGGGGAATGGGGGTCACGCGTAATAAACTCGACACCCTCATGGAAAGCTGAGCTACCCCTGTTGTTGCACGGGGTAGCACATCCTGGGGGTCCGACGATAATTCCTCGTTCGTGCAGTCGAATTCAGTTGCCTAGTCCAAAGGATAATAAGAAAGACTCCAACATTTGCAATTTTGGCCGGTTACCTACGGGAAAATATAATGGATAACCAGGCCAGGGGGCTGGTCGATGCACCGTGGCAATGTGCACGCGCGCATCTAGTTGATATTATGCCTGTACCACTGCGCTCGATGTTGAATGGAACGCGAGGGGCGATGACTGGAGAACCAGCTGATAGACCCGTGTGCACGCGAGGGAATGCGGAATTACTGGCACGACGCGTGCTCCACGTGAGCAACTTTCAGGGGTGACACAGAAATTACTATTAATCTTATAAAATATAAGCGCATTTGTGTATATCGATGTGAGAAACGGGGGCTTACTAATGCAGGAGCAAGTTGGGCAAGATCTACACTCAGAGACATCGTAGTAGTACAGTCAACTATAAAATGATAACTATTAATTTTTAGTCTATGCAATTATTTTCATAGTTGCAGTAACTATGAAAATTGTTATGGTAACTATTTGGTAGTTGTGGCAACTATTAAAAATTAGCTCGGACAAACTAAAAATAAACAGTTGTCAGTTTATAGTTGCTAATACCATAATTTTCTCTCAGTGTACGATACAAAAATCAACGTTTTATTCATTATTTTAATAATTAATTGAAGAATCCCTCTTTTTACTTGGTTAAGCTTACACCGATAAAACAACAACGTCATTTTCAGCTCGATAGTCACAAATTTTTCCGAGTTAGAGCGTTAACGGACATTTTTCAAAATATTTAAAGTCTCATAAAAATGGAATGTGCCAATGGATTTTTTATAAAATTAATACCAAATAAATATTAACCAGTACTTTACATATCATTAAAATTTGAGTTGATTCAGTCGAATAATTCATAAGTTATGATAGAATTAATTTTAGGCACATTATCATATACATATATCCCAGAAATTTGTTAAAACCATTTTTCTCCATGTTTTGGACCATTTTGAGTATTCTGACATGAAAATCTCGAAAAAAATGTTTTCATGAAAACAAAGCTTCCTCTATGAGGAAGCAAAAGATCGTCCTTTTTTGTGACGGACGGACAAAAGATCATATATTTAATATTCCGAAAGTGAAACCTGCACACTTTATAAAAAACGCGAAATAAAAATTGATTCACCTTGCCCCGATCGTTTGTACACGTGTGGCGCTGTTAAATATGCGTGCACGTGGACCCCTTGTATAACTCACGAATGACGATGGGTTCGAGTGTAGAATGCTCGTCCGGATCGACATGCTGGCAGCAAACAATCAACAATGCACACAAAACACCGATATGATATAAGATGCCGTCGAACATTTAGGGCATACGCAAATATTACTCAAATTAACGAATGATTTGAAATTCACGGGTATGCCTTGAATTGCCAAGAGAGTGCTCTCGATATTGGGGTCAATTTTTTGAGATTACGCAGTAGCACATGCGAACGACAAGACAGCCGTCGGAAGGGTGCGGAAATGCGGAACATCGGAATCGCATCTGTCGCGTTTGTCTCGCAACCGCACGCACGAAACACCGATGCGAGTCTACAGCAACAAAATACATACAACAATTCAGTCGGTCGCCCCTCGAATGTACAATATAGACAAACGTAACCCTCACACGGATACAAATATGCATATCTATATATATATGCAGACTGGCACGTTTTAGACACCCTGTTTCGACCACCGTGCGATTCCCCTTTTGTTACGCAAAACTATGCAGTTGGGGAACAAACGATGGAATAAATTGATACAGGGTGTACACGACAGGAAATTTCGGAAACGGGGGAGGGGAACCATCTAAAGCAGAGGCGATGTAGATCTATATATTTTTTGAATGTGTGTCTCTGTATAAGCTCCTATATGGATGCCACAACCGAACACTGAATGAATTGGAACTGGTTATCATCAAATGCGTATACAGGGCGAACATGACGATAAATTAAAATCATCGAAAACCGATCGAACTCAACCGATTTGTGATTACGAGTAGCTCGGATGATGAGAATGGCATGTAACACCGCAAGTGAATTGTTTTCAATGCTGCGAACGTTCCATTCACCACTAGTTTGTTATTATCGAATTTTTTAATTAAATTGCCTGTCTCATTGACGGTGTGTATTTGACATTATATTGAGGACAAATGGCATAAAAGAAAAATAGGGGATGACAAACAATAAATTAAATAATCATTCGTCCATTAATCCAATTATGTTGACTTTTCAACAAATCAACATTAACAGAAGATATATTTTTCAACTTGTTTTTATTAAAGCATTCTGATTTTATTACGTACGTAGGATGTTAAAAAAGAACACGGTTATAAACGAATTGATGGAAATGATTTGCCAAACAGGAAGAGTTATAATAAAATAATTGCAACTCTGACTGCCATAGCTGATGCGGCGAATATGAAACCAATTTATTCACGTCGAGACTCTGTTATTTTATTTATATCATACTGTTCCTTGTTTTGTACGTTTCTGCATTGCTTTTACGGTTTTCAATGGTATTTCTTTTTCTTTAATTTTCGTTCTGCTACATGCAAGAGTTTCTCTTTAACGAGGGTGGGACGACATGCTGATGTGATCGTTACGAGAAGGCAAAGAGGCGAATGGTGAAGGTTCACAACAGCGTACACAGTGCTCACAAAGAAAAATACTATACACAGTTGGAGAGCTAAAGCAGAGGGCACGGTCTCTGGTACGCTCGCTTGGCCGCGATTGAGAAGCCCTCCAACTTCGACGTAGCGAACAATGAAGCCCGTGAGGACCGCAGCGAGGGCGAATAACCGCGCGTTCTCTCGCCTCCGAGAATAAGCCGAGAATGGGTGAAAGAAGGAAATACAGAGCAGCGAAACGGCGTAGAAGTGTAGGAAATAGCGGAAAATAAGAGTTCATTCCAACGGTGACAGGTTGGCAGCTGACCGAAAAAGAGGTCGATGAAAATATCCCTTCACCCGGTTTCCTTCCCGATCAAGATGAAGCAAAAAAAAAATATAACTTAATCGGTGCACGTTGTCGAGTGACTGACCCGCCTACTGGCTATCGAAAGTCAATTTCGGAAATAAGATCGTGGCTTTCGCAACAACACCGTATCTGACCGTTTGGATTGGTTGCGGGACCTCGCAGCAATTTCCGAACGGAGCGAATCTCCTAACAAAAACGCTTGGGTATTTCTTATTATAACTGGATGAAGATACTGTTCGGGCTGCGTGTGACCCGATATTCGATTTCTTGATCGATCTTTACGGAAGACATTTCGAAATCCGAACCGCCAAATTTTGATACAATACAGTGCCCATGTACGAAAGCCAGTACACTGCGACACGGAGAAAGAAATATTTGTAAAAACTGATTTATCGGTCCTGACAACCAACCGAAATAGTTACACGGACAAAAAAGATTCGTTGCCATAACCAAGAAATGAGTTGACACAACCAATCGATTATTCTATTTATCTTACAACTCAAATGGTAATACCAACGATTCGAATGGTAATACCGACGATTCGAATGATAATACCGACGATTCGAATGGTAGTCCCAACTATTCGAGTGGTAGTCCCAACGATTGGATTAGTTAACCTAACTAATCTCGCGAGAACTAATCGTGAATAGTTGAGGTTACTATTCGATATGGTTGAGGCAACTAATTTTTTAGACATCGTGCACAGCAAATCGAAAACGTAGTTGCCACAACCAAACATTTCTTTCCGTGTAGAATAGCGGCAGCTACTCAGTCGGTTGCGGAAACTATAACCTCGTTGGTACAGTATAGACAGTAACAATGAGCTGAGATCATAACCTCAACTCACCGATTAGTTGGCGCAACGAATCGTTTGGATTGGACAGCAGGCATGATACTTGCAGGAAACAAGCGTTGGTCGTACACCGAGAGAAAAGATTTCATTGACGCCAAAGAAATGGGTGGATTGATTTTTTTTCATTGATTTCAATGAAATAGTGCATTTGAATTTCAAAGAAAACATTTAATTGCCTGTAAATAAAGATTTACTTAGTGAGCATGTAATAAAGAAACAGTCCCATTGTTTTAAAGAAACGTTTTCATTGATCTCTCTCTCGCACCTAACCTCACTTTTTTTGTTTTCCGGTTCTCCAGAACGAACGGCTTTGAGTTTCGAGGAGCCAGAAGCTTAACCTATTTCTGTCGTACTTCCTTACATACTCACAAAATTTAAGCTTTATCTGCCGCGTACTTCAGGAAAAAATAGGTTTCGAAATTTTGAGCTGGTAAGAAGAAGATTTCATTGAATCAGAGACGATATCTTTGAAATCAATGAAATAGGTTCCTTGGTTTAAAGAAATGATTCTTCGAATCAATGTCACGACTTTTCATTGAGTTTGAGATCATTCAAAGAAAAGATAGTATTGAAATTTAAGTATTTCATTTCATTGGCAAAGATTTCCGTGAATCAATGAAACTTTTTCTCTCGGTGTACGTACCATTTTTTACTAAAAATCGAAAAAAGTTAAGACTACTTTTTTTTTCATGCAGAATTACCTATACAGCCATATTTTAGCTCAGGATTAGTGCCAGTACCTACCCGTGCAAAAAGTATTAAAAAGTATTAAAAGACTAAATAATACTTAAGAGTATCGGACCGAATTATAATGTTTCGATATCTATGGATACCATATGGTTTATGGTGTCCAGTTGGAGATCTCTATAGTTGTCAGTGACTGGATCAATATTTCCATACTTTACGATATCTGGGTATATTTCTCTACAGCTTTCAATGTCTACGTATAGTGATGCCAGACTATAGGTCTCGATGTCTAGATGCCAGACCGTTTACCCGGACTGTCGACTCGTCGATTAGACCTGAACTGTTCGTTTGGACATGGATGTAGTCGATTTTGTAATTACGTTACAACTGAGGCCAAAATTTGTATAATTTTTATAGAAATTGTCCAGGAAATGAGATATTTAATTAATGTCTTTTTATTGGGGATTCTTCAGTAAATTAGCAAAATCATTCTCCTCTCTATTCCCCATTCTATTCCTAGTAACCTCCTTAGAGTGTTATACGCAGCTCGTCTTCCTAATATACTATATTATATCGCATTTGCACGAAGGCACAAGGAAAATCTGAACAATTTTAGAAATGGCTCCAAGGTTAAGAACAATTACTCCGGCATATGATATCTGTTATTTCCCAGAGGACGAGTGTGTAATTAATTAAATTAAACGACGGAACGTGCTTCAGCAGTCCGCTAAAGATTTACGAATTATATTAATTATGATATGCAGAGAGGAGATCTGCGCGAAGCTCATTTCTGGTCCTTCCGTTCTGTCTCGTAATAATGCTTCATATTAAAATGCCGAGAGAATAACGTCGAGTGGTAGAGAGCTAGCAGCCAGGAAGAACGGGAATACTAGGCACCGACTGGCGCGAAGGAGAAAAAGTACGGTCGAAGAAATGAGTGGGCGCGCGCGCATCCAGCAAGAGGCGAAAAATCTCGTTCGTAGAAAGCTCGAGCGCCTGCAGCAGAGGACTCGAGGGACGAGGAAGAGAGCAAGTCACGGGAGCGGAAGTTGTCGTGAGAGTGGACGAGTTGAAAAACTGCTCGAGCTATTTCGTTAAGAGACGGGCGTTACCGGTGGGCACGAAAAGACTCTGATGAACAGCGCGGGTATGGACCTACGGAGAATAATAAGGGATGGATAGAGAGAAACGGAAATAAGAACGGGAGATAAAGCGCAGGAGATATAAACGAGCGCCGAAGCACTGCTGCAGTGGTTCGTTTCCTCTACTTTCGGTTTAAGAACAAAAATAACGACACAAAAACTCTGCGTCAGTTTAGGAAAATGCGAGAAGATGAAGAAGTGGCATGAGGCAGATTGTGAGCTCCGCAAAATACAAGTTTAATGAGCGAAAATGGAAGCACGAAAAAAAAAGGAAAACGTATTTTTGTCAACTGAAGTGACTCGAGAAGCGAAAAACATATTTTATTTATAAATTACATCGATTATTTGTACTATCATCGAAATACAAATAATGCATCACTCATTGATCAAATAAATTTTCAAGATATAATCGATCCCCTAAAAAACTGTTTTTTTTTAATTCAACAATTTTAATTATTATCCATGCGATGGATTAAAAATATTCTGCTATGGAAATATACGAGAATCACGTAATTTTTGTATTCATGTCGTTTGGCAATTAACAGATAATACTCGGATTAATAAAATTATCGGAATATTAGGAAAATTCGTCGCCATTAATTCCAGAGTCGTAAGGTGTCAACTACATTTAATTGTATTTAACTTAGCTTTTGCGGATTTGCCCCCTGCAGGAGGAGACGGGCTTTTTAAGTACTCCAAGCCTAATGCAAGGGTTTCGCGAGTTGTTTGGTCCTGGTATTTTAGATAATATCCTTGTATACATGTATTATGCTATACCAAGAGGAAGGAAGATATATGTCTATATAGATCTATGTGTCATACGTACTTGAGGTACGTGAATATAAATGAGACTAACGAGCTCTGTAATGCCGGTAATGATGCTAGATTGCGGCCTCTTGGCCTCTCGGACTACGCGAGACCAGCGACAAGCGGAGCGGTCAGCAATACTCCCTCCGGATTCTACACCGGTGATGTGAGAGCTCTGAGCTGTCACACATTTGCATGGCCCATCGAGACTGTGGCGGCGTTCATCCGCGCGTACGTCTCATTGACGAGAGTTTAGGGTAACGTGAATATATTATGAGTGTGACGCCACGACAAATTGTAGTATAGTGCAATGAGCGCCGAATGTGTTATGATGTATTCTGTGCTCTGATTACAACGCGAAATACACTCATTACGAGTCGCCTAAAATAAATTCCTTACATAGAAACTAAATTTCTAGTTTTCAGTGCACGAATTCAAGCAGTGAAGTTTTCAATTTTGATGACAAATAAAAATAGCAATTTAAGATTAACACGATAAGAATAATAGAATATAAAATAAGACACTGTGAAAAAATGTTCGCGTTTTTCCTATACAAACGTGTATGAATTATGTAAAACTTGGTATAGGAAATCGGAATTAATATGTTTGCATAGTAAAATTAATACAGATATATGAATTTTGATAATCCGGTGATTGGAAATTACAATACATGATCATTAAATCATCATATACTAAATTAGTAGATGAAAATCAATATGCATTTTCGGAAGTTTCCTACCCGAATGGAAATTTAATATACATTGTTTCATTAAATGTAAGATCAAACTTACTCAAATTACAGTTACTGGTATTGAAAAATACCAAGTAAAGTATTTGCAATTTTGTCTATATGGGTATATTACTTTATGAAAAATGTTTGCGTTATTGCTACACAAAAATGTGAGAAATTTACAAAACTCGCTATAGGAAATAAACATTAATATAGTTGCATAGTAAATTTAGTATGCGTGTATGGATTTTACCAAACCGGTGATATAAAATTACAACACATGGTTACTAAATCAATCATTACTAAATTAGGTCATGAAAATCAACATGAATTTTTGGAATTTTAGTGACTGATTTAAAATTTAATACATCTTTTCCAATACCGAAAAAAACCCGCACTAGATCGCTAACACTTACCACTTAGCACCGACTTCTGATAAGTCACTCGAGATTTTCAAAAAGATTCCGTTCATCCAGAAATTATGTTCACTTGAAAATATTTCCAGCTCACTTTGCGCTCTGATTGCAATCAATTGAATATTTTGTTATGTCAATTATGAGTATGGTTGAGGGAATAATAGTTGTACAACTCTTATGTCATTTAAATATCCAAAATTACTAAGTCGTTGATTGCGTAGTCGGTAGCGTGCATGCATTATTAGATGCTTAGGTAGGTAGGTCGTAGGTTCAAACCCCAGTGTAAGCGAAAAATTTTCTGTGGCGAAAACCAATTCCCAACAATATCTGATGACATAATTTGTGTAAAAAAAATAATGTCCGACTAATATTTATATTTTTTAAAATTGTTTTTATATTCATTTAAAATTTCCAACACATATGTATTTGAATTTTCAGATACCGCTCATATGAAAATTCAACATAAATGTTTATGAAATTTAATACACAAGGTCAATAAATATCAAAAGTAATGTCTATGAATTTTCAAATATATTCATCGAAAAATATCTTGCAGCGATGGAAAAACCAGAAACAATTGTGCCGTATTCTTATCGAAAGCTACATTTTTTCTAATACCGTTCATATGAAAATTCAATATAAAGGTTTATGAAATTTAATGCACAGTTTATGCATATGGTACTTCCAACAGAAGTATATTAATTTTAAGAAAGATTTTTTTTACAGAGTAGTATATAATCACGTCCATAGTTTTATTTTTAGCTTAAATTACAAAAACCAGTTCAGAGTATATTGCAACCCGGTGGCAAAGTAGTAAGTCAAAATCGTGGTAAGGTATAGTGAGTGAAGCTGTTCGATCGTGAGTAACATAGCGCGAGCGAAGCAAAGTGCACTCTTGGCTTAAAAAGTCTTACAGATACATGCGGAGCAAAGACGATAGAGTATATATGCCATTGAACAGTACATGGCGGTATACATAGTACATCGTGAAAGTGTAAGACGAGGGTGTAAGCCCTTGGCGCGTACTTAGAGTTTGCCTCGGTAAGACGTCGGCAACACAGCAACATCAAGTCTACACGTATGCAACGGCCGAATTAAAAGCAACGAAAAAGAAAGAAGAAGAAAAAGAGGCAAGAGGAGACGCCGGATTAGTGTGAGGTATATGTATATTGCAGCAGCAGCAGCAACAGCTCTCTACTTGGTGGTGTGTTACAACGTACAAGCCCGAGGCGCACCGAATTATAGGAGCTTATTAACGTACCGGCAGCTGGTGCCCCTGTGTAATCCCAACTACATCCAGAGTTAGGTACAAACTCGACCGCATACGGGAAACCGGAGCACTAGGCACAGCGTCGCTTCGTGTGTATGTATAGTATAAAGCTAGCAGAGCTGGCAGGGAGTATAGTTCCTGTGCCCATCAGATCTCTCAGATCCTCGTCCGCCCTATGTTTCTCGAGGTCCACTCGCCTGTATGATTCGGGTGGGGGGGGGGGGGGGCAGCGGCGTTATTGTCTCTAATTTAAAGCAACGATTTCCTGCCATGAAATGGAACGTTACTGATGACACCGAAAGCACTACTGTCCTGCTACTGTAGTATCGAAGAAGATGTGTCCTTTTGCTGATCGCTGTGAAATCGGTGCAAATATAAAATCTCGTTGATACACTGAAAAAAAAAAATGTCATTGATTCAAATAAATCCATCGTTTGCGGGCTGCCAAAAGAAGTATTTTTGAATTAACTCTAGTTCTTATTCGTTCAATCCCATTTAACATTGAAATAATAAAATATTATTTTACTTATTTTAGAGTTATTGTTTTGATCTCGTATGGAATTCGTGGAATTAGAATTCAAATTAAGTTGATAACGCTTGTTTTTGGCAGCCCGCAAACAATGGATTTATTGAATCAATGACATGTTTTTTTCAGTGTAGATCTAGGAAAAGAAAATTATTTGATTTATCAATACATTTGGATCGAAGTTATCCATTTGACAAATGCATTACCGAGACAATTGAAACAATAGTATTTAAGATGTTCAAGTTGAAATTTATAATTTTTCTCCAAATTTTTCGTTAAAAAATGGTATTATTGCTATTTGATTTTATGAAACAAAAAATGTTGTTGACTTTTTTTTAAATATATAATTAATTTGGAAAAAATAAATCCATTTTCTAAATTTATATAGGAAATGGCGATATTTTCCTGAACTAAATAAATGTTTTGTATTTTTTTCTGATTTTTTTCGTTGTAAAATTATTTTTTTTTTGTTTACGTGAGCGTTCACTTCTTACCCTGATCGACGTTCTATAACTGCAAAGATACTTCTGATATGATACATGGGACCTCATGCATTGTAAAGCTAACCGCTTCAACGATGTGTTAAAAAAAATTACAATTATGTACTATTTTTTATAACAAATTATGATATCATATTTAAAATATTAAATATTAATAAAAAAATATAGTTAACTATAAATATAAAAAAAAGAAAAATATTAGACTTTAAAAAAAAGTACAATTATGTAATATCTTTATAAAAAATATTAAAATATTAATATTATTAAAATTAAAATATTTTAAAAATATTAAAAAATATTTTAATATTTTTTATAATAATATTACATAATTGTACTTTGGAAAAAAAGAAAAATATTAAAAATATGTAATATTGTTATAAAAAATATTTTTATATTTTTTACAACAATATTACATAATTGTAAATTTTCTTTTTTAAATTCAATATTTTTCTTTCTTTTATATTTTTAGTTAATATATTTTTTTAAATATTTAATATTTTTAATATGATATCATAATTATTTTTAATAAAATTATAAATACCACATTGGAGTTAGCCTAGTTTGTGGTAATGCACAAGAAAAAACATCGGTTTACCACCTAGTTTACTTTTCATTCTCTTTATTCACCTTTATAGGACTCGGGGTACGCAACAATGCTTGAGATTTGAAGACAGCCACTCGAGAGATCTTGAATTTTCGTGCCTCTGTACACTCAAGTAGAGCTGTATTATCCGGAACACGAGACCAAAAATTCCTTCGTTACTTTTAGAGGTGGAAAAGTTGACTCTGGCTGGTTTAGCCTCATATTACATAGTATATAGGTACACGGGAGAGTGGTCACGTGTGTGTTCATAGCTACACGTAGGTTTACCTACAATTTCCTCTATTCGGGGTGGAGCGAGCGAATTGAACGAACGCCAAAACACGCCGACCTAGAGAAAGCTCTTTCCGTCCGTGGAAAGTTGGTGAGCCCGAGTACCTATGGAAGCTGTACGTACTCGTGAAATGGAACATAACCGCGAGTCTCTGGTGTACCCGGTGGTGGTTCCAGCGGTCTCGCTTGATTACCAATGCGGCGTGAGGAGTATTGTCGTTTCGTCGGCAATCTTTTATTTTTTCGACTCCTCTTCGCTCACAAAGAGCGGAAGCTGTGGGCCGGTAGCCAACGGTACCACTGGTAAATACCTAGGTTCGCACGATGAAGCTCACCATTTATTACAACATTTTCCATAACAGATAGCCCAGCAGACATTGTTAAAAGCCAGTCACCTTCACCGTATCATCGCGGCAGATTCGAGCGTGGGTTACAGCAAGCAAAGACTCAGTAGCGCTTCCCTTTCTTTCTGAACGAAACGAGAACGAGCCGTGCTGGGAACGATTATTTTTATGGTTCAATCCTACTCAAACCCTTGAAAAAAAAAAAAAAAAATAAAGAAAAAAAACCTTTGCAGCCCCTATAAAACCTGGCACTACTATATCGTCAATAAGTTTTACAATGATGACGAGACATGGAAAATTCCTACAGAATACGAATTCACATGTACATGATATTTTAGAGAAAATATGTTTTTTCTTACATTTGCTGTAAGATATTGAAAGAAATATCTAAATCGGGATCTGAGTGGAATGGCCCACTGCCGGAAGATGCAATATCTTCACCTATACTCCTTCGGATCTCTTTGACTCAGTTCTCCGATATTCTTCTGTGAATACCTAGTCCCAAGATAGCTTACATTGAATGTATATGCATATCTATATATATCTTTCTCTTTTTCTCTCTACCCATGGCGCTTTGTACGGCGTTCGAAAAACTTTAACCGGTTGCCCGGTTGAACGCATGCAAAGGGTTCCTCTGCATCATGGAGAGGTGAATCAGGGTCTCCGAGTAAATACACACAGATCCCCTTCTACGACTTTGCGAACGTGTGTTCCGCCTACTGTGAAGAACCAAAATGTGAGAAAAAAAAGAGAGAACCATTCTTAGAATCGTACCAATGTCATAGCGCTCCCAAGTCACTACACGTGACGTGCAATAAATCCACAAAAAATATTTTAAAAACCTTGCAACACATTTCTTCTCTCTCTTTTCTGTGAGGTAGAGAAGTTGCATATGCGACCTCGACGATACATTCGTAAATATTTTTCACTTTGATCTCTGTGAGCCACGCACTGCTTTCGTTTCAAGCGCTTATTTCCCTGTGCATTCTTTTATATTTCATTTCGTTTGTCCTAAGTGTATGCTTGTCGTAGAGAAAGAAGCACTACGAAAAATATATAACCATTGCCTTCAGTAATATTTGTCAGAGTCGAGTAATATTGCTCCTGTTTCGAGGATAAAAGCGTTGCGGAAATCCATTGAATACCTCGGTACGACAAGCAGAATTTTTTGGTATAAAAGCGGATACTTCTTTATTCTTGCACAAAGATTTCAACGCCACTTTTCCATGCATTTTTTTTCGTGCCACTCGGGGGAAAGAGATTTCAAGCTGAAGCTAGCTCTCTGGGCTCTCGTCCCCGCCGCTGTATTGTTTCGCAAATCTCTCGGTCTCCCTCGTTGAGGTTCTGAACTCTCTGGTGAGCCACTATACTTTTACTCCTCTTCACAGATTCGTTTCAGCGATAGCCGACGAGCGCTCACTGGCAGGCTGCTTCGTTGCTGAGCGAGTTTTTTGTGTTTGCGCGATTAACGCGCCGGCCGTGTAGTGGTCGCTCGGACTCGTTCCCGAAGAACCGGTGCAACGCGCACGTGTGTAACATCGTCTGACTTCGTATTCGTGTATCTAAGCGGGTGTTTGTGTGGATACGTTGCTTGAACGAAACATCGTATGTATTTCTCTCTACCTGCTAGTGAGCCAAGGTTTGACCATTGGACTCTGGAAATTAGCTGTCAAAGCGACAAATGTTAACTGTTTTGTATAATTAGCACACAAAACACGACTATTGCTGTTTTTCGGTTTATTCATCCCTTTTATCTCACATCATGAATGTACGATATTGTATACCACAATTTGGAACACAATGAGCATTACGAAATACGAAGAACGGTAATAATGTAAATAATGTGAAGCGCCGATTCGCGAGAATCGCAGTTTTATTACTACACGGGTAAAATGATATTTCGCAAATGCATAAGAATTTCAGTGAAGGGCTTTGCAGTTTAATATAATTTCCAGAAATTCAAGGAATTTTTTCATTACTATTTGGCTTTTTATTTTCAAGGTATTTAGAATATTCAGTAGTAATACCCCAAGAGCTTCAAACTTATTGGGTATTTCCTGATAACTTCGTTGCATACAAACAAGAGTGTCAAGTTTTGCAGGTTAAAAAATCCCGAACGCTTGCGCGAGGGAATTTTCTGCAAAACTTGATACGATTGTTTGTATGCAGGGAAGTTTGAGCACTGAGAGAAAATTATAGTATAGGTAACTATAAAGTGACAACTATTAATTTATGGTTGGTACAACAATTTTTTTATAGTTGACACAACTATCAAATAGTTACTATAACTAGCAAATAAGTTACCATAACTATTTTCGTAGTTATCGTAACTATAAAAATAGTTGCATGTAATAAAAATGAATAGTTGTCACTTTATAGTTGACTGTACAATTACGATTTCTCTGAGTGAGAGAAATACACGATTAATTTTGAAGCTCGAGGGGTATTGGTCGGATTATTTTTTCCTTCTGAATTTCGGCTCATTTTTCAGATCACGTTCGAGTTCTCGTTAGAAGTTTGACAGATGTAAAGAATTCTCAGCTTAAAAGTTGTTCAGAAATTGTTTTTATTGTTTAGCAACTTGTTAGGAAATATCCGAAAAATATCCGGAATAAAATCGACTAGGTTCCCCCACATGAGGCCAAATGCGTCGTTTCTATTGGCCGAAATTCCGATAGGAAAAATAATCATGAAAGTAGCATTGCACACGGTAAAAAATAAATTTGTAAAATTGGAATTCGATGTTCCATAATTAAAAAATCATTTATTTGAACAATCAATAAATCCGCTTCTCATTCTAATATTAATTAAAAAAGAAAGTAGTGGATGTTTGTGGAATACAAATTTCTGTGGCACTAAAAAAATAATTGTATCGATCATGAAAATCGCAATAACACCAACTTTTTATTTGAAATAGATCAAGAAAAGGCGGCCGCCTCTATTATCCAGCAAATTATAGTACTATGATCTCGAAGAATAAACTTTATACTAACTTTTCCATATGAACTTTACCTATATTATTACGCAGCGTAAAGAAAAAGGTTATGAATCACTGCTTGTAAAATGTAACTATGTTGTCTAGCCGGAACACGGAAAAGAATTCCAGGAATTGAAGTGAATTTTTAATCGTCAACTATAAGACAATCGATTTCAAGGTTTCGAGAAATACGCGAGAAGTGAAAACATGTTGGGTTGTTGAATAGTCGAAGTATGGAGAGTAAGATACCGCGTATAAAACGCACGTATAGTCGGCGCCGATGAGTGTAGAAGAGGCGAACACTCCACTTTGCCCCAGGTGCTTTGTTCGCGGGGCATCGTGTTCCGCGCACCAGGTACATAGGCCCTGGCTTGTGAAACGCGGTGCGATCGAGTCTATACCTGCTGCTATGGTGGAAAGACCGCACGGTCGGTACGGAGCTCCGTGAGCTGCGTTTCACGTCTATTAAATCTATAGCCGAGAGCTCTCGAGCTCGGCTGTTACATTGCATACCAGAGCCGCGTCGTCACAAGAAGCAACGGCCGGGAGAATCTCAGCTTTAGTAATATCAAAGAGATTTTTCGTATTATTGTAAGCTTCAGAGAGCATGAATAATACTTTGCCAATTATAGCAACATCCGGTTTTCGTTCAAGAAAATTTCAATTCCAAGACACAATAGTTAAAGAATTAAAATGGTGATCAACACTGTAAAATAAATCTACTTGAAATTTAGTGTACTTTTACTGGAAGTTTTTATTCATAATCTAGTATATTAAATTTAGTATACAAGTGTAATGTAAAATTAAGGTATGGTACAGCACATTTAATAATTTACTTTAATTTAACAGTAAAAGTACTTTACTTTTAATAATTTGCTTCAATTTTACAGGAAAAGTACGTGGATTTTATACCACAATTGTATATTAAATTTCAATGACGAGTTTATGAATAAAAACTTCTAATCTTTTCTAACAGTGAAGAGTCGCGGTAACGACTCGACGCCAAGTTAAAAAATAAAATTGTATATCTATTTCGGAACAGTATTCTTACAATTTTAATAATCTCCTAAAGATCAAGAGCTTTTTCTGTTGAAAGAAATAAATGTTTTACATGTCGGACATATTTTTGTATCAAATTAGAGAAAAAGTTGTATTTTTGGCGTTTTCTGTTTTATATAAAATTAAAATGTAGAATGAATACTGCATGGAAATCGAATGTTGCTGGAATTTTGCGAAGTAATATCAAAGAGATTTTTCGTATTACTGTAAGCTTCAGAGGGCATGAATAATAATTTGCAAATTATAGCAACATCCGGTTATCGTTCAAGAAAATTTAAATTCCAAGACATAATAGTTAAAGAATTAAAATGGTGATCAACACTGTAACAAAAATCTACTTGAAATTTAGTGTACTTTTACTGGAAGTTTTTATTCATAATCTAGTATATTACATTTAGTATACAAGTGTAATGTAAAATTAAGGTATGGTACAGCACATTTAATAATTTACTTTAATTTAACAGTAAAAGTACTTTACTTTTAATTATTTGCTTTAATTTTACAGGAAAAGTACATGGATTTTATACTACAATTGTATATTAAATTTTAATGACGAGTTTATGAATAAAAACTTCCAATCTTTTCTAACAGTGAAGAGTCGCGGTAACGACTCGACGCCAAGTTAAAAAATAAAATTGTATATCTATTTCGGAACAGTATTCTTACAATTTTAATAATCTCCTAAAGATCAAGAACTTTTTCTGTTGATAGAAATAAATGTTTTACATGTCGGACATATTTTTGTATCAAATTAGAGATAAAGGTGCATCTTTGGCGTTTTCTGTTTTATGTAAAATTAAAATGTAGAATGAATACTGCATGGAAATCGAATGTTGCTGGAATTTTGCGAAGTAATATCAAAGAGATTTTTCGTATTATTGTAAACTTCAGAGAGCATGAATAATACTTTGCAAATTATAGCAACATCGGGTTATCGTTCAAGAAAATTTCAATTCCAAAACATAATAGTTAAAGAATTAAAATGGTGATCAACACTGTAACAAAAATCTACTTGAAATTTAGTGTACTTTTACTGGAAGTTTTTCTTCATAATCTAGTATATTAAATTTAGTATACAAGTGTAATGTAAAATTAAGGTATGGTACAGCACATTTAATAATTTACTTTAATTTAACAGTAAAAGTAGTTTACTTTTAATAATTTGCTTCAATTTTACAGGAAAAGTACGTGGATTTTATACCACAATTGTATATTAAATTTCAATGACGAGTTTATGAATAAAAACTTCTAATCTTTTCTAACAGTGAAGAGTCGCGGTAACGACTCGAGGCAAAGTTAAAAAATAAAATTGTATATCTATTTCGGAACAGTATTCTTACAATTTTAATAATCTCCTAAAGATCAAGAGCTTTTTCTGTTGAAAGAAATAAATGTTTTACATGTCGGACATATGTCTGTATCAAATTAGAGAAAAAGTTGCATCTTTGGGGTTTTCTGTTTTATATAAAACTAAAATGTAGAATGATTTCTGTATAGAAATCCACTGTTGATGGAATTATTCCATAACTTTTGGATATAAGTTGAAAAATATGTATTCAAAAATAAATTATCAACACTCAAATAATAATCGAAACTGTGTATCAGAATTCATCAAGTAGGCCAAATTACAAGACTAAATGTATTCTCGATGAAGCGTTAGCAATTTATTCAGCAAAACTGAAAGATTATTATGATTGAATCTCTCTTCAATATGGTGAAAATCTTCGTAGTCCGGTTGGTGAAGGGCGAAAGAAGCCTGGAGGTAATCCTGGAGGATGAACGCGAGAAGATTGGAGGTGAATTCCCGAGGCGTGGGCCATCACTTCTCGGCAACTGCTCCGTTTTAGACATAATACCTAGGTCCAACTACCTGCGCCTTGTGGACAGGCACAGGCAGCTGAGAACCTCAGCACCGGCTACTAGCTCGAGGCGCCATTGTTCTTCAATCCACAGCTCGGACTTTAGCCTAGCCACGTACAGGTCGAGTCCCGAAGAATGAAGAAGACGGTGTAGGATTTCGTTTCGGTGTTGTAAGGCCACTCGAGTGAGCGTCGCTCGCGAACGAGCTATCCCAGCCTTGGGACAATAGAAGAGAAGCAGCAGGTCGGGTCATAGAGACTTTGCGAACTTTCCGGGACAGCGACGACAACGATGCACGCTTGTTTGTCTGTACGTTGGAGCTCGTGCGAGCGACCGGGCGTTATAATACGACATCTCGAGAGACACGAGAAACTTGCTCCAGCATCGCGACACTATGAGTCAATGGCTTGTTGTCGATAACTTTGTAAAACCGTCGGTTAAGTCTATAGTAGGTGCAAGTCGAGTGAAAAGTTTTTAAGGTTTTTTCGATTTATGGCATCATCCACGTTGATTTATTAACGGATTATTTCTCATTATACGAGTGAAATTGGCAAATGTTTTTATTTTAAATCTCCCAATGTAACCAAAAGGTATAATTACGGATTCTACCATGAAGATCAAGTTTATTGATTATTATCAAATAATTAGTACAGCCTAATCAGGTTTAACAATAATTGATTACAACAGTCTACAGTTAAGCCTGACCAATAAAATAACTAATGAGTTGGCTGGTATGATTGATTTGTTTTCTGGTGCAGAAATAATTAACAAGTTGGATATGCCTAAATTCCAAGTGATGATAATCTGCAGCATGATTTTACCATACTGAGAGTTAATAATTTTGACATGACTCATCCAAGTTATTGTGGCTTAACGCGAGCCTTAACTCGAGCCTCAAATTTATCCCTCTGTTGCACTCAACTAAAGTCTAAAAGGAACGTAAAGAACTGAATACATACTTTATTTTTCCTTCTTCTGAATCTGATCGGACTTTCTCGTGGCGCCGCCGCTATCAATAATTTACGATCAAAATTCCTCGAAATTCCTGTAGCAGACTATAATACGTCAACATCTTCACTCTCTTGAATTTCACTCCCGAAGCGAATGGGCTCGTAAAAAGCTTATTTATTTTTCTTTACTGATCTTCCATTATAGTGGTTGCAACACACAAAGCCCTCGAAGTATACAAGCCGTCGGTTCCGCCGCAGCGTAGACCAGCAGATAGTAAGGTTGCACCATGAAAATCTCTCAAGGTTTTCGCGTTGTATTCCTTTCGAGGCGACTCGAAACACTACACCCGTTCGCGCGCCATGTGGTCGAGGGGAGAGCCTCACGGAAATGAATGGTACGGCGTCTCCGGTAGACAAAGGCGGCTGGAGTGCGAGTAGCGCGTTGTATCGTCAAGAGTCGAAGAACCGGAGCAAAAGAAGAAGAAGATGAGGAGGAGGAGGAGGAGGAACAAGAAGAGAAAGAAGAAACAAAAGGGACGTGAGGAGAAACGAATAAAACCAAGTAGAGCGTCTCGAGACCGCCCCGTAAATATACGCACGACTATCAAACCAACAAGTTTGATGGTAGCGAAAAAGCCAATTCCCGATCGCACGTTTGAAATTATTAAACGTGACTAAATCGAAGTGTTTCATTACTGAATTTTTCATTACTATTTGGGTTTTTATTTTCAAGGTATTTAGGATATTCAGTAGTAATACCCCAAGAGCTTCAAAATTATCGGGTATTTCCTGATAACTTCGTTGCATACAAACAAGAGTGTCAAGTTTTGCAGGTTAAAAAATCTCGAGCGCTTGCGCGAGGGAATTTTCTGCAAAACTTGATACGATTGTTTGTATGCA
Source organism: Ephialtes manifestator (assembly GCA_963970395.1). Classification (NCBI taxonomy): domain Eukaryota; kingdom Metazoa; phylum Arthropoda; class Insecta; order Hymenoptera; family Ichneumonidae; genus Ephialtes; species Ephialtes manifestator. The sequence continues at coordinate 16,042,822 of OZ019976.1, forward strand.
GGGAAGTTTGAGCACTGAGAGAAAATTATGGTATTAGTAACTATAAAGTGACAACTATTCATTTATGGTTGGTACAACCATTTTTTTATAGTTGACACAACTATCAAATAGTTACTATAACTAGCAAATAGAGAAGGAGGAACAACAAGAGAAAGAAGAAACAAAAGGGACGTGAGGAGAAACGAATAAAACCAAGTAGAGCGTCTAGAGACCGCCCCGTAAATATACGCACGACTATCAAACCAACAAGTTTGATGGTAGCGAAAAAGCCAATTCCCGATCGCACGTTTGAAATTATTAAACGTGACTAAATCGAAGTGTTTCATTACTGCATTTTTCATTACTATTTGGGTTTTTATTTTCAAGGTATTTAGGATATTCAGTAGTAATACCCCAAGAGCTTCAAAATTATCGGGTATTTCCTGATAACTTCGTTGCATACAAACAAGAGTGTCAAGTTTTGCAGGTTAAAAAATCTCGAGCGCTTGCGCGAGGGAATTTTCTGCAAAACTTGATACGATTGTTTGTATGCAGGGAAGTTTGAGCACTGAGAGAAAATTATGGTATTAGTAACTATAAAGTGACAACTATTCATTTATGGTTGGTACAACCATTTTTTTATAGTTGACACAACTATCAAATAGTTACTATAACTAGCAAATAGAGGAGGAGGAACAAGAAGAGAAAGAAGAAACAAAAGGGACGTGAGGAGAAACGAATATAACCAAGCAGAGCGTCTAGAGACCGCCCCGTAAATATACGCACGACTATCAAACCAACAAGTCTGATGGTAGCGAAAAAGCCAATTCCCAATCGCACGTTTGAAATTATTAAACGTGACTAAATCGAAGTGTTTCATTACTGAATTTTTCATTACTATTTGGGTTTTTATTTTCAAGGTATTTAGGATATTCAGTAGTAATACCCCAAGAGCTTCAAAATTATCGGGTATTTCCTGATAACTTCGTTGCATATAAACAAAAGTGTCAAGTTTTGCAGGTTAAAAAATCTCGAGCGCTTGCGCGAGGGAATTTTCTGCAAAACTTGATACGATTGTTTGTATGCAGGGAAGTTTGAGCACCGAGAGAAAATTATGGTATTAGTAACTATAAAGTGACAACTATTCATTTATGGTTGGTACAACAACACGGAAAAAAAAGTTTGGTTGTGGCAACTACGTTTTCGATTTGCTGTACACAATGTCTAAAAAATTAGTTGCCTCAACCATATCGAATAGTAACCTCAACTATTCACGATTAGTTCACGATTGGATTAGTTAGGTTAACTAATCCAATCGTTGGGACTACCACTCGAATAGTTGGGACTACCATTCGAATCGTCGGTACTATCATTCGAATCGCTGGTATTACCATTTGAGTTGCTAGGGAAATAGAATAATCGATTGGTTGTGTCAACTCATTTCTTGGTTATGGCAACTAATCTTTTTTTCCGTGAATTTTTTTATAGTTGACACAACTATCAAATAGTTACTATAACTAGCAAATAGAGGAGGAGGAACAAGAAGAGAAAGAAGAAACAAAAGGGACGTGAAGAGAAACGAATATAACCAAGTAGAGCGTCTAGAGACCGCCCCGTAAATATACGCACGACTATCAAACCAACAAATCTGATGGTAGCGAAAAAGCCAATTCCCAATCGCACGTTTGAAATTATTAAACGTGACTAAATCGAAGTATTTCATTACTGAATTTTTCATTACTATTTGGGTTTTTATTTACAAGGTATTTAGGATATTCAGTAGTAATACCCCAAGAGCTTCAAAATTATCGGGTATTTCCTGATAACTTCGTTGCATACAAACAAGAGTGTCAAGTTTTGCAGGTTAAAAAATCTCGAGCGCTTGCGCGAGGGAATTTTCTGCAAAACTTGATACGATTGTTTGTATGCAGGGAAGTTTGAGCACCGAGAGAAAATTATGGTATTAGTAACTATAAAGTGACAACTATTCATTTATGGTTGGTACAACATTTTTTTATAGTTGACACAACTATCAAATAGTTACTATAACTAGCAAATAGAGGAGGAGGAACAAGAAGAGAAAGAAGAAACAAAAGGGACGTGAGGAGAAACGAATAAAACCAAGTAGAGCGTTTCGAGACCGCCCCGTAAATATACGCACGACTATCAAACCAACAAGTCTGATGGTAGCGAAAAAGCCAATTCCCAATCGCACGTTTGAAATTATTAAACGTGACTAAATCGAAGTGTTGGTGGGTGTACGTGACCCGCGTACCTGCGTATCAAAAAATTTATTGTCCAATGGAGTGCGCGAGTTGATGTTGATGGTGGACCTTCGATAGGCCGAATTTCTATTGGATTTAAAAACATACTGGTTAGGCGGAACCCTTGGCAATTTAATCGGGGCCGAAAGATTAACCTCCATCCTGGATCAGGACTCCGACTCGCCCATTTGGCGTGGGCACCTCGTTCACTTGGCTCTCGCTAGTGGATTATAATTTTATGCGAATTTTTTATCATTCTGAAGTAGCGAGTATTACGTGCTACTACACAACAACAACTACTGCTGCTACTATACGCATACATGCATGTGTTGACGACGGACCCGGTGGCAGCTCACCAAGCTCGGTTTTCATGCTCTACTTGAGACGCAGTAGATCGGACTAGCCTCGAGTTCGCTTAGCATTGCTTAGGTCGCTCCCTGTTATCACTACTCAGGCTTACACTGAATTCCAGTGTCTTGCTATCTCGAAGTTTTTAAACTTTTAAGCGAGCAAATTATAAAGCATGCTATATTACAATGTACAGACGTCAGTAAAATCTACATCTTTAAATTCCTGGAGGTATTCTATCGAACAAAGTGTTAACAATGTTTTAAAAAACTTTGCACATAATGGTGTATTATTTTATATAAGATTATTGCATCATAAACTCAGAGATAAATCTGGTATTGGTATCTATAAAGTGATTGCTATTCATGCAACTATTTTTCTATAGGTTACGATGACTATTAAATAGTCGCCATGAAATGTGAGATATATAAATATCAAGTAAAATTTATCAACTTTGAAATGAAAGTCGAGCCAAATAATTTTTACCTATTTCAAGTGTCATAATTTGTTTAAGTTACAGAGCTGCTAGTCTATATATTCAATGGTGTGCCTTTCAGTGGAATGTCGAGTAATTGAGTGATCCCAGAAAAGATAGGTAACCCTATTCGTGAGGACTTTCACAGAAAATACCATCGAAATGAGCTCTCCGGGAATTAAAAGATAAAAATAAAATATAATTGACCACATTAGTCGTAAAGGAAGATATGGCGGCAATTAGCTCTTTAATTGACTCACGTTTGTCATTTAGCCTCCGGCAGGACTCATGTCACGGACCAGCGGTAAAATACTTTCGTCCTCAGGCTTTTCCTGGACGCTACTGTGCGACTGAACGGACAAGAGAGCTATAGAGGAAGAGAGACTGGAACAGAGAACGACGAAGGTGGTCGCACGTGGCCACCTGTCGCCCTAGCGTAATCGCGTAAGGTGTAATTAACGTTGGTGCGAGCCGAGAGCAGGCTAGCACCGTTAACCAGTGCTGGGCTCGTGGCGCAACGAGAGTACCAGCTACAGTACACGATGCGAGGTCGGTGCACCGAAGCTGCGGTAACCGACTCGGAAATTATTCCGGACCATCGAAATTAACGTTTCCGCTCGTCCGCCTGCCTGCGAACTCTGCCGTTGCTTGTCCTGGACCGATTCACCATATATACTCCACTATTTCTGCATCACGTCTTTCTATCTCTACTGTTGAAAATGTTCGGTGAATTAATATACTTTTGTCAGAAGTTTTCACATCGAAACCAATATATTATTCTTAATATGCAATTACATACTAATATTACACTTTAAAAAATATTAACCATGACTTGCTTAACGCGTTTACTATATTGTTAATTAATTTCACATCATATCCTTCACTGTTAAAAAAATTTGTTGTAAATTTACAACACATGTGTATGAAATTTTTTTAACAAAATCGTTTATGAAATTTCAACTGCGACGTTGAATTTTACAACACTGGTATATCAAATTTACCGTTTCTGTGTTGTAATTTTACAACACATCTGTTTTGTAAAACTCAACGACGCAGTGGAAATTTCATAAACGGTTTTGGTAAAAAAAACTTCATACATATGTGTTGTAAATTTACAACATCTGTGTTGTAAATTTAAAATGGGCTTAAAAACAATTTAGAAAAAAATAGAATTATTACTCGGGCATTATGTTTTCAGACATATTATGTCATTAGAAATCATTGGCTATTGGTTTTCGGCAAAGAAAATTTTTCGCCTACCCTGGGGTTTGAACCTTCGACCTACCTATCTAAGTACCTAACAACGCACGCACGCTACCAATTACGCTATCAATGACTTAGTAGTTTTGGATATAAAACGTTATAAGAGTTATACAACTATTATTCTCTTAACCGTACTTATCATTGACACATTAAAATGTTCAATTGATTTCAGTCAGAACGTGAAGTGTGTACGGAAATATTTTCAAGTGAACATAATGCATAACGCATCCTACTCATAATCGTTAGGTTGCCGGTTCGAGTCCTGCTGTTACCATTCTTTTTATTGATTTTAATACCTACATCAATCTTACATGTAAACTTCATGAAATCTGCGCCTATCGAAAGATATTAATTTTTTACTATTATTGATATTTTCAACAGCGTAATATCAACTTCTATTGCAGTAGCAGAACACGAATACAAAAAATTGCGTTCATACGTTTCACTAAAAGTATAACAAATTTCAACCACTGTTTTTTTGTAAAGTTTAAGTTCCGTGCAGAAATTACAAAAAATTGTCATTAATTTATGACTATACTCAAGAAAATTTGTGAACTCCAACGTCATATTGTATTTCTAAAATACTGAAACTTGAATTCACAAAGGGCGTTCTTACTTTTTCAATACAATTGTTGAAATTATTCACAATGCCGATGATCCTATTGGATATAGCGCATGAAAAAAAACTTTGGAAAGCTTAAAGAATTTAAGTGGAAAAATAATAATTTTGTGAAAAAATGATTTTTCAGTACAAACATGACTTGCGCGATCTATAAATATTTGTTTAAAAATTCAAAGCTGTGTTGTAATGTTACTATACCGATACTAAAATTACCGCCGTGTGTTGTAAATTTACTATACGCATAGTAAAATTACGGGTTATTTGGAAATTTACAACACAATGTATATTAATTTTCATTTACTGCACAAACTTTGTGAATTTAATATACACTTGAATAGTAATTTCCAATATTTGTGTTGTAAATTTCATTTTTTTAACACTGTTGTATAGGGAGAAAATGAATGGGTTGGGCTTAGCAAGATATTAGTTAAAAGTTTTACCACACTGAGAGAAAAATCTGGTAATTTAAAAAAAAAAAATAGTTAGACCGATGATAATCCAACTATAAATTATAAATCCCAGGGGGAACGTCTCTATTTTATGGTCATAGCAAAAATAATTATAGTAGCAATCATCAAAATGATAATAGTTCCAAATATTCCGTTTCGTTGCATATATGATCTCAACGTTTGTTTCCAATAACCTTGCAAGTATCGTTTATTGAATTATATTATCATCGCTTCAACCATAAAACATTGCGAGCCTTCCTATATTTGTTTTATCATATGAAATCGTTAAATCAACCATCAAGAGTCACGGTAGCGAATCGACGCCAAGTTAAAAAAGAAATTAATATTGCCTTCATATGCTTTTCTCTGAGTGAAAGAAAAAATTAATAGGCCCAATCGAGTTATTGGTTAGGTGTACTAAATATTTGGTTGTCTTACAGAATCCTTGGTTACGTTAACCAATAACTTGGTAGCATTTTAAATAATTTTTTGGTATTTTCTAACTAAGGCTTTTTTGCAGTGTATATTAAATGTAAAATGCTTTCATATTATATCTGACTTTTTCAGCGATATTGATTTTACAGAATATTTGTTTATTGATATGCATAAATATTTCCGTTGCGAGTATATTCATTTTATAGACAAAATGTGCATTAACTCTCGCGTCCGATTTGCAAATGCATGAAAATTCGAATGGAATTTAATATACAAAGCTCAATAACACACACGCACTTCTATATGCTCATCGAACGGAGGCGTAATATTCGAAAATAACGGATCAACCTCGCTGTGTATTTATACGGTATTTCCCGGGAGACTGCGAGGACCAAATATTCTTCCACTCTCGCTCATCTCCGTAGGGAAATGCTTGCCCCCATGAGCTCCGTAGGAAATTAGAACGGACCAGCGCCCCTTCGTTGTCACACTCAACTGTATACACGAGCTTTAAAGAATTTCTCGGTGTTGGGTAGCCCAACAGTTGACGTTCTATATACGCTACGCACATGAGGGACACTAAAAAAAAGATAAAAGAAATGCTCGGGTAGCGAGCAGTACCCAAACCCGGTCCCCGTCTCTTTAAAACGCTCGTTCCTCTAGTAACAGAGGTATGATCCAAAAAGCGTAAAGTTATATACGCAGTCGAACGCGAGAAAACCGACACCATAATACTGTTCATATGTATGTATGTATATATATATATACATCCGTAATCCCTCGAAGAATGGCTTTCCAATAGATTTTTCTTTCAAAAGTGAAATACAAAAGAAAAAACGTCAATGGTTGTAGGTCCCTAAAAAATAAAATTCGAGAGCAAGTGATTGAGAAGGACTTCGAGTTTCTCTGAGGGTAGCATGGAAAACCCAAAATCCAATTTTTATTCGAATATCAAAATACGATAAATCGAAATAATCTTTCGAGCGCGACAGTAGAAGAAACAAGAGCAATTAAATTAGTCGGCGTTGGTATCTAACAATGCGTGCAACGTATACATAGCAACCGACCACGCACTGAGCGAATTAATCCGATGCCGTTGACTACCAATTTCACAGGTACTCCATACGGCTAAAGTGCAGGAAACGCGGTATTCGAGACTCGTCGAACGGATTTCGCGAAATTGCGAATTACGAGGAGGGAACGAGAGTCCCGAGAACCAGTGGAGGTAACGAGATAGCTATACGAGTACCAAAACCGACAATTGCATTCGATGGGTTTTGCTAGCTCAGGTGATTATTGCTAGTCCCATACACGGAAAATCGATTAGTTTCAGAGAATTCGTTATCTCTCGCGGTCTTTTTAATCCGATGGAGCAGGAATAGAACGGTGAAGAAAGAGTAATACTTTTGTTGTAAAAGAAAAACAACAGCGAACGGAAAAACGGTTGAGTGCCTAGCAATCTCGAAACCTCCAGTTTATTGACACTGTAGAATACCCCCCGACACGTGGTTTCAATGGCGCACCGAAAAGATATCCGATCGTCAGAACCGCACTATCACAACAAACTTTACGGTTGCGTGTATGAAAGTCTAGGGCAACGCTACCCACTTCTATACATCTATGATCTTATTTGAAATTCCGGGATTTCCATGATAAAACAATATTTCGAGTAAGTAAAGAAAAGAAACAAGCAGCCGGAAGAATTTCAGCTGAAGTTTGTTGCATTTTTTTTTGTTTGGGGAAAAATCTATTGCGCACTTTTTTTTTAAACCCTTGAATTGAACGTAAAATCGCTTGCCCAGAATCAACGGTTTCACACTCGAATATTATATAACAGGAAAAAGGAAACAAGCAGACGGGAAACTTATAACTGGACTTTTCTGGATTATTTTCTTCAAGAAAAAGTTCGCGGATACTTTTTACAAACACGCGAGTTGGATGTGACTTACACAGTATCAACGGTTTCACACTCGAACGGTCATTTATTTTTAAATAAACTGAATATGTATTAATGAAGAATGACTGAAACTGTTAATTGACTGCCAACGTGTATTTTTCGTTGTCGTATAAGTGATGCAATAATCGATAACTTTATTAATTTTATTTAAATACAAAATATCTTACAACTGTTGAAAAAAAGAAAAGAAAAGAATAACAAGAAGGTGACAACTGTGTCCATTACGCGATAAAAGAATAAAAAATAAAAACGTGCGTCTCCGATAAAACTCTGATAATTGCAACATTTTCCTCAGTAATTTACGATAAGATGATTGCAATTGTTTTAATTTGATATTTCGATTACTATTGCAAAGAAATTACTAAGCTCTAGAAAAAGTTCATAGCTTGAGTGAGGTCAATAAAAAAATTGAAAAAAAAAAAAAAACAATCGCACCTATTCTCGGCTCTTACGATCATTAGTCATCATATATATTATCAACGTAATTATCAAAGCTTTATATCTCGTACGAGTCGATGCATGTTCCGAAATAAATATGATCGTGCTGTGATCCGAGTTTCGAGAGTCGAGAGAACGCTAGTCGAATATGGGATTATATATCAAAGGAATCTTTCGATTCGCCAAACTTTCCATTTTTTAACCAAGAATTTCGTGCCGGTTCGTGATGTCGAGAATAACACAGATCGTCGGTATTCACCAAATCGAGAGAGAAAGAACGAGTGGAAGGTAACAAGAGAAAGAATGAAGGAGGGAGAAGAGCGAGGGTCGCCGGGCCCCAAACGAAAACGAGTTTAGTTCATGGCCTCGTCTCACGTACACCTAACCAACAACTGTAACTATCTATAGCTCAGCGTCATGTGTGTTATGTATATTCAAAGTAGAAATTCTCGAGAGTTACTGACCTCATACGCCGATGTCCATGCGTCGTCTCTCGTTCGTGATAATCCAAAGTTTTCAAGTGTTATGACGAGCAATTACAAACAAAAGATGTTTCACACGAGTAGATACCAGGCAATGAGAATAAAACGTAAACGAGAAAAATCACTGTTCACATGGAGCGAAAAGAAAAACTTCCAAGAGTTGGAGCAAGAAATAAAAAACAAACACTTTAGATCAACGAGCACTGAAAAATTTCACGGCGGCGCCATTGATTCTTGAATCCATCACGATTTTTGCACTGTCAATTTTTGTACGGCTGTCAAAACTTTAAACAATATAATAACAGCGTCTTAAGATCGTCGTATTTACGGATTCGCGAGATATAGTCACGCCTTCACGAACAACCGTAATAAACGTAGCACGAAACGTTTTGCTTTGTAAGATATAGAAAAAAAAACACACCGCGGTTAACAGATCGCGCGATTCGGCTTCCACGTGGAAGCACAGACGACAATCAGATCCGCCGTGACGGAGCGGCAAGCCGAAACTAGCGAGTCGCGCTGTCGGCGAGAAAGGCGAGCCTACCGGTGCCCCCACCTCTTCAACTATTTCCCCTACCACGCGACGTCGACATTCGCTCCACGACCTCTTACACTGCAGGCCAACCAACCCAGTCCCCAGTCCCTTTTCCAGTCGTGTCTGTACTCGTTCCTGCTGCTTCTGCATTTGCTGTGCCGCTGCTGTCTCTGTGCCCTGTTTCTCCTCGTCCTCGTTCGGTCCCTTCGGTTCTCTCGTAACTTCGCCATACATCCAATACGCGGCGTCGGGTTATGCTTCGATGCACCCGGTGCACGCAACTTCGAAACTTATACCCACATTTTACGTCCCGGGTATGCAAGTGCATGTGGGTGTCGTTTTGTCGTTGGTGCGTCGTACGATCAGGCGAGTCTCACAAAAATTCTTCGATCGCTAGTTTCTGACAATAGTAATCAACGTTTTCCCTTCGGACTTAAAATACTCGTGTCCCATGAATAACTATAAGACTCGGTAAAAGCTTAAATGTTTGCATTATACTGTTCAAAATACGTGGGGTATTAATACCCCACGATAAGTAAGATTTTCTTGCAGATGCCTCGTATGAAAACTAATTTACTATACAAATATTTTGTAAAAATAAAGTACTTATAACGTTTTTAATATGCTGTACATATATTTTAGACTGCACTTGCATATTAAATTTTATATATGCAAAACAAATTCTATACAGTATATTCATCTTCATAAAGGGTGTTTTTTAACAGGGTATTTTTTAACTGAAAGATTATTTTTTAATTTGTTTACAACGCTTTCTGTACATCGGTGCTATTGAATTAAGGAGTATACATATGCTTGTGACAAAATAAACAGGCCAATTTACTTTTTTTTTCTTTATGGGGCTATTGACATGGTGTGATCGGGATTTTATACACAATTAATATATAGTCTTGCCAAGTTTGAATTTATGGCAAAATATTGATAAACAATCAAGTGATTATAATTTAAACAAAGTGCCGTCGAATAATTTATTCGTCCGATTTACTTCAAATTCGAACGGTGCATACTTTATAATATTTTCTATCGTATAACTGGATGATTTTTTAAATATTTTTATCCATTTATTTATAGCAAATGATTAAAGTTGCTTTTATTTTTTCTACAATCGATCTTTTTTTCTATAGATTGCCACCTTCGTAATTCACAAATTTTTAAAACTATTTCCCACCATACAATAAACAATATTATAAACGCTCTTTCCGAATTGGAAGTGAATAGGACGAATAGATTATTCAGCAGTATTTTGTTTGAATAATACAAACTTCATTGTTTATCAATATTTTTTCAATAAAATAAAACTCGAAATGGGTTGAATAAATTTAAAACCAAATATTATGGAATTAATCACATAAAACACTATCGGTTATTCAATGTCTTCAATTTGTTCTAAGAATTAATTCCTCAAAATTGGCTCATTGTCCGAATGTACTACGAGACGTTCTTGGTAACAATATCGATCACAATTTGGTCGTGAAGCTCTTCCATAGTCACTTTTTCGGATCGGTTCGTTTCTTACCCTCGACTGAACCGTTTTTTTATCTACCCTACTTGCGGGATTCTTTCTTTTGAAATTTTCAAATTTTTTTAAACAATATTCCACCATACGATCGACAATATTATAAACGATGCTCTTTCCGAATTTGAAGTGAATAGGACGAATAGATTATTCAGCAGTACTTTGTTTGAATAATACTAACTTCATTGTTTATCAATATTTTTGAATAAAATAAAACTCGAAATGGGTTGAATAAACTTAAAACCAAATATTATAGAATTAATCACATAAAATACTATCGGTTATTCAATGTCTTCAATATGTTTTAAAAATTAATTTCGCAGAATTGGCTCATTATCCGAATGTACTACGAGACGTTCTTGGTAACAATATCGATCACAATTTGATCGCGAAGCTCTTCCATAGTCACTTTTTCGGATCGGATCGCTTCTTACCCTCGACTGAACCGTTTTTTTATCTACCCTACTTGCGGGATTCTTCCTTTTGTAATTTTCAATATTTTTTAAACAATATCCCACCATATGATCGACAATATTATAAACGACGCTCTTTCCGAATTGGAAGTGAATAGGACGAATAGATTATTCAGCAGTACTTTGTTTGAATAATACTAACTTCATTGTTTATCAATATTTTTCAATAAAATAAAACTCGAAATGGGTTGAATAAACTTAAAACCAAATATTATAGAATTAATTACATAAAATACTATTGGTTATTCAATGTCTTCAATATGTTTTAAAAATTAATTCCGCAGAATTGGCTCATTATCCGAATATACTACGAGACGTTCTTGGTAACAATATCGATCACAATTTGATCGCGAAGCTCTTCCATAGTCACTTTTTCGGATCGGATCGCTTCTTACGCTCGATTGAACCATTTTTTTTATCTACCCTACTTGCGGGATTCTTCCTTTTGTAATTTTCAAATTTTTTTAAACAATATCCCACCATACGATCGACAATATTATTAACGATGCTCTTTCCAAATTGGAAGTGAATCGGACAAGTAGATTATTCAGCAGCACTTTGTTTGAATAATACTAACTTCATTGTTTATCAATATTTTTCAATAAAATAAAACTCGAAATGGGTTGAATAAACTTAAAACTAAATGTTATAGAATTAATCACATAAAACACTATCGGTTATTCAATGTCTTAAATTTGTTCTTAAAATTAATTCCGCAGAATTGGCTCATTGTCCGCATGTACTACGAGACGTTCTTGGTAACAATATCGATCACAATTTGATCGCGAAGCTCTTCCATAGTCACTTTTTCGGATCGGATCGTTTCTTACCCTCGACTGAACCGTTTTTTTATCTACCCTACTTGCGGAATTCTTCCTTTTGTAATTTTCAAATTTTTGTAAACAATATCCCACCATACGATCGACAATATTGTAAGCGATGCTCCTTCCGAATTGGAAGTGAATCGGACGAATATATTATTCAGCGATACTTTTTTTTAATAATACCAACTTCATTGTTTATCAATATTTTTCAATAAAATAAAATTCGAAATGAGTTAAATAAACTTAAAACCAAATATTATAGAATTAATCACATAAAACACTATCGGTTATTCAATGTTTTCAATTTGTTCTAAAAATGAATTCCTCAAAATTAGTAGTACATTGTCCGAATGTACTACGAGACGTTCTTGGTAACAATATCGATCACAATTTGATCGCGAAGCTCTTCTATAGTCACTTTTTCGGATCGGATCGTTTCTTACGCTCGACTGAACCGTTTTGTTATCAACCCTACTTGCGGGGTTCTTCCTCCTCCCTCTAGCGCTGTTTTCTATTATTCATTGTTTCCGTCCTTCCCCATTGTGCTTGGGTGCGCGTGAAATCGTATATCCTTTCTACGCGTTCTCCCAGGAGGCGGGAAAGATCTTTGCGTCCCTTTACACATATATCTATACACTGTGGATGGAAGTATATAACGCTGGGTTTTGATGGTAGTAATTCGATGGTTGTGTGACTTGATCAGGGATCCACATGTATGCCTCGGGTTTTTTCCACATGCATTAAGAATATTGATGGACATACGTTTCCAAGCTCACAGTTCATTCAACGTGAACATCGTATTTTGTCTCCTCCATTATCCGTCTCTTTCATTGAGACCTCACGCACTATGGTATTAAAGAAATATGTGAAGCTTTAACACTATTTCTTTGTCATGTTACGACCTAGGTTATAACCATTAAGGGCGTTGATCGATTTCTCAAGTGCATCGACATCCAGCACGCTCGCAAAGTGCCCATGAGCCCAGAGTACCTGCCACTACTAATGTGGATAACAGACTACTCGAGCGAGAAGCACCAGAAGTTTTTACTGGCTTGATTTACTGGCAAAAGGTTAGAGGAAGCAAACCGGCGAGCTTCCGCACTATAGCCGAGAAATATAGAGAAGAGCTGCTAGATGCCGAAGGAGAAGATCCTTTCTTTCAGTTCAATTACGACCCGGCCAACACAGCGACCCACCACTACCAGCATAACTGACGCCGCGTTAGCTATCCCCTTCCTGCCCTGATCCCCACTATTTTCTTCGACCAGCCAAGGCTCCTTGCAGCGTCCTCTGCTTCTCCTTCTATAACGACTAAAGTCTCCGCTCGGTTTGTTTATCGAACACCTCTCACCTTGTACAGTATAGATATAGTTAATTCTGAACAGTAGCTGCTTATCTCAGCTTTATCTATTACCGTCCGAAAAACAACCATTGGAGAACCTGTCGAGGAGCCACATCTACCTGGGGGGTCGACTATCACCTTTCTAAACGAGACCAACATTCTAAAACGCTCGGTATACTTACAGCTCGCCATTCAGTAGGAGTTGGACAATCATAAATTAAGCATTTTGTGTAAATAATTTCCCATATTTTTGATGATATCTCAATTAGTTTTTTAAAACACTGCACTTTTTTTACGCCGAAGCATCTCGAAAACTATGGGACGCATAAAAACAATGTATATAATGGATGCATAAAAGTCGTACTGTTATATCAACTTTTAATGATGGTTTTCAATAAATTTTATAAACTCTGCAAGTTTCATTTTTCTACAGAATAATGTGAAATTATTATTTCTTCTTTAAAAAAATGATATTGCTCCGTAAAATTTTCAGAATATGCAGCCGGTAGGGTCATTTTTATTTTTTTTTGTCTCCAGAGTGGGAACGTTGGAATTTTGAATTTAAAAAAAATGTCATATTAGATGAATAACGCTCATGTCTTTTACCATAAAAGATCAAGCGACCCACTCTGGGGATTTTTCATATGGAATTTATTCCAAGGTCTGAATGTTCTGTAATTCTGCAAAAAAGAATCCGACTTGTTTTGCAGAAAAATTTAAGTTAGCAGGTTCATATTTTTTTATAACAATAATTAAAATCTGATATGCCAGTACAACTGCAATGCCGAGACGTTTTTGGGATCTACTTTTTTAGGAGCATAGACTTAAAAACAAAATGAGCATTTTCTACAATAATCCTCTGAAAAATCTGAAGAAGAACTATCACACAGTTCTAAGATCCGGCCAATTAAAAACATATCTGAGCGTGTTGACAAAAAAATTACTCAATTGACAGAGAATACTTCAAATGCTCAAGACTTCTATTATTACCGACGTGCCACATGCGTAAGTATATATACATATTTATAAAATAAATGAGTTTGTTGAATTATCAGTTGCGCACAGGAATGATAATGCACCCATACCTACACCCAGAAAAAAGATTTGGTAATATTATATAAAATTATCTATTCAACATTCAATTATTTCAATCAACGAAAATTTACTTTCCCTCCAATAGATACGTATTTCATTCAATTTTTCATTTTTTTTATTTCCAACATATTTATTTATTTGAATCAACTTTCACCGTGCAGCGGACACTAAAAAAATATTTTATTTGATTGCTACTAAATAATTTCTTAATCCGGAAAAAAGATCTAGTTAAAACGACCAAATACATGTATTAGATATTATTAAATAATATCAATTAGAACTATCTTATAATCCAATATATATTTATTTACTTTCATCATTGGAGTTTATTATTATCAACAGGCAACATTTATGGATTTAATTTAATTCTTGTCGTATATTTATATAAAAATGATATATTCTTTAAATCTCGACTTTAAGGCTCGACGGTCTCCAAAGTTAAGCAGCATTATTTGCGGCCATAACTTGAATGGGTGACCGCTTAGCCACGCACCGGTTTACGCGCCAACTGCTGAGCGGGAG
This sequence comes from Ephialtes manifestator, assembly GCA_963970395.1. Classification (NCBI taxonomy): domain Eukaryota; kingdom Metazoa; phylum Arthropoda; class Insecta; order Hymenoptera; family Ichneumonidae; genus Ephialtes; species Ephialtes manifestator. Next base: position 16,057,859 of record OZ019976.1, read on the forward strand.
GCAGTTTCTAAGCTTCTAAGGGATAGTGAGGCTAATAAATTTTTTTTTTTTTTAATCAACATTTATATAACTGCCGATTTAAATAAATATTTCTTAGATTTGAATATATTTACTATTCAATAAGTATATTAATTACAAATAAAAAATTTATTTGAGGTGAATGAAAGTCTAGTAGTTCGGCATCCAAATAAGAAATTTTATTTCCGATGCGTAGGTTCTAGTCCCGTTAACAAGATCTTTTTTCTAGGTGTATAAGCGTAATGTTTTTTATTGCAATTACATGTAACTGAAGTTCGCAATATATCGCAATATATTTGACAGATACGTCACTTCGTTGTTGTCCGTCGCCACGTTACGAACTTTAATTACATACAATTTCTTTAATGGGTCAAGATGAGAATAGTATAATTTTCAAAAACAATTTTTTTCGTGGTTTCGTAGACCACGTGTTTTTATTGTAGTGTTCTTCGTTTCAGACTTCAACACGATTGTCTTGTTTTGAGCGTAAAGATTCGCCCTTCACACAGTAAACTCTCGTGTCTCCACGAGTAGACCACGGGATTTTCTCCCGCGCCATTACTTACCTCAACGCCAGCACTGCTCTCCCACTATCTCCTCACGTTTGCACGCTCAGCTTGTTTCACTGGCCTGCGCCTGGCGCTTCTTTGCCACGCGAGCCGAGAACCGCTTTTTACGTTGGTCCCAGCGCGATGCGTCATCGATGTATGTATGAGATCATTTCGAGCGGTCTCTCTATCGCTCTTTTTCACTCGGTCGTTTGGCACGTGAGGTGATTCAGTGTTCAACTCGCGCAATATGCAGACACGTAGGTGAGAAAGAAAATACGCTTTACTGGCGAAGATATCAGATTCTAGACAATTCAGTGACTCCTCTCCACTCGAATGGATCGAATCGCGTGGGGAGATTCCGTGTTCTAACACCACGATGCGCGAAAGGTCCATATAGCTTGGCAGACGACTGAAAGGTTGGTCTCGAGTTCGACTTGCGCTCGCGGAAAGCAGACGACTCTAGTGGGGTTGTGGTCCCTCGTTTCTCGCTACGTCAAACCGGCCGTAGAACACTTCAGGCAAATTCTCGGCGCCGTGAATCGACATCTTCGATCACGCTCGAATGCTCGCTCGAAAGTTTGGAACTAACGCCACTTTCAGCTTGTTTCACCGCCAGTACCACAGCATCCTTCACGAAGAGAACACCTCTATGGCTAAGAAGTCGAATTGTCAGCCGTTCCAACGATAAGTCGCGTGAATCTAACCTAGCCAGCTTTCGTTGCAACATAGTATGCGCATTTTTGGCCAAATCGTATCAGAATTTATAACCAATTTTTTTTCTTATTTTGCTTGACGTATGTTTTTCTGTATTACCTGCATTGAACGATCGATTTTTTATGCCCATAACTTACACGCCAAAACATAAACACTTTTGATGCGAGTGTACCTATAAATCTTCACGCATACGCGTAACCATTTTTCACTGATTTTTTCAGGCTTGAATGTTTTTATAGTTTTTTGCGCATGAAAAAAGGAAAATATTGGAAACTTTTTATGTACTTGTACGGATATCGTGGCATCACGCTCGTGAACAGCAACTACCAAGTTTAGATTGATCCACCGTCTGGTAACACTGTTTTAATCTTGTTGTACGTTTTTCTTAAGGCATCGAGAATTAAATGTAATAATGAAGAGCATCGGACTTCATTAGAAATATGTTATGTCGCTAAATATACGAGAGAAATTGATTTCTAATAAATCCAGAGAACAATAGCGCCCATTGCCAAACAATGCGTGCTTGGCGCGCTAATGGAAATGAAGTATATTTACGAGACAGAACTTTTTTCCTCATTATGTGGTTATCATATATCTATTACATGTCTTCAATTATTTATATATAGCATATATCAATTATTTATGTATATATATTTTTTCAGGCTTGAGTGCTTTTATAGTTTTTTCCACATTAAAAAAGCAAAATATTGGAAACTTTTTATGTACTTGTACGGATATCGTGGTATCACGCTCGTGAACAGCAACTACCAAGTTTAGATTGATCCACGGTCTGTTAACACTCTTTTAATCTTGTTGTACGTTTTTCTTAAGGCATCGAGAATTAAATGTAATAATGAAGAGCATCAGACTTCATTAGAAATATGTTATGTCGCTAAATATACGAGAGAAATTGATTTCTAATAAATCCAGAGAACAATAGCGCCCATTGCCAAACAATGCGTGCTTGGCGCGCTAATGGAAATGAAGTATAGTAGTAAACGTGTTTTATTGACAATATAATTATTATACACATTATAATTATTTACATTTTTCTTTCCTTTTTTTTCTATGAACATTGTACATTATATACATACATACATTGCCAATTGACCATCGACCGAGGTCCTTGAACCTTGATTTTCTATTTTTTATAATTTATTACATTGTGTTTATGTTGTATAGATATAATGGTATACGTGTTTGTATGTGCGTGTGTTGTTTTTTCTTATTATTAATGTTATTGGTATTATTGTTAATATTTATTTATTTTTTTATTTTATTTATTCGGATGCCATATATACGAGTTGCTGATATGTTGTGTGTGAGGAGTATTTGTACTTCCTTCTCATATTTTGACTCGGTTGGAATGAAGTATATTTACGAGACGTAGAACTTTTTTCCCTCATTATGTGGTTATCATATATCTATTACATGTCTTCAATTATTTATATATAGCAAGATATATCTGAGATATATCCTAACGAGATATACCTCAGATATAGAAATTTTGCCTCTACATATAAATGTATATAAATTATATATTCAAGGTATACCTCAAGTACATATGCTTTATTTCAATAGGGGCCGGTTCGCCTAGTATTGGATCAAGTTATGTGGCACAACTTTGAAAACTGCAATCGATATTTACAAAACTGTAATTCAATCTACTTAAAGTCGGTTAATTTTCCAGACAACAACAAATTCAGTTCACTATGTACAATGCAGTGCACCGAGAGAAAAAGTTTCATTGACTCTCGGAAATCTTTGCCAATTAAATGAAATACTTGAATCTCAATACTATCTTTTCTTTGAATGATGTCAAACTCAATGAAAAGTAGTGACGTTGATTCGAAGAAACATTTCTTTAAAGCAATGAACCTTTTTCATTCATTTCAAAGATATCGTCCCTGATTCAATGAAACCTTCTTCTTACCAGCTCAAAATTTCGAAACCTATTTTTTCCTGAAGTACGCGGCAGATAAAGCTCCAATTTTGTGAATATGAAAGAAAGTACGGCAGAAATAGGCTACGCTTCTGGCTCCTCGAAACTCGAAGCCGTTCGTTCGGGAGAACCGGAAAACAAAAAAGTGAGGTTAGGTGCGAGAGAGAGATCAATGAAAACGTTTCTTCGAACCAATGAAAACGTCTCTTTAAAACACTGAAACTGTTTCTTTATTATATGCTCACTAAGTAAATTTTTATTTACACACTGAGAGAAAATTATGGTATTTGTAACTATAAAGTGACAACGATTAATTTTTAGTTCATACAAGCAATTTTTTAATAGTTGTCACTTTATAGTTGACTGGACTACTACGATTTTTCTGAGTGCAGGCAATGAAATGTTCTCTGTGAAATTAAAATGCACTATTTCATTGAAATCAAAGAAATATTTCGTTGAAATCAATGAAAAAAAAAATTAATCCACCCATTTCTTTGGCATCAATGAAATCTTTTCTCTCGGTGTGAAACCTAATTGCTTTTGTCTAAAATAATAATCGGCTCTGCGTAGAGTGGATTACAGTTCTTGATATCGACTGAGCACGAGGTGACGGTGCGGAATATATGCCACATTCACATGAAGTTAATGTGCTATACCGACTGAGCCATCGTCAGTGCAAGAGAGATAAAGTCATCGGCGATCGTGGTGAACCGCAAGAGAAGAACGGAATTGTGCAGCACATCACGTTAAATTGGACTGACAAGACATTTACTGATTTCCATTTTGTTTCTTAAACTTTCTCTGTGTGTTAAGTAAATTCTATTCTGCGCAGACACGCCGGATATTATGCAGAAATTTTCATTTAAAATCACAAAGTGCATGTAAGTAAATTCTCTACCCAATCCGAATTTATCGCCGGTGTCCGAGAAAAGTGAGGTGTAACGAAGCACAGAGATTTCACGTCGAGATCCGAAAAGCATAATTTCGTCTTTAAGGCTAGGAGGATGTGCGGATGCAGATCTTAACGCCACAGTACTGAATAGCCGGAAGGGTTTGCGCGTAAATCTCTGAGCGAGCGTTTACTCAGAGCTTTAGTAGAGGAGGTAAGGATGAAAAAAAAGAGAATAAAAGAGAAGACGACAAGAGCGAAACGCCAGTAGAAAAAGCAATGTGAAGGGAGAGATGGTGGGGATGACGAACAGCAAGCGTAAAAAAGCCGAATGAGGAAGAAAGGTGAACGTCGAGTAGAAGGGTTATAGCCGACAGGCATGCGAGCTAATGGTTCTGTCCTTCTCGCTCTTGCCACTTTTATCCAGCAGTAAAGCGCGAGAGAATAAGAGAAGGAACGACTGAGGAAGAAGCGAATGGCTGAGGATGAGGAAGAGAGAAGGGTAGGGCGTATCGCGCTGCTGCGGCAGCAGAGAGCCACAGGGCCAACAGTGGTCCACCATCAGCAGGCGCAGCTCTCTTCCAAGGTTATCAACCTTTAAGCATCCATTAGTCGTCGACTGCCTTTCGTACGTATCGCGTCGTCGAGTCCTCTTCTCTCTGCGCTCAATGTTTCGACTCGGCACGACTGCCAGTAGCACGCCAGACGACGATCTCACCGAGTGCTTTGCTTATATAAAACTGCTCGCAATTTCGCGGTCCTAAACAAGCTAATGATTAGACTGCTAAATCCGTGTCGTCAACTGTGTAATAGTTCTCGACATGCTTAACCTCTTTGTGACATAGTACTGCAGGTAATAATAGCTGCAGTTGCTGATTATAGAATTGGACGGTACCACGAATGTTATTATTTTTATTTATTTATTTTAGTGCCAAGTCAAGACCCATCTCCATTAAAAAAAGATAAAACGTTTTTCAAATGGTAGACAGTTTCTCGAATGGAAATAGTAACTTGAAAAAATCACATTTTAAATGTTACTAATAATTATAGTATATTATAGGCAGCGATCGTGTATTGCTAATATTAATTTTTTATCGTATGCGACTATTCTCGGTCAATTTTTAATGATGGAATTTTTGTGAAGCACATCTTGGGTCTGAGACAGTTATTGCTGGATTCAAAGCCCGCGAAAACAATTTAAATTTCACTAATGCCAATCTTTACAAATATCGATTGTAGCTGCTTAATAAATTTAATCAATTCATCAAGCAGCGACAATCGGCGAATTTGTCTCAGACCCGAGATGTGATTCGCAAAAATTCCATCATTAAAAATTGATCGAGAATAGTCGCATACAATGAAAAATTAATGTTACTTATTAATTATCTCACATGTTCTTTTATGAAATTTAAATACAGGATTGGGGAGAGCAGGGCAAAATGACAACGCGGGCCATAATGGCTACGGGGCAGAGTTGTAAATGCCTAATACTTATAGAAATAATGATGATGATACGATCAGCTCTATAATTATGATTATATAATAATAACATGTAGCGATTGTAATACGATGATTAAACTTTGGAATGGCTGCAAAAATTATTATTTTGCAATAAAAATTCACGGTAATCCTTTTGAAAAAATGGAAAAAAATAAGTAATGCATTAAGAAAGTAATGCATTACTTATTTCTTTCATTTTTTCCACTATTTCTTGCAACATTAAACCAAAATTTGGTATTTTTTTCAGCTATTCAAATGTTTACACTCTATTTTATAATCACTACATATTATTATTATGAAATCATAATTACAAAACAAATTGTACTGTAAACTGTCTCTCATGAATTAATGGGGATTTACAACTCTGCTACGGGGTATGATGGAACAGGGGTACAACGGCAACGTGGGACATAACGGCACGGCACGAACGAAACGGGAAATGCTAGAACCGGGGTAAAATGTGACACATGAAAACAAAAATTCGTACATTGACGTGCGACATTCCGCAGTTATATTAAATTGCAAAAATATTTTGCAAATTAAAAAACGCCACGTTTTTCACATATTGCAACGACTGAATGCGCGCCACGGAAACAAATAGTACACCGAGAGAAAAATATAGTACTCATTCCCAGATTCGTATAGTAATCGAGATCTAAAGTGGAAATATGGCATTTTTTTCCAGACACATACAAAGATTTACTAGGCGTCGCCCGCTCTACTATTTACGTTAAATACGTTAGCGGGCGACGCCTAATAAATCTTTGTATGTGTCTGGAAAAAAATGCCATGTTTCCACTTTGGATCCCGATTACTATACGAATCTGGGAATGAGTACTATATTCCTTCTCTCGGTGTACATCGACACACGGCATGAGAGTTATTAATTTACACAAATTTTTTTCCTAACATAACGAACAGTATAAACAATGGCAAAGCCCTGAATTACTGAAAAATCGACGGAGTCGTGGATACGTTGAAATACGTATGAAAAATGGGCACACTTTTCTTTTACTGATGTCGATGAGGATATCGTCGAATATATTTGTGAATCCTGCGTCCAATGTAATTCAAAATAAATATAAAATGGATTAAGTATTTCGATGTAAAAAACAATAGATATTTATATTCTAGTAAATTTAATTTCAAAGATATCGTGAAATTAATATCATGGCAATTAAACCATAACATAATGCTTTTACAATTTCAGCGTTCGCTGGTGTTATTTAGAGGAGGTGTGCCATTATGCCCCTGTTCCATGGTGCCCCGTAGCCATTATTTCCCGCGTTGCCATTTTGCCCTGCTCTCCTCTAAGTTGATAACGAAATCTTACACTTTGTCATTAAGTTTAAGTATTTTCGGAGGCTGAGGTCTGTAAATATATTTACTTCTTGAATGTAGCAACATGTTCTAGCAGTTAAAGGGTTCAGAAAGGTCCGGAATTTTCAGCAAATAAGAAACGAAGACCACGACTTTGAAATTTTTTTTTCGCAAATACCAAACTACATAAAACTTTGTTATATCAATTTGCTCTGACGAAATTATATAACATAACTAGAAACTCATAAGTGCATAAAACCCGAGCTAACAGCTCTCTACTCACTCGGCGAGTATATAGACACAAGAGCGTAAGAGGTCTACGTGGCCTAATAGTCCGGTGACCGCTTCTCGAGCGACAGAGTCATCTACCAGCGCAAGGACGGGCGTGCGCACACCGACATCATGCCTAGCTAGCTATAAGTACGAGGTACGTGCGAGGGAGTACAGATAGTCGACGCGGCGCCAACAGGTTCGCTTCGCGTGTGCTCACAATGAATCGCAGGCGCGCTGGGGCCGCCTTGTCGTCACCAGCGACAAAAAGCCGTCCGACTGGTAAAGAGCCGCGAGCATACTATGCACGACGGAAAGAAGCAGCGGGGGAGCGCACCAGCTAGCATGCAGCCACCGAACGATCTATACAGAGCGCTACACAGCATTTTCTCATATCTAGTTGACGCCGTCCTAGACACCTTCGACCGCAAACATTCTCTGCGCTCTCGCGCGATGCTATTCTGTAACGTGTAGACGTTCGCTTTGTACACTATGCCAATTTTTGAAACGTCATTCGTATTCATGTAGGTACCCAATCTGAGGCATTCTCTGTCATCTCAGCCACTTTTTTTCCTAAACCTCTCTAATATTTCTCATAACCAGATAGATGTTTATTACTACTGTAAAGTTCTTTCCGTGATTTTTGAGTTTCTCTTTTTTTTAATTAAGAGGAGGGAGTCAGGTAAAAAAAATTGAATTTGCAAATTCAATATCATCCAAAATTCTCTTGCATATAAAAATGGTCAGTGAACTATATTGTTGGTACCCGATGAAAGGATTTTTTACTGTTGTCTGACTTGCATATGTCTTTCAGTATTAACTTAAGCAAAGATCTTAGGGTTTCCACTCTGCGCGTGATTCAGACCAAACTGCTAGGCAGATTGGGCTAGTTGACGTCTCATTTTCCTCTTTACAAAAAGATACACCGGCTAAGCGGAGCAAAATATTTTTTATGTCACACTGTGCGTAAAATGCGATTTTACGCACAGTGTTACAAACTCGCACTCGCCAGAAAAAGTTTTTTCGCACTTGTATCGAAATATACTATTTTCATTCTGAAAGCAAAGTTAATCAATGATTTAGAAAATAGCACAAAATTTATTTATTATAAATTATGTCACTTAAAAACTATTACCTTTTATTAACATTTGCTCTGCTTAGCCGGTGTATCTTTTCATGAAGAAGAAAATGAGACGTCAACCAGTCCAATCTACCTAGCAGTTTGGTCTGAATCACGCGCAGAATAGGTTGAAAACCAAGTTTCGGCAAATGGCATCTAAAGTTTATGACTAAAAAAAAAATGTTTGCGCTCCTTTCACCTTTGGGGCATCTTAGTACCTTTAATGAATAAAATAAAAATATTATTTGCAAGTCAGATTTCACAATATTAGTAATTAGTTTACAAATAAATGTTTTTTTATTAACAAATAAATAAGTAAATGAGTGCATAATATTTTTAAAAACCTGAGAATAACACTGGGATGATCTCTTTTATTGACAACATCACTGACAATTTGTCCAGCGTTAAAACATTCAGGAATGTACTGCAAACATATTAAATCACCACTTCATAAAAAATAATACATATTTGAACACTTCTGATGATTGTTGGTTCTGTTTTAAACACTGTTAATTGAAAAAAAAAGGCAAATGGCCAATCGAACTAAGCTAACAACATAGCATGAACGAAAAATAAAAACGTCAATTAGAGGTTATGCCGCTCGAGTGTAGCAGAAGTCAATTTCCCCGGCAGTAACACGCTGCGCATGCGATACGCATCAAACTATCATAGCGCATGCCCCGTTATTCGCGCGAATTCAAATATGATGTAAATGTTACTTGTTGCATTGGAGACATCACACTGTCATCGCATCGTTTATATCGCGTTTCACTAATTGTTTTAAAAAATGGTAAACAGGTAAAAGTTTATCTATGAATACGTAATTAATTTCTTTATCTATAGAAAAAAAAAAATTAAAAAACCGGCATATTGCAGAAATCGGCAATTTTTCGGCTTTATGTCTAAGATTTTGTAAGTTTAGAGGTCACACTTAACTAAACAAAGCTGCAGAAAGAGAAAAAAAAGAAAATTATTAAAGTAAAAAAAATTCAACACTCTTAATTATTTTGTGTCAACAAAAAATCGGCCTTAATGTCCGCATATAAAGACAATAAATAAATAAAATAATTTCAAATTTAAATATAATATTTTGATAACTTATTATGATTTTTGAGAAAATAAATTATAAATGGTATCGTAGAACTTGGCCATTTTTGCGAATTTCAGCTTATAACTTTACTGACACATAGATTACATGGAAATGAACATTTTTACAGAAAACAAAAAATCGATTTTTTTACATTTTTGACCTGATCCCCCCCCCCCCCTCCTTAAGTTCGGTAAGCGGTCGATAATGAAAAATAGAGAGATAATGTGTGCGGCTGCGATTAGTTTTTCATCAAATGCAAAAAATGTGAAAAGAGAACATTTTGCAATTAACAAAAAAATTGACTAAGGTTTTGATTGAAGTACATGTTTTGAGTTTTGATTTTTTTTTTAATTCGCTGCCTGTCTGTTTGTTTGTCTATCCATCTGTTTGGACGTCTGTGCTATCCGGAAACAAAATAACTTTTGTGAAAAGCTATGGGCCGCATTGAAATTTGGTGTATATTTTCTACATTTAAAATGTAGTTTTGTTATTAAAATACAGTCTGGACTCGTTCTGATACTTTACCCAAAGTATAAGAAAAAAAAAACTTTTCTTTATTTGAGACTGATATTAAAATGATTATGCTTCGGCCTGCATCATACTGATAGAATTACTAGCAAATGAACAGTGAACAATTGGTGATTCAGTACAGTGAAGATTTTTATATCTTTTTCGTCACTCAAATCAGATTTCTGAAATCAGTAGTAATGACAAAATTTCTATTGAGTTATATATTGATTGTGTTGCAGGTGTACTAAACAACATTTACTATCATTGATCCTAAGCACTTTTCAGTAAGAAACGTACTGAGAATATTCACACACAAATTCAAATTATTCACGAAATGCAAAATAAAAAAATTGCGAAGACGAAACGTTATAGATTTCAGGTTGTACACACTCATAAAGATGAGACTATAAATACTCATACACTTTATCATATTATAGTTTTTATGACGCATAGCGAGTTATATATTGATTGTGTTGCAGGTGTACTAAAGAAGATTTACTATCATTGATCCTAAGCAGTTTTTAGTAAGAAACATACTGAAAATATTCACACATAAATTCAAATTATTCACAAAATGCAAAATAAAAAAATGGCGAGGACAAAATTTTATACATGTCAGGTTGTACACAGTCATAAAGATGAGACTATAAATACTCGTACACTTTATAATATTATAGTTTTTATGATGAATTTCAAATCCTGCGGAGATTTCAACGTTTTATCATTTCATCACGATACTAAAAAGTTGGTGGCAATCAGCCATGTTCATTTATTCGTGCTGTGATTGACTATCGCCAGACACTGAAAACGAAGCTAATTTCGTATTTCATAAATTCGACAGAATTGTAGGACGAAAACCATGGACGCTACAACTAAATCCTAAGTCTAGTCTTTTATCTATAAAATTTGTGAATAACGCCGCCATTGTCATAGATTCATTCAGCCTCTGATCGGTCGTTGTTATCGTCAGACACACTGAGAAAAGTACAATCAAATCAAAGATGACACATGTGGTGGGAAAAAATAATGAACTTCATTAGTTATCTAAAAAAATTATTTGTTGCTGCTGAAATGCAACGTTAAACTCGCATTAAAAATACGACACAAAAAATGTTCCTCTCACATTGTTCTTGGGGAACCGATCCCTTCTCAGATATAAATATTTTTGAAAACTAAAACTTGCAGTGGCTAGAATAAAAATCTGAAAACAATGCGTACAAAGTATATTAGAAGTAGCTGGTACAGGAATCTAGCTAAAGGTATTAAAAAAATATCAGAGAGGTACATAAAAAAGTGGCTTATAGAAGTGATAGCAAATGCCTCATATCTAGGCTGTTGTACGGTAAACATATATGAGTACCTGTACCGCAGATAGACTTTGATATACGAACTATCGATCTCGGATCGCGACCTCTCGATCGCGACCGGCGCACCGGCCAATCGCTCAGGGGTCACGATCTCCGTCGGTATTATTACTCCCATAAATCATCCGCAGGAGAATTGCATTGTGGGCTCGCGTGATAAGAGCATTACGGTGCGCGGGCGTGCGCATTGCGAATAATCCTGAGTAGACACTGTATAGTATATGCGCGGCGCTCGATCGGCTCTGTCGGTGAAAGTCGGCGAAACACTCGAGCGCAGATATCCTCGTTTCCTGTGCGCTGGCTGGCAGGGGAGATACCTCACCAGGTCTGGCTCGCGCGCTCTTATGTACCCCGGACTATATGGTAAGATCTCTCGACTCTCGACACCCGGCTCTCTGGTTTGTACAAACGCTGACCCAATCTCCAGGGCTTTAGGTTGAACGCCGAAGCGCTTGCTTCCTTCGGTTGCGCTGGCTTCTTTCAGCTCTTCTTGTCTTGTCCGACAAAGTTTTGCAGCTGCGAAACCATTGTTCGCTCGGGATATTATCACGAAAGAATCTTCAACGCTATCGCGAGATACACAGTAAAGGAAACCATTTTTTGCAACACCGATGCGGACACCGAAATTATATTCGAGAGATGCCCGATGATAGGGAGGCTGAGAGGGCCTCCAGGGAAAGTTTTCCCTTCCTGAAGTAGTTTTAAAGTGCAGTGGCAGCTTGTGAGTAAAATTAATTGTCGTATATACTGTTGTGAAAAGTGTGAAGAACACGTCGAGCTAGTTATTGCGATCGTTGAGAGACTCATATTACCTGCTTATTTTTCGTTTCCTTTTTTCCGATCATAAATTCTTCTTTTTTTAATCATTTTTCTTCGCCCGTATGTGCAATTTGCGTTCGAACACGTAACACGCGAGAAATCAAATTAATTTCCCGCCTATATCGCTATACCCGTTGGTCGGGCAATCAACGCGATTACCGTAATCTAGAAACAGTCAGGCTCGTGTAGAAATGCATCCAGCGGCGACAGAACTAGCGTCGAAGGTTCCCTGGACGCGCACAAAGCACCCACGCGGCTAGTTCTCAACTACTCGATGTGGGACGTATACTATGACGTGTACTATAGCTTATGTACATGCTGTACATATATACATACTATTTCCGCCTTACCACATAGTCCGTTCTATGTATTTTCGACCTCTAAATACGAATATAATATAATTTGAAAGGTAGGATTAATATTTAGCGAGGAAAATGTAAAAATCAAATCCTGGAAAAACGCGATTTCAGATTACATCACATTTTCAGCGATATCTTTTCTGGAAATCATAATTCCGATATGCGCCAGCGTTTATCCGATGTATTCTTATTAACCGATTACAAATATGCCAATACTTTAACGATAGAACGAACAGTCCTTTTTACGTCCTTTTTACTTTAGGATCAATATCTAGCGAGAAAAACGCGGAAAACTATTGGGCATTATATGTATACCTGTGCCTTTACCTATAACTACCATTATAGTGCCCGAACATCTAGAGAAACGTCCGTTCAAGCACGAAATATTAATCGTTGCTGCAAACGTATTGGCAACCTAGAATTTTTATCGAAGTCTCATATACCCTCATGCTTGATTATATGGATGGGCGTGACCCGCTATAAGCGACATTAATGGTTAATATCGCGCGTAAAAGTAATTATGTCAAATTGAGATCACAAATCGACATATGTCAAAAAGTCCCATTTTTTAGATGCGTTAAGACGAAATGTCTTAGAAAATTTCAAAGCGATTTTGAAATTGAATTGATATCACGTTTACTGACTAATTTCAGCGCAATTTGTGACTTGATTTTAGCAACGTTTTATGACGATTTTATGATGGATCGAAAATCTTATGATTTTCCTAATGTAGGCGCTATTTGAGATTTCTGTTGTTTTTTTTTGTTTTTTTGACTACTTTGTGAACATTTTTTCATACGATATTATAAAATTTACGATGAGTTTTAGACACAGATTTCAATTTTTTGTTAATAGAGTACATAAAAAAGTTGCTATGATTAAGTCACAAATTGCGATGAAGTTAGTAAAAAAAACTTGGTATCAAATCGATCTCAAAATCGTTTTCTAAGATTTTTCGTCTTAATGCGTCTCAAAAATGGCACTTTTTGGGATATATCAATTTATGATCACAATTTGACATAATTATTTTTACGCGGGATGCTAGTAGTGCGTGTAATATTCATACTGAATACTATATGAAGCATTCCACGTGAATTCTGGAATTGTTATATACATACTAGAATTACTAACTGATGAGTGAATAGTTTTCCAAAGCAACGCGTCAAAGGATCCCAGCATGGGAATCGTCGACAGCCCGGTGTGAAGGGTCCCAGAGTGTGCAAGACCCTCGCGTCATCCCCATGCTGCTGGACATGCCTCGTCCTCTTTATGAGAATTCCATCAGAAATAGTTCGGTACGCCAGCGTGAGAGAAATAAGCGAAAGAGAGAAAGAGATAAGATGGAGTCAGGGATGACGACAACGACGATGACGACGAGGTACACAACGTTGGAACCCTCATATCGTTCCTATCGCTGGGTACTACACCGGGTTCGTTCAAGCGTCCCGGGACGATCTGCGCCGACGAGACTCCGGGATATGGTTCCTCCACCTTTTGTATTACGAGGTCATCGAGCGACTGGACCAGCAGGGCCGAAAGACGCGGCCGAACCACAAGCCCTTTTTTTTCTTCCTCTCGTGTTCTCTTTTTCTATCGACTCACCGGCACACATGCCAGTATGAAAGCAGAGGCAGGTCGTACACGTCGATCTCAGCGTGCAGCTAAATCTCTCGAGGTCAAAGGCTGTCGTTCGATCCGTGTTTCTTCTTTTAAACCTCGTCATGGTGAACTGTCTCGGTATTGGAGCATTCAGTGGCACGACTGAGAGGGAATTACGACACGAATATTTGTTCCATGAGTTATGAGTACCACATTATGAAAATTCAGCGTGTTAAAATGTTGTGAGTCTTTGAGTGAAGAGTCTATTTGCGAAAAAAAAGATTGAGTTTTTTTTATGGACGATAAAAATACAGCAATTCTCAAAGAATATATTAAGCGAATAAATAAATTTTAACACATAGTATACTCAGAGAAATCGTAATAGTACAGTATAAAGTGACAACTATTAATTTTTAGTCCATACAACTATTTTCATAGTTACGGTAATCATGAAAATAGTTATGGTAACTATTTGGTAGTTATAGTAATTATTTGATAGTTGTGACAACTATTCAAAAATTGATCGTATGAACTAAAAATGAATAGTTGTCACTTTATAGTTACTAATACAGTGGAATCTCTCATAGCGTACATAATGCGGGGACATGTACGCTAAGTGAAGAACCAATCAGGCACGCGAAACCTTCGTGCCTCTCACTCACTCTTATGAAATCGTCCAATCACAGCGATAAGATGTGCCCCTCCATTTACCGATGTACGCTACGAGAAGGTACCCTATGAGAGGTTCCAGTGTACCATCATTTTCTCTCAGTGTAACAATATTCAACTATTTCAGAACGCATATAAAAACTTCGTACAAATAAACGGGATAGTTACCTGAGAAATAAATAAAAACTTTATTTCATAAAAAGAAATAACACGAAATGATATCAGCAAAAAAAAAAAACAAATCTTTTCAATGAAATCAACGTTCAAATTGATAAGTACTATCTTGTAATGATTTATTTGTACGCGCTATAAACGTAAACTTTTCGTGTTAAAAATATATATATACTAGGATTTTATTGTGGCTCGCGCGCTCGCAATCGCCCCCCCCCCCCCCCCCCCCAAAGGTGCCCCCCCCCCCCCCAAGGTGCCGGCAGCCTTGGGGGACCCATGTTTTTGGAAAAGGACTTAGAATAATTCGGGCTCGGGGCTTGGCGGAAAGGGGTGGGGCCGCCAAGCCCTGAACCCAAATTATTCTAAGTCCCTCGATTCTTGACACGGCGGCGGCGGCGGCGGCGAGATCTTTTTATAATATAGAGAGATATTCCAATATTTTTAATGGTTAAAATGCATCTGAAAAATCTAAAAAAAATGTACATTCTTTTCTCAGACAGAAGATCATTAAAAAAATTATTTACGCACGCTTCGCGTGCATCAAACCCCATTTACACACCTCGTGAAATAAAATTTTGTACGATACTCGTGCGAAAAACGTTTTCTTAACTCGTGTGATTGCAAAACTCGCCTTCGGCTCGTGTTGCAAACTCGCACTCGTCAGAAAAATTTTTTTCGCACTAGTATCGTAATGTACTATTGTGATTTTTGTTGACCTGAGAAGTCTGGGTAGCCGCCTTAACGTGTTTTGCCTCTATAATATAACATTATATTTTGTATTGATCCTTTCATACTTTATAATTGCTACATGAAAAAAACGGGCTGTAATATTTTGGGTTACACACGATATCGGGGTAGACAAGAGGTTCACGAAAGTGAAGTGAGGATAAACGAGCAGAGTTTAGAGTAGAGCACGCGCGTACTATAGCTTAAAGGTTTAATCGATGTTCCCGGTGCTTTACCGTACTTTGCGCCAAGAAGATAATCCCTTGGCATAGCGAGAGTTGTATTTAGCCTCCGAGTTTCTGCGGCGCAGAACTCTGGAGAGGGAAAAGACTCCCTTGGTAGCATCGGCGTCTGCATCACGTATTAATCAAAACGTTACACTTTCGTTAATCTCCAGACCAAATTTCAAACAAATTATCCTGGGATCTCACTGGACACGAGCAACTCGCGGACGCTTCTTATATAAATGACATCCAGTGAAGTAAGGAATTACATGCATTAGTAAAGGGTTGTCAACGTGTCTCAACCGCTGGTACATCGTCTCATGGCACAGCTGATGCTCTTCCGTTGCCGCCAGGCCGCACACTGTATCGTCATTGCTCGAGCGAGTCTGTGGCTCTCGAAATGCCTAAGAAATCCTGATGACGTCGCGATATACTCCACGCCAGAATTAAGCGGTCTTAAACGGCCTTTGATACTCGCCGTCGACATCTCGAAATATTTTTCACTGGCGTGTGCGTAGCCTCACGCGGATATTGCATCGGTTCGTCGACGACACGATTTTTTAACTCCTCGATATTCGAGCCAAATGGACGATGTTGCCAACGTGTAATAAAAATGTCGGCTGTATCTTCTCGGTTTCGCCGAACAACTCGTACAGCGAAGATGCTACGCTATATACACTTACCTCCGTTTCGTCATCGAGATATAAACTATATTTCTCTTTCATCGCATTATCGTGCGTGTGTACTCTGTTGTCAAAAGTATACAGTTCCACGAAGTGAAAACTTCGATTGTCGCTGAAAAAGCGCCGATCTCGTTGTTTATATTTCTCTTGAACTACTTTTTTTATATTTAAACGTATATTTAAATGCATTCGAACGTCCGCGAAAATGATTTGGAATAATGTTCCGAATTTGTGTCTGTGCATTAAAAATGTTAAAAAAGGATGCAAAGCAGAACCTTGCACATTGCTTCCTCATTATATTTCGCTTTTTACAAAGCAACCTCTAAGAGGAAGTATGGGAATTGATTTTGGCTTTCTCATAGAGGAAGCTCTGTAAAAAGCGAAATATAATGAGGAAGCAATGTGCAAGGTTCTGCTTTGCATCCTTGTTTTAAATAAATATAAATAAGCGCACAATCGCTTTGTGAAAATATAATAAGGACGAACAGTCCAGAAACTCCCTCGAATACTCTATCTTCTCTGTTTTTTTTTTTTGTAGAACACGATAGAAACCGGTGTTTTCCGAAATTTCATTGGGAAGCAAGGATATGGATAGTTTATACGACATAAGTCGCTACTTTTCGCAATATAGACTGTACAACTTCGCTATGAAAATATGGTATCGTTCAACATTTTTGGGCTATATCTGACGTATTTTTCTGTTAATCATGAATTTGGTACTCATTTAACTCCCAGCTTGATATTTAATATCAAAATTTGCATCGCAGAAAAAAAATAAAAAAATTAAAAAAATCAAAATCTCATAAAATTTTCACGTTTCAACCGATCTAAACCAAATTTAATAGGGATCACCAGTGTATGAAAGCTCACATACATACCAATTTTGAGTTTAATATCTCGAAAATTAAAGAGTTATCGCGTTAACAGACATTTTTGAAAAAAATCAAAACCGCGTAAAAATTTAACGATTATGGGGATTTTAACAAAAATTGGTATGAACGATGAGGATTGACCCCTCTATCTATGGTGTCAATTTCAGCTCTATATCTCGAGGCGTTCCCGGGTTATAAAGGTTTACATTTTTTGTCCGTGTAACATACACACACACACACATACACACATAAGGTAAACGTCCCAGTGATCGACACGTTAACCAAATTGTCCGACTTTATAAAAACGTAACTTTCACATTAAGATACAAAAAATGGTCATTCTAGGTAATAATGAATCAGAATAGTCGTATGAAAAAATAACAACCTCACAAATTTTCGTAACTTATCTTATAGTAGAGAAAACTTATTCTAAAGCTTCAGAAGTGCAAATGTACCAGTCATCGACATACTAAAGTTATAGTTGGTCCAGTAATCGACCGTTATATGTCTAGTAATCGACACGTTAAGAAAAGTCACAAATTGAGACGTCAATAACTGTCATTGTAGGTTATAAAGAATCAGTATAATCTTGTCAACAAATAGCACGCTTAACTTTTGGTCTACCTTATCTTCTTGTAATAAAAAATTAACATAAAACTTGAGGTGTGCAAATGTCCCAGTCATGGACATACTAAAGTCACGGTTTGCCCAGTAATCGACCCATGACATGACATGACCCAGTCATGGACATATGCATGGCCCAGTTATCGACATGATTTATTTTGCTGCTTAATTATTTATAGAGAGCCCAATACCCCTGTCCATAACTACTCCTCGTACAGTTCGATCGATGAATGAATTGTTACATTATTTTTTATCATCTAATTCATAAAAACAATACGCAATTTACACTAATTTTCTATCCACAATTTTGTCCTAGTGATCGACAGTAGGTCGATTACCCGGACATTTATGTGTTTTTCTGAACCAGTTATCGACCTCCGCGATTTTTTGCACAAAAAACAATTTTACGATAATATCATATTCATTTAGTAATACCAGATTCTTCATATTTAATATCAAATTAAACTTACTCAGCCAAAGACTCCGTGCATCGCAGAATTTAACTAAATGTCACGAGATGCACCTTAACCTCCATATCAAGGATTTCGACGAAATCACGCTCGGCTCGGTCACTGCAAGTTTACGATTTTCTTATTATCACTGTTGTGATTTTACAAGCCTCAAATTTTCATATAATATTGTACATAAATCGGAGGAAGTGTTATTAATTTATTTAAACGTCGAAAAGCACTCACAGTCTTATTTATCGCTCTTTTACCACAGACTGGTCGATTACGGGTACATGGTCGATTACTGGGACATTTACCTTACAGACAGTTTTTCTAAATCACTTTTCTCGACGTTTTGGACCATTCTTAGTGTACTGACATGAAAATCTCGAAAAAAATGTTCACGAAAACAAAGCTTCGTCTATGAGGAAGCAAAAATATATGATAGTGCGAATTCTCTGAGAAATGATTCATGACAGACGCAGAGTTTATACATGATTTTTTTAGTTTCCGAATATAAGGAAAGCAAAACGTAATCTTTGTTTATAAATATGTGTTTTTAAATATCTGTAAATTGTGTGATACTGAAGAATTTCGTTATTTTGTGAATATTTCCAATTTTGGATAAACGGATTTGTATCACATTACCCAATTTTGGTCATGCCTCCACTTTAGAGGTATTAACGAATAAATAAGCTGCAAAAGATTCCAAAGTATGTAAAAACTGATAGACGTACTTCCACAAAAAGAAGACCATTGTTGTGGATGAGGAGTCAAAATATTGAGGCAGTGATGATCAACCTCAAAAATGCGTTTTTTTTTCTCTTCGATCGAATGACTTTTATGAACAAATTACAACCCGTATTTAATCTTCATTATGAAAGAAGAATATCGTGTTACGTTTGTTGAGAAGCCGCCGAGAAAATACTTTGATACTGGTGGTTTGCTCTTCACAGATGCCAGGTGTTGCTTGTACAAATTCTTACATACTTTCGGCGTCTCACATACGACCGAGTGAAGCAGAGCCGGCAATGCCTCAATTCTTGCCAACAATGCTGATGTACAGATGGGAGATAGACGAGTTTGGCACCAACATAAATCACAGGATTTATGCGCTTTCCACACCCCTGACGATTCGATCGTACTCCATACGCCCATTCAATCGTGATTTGTACATACATACATATATCTATAGAATCTCCTCTTTGCTCATCCGCCAAATTACGGTCAGCCGTCGATGATTAGCTTTGAACTCGTTGTGCATCAGGTCTGATGCAGTATAGTAGAGTATCGTCAGCATAGGAAGCCTCGTAAAGCGCGTGGCATTGTTGACTCGACCCTCAGGACCGTCGGTCCTGTATTATAGATGAATACAGCTACTAGTTCCCTGGATGGACAGAAGCTCATCTGGCTACCGGCCTCAATGACTTCACCAACCGATAAATCGATAATCTCCCATTTCAGACGCACGTGGCATAGTCTTTAATGCAGTCTGGCAAAATATTTTCGAGGTTGCAGTTTCTCCTTGTATACATATGGGTTATCCCTGTTTATACATAGTGTGTTTGTGATGGCTTTTATTCCTCCACAAGATGAAAAATGTGTTATGTTTTTTTTGCCTCGTAGAAATGGGAATAGAAAATATTAGAAAATTATGTGTATTGTTTAAAAAGCATTATGAATGTCAACGATTTACGCTATAGGTGCATTCTAGAAATGAAAAAAATGTTATCGGAGTGTTTCTTTGAGCACTGATAATACACGGAAAAAAGGCTTGGTTGGAACAATCAAGTGCCTTGGTTATATATGCGCCAAACAATTAATTGGTTAGAACAACCAAGCAATTTGTTAGGCTACCAATTTCTTGGTTGGTCTAACCAAGTGACTTGGTTAGTCCAACCAAGTGACTTGGTTAGTCCAACCAAGTGACTTGGTTAGTCCAACCAAGTGACTTGGTTAGTCCAACCAAGTGACTTGGTTAGTCCAACCAAGTGACTTGGTTAGTCCAACCAAGAAATTGGTAGCCTAACAAATAACTTGGTTGGTCTAACCAATTAATTGTCTGGCGCATATATAATCAAGGCACTTGGTTGTCCCAACCAAGCCTTTTTTTCCGTGTAACATCAAAAATATCAGGACAAATGGAAAGGGCCGAGTCAAACGTACTGTCGTATTAGAATATCAAGAGACGCGGTAGCGTCTCGAGACAAATATATTTATCCCACCTTTCTGATATACAAATGGAGACGATGATCTAGAACAACTATAATATATCTGCAAAACTTGCCATACACCGAGAGAAAAATATAGTTACGACATCTAAAATAGTTTGGTAATAAAGCCCAGACAACATAGTAAATGGGATCAATCTTGGAAGTTTGGAAACGTTTGCTTATACCGTGAATAGAAACGCGATGCACGCGGAGGAGCGCTCGCGAAACGTCTGGCCATTTTCGGGCAACTTTGAGGTTATGACGGAAAACGTTGAACGATCGACGCTACACGGGAATCTTTCGTAAATCTCATGTCGTACTAAACTACAGACATTTTGCAGGCTGTCAATAGATTTTGCGTTATTTTTCGTAACGTGAATTGCTTTTACCTGTATGCGTATGAAAATTATTGCGAACATTTGTGGGCGCAAAATACAGAGAAGTATGCGATGCGTTGTGTAGCGTTGTGCGGCAGCGTAAATAGTACAGCGGGCAACGCCTAGTAAATCTTTGTATGGGCCTGGAAAAAAATGCCATTTTTCCACTTTGGATCCCAATTACTATGCGAATCTTGAAATGAGTACTATATTTTTCTCTTGATGTAGCGACAAATAGAAGCATGTCCATAGTGCCGATAATTTGAAACATTAACGAGAATTTCTCCAAATTTGGCTTAGGACCCTACAACTGTTTTATAGTATACTTGAATTACAGGAAACGCATCTACAACTATAGCTTGAGCCGTATCTATCGAACCAATTACGCAGATCCGTTGATGGCATACTGATTAATATATCGCACCAGCTCTGAAGGCTAATTAGATGTTAACCACGTGGAAACAGTACCTCTGTACCATTGGCAGCGAAGTATCAGTAGTGTTGCATCGAAATCCAACGGAGCTGCGCTGCCGGAGGTAACCATTATCGAACGGACGGAGAACGGGATGATCGAATCGTTTGCGAACTATACTCAGCCATATACACACGTATATCAGGATGTGTGAGAGTTTGAGTATGTGCAGCTGCGCTGGACCTGACGCGCATCGACGTACAGTTCGTGAATGATGCGTTCCGCAACACAGAATTGTATAGACAAACACATACACGCAGGAGCAACCAGCCGGCCGAACGAGCTACATAACGGTGATTTGCGCCAAGCATATCCTGCGGAAACATCAGGTGCTTATCAAGCTGCGGGTCGAGAGCAAGAGATGTCTATTTCAACCTGCTTCCCGCGCGCAGCATCAATGCTCTTATTCTTTCTCTTCTTATTATTCATCTCTCAAGCTTATTTTCACCTGATATAGAATTTGCCAAGTTCCTGTGACGCCTCTTCATCACTCTCTTTTTTTACTGACAGCTCGCTGACGTATCTAATTCTATCTTCATCCATAGGAATTACGAGTGTAGGTGCGGTACCGAGTAGTATCAAACCGACAACACGCTATCGCCAATCATCAAGTAACCGCAAAGCAAATAGCACTTTTCTCAATTGGCGTTACACTCTGAATGGTAGGGTTGTCGAGGGAACTTGAGTTTGTATATAGTTTCGAAAGCTGTATGGTATAATAGCGTTTAGGGTCGCGTGCTCTGCCATCAGGCTTATATGTAAATATCGTTTAGTTTTCACCAGTCACGAAGGCTACATCGAAAGTTTCTGGTGACCCGCATAGAAAAAAAGAATCTGGGCGAGATTCTTAAGAAGATTCTCGCCCAGATTCTCGCTGAGATTCTCGCCGCGATTCTGGCCGAGATTCTTAAGAATCTTAGCCAGATTCTCAGCGAGAATCTCGGCGAGAATCACGGTTGCACGCCGAACCGAGATTCTTTTTAAATCGATCTGAGAATCTCGGCCAGCTTCTTACCAACATTCTTTAGGGGTTCGCTGAAAATAAAAAGAATCTCTATCAGAATCTCGCCGAGATTCTCTAGAATATCAGCAAGATACTAATAGAGATTCTTTAGTGGGTAGCAGGAAATAAAAAAAATCTCTATCAAAATCTCGCCAAGATTCTCTAGAATCTCAGCGAGATACTGATAGAGATTCTTTAACGGGTAACTGGAAATAAAAAGAATCTCTATCAGAATCTCGGCCAGCTTCTTAGCGAGATTCTTCTCATTTTCATTTTCATTTAGGGGTTCGCCGAAAATAAAAAGAATCTCTATCAGAATCTCGCCGAGATTCTCTGAAATCTCAGCGAGATACTCATAGAGATTCTTTAGTGGGTAGCTGGAAATAAAAAGAATCTCTATCAGAATCCTTAGCGAGATTCTTCTCATTTTCGTTTTCATTGAAAATCAAAAAAAAATCTATGTAAAAAAGATCTTTACGAATATTTTAATATTGCTAACTAACACTAATTTGTTAGTACATCAACGAAGGTTAGACCCCTCGTGTGTAGTCGAACTCAGAAAAGCTTTCCAGTCTTATATATACGCGGGGGCTTCAAGTCACTTGCGAGACAGGCTTCGTTCCCTCGCCATCTAGCGGAGTATTGTCTACCAGTGTTTCTTATGATGTCACTAGGTGGCGATCGGACCGAGCGTTTCTCGCAAGTGGTTTGAAGCCTCAGCGTATATATAAAACTGGAAAGCTTTTCTGAGTTCGACTACACACGAGGGGTTGAATCTTCGTTGATGTACTAACTAATTAGTGTTAGCAGTCCTTCAATATTCGTAAACACCTTTTTTGATATAGATTTATTTCATTTTCAATGAAAATGAAAAGAATCTCGCTGGGCGAGATTCTGATAGAGATTCTTTTTATTTCCAGCTACCCTCTAAAGAATCTCAGTAAGAAGATTCTGGCCGAGATTTTCTAGAATCTGGGTGGGATTTTAATAGAGATTCCTTTTATTTTCGGCGAGATTCTGATGGAGATTCTTTTTATTTTCAGCTACCCACTAACAAATCTCGCTAAGAAGCTGACTGAGATTCTCTAGAATCTCGGCGAGATTCTCAGATAGATTTTAAAAGAACCGCGGTTCGGCGCGCAACCGTGATTCTCGGCCAGATTCTTTTTTTCTACGGGGGAGTATCGAGCAATCAAGAATTTTGTGGTGTACGTGGTTGAGAAACCAGGCCCATGTAATTGTCAACCCAATCTGATACCGAATTTGCAAGCTACTCTTTTTGAGTGACTAAGCAATGTTCAACAATGTCTCATTTTTATAATTATTGCCAATTGTTATTTTATTGAATTAGTTTTTAATGCATCTGTAAAGTTTCAGAGGAACTGAAATTAATGTAATGGGATTGATTGATTTGATTGATGTTCTTCAAACAAATGGCTTAGATGGGGGGAATTGCTGATGATCCTATTACAGACAAACACTTTGGAGTTTGAATAACTGTGAATATGAATAATTCTTAAAAAGGGCAAGAAATTTTTTTTTGGCAATTAATTATCTGGAACTACTATTTATTTACCTTGCTTTGTAAAAAGTGAATAATTTTTATAAAATACAAGTTATTTATATGAATTTAGTCACGCTAACTAGACCTTTTTCTGGGTGGAATATAAATATTGATCATTGGAATATGCGTGAAGTATAGTTTCCCAAATAATTAATTGTATATCTTTATGTCTGATATATAAGAAAATACATTTTGAATGTATAAGAAATATATTTTGCCAATTTATTTTTCCATATGGGACCAATACTGCGCATCGTTCAGCAAAAGTTTAAGTTTATCCAAATTGGCAAAGCCATGTGTGCGTTTTTTTGTGTCGCGACAGATCGAGGAGTTTCCGGGAACCGAGTCGAGCAGCGTAGTCCACGCTAGCCGGACAACTCGCAAAAGTATTCAGATCCAAAAGTATTCCGAGGAGGACCAGAGAGCAAGAGTGGATGGGTATACGTGATCGGGGTCGCGATAGTACCGGACAAACTTACGGCATGCTCGCACAGAGCATACTGGAGCGTCTGGCAGGGAATATAACGCGCAGGCTCACCCTGTCGCATTCGGTGCGTCCGAAAACCCAATGCTCCTGAGCTCAACGACGATACAACCAACGTTGCCACGCGTTTAATTAATGTAACCGATATGCGTGTCCGCGCTCTTCGAGTTCTCGAAACTCTTTTTGCGAGATCATCTCTACGACATTATGCTGAAAACCGCTCGGCAAACAAGTTCGACAGTCTGAATTGTGCGCGATGTCTGTCTTACATTCAATTCATTTAGCGCTTTTTTAAACCACATGGCAATAAGATAAAACCGCGGAGCCATTGGCTTGATTTTATGTACCCCTTCAGCGAGAAATAAATATGAATTTTATCGACTGAATTTTATTTCTGTGAAATAAACAAGTTGATAGTGGCTTGGAATTTTATTTACCCGTTAAATATGGCATTTACTGGCAAAATATCGATGGTAGTACACAATTAGATACGCCAGAACAACGCCAGACCACACGTTACTCGGTTATCAAAATGATGTTATACAACTTGGAGAGAGAGAGAGAAAGAGATATCGAGCAATTTTTTGCTTTGATTCCTTGTTGCCGTCCAGGCCAGGTTTTTGACCACACGCAAGAGCGAGTGTACAGTTATCCATTACGAAGGGGTACGAAATTACGTCCTCTATGCATTCAGGGTGTAAAGTGGCATGTGAAATTGTAACTGTGCACCGCAGTCGCGTTGCGGTAATCCCGGCTGTGTAGTACTGGGGAAACCGCGCGGCACGACAGCCCAACTTCCGTGCCCAATGCTCATCAAGCGGTTGTTGCATTGAAGAGAGGATCGTAAAAAATTCACGGTTTTACCGGATCTGTCAATGAGTACCACTCAAAAACGTCGATATCCATTTCCACTCTCATCGTAACGATATGCACACTTTGAAACTCTACGTTATAAGCTCTGAACCATGTATAAGCCCACAGTTATGGAATATTACAAATATACTGAGTGACCATGCCAGTAGCTAAAAAGATTTTGTATAAATGTCACGAATTGAAGCGACCGCTCTTCCACTTGTATATAGTTTTTAAGCATTTTTATAGCAGAGAGACATTAAATATAGTAGAATGATCAGACGTTTTCCGTAAGAGTAATTCAATAAGTAGTTGGAACATACCGAGGAACCTATTTTTTTTAAATACTAGCAGAGGATGCGCGCTTCGTCAAACCTCGGTATTAAAATTTGTATTAGTGTACCGTGACTTTTACAGATTATCGTGGTTGAAATAACTTGCATTTTCGATATAAGAACTCCGTGCCATTTTATTAGTTTCGTGAATTCTGAAATAAAAAACGGAAAAAAGGCTCGATTTTTAAGGCATCTTTCCAGTGTGGCGGCTCAAAAAATAGCCTATTTTCACGATTTTTTTCGGACAGTTACTATACGCCGATCAATCTGAAATTTTTATGACATATTAAGGTAATTATGAATGACAGAAAATGATTTTTTATAAGACGTTTTTTATTGTTTAAATATATTTTTTTAACTGTTGATAATAATGTT
Source organism: Ephialtes manifestator (assembly GCA_963970395.1). NCBI lineage: Eukaryota > Metazoa > Arthropoda > Insecta > Hymenoptera > Ichneumonidae > Ephialtes > Ephialtes manifestator. The sequence goes on from OZ019976.1 coordinate 16,084,017, forward strand.
GATAAAACAGATAGCCTCATGGTGGATATCCTAGGGGTCGCAAATTTGATCTGAAAAAAAATCCAAAGGATTATTAATTAGTATGTGATTGGCTATCGCGCTATGGAGGTTTATTTAAAATCAAAATTGACAAAATGGCGACTGTTTGAACAAAAAGTGTCGAATTTAGCCGTTTTTTTCGACATTTTTGCTTTAAAAAAAAGGGAAGATTTTAAAAAAAAGGGCATTGGCGTCCGCTCGAATTTTGGGTGAAAACACTTGAAAAATAAACAAAATCGTAATTTTGTAAACCTACCGAAAACCAATATGGCCACTCGAACTGTCAACACCACCTATTTCGTCATATATAAATATTTCTAGATATCACATTCAAAAGAAGAGCGTGGATGCCGATTCTATGAGGTTCTTCGCATTTTTTAAAAACTTTTGGATTGGCGATAGCACAATAGAAGCGCACGTAGTTTGTAAAGTACGTTTACGCAGTTCGATCGCAATCGGAGTAGATCGAGAAGAGCGTGAATGAAGTTTCCGCATTAGGACACAGATGGCGCCGACGTAGTCTGTTTACTTTTGGAAAAGCTCCGAGCCTTTGCAACGCGAACGTAGTATACACTATATATGGATTTGACTTGTGTAGTTGACATTCTGATGGTTTTGGAATATTCAGAAATCATCACAGAATTGACGTCCAGTCTGACTTTGCATATCTCATTTCCAGAAACAACAATATCTAACAGCAAAGGTTTGTTGCCATATCGTGTGCGGCCATATTGAATTTCGGGAGATTCAGTATCGTTTGCCAAAAGTAAACAGACTACGTCGGCGCCATCTTTGTCATAATCGAGAAACTTACCAACCAAAGTCGATAGAAAAATCTACTCCAGCATCCCCTTAAATCATGTACTGTGAAATTTTTTTTTTTTTTTTTAAATCAATATACTATCTATGAAGCTCGGATGCATGTACCGTATATTAATTTTGAGCCGCATTCGTCATTGGCAAATACAATATTTGTATATTTAAATGAAGATTACAATACTCACGTACTGTAATTTTCAAACACCAGTATTGGAGAATTCTTATACTATTCTTAAATTTACAATAAAAGTATATTAATATGGAATTAATATATTCGTTTTTCGTAAATCTCATATCGTTTTGTATATTAAATCTGCTTGCATTTTTAACTGTGTGGTAAACAGGCATGTAACCAGTACTTTCTGAGGTACATATGCACTGAGAGAAAAATACATGGTTAAAGCAACAATACTATACTTTTACCATATAATAGTTAACTATTACCATACAATATAATTCCCAGGAGCGCCGATTATATTTTATAGTAATGACAATGACAAAAATAATAGCTGCAATCATAATTATAGCTCAACAAAACTAATACATAGTATCCTGTAAAAATCGATATGATCGGGTCTCCTGGGAACTATATTAGTATAGTCGGCTCTACCATTCTACTATATATTTTTCTCCTAGTGCGACTTGAGAACGACAGTGAAGGTCAAAATTCGATATCTTAAAGAAAAAACGTGTAGGTTGGATTTTCCGACCGGAAGTCAGACCTGTGAATTCTGAAATCAGAGCTGGAAAAAGTCACGGTTTTTAAAATCATTTATAACTGTCAAAATGAACAACATGGCTGAAATTGTTCGCCGACGAGTATCAACTTCCCGTTGATACGACAGCCATTTACGGAACGAATAAAATGAAAAGAAACTGCGAGATATTTCATCCACTGATTTTTTGAAGAAGGAAAACGAATGTCATCCATTGTTTTAAAATTTTGCAGTAAGCTGACTAAAGTCGTAATAGTCGGGATGAAATCCTTGCAATATCCTGGGTCTGAGTTAGCATTGTGAGTTTGCTCCATAACAACCTTAAATTAATATAATTGGTTGGCTCCACATGAGTTTTTCGATATTGAACTGCACATAAATTAATCCATTTTGCACCAACTAAATTTAGTAGGCTTCTTATCATAATGGTTTCTCCTCTGTGATGCGTCAAAGGTACATCTTTAAAAATATTTTGCATAAGCTTCCATTACGGGTGAAGGAAGCTCGTTTACATAAATCGGTATATTAAATTTGATATGCAAGTGAAATATAAAATTACAGTATTTTCTAGTAAATCCTATTTAAAAAAATAGGAAATTGAATATGAAAATTAGAAAATTGAATATAAAGTTTGTGATTTTACTACACTCACATATTAAATTTATTATATCAGCTGATGAATCAATTTTTTAACAATGTACATTCGCAGACATTTTTAATGGCGCATTTCTTGCACGCAACTTACACTTCGATCTCCTTTTCTCTGCCACTCTTTGTCGCAGCGAAGTTTTTTCATGTTTCACAAGATGGGGGCTGGATTATCCATATTGTATGTAAGAGGGTGATTCTTCGTGCGTGCTAACGTTCTCCTCGTTATTAGTCCCTCACGCAATAGGGGTATAGTATAGTAGACTCAATTTGTTCTAACAACGTGTATTTAAGGCATTAGTAGTAATTCGAGGAAAAAAGAGGACCTAGCGCTTCATGTCGCGAAACGTTAACTATCGTCCATGCCGTGACTTGGCCATTCCCTTAACTACCGGAAGATTAAAAAGCCACGCAGAATGCGCGAAGCACATCCCTGACGCTCATTTCTCCAAAACACAGCATCGTAAAACCGAAAATCATTTTAAATATGGCGATTGTAGCTTTCACTGCAACAAAATTTAAAATTAAAAAAAAAAATTTCTTCAAATTGATCATATAGTTTCGTATACGTTCAAATATGGAAAAAAATTATTCTACATTTTACCTGCAATAAAACCTCCTATAAAACTTTTTTTCGAGATTTCTTTCAAATTTTTTTTTGCTATGGCGTATCTTTTTCACTTTTAACGTCAAGGTACAAAAAATGTATTTTTTAAATTTTGTGCCGTTTTTGCGTTGCTACAAGCCAGTGAAGTAGGAATTAATCGAATTGGAATTATAAACGGTCAAACATTGAGTGGGGTTCGAGATAGCGGACGATCAAAATACTGAATGGCCAAAATAACGAATTCCATAATAATACCATTTCTAGATTCATATGTTCATTATATTGAAATTCGCTGATTCAGCCATTCGGTATTTTGATCCCCATCCTATTAAAATGCAATCAAAATAGCGAATGGCTGAAATAGGGAATTTCATAATGATAGCCACTCTAGATTCAGCTGTTCATTATTTTGAAATTCGCTATTTTGGTCATTCGCTATTGTGAAGCCCACCCCAAATTGTTATCGAGTTGGCTTGGAATTCCCCATATGCAATCAAACACAACCAATAAATATTAAAGCACCATTAACTAGAAAATGAATATTGTTAGTTAGTCATGGTGATGAAAAGTGTATGGTCGCTAGTATGAACTGGAAGTGTTGTCGTCTGGAGTATAATCTCACTGCGCAACAACATGCTTGGCTTCTAAATTCTACAGCTCGAAAGCGGTAGTCAAGGTAGGTGCTCCGCGTCGGAAAGTGCCTTCTGTTGGATGTCGGTCGTTCTCGTCGTCGAGATAACTCCACGAAGCCCCTTAACACACAAGTCGAAGCTTGCAGAGTGCGCGCAGTGTGCGACAGTAAATTTGCTTAATTTGCGTACGCAAACTGCGCCGATTGATTTAACTTTAAGAGGGATGAGCGTGGAGTGGAAAGTCAGTTAAGTAGAGGGACAAGGCAAGAGAAAGCGAGTAATCCAAAGCTTTACTTTATCAACGAATTAGAAAATTTCGCCCGTGAAAGCGTTGCTAATTAAAGCTCGATGGAAGAACCGCAAATGGCAAAGCTATGTTTGCCCAAATGGCGAACTTTATTGATGGCTGCTAAATTATTCAGTCACGCATATGACGGTTCATAGCCATCAACCAGGAGAAGAAGAAGAAGAAGAAGAAAAATAACGACGAGCTTAGTATTTATGTTAGTAGCTCCAAATTTTCGTCCACTCTCACCATTAATTTACTCATCGTGTTGATCGCCGCCAAATTGTCCCACAAAAAAGCATCGTTCCGTCCTTGAAACTGGGCGGCATCCTCTGCGCCACGTTCGCTCGCGTGCGTGCGTGCGAGCCCATGGGGTACAAGCCGTCAGACAACTATCTCAACATATCGATAACTATCTCGGTATTGTGTAAATTAGAAAAATAAAAATTGATATACACGGTTTCGTGCTTCCGCAAAGTGGAATTAGTTAAATGCTCTTACGTATATAGATATACACGGCAGTCGTGTACGTAATTAACCCGAATTTGTAGTTTGAGGGTCGACCCTCGTCGAAAGCGTGCAGAAGCTTGAGTATACACTGTTGGGGAAGATCTCTCTCTCGCGAGCTCGGATGAGCAGCGACCACCGAGCGGCTAAAGGGTGCTGGAAGTAATTTACATTTTTGGGCTCGCCATGGACCCTCCTCGAGGTCGCAGCTGGCGCTTCTAGATATCTACATACAAACGGATATACGTGAATGTGTATATAGTACGTACTGCGTAGATGTATACATATATATATATATATATATATATATATATGTTAGCCTGTGAGTGGTCGACACTGGATATAGCAGTAGCTAGGTATAAGTAGGTATATCTTGGCAGAAGTACAGAGAAACGTATATATACATATATGTGCTGCTATCATACCAAGCACACGGGTGGATAGGTACTCACTTGTACGTAGAGATACCTGCGGCATTTGTCGGCACTACTCGCCTACTAGTCCTCTTCTCATACACCCAACATGGTATCCACGAGGCCACAAAATTTCGGGTTTCCAAGGACTATAGAGCTTTTCGCAATTCTACAAAATTCGAGCACTCGTGCTTCACGTACTTAACATCGTGTATACCACTACTAGAGTATGCCTTGATGGGCATTAGTTATTCGCTCGCCTGAGCAGAGTAGGTCGCGAAAATTTGGCCACACGCTCGCTTCCTTGCCAAATTGTTTTAATGATTATTCTCGGGATGGCTCCGCTCGAATTGCGACTGCGGCTATACGATATGTAAGAGAAGCCATATCTTCAAATGATTAAGAGATGCCGTAGCGATTCGACGCCAAGTATTAAGAGGGTTTTATCGATTTTAGGCGAAAAGGCGTGCTTTACTTATTCTATTTAAATAAAAAGTTGGATCAGAAATCCCATGTCAGTGATCGTTCGTAATGGGATTTCTACAAAGCAAAAGAAAATGCCTAGATATGAATTTTTTATATGCATGCGGATCGTTAGTATTATTTATATAAAATATTTTAAAAAATTAAACTAATTGTAAGAAGTGGAATTCCATCTATATTTTTTAAAATTTGTATCCGGCGATTTTATCACATTTTACGCATAGCTTTGCGTGCGTCCAAACTCCAGTTTTACCAATTTCACACCGAAATTCCCATTTTGTACATTACTCGTTCGGAAAACTTTTTTTTAACCCTCGGCTCGTGCAAATTCACGTTCACCAGAAAAAGTTCATCTGAGTGGTATAGTAATACTAATCGCAATATACTACTATTTAATTATACAAGGCTTATCACACACGCTGGCACGTTTGTCTGAAAAACTTTTGCGCTGCTGCGCTCTTACAAAGTTTTAAAAGGTTATGGGCACTGCAACGCCCGTCGTCTTATGTCACATTTCATACCAAACTGAACTTGTTTACCACGGACTTTCCCAGCAACCAATCACAGGACGAATAAAGCGACAACAATGGATTCGATAAAATATCGTTACTCATGCACTTATTAGGGGTGGATGCCAACTGTACAATGGTTCGTTGTAAAGATTCATATTCAATAATCTTCGGCTAGTTAATGTATTCCGATAGTACTTTGAAATATCGAAAATACCGAAGACGATTACCTTTATTTTTGTTTTGATTGGTTGTCTGGAAATTCAACAAGGTCAGCCGTAACAAGATTGAATCAGTGTCAAATCTCATACAACTAGAGTTATCAGCAAAAAACAAAAAAAAATTGGAAATCTGGCACACCGGTCAAGGCTGATGAACTCATAAAACATTCGAGTTTTTATGGTTTATTTATTTATAATAAATGCACAATAAAAAAATCAAAATATCAACCCGCAAAGCCGCTTATCACATTTTACTATATTTTCTCGAAACAGATTATATGTATTCCGATTTCCACTTTTCTCCGTGCGACGGAATTTCAAATAACTGAGAACACAGTAGCCGAAAAAGAGCACGCAGAAGAATGAATGCGCCACATGGAAACGCGGATGCTTGAAAGTGAGAAACCGTGAAAAGAGAATTTCGACGAAGGAGTAGTGCATAGTGTGAACGCGAAGTAGTGAAGACTATATTCTGCAGCCGGATGACCGGGTGGCTTGCTGCCAGCCACATACATCATACCGTGACATAATCATCCTACATTCGCACCCCACTCATTCGCGTTCCCGTTCTCCTCTTCTTCCTACTCTCGCGCGCGCTTTGCTGCTATGAGCTTGACTCACCCTCCAGCCAGCTGGAGGTTTCGCCCCATCATACCAACCCTTCAACACACAGCTTTCCGGTATTGCTGCATACGCTCTGCAGGTAGTCTCAACCGTAGCATTACGCGGTTCTATCATCGCTGAGGCGCGTTTATGCTAAACGGCATGCCACAAAGTTCTACTTCCGTGCATAGCTTCACTGGCTCCACTGTCTGGCATGCACGCACTACGTCGTCTGCGAGTTTTGCCTACAATGCTTAGCAGACGCGTCGGAAGGCAGAATATGTGCTACTGGTCGCCTTGTTGCTATACCAGCAAACGTATATCAGCACTATAAAGTGCTAAAATACAGATTAGTGGCATAACAGTATAATTTATTTAAAAAAATGTATTAGTATTAATTGAAAAAAGAAAAAAAAATTCATTAAAAAAAAAATTGTTAAAATTGACCAATCGTTTCTGATAACCAAACAAAATAGTTAGCATGGCGCCTACTGTGCAATTGGTTATAGGAACTATTACCTGGTTGGTGCAATCAAGTTACCGACAATATTGGTAACTTGCTCAGATCATCATACACTATAAAAAATCAGTATTAATGTTAACACTGTTTTAATACTGCAACAGTGTCTATTTAGGTTCATCAATATTGTGTAAACCTTGTACACTATCATGTGTACACGGACGATGTAACAATCATGGTATAAATTTCACTTCAACACTGTAGATTTAACACCAATTTATATAATTAGGTAATTCCACCAGTTGCGCATGGAAATCATTGCGTCTAATTTTTCATTTAACTGAAAATTTTACAGGATATTGGCCACAATACGAAGTAAAATCTGCCGAATATAAGATCTGCACAATATGTTTTTCTGTTTAATATAAATCAACTAGTTTTTGCTTCCTCATAGAGGAAGCTTTGATTTCGTGAAATTTTTTTTTTTCGAGATTTTCATGTCAGTACACTTAGAATGGTCCAAAACGTCGAGAAAAGTGATTTAGAAAAAATGTGTGTATGTGTGTGTGTGTGTGTGTGTATGTAACACGCTTAAAAAATGTAAACCTTTATAACTCGGGAACGCCTCGAGATATAGAGCTGAAATTTACACCATAGATAGAGGGGTCAATCCTCATCGTTCATACCAATTTTTGTGAAAATCCCCATAATCATTAAATTTTTACGCGGTTTTGAATTTTTTCAAAAATGTCTGTTAACGCGATAACTCTTCTAATTTTCGAGATATTAAGCTCAAAATTGGTATGTACGCGAGCTTTCATACACCGGTGATCCCTATTAAATTTGGTTAAGATCGGTTGAAACGTTAAAATTTTATGAGATTTTGATTTTTTTAATTTTTTGATTTTTTTTTTGCGATGCGAATTTTGGTATCAAATATCGAGCTGGGAGTCAAATGAGTGCCAAATTCATAATTAACAGAAAAATACGTCAGATATAGCCGAAAAATGTTGAACGATAACATATTTTCATAGCGATGTTGTACAGTCTATATTGCGAAAAGTAGCGATTTATGTCGCATAAACTAGCCATATCGTGTTCTACAAAAAAAAACAGAGAAGATAGAGTATTCGAGGGAGTTTCTGGACCGTTTGTCCTTATTATATTTTCACAAAGCGAGAGTGTGCGCTTATTTATATTTATTTAAAACAAGGATGCAAAGCAGAACCTTGCACATTGCTTCCTCATTATATTTCGCTTTTTACAAAGCTTCCTCTATGAGGAAGCCAAAATCAATTCCCATACTTCCTCTTAGAGATTGCTTTGTAAAAAGCGAAATATAATGAGGAAGCAATGTGCAAGGTTCTGCTTTGCATCCTTGTTTTAATACTTGCCATACCTATCAAATAGTTACCACCAAATAGTTACCGTGACTATGAAAATAGTTGCATGGACTGAACGTTAATAGTTGTCACTTTATAGTTGACTGTACAACTACGATTTCTCTGAGTGTAAGTGTGTTGTTTCCTATCATTTACATTGTAGTTACTTTTTACAAACTTAAAAGCGTATTCTTTTAACATATCATTACCATGGATAAGCAACACGCTTGAAAGTGTGCAAAAAGTGACTACAATGTAAATCATAGGAAACAACACACTTGGCAACACGCTTTGTTTTTGCAGTGATCGTATCCATTTTTACAGCCGTTCGGATAATATACCCGATCGTGACGGTGATCCACTATAACGAAGATCCTTTTAGCCAACTGCAACGACAGTGGCACCAACAGCTTTTACAATAAAGCCAAACGCGATCTCGTTGCTGAACGACGCGCTCTTTTACCGTCAATGTGTCCGATACGATAAGTATTTCAATAAAACCTGGTTTATTGGCTCCGGTAGCTGCACCAGAGACGCAACGAGAGGAGGAAGAGGGACCGGTAAACGTATTTACTTGCGAATGCCCAGTGTGGAAGGCGTCGGCAATAAAACTACCGGTGCGTGCTATGCTATACATGAGCTCACAGGAATACGAGAACGCGCGTTGCTCCACCGGACCACACCGCCAGCACTTTCACAGTGCATAACGCAAATTTATTGGTTTACGTTGCAGCATTGATACGTTTGTGGCGTTTAATTGACTTTTTTTTCACTCTAACGCGTCATCGTCGCCGAAATGACCACCGTTGGTTATAAAGCTCTTGGCCCCATGGTTCTACTTCATCGCTGCCACATGTATTTTTTTTTACGACTACCCCGGCTGTGTTTTTAATTTTCCGCCCATTTTCTCAATGGTATTGAACTTTGCTCTATACCACGCAAAAAAAAACCACTGATACTTATTTAGCTTTTCCGATAGGATTTCTTTTGTCCAGCGTGAAATTGAATGGATGAAAAAGCAAAATATTGTAATAGTTGCTTTTGTTTGTCAATTAATTACGTGCAACAAATTTCACAAAGGCGTTTATTCATTTTTCAGAGTTTTTACTCTGAAAGGCAGAAAATATAGCTATCCCCCAATTTTTGTAAAATGGCAGCAATTTCCATAATCCCAACTCTCGTCATACTGAATTTTTATTCGCAACTCTCGTTTATATCTTACCAAACAGGCGATGCTGTGAAATCCTGGCGGCCATTTTGATTTCGGGAGGATTTGTTATATACGATTTTTTAAATTTATTGTACGTTTTCACCAAATATTCGAATGTACGTCCACTCGTTTATGTTGATATTACAATCGTGTACAATTTGAAGTATGTGTGTAGCGTATTAACGAAGAATAATCAAAACTACGAAAAAGGCTGTTCTTACCGACCAAAGTCGGTAATAAAATCTACTCCAGCATCCCCTTAATGTAATTGTATCACTTTGATAGAATAATTTTTCAGTTTGCGCACTGTTGATATTCGTTTTGTACTTTCAAATCAATATCCACCATTAAAAGAGATGGTTCGTTAGCAGCTGCTCTATCTCTCCTGACTCATGAGATGAGGTACGCATGACTTGTAGCTTTCGTTTCATCGGTCGCGCACGACAAGCACGACGGATAGATCGAAGACCGTGACTTCAACTATAGATAAGAGTCGGCGAGGCATAAGTACAGTCAGACCTTCGAGAGATTCTTCATTCATTGAGTGTGGGGGTGTCAAGATCTACACACATTGATATCTCGTGGCTCATTTGTGCAGAAGAACACAAACTCGTCTGTACGTCGTCGTTGAATTCAATTTGACGAAGAAGAGAGCGCGCGAATAAGTTGGATATTGATACTCGTGGCTGGAGTGATCGATCGACGCGGTCATATTTGATTAGTGACGAAAGACTGCACCGCGGTACGTCTCTACGTACTAGTCTGCAAAATATAATATAACGTGTACGCCTGGCACGGTTTCTCGCGTTGGATCATTCCATGTTCTCTGCTGAATTTCTGTCTCTCTTTTTACCTCGCTTCATTCCTTTCATATAGCCTCTTTCGTGTTCTGTATCCATCTCTCTCGCTCTCTCTTTCAGATCTCGAACACTGATTGAACTGCGCGCACTCGACCATTAGGATATTAACGAGACTCTGAAAATATTGATTAATCGAACGTACGAGCATTGGTGAGGGAGGCTGTACCAGCTATTTGATGCAGGCAGTAGTACGAAATCCATATAGACACATAGTTATACGTAGATAGTAAAATATAACGTTAGTTCATGGTATAGGGACGACATAGTTATATATGTATATATATATATATATATATATGCCATACTTTCAGCAATACGAAGCGAGAAAGAATCGCCGGACAGAATCCAATTAGTTTTATTGCAGGTGTAATTCGTAGCATCGTATTAACTTTAACGACATGGGTTCGGAAATGTGTGGCCAGTACAGCGAGCAGAGCACACGAGACTGTTCATTGAAACGTGAAACTCGCCACGTTAATGCTCCTACTATGGCCCAGGACTTTTAATACTAATTAATTTACAGCACTTCTACATCCGGCGAGATAGAGGGGAGGCACGTCATTGGTATCAGAAGTGCGACATAAATGTAGATGTATTTTCTCATACATTTGAGAAAGTTATGCACGTGCCAGAATTTATATCGCGATTCTTAGCTATGTACTTAAGGTCAAATGTGGGATGTGTTGAGTGACGAGGGGAGCCTAAAATTCTTTCATTTTGCTTCCTCATAGAGGAAGCTTTGTTATCATGAAAAAATAAAAATTTCGAGATTTTTATGTCAGGACACTTAAAATTGTCCAAAACGTCCAGAATAGTGATCTAGAAAAAATGTCCGTATGTATGTATGTGTGTGTGTGTATGTGTATGTGTGTGTGTATGTATACAACTCCGAAAATTCGAACACCGATAACTCAAGAACGGTTTTGTATATCGTGCTCAAATTTGGCACACTAGTGTAGCAGCAAACCCTCTTCAACTGTAGCAATTTTCGACAAAATCTGTGCAAAAATTTCGATTTTATGCCGTTTTTAATTTTTTGAAAAAAGGACGTGGTCGCTCTAACTGTGGTAAAATTTAGTCTATTTTGCTAAATAGTTGGTTATAAGAGTAGGTGCACTCAATGCTGTTTGGTATTGAATTTGGCTCGAATCGGTAAAGTGGTTCAGATTTTATGGAATTTTGAATTTTTCAAAAAATTGACATTATCGCTCTATTGTAACTTTTGCAAAACTTGAAATAGCGAGCTCAAATTTTGTATATAAATGAAACAATATTCAGCCATTATATATGGGGGATTCCACGGGACTTTCGCCACCCCGAAAAAAAAAAAAATCTCAAATTTTTTCTAAAAATCAGATTCAATGGTGTCTATTGATGGACCAGATTTCAAAATTCTAAAAAAATATTTGACCGGATATGCAAATTTTTCCGTTTTTTATCATTTTTCATTTAATCTGTAATATCTAAGAAACTAATGATCGTATCGAAATCATTAAAAGACGAAAATGTGCATTTTTTTATTGCCAACAAGAAAAAAAAATATATTCAAAATTAATTGTTTAATTTCAGGTCACATTTTATGGAAAAAACAACAAAATTATTATTTTTTTATGGTTGGACTTCAGATTTTTTCATCGGACAAATTGCCTCGGAATCTTTGAGTGATCGCCGAATTTTGAGTATTTTTTTTTTCATGGGATGGCCAAATGCTGTAACGTTACAGCAATTTGAATGTTTTTAATATCTAAAAAAAATCCATATTCAAAATTAAAATTAATTAAAATGGTTGGACTTCAGATTTTTTTCATCGAACAAATCGCCTCGGAATCTTTGAGTGATCGCCGAATTTTGAGTATTTTTTTTTTCATGGCATGACCCAATGCTGTGACGTTACAGCAATTTGAATGTTTTTAATATATAAAAAAAATCCATATTCAAAATTAAAATTAATTAAAATGGTTGGACTTCGGATTTTTCCATCGGACAAATTGCCTCGAAATCTTTGAGTGATCGCCGAATTTTGAGTATTTTTTTCTCATGGGATGGCCCAATGCTGTGGATCTTACAGCAATTTGAATTTTTTAAATGTATTTAAAAAAATGCATATTGCTGTAACATCACAGAATTAAGCCATCCCATGAAAAAAAAATACTTAAAATTCGGCGATCACTCAAAGATTCCGAGGCAATTTGTCCGATGAAAAAATCTGAAGTCCAACCATTTTAATTAATTTTAATTTTGAATATGGATTTTTTTCATATATTAAAAACATTCAAATTGCTGTAACGTCCAGCATTGGGCCATCCCATGAAAAAAAATACTCAAAATTCGGCGATCACTTAAAGATTCCGAGACAATTTGTCCGATGAAAAAATCTGAAGTCCAACCATAAAAAAAAATAATTTTGTTGTTTCTTCCATAAAATGTGACCTGAAATTAAGCAATTAATTTTGAATATATTTTTTTCTTGTTGGCCATAAAAAAAATGCACATTTTCGTCTTTTAATGATTTCGATACGATCAATAGTTTCTGAGATATTACAGATTAAATGAAAAACGATAAAAAACAAAAAAATTTGCATATTCCGGTCAACTATTTTTTTAGAATTTTGAAATTTGGTCCATCAATAGACACCGCTGAACCTGATTTTTAGATGAAATTTGAGATTTTTTTTTTTGGGGGGTGGCGAAAGTCCCGTGGAATCCCCCATATGTATAATTTAGTGACAAACGGTATGAAATTTGTGATTTTATGGAATGTTAAATTATTTTTAATAATATACGTTATCACATTTACTTTCGAAAACGCTCTAATAATAACGAAATAACGAAATAACGAAATAGAAAAAGCGAATTCGCAACATGTTTATTTATCTAATTTAAAAAAAGATGCAAAGTAAAACCTTGCACATTGCTTCCTCATTAGTTTTCGCTTTTTACAAAGCTTCCTCTATGAGGAAGCCAAAATTAAATAACATACTTTTTTGCTTCCTCAGAGAGTAAGCTTTGTAAAACGCGAAAAATAATGAGAAAGCAATGTGCAAGGTTCTACTTTTTTTTTCATTCCTAACCCAATACCTAACGTGGATTTGTTATGCTTACTCCAAGCATTTCGTGGACTTATATGCCTATGATATTCAAACATTTTATACTAGAGAGAGAAAGAGATAAAAACACGAAAAAACTGTTACTTCCATACAACGATTATGTCAAACTCGTGATCGATTATGATGATGAATAATTGTGACCGTTGTAGAATATGCGATGGAGATGTTGCGACAATGATAACAAATCATCAATAAAAATCTGTTAACAATTAAAGGTTATAATTGCTGTAACCTCTTCATTACTCGACTTATTGCGTTCGAAACGCTGATCGCTCGCGTCGAAAAGTCCTACTATAAGGATGATGACCCAGTCATCGGCCATATATCAGTAATCGGTAGTTTGTGCTGTGACTGTAGCTAAATGTGCAGTCATAAACATGCAACTGACAATCAGTTGTTCATGGCCAATGACTGGGACATCCACCTTATTCCGAATTTTGCGATTCCGTTAATCTGTCATAATGAAGGTTTGTCAAGATCAATTTACACGTATCGAGCATCACGGCCATTTTAATTGATCCCAAACGGGTATTCAATAGAGTGACACTCTAGTAGATGGTACCAACACTTGCAGCATGGAGCCGAAGCGCGAATAACACACTGCCACAAACACGTGACGTGTCGAGTATGTTTCGCGCCTTGTCGATTGTTATATAAATTGATATATTCGAGTTATTGGGACGACATACTGGTATACACCTTCAATTCATGCTGTTGATGCCAGAGATTGCAATATACTACAGGGACACTCGGCATTTCGACGCATGGAACGCGAATCTTTTGGCAATGCAGCTCACGTACAAATCGGAAAATTTGTCAGGCAAATCGATACTCTCGTATATATAGTGACAAAGTACACAGAATATAAGCTGCAGGATCACAGCTATACACATGTCGACGTGATTTCTTTGGACATTTTGCTGTAGTCCAATTTAAAATGCAGTCGAGCTTTGCAACCCTCTCGATACAGCGACGTGATATCTACTGAAGTGAGAGCAATAACCAATGCTTTTACCTTTTTCCGTATACAGCCACAAGCGCTTTTGAGGCCGAGTTATATTTTGCAAGTACTACGATACTAAGTCGACGACGGCACGGCGGGATCGTGCTCGTATATCAACCAGTCGTGTAGCGACGCTACAGAATTTATCTAAATAAGTGCGCAACAATGAGAATATTTACAGCATGCGTTGGCAGTACCAGTAGTCGAGGATGTGAGCCCGCAAGCAAGCTCCCCTTTCGCCATCCCTATAGTCCTACCAGTGCAGTGTTTTCCCGGGCGTGGAATAACCACGTCATAAAAAAGTACATCAAACTCTAAAATGAGAGGACGTACTTCACCGCGTTCTGCACTCGCTCGCTCGCGCACGGAATATATTTACGACTTCCGCTTCTTGCCAACTTCTCTTCCACTGTCGTAAGCTCATAGGGTGTACGAGAAGGCATCGCGACGATGAAGATAGTCACGACGGCGTAAAGGCTCAAGTTACAAGACAGATGCGATAAGCTGACAGAAATTGATGGATGCTCCAGAAAATCTCTATTCTTCACAATAAAAAAACTATAATTGTCGTTCAATATTCTATATGTAGGTTCCTAATCGATCAGTGATCTATATTCGTCAATTTTAACGACACGAATATTCGATACCGGGTATAACACGTATCCGCATGACGCAGTATTACTATTATTGTTATTGTTATTGCTTTCAGCAGTTGTGGCGATGGTTAACTGGAAAAATATTCATCGGTATATTGGTTATGACCTCGATATTGACTTTCAACCACCGGAGCGAAGCATCACCGCGTTTATCCCTCGACATAGCATAAAAAGAGGGATATTGCGCGTAGCGATCATCGTATAATCCTGGACGAAGATGCGACCATAACAGTGCATCATAATACAAAGTTTACTGGAGCGTACCATCCGGGCTTCCGCAAGTTTGATATATCCTACCTTTGTATAGGTGAGCGCAACGTGCACCAAGTTTTAATTGTTATGGGTCGTTGTGTGGCCGTGGGGTTATTTCACTGTGTGATGACCATTAAATCAAGATTATATTATCGTCGTGTATATTAACGCAGGCCTGGTAGAGTTATCGGAGCTTAATTGAATATCAAATTAACATCGTCGCTGCAGGAAGCGACAGCGATCGTACCACTGCTATACCACCACGCATAATAAAATCCTAATTGTAGTACCTAACATAAGATCGCAATCAGCTTCAAGATCTTGATACATTATGTCTCACTTGCAGCAGTGTTCATGTAATATAGGAATGAGTACTCCGTATACTAATACTAACTTGTCGACGTTAGTATCGCATCTGCACAGCGAAAAGTTGGGTTTGGTCTCCCAGTTATTAATTAATAACTATTAATTGTTAGTGGCAGCAACTATTTTTATATTCAGTAGTAATACCCCAAGAGCTTCAAAATTATTGGGTATTTCTCGATAACTTCGTTGCATATAAACAATTGCAACGAAGTTATCGGGAAATACCCGATAATTTTGATTGATTGTTTGTATGCAGGGAAGTTTAAGGGAAATACACGATTAATTTTGAAGCTCGAGGGGTATTTGTCGGATTATTTTCTCCACCGGAATTTCGGCTCATTCTTCAGATCACGTTCCAGTTCTCGTTAGAAGTTTGACAGATGTAAAGAATTCTCAGGTTAAAAGTTGTTCAGAAATTGTTTTTATTGCTTAGCAACTTGTTAGGAAATATCTGAAAAATATCCGAAATAAAATCGCGTAGGTTCCCCCACATGGGACCAAATGCGTCGTTTCTATTGGCCGAAATTACGATAGCAAAAATAATCAGTAGTAATACCTCAAGAGCTTCAAAATTATCGGTATTTCCCGATAACTTCCTTGCATACAAACAAGAGTGTCAAGTTTTGCAGGTTAAAAGATCCCGAGCGATTGCGCGAGGGAATTTTCTGCAAAACTTGACAATCGTGTTAAGTTTTGTATGCAGGGAAGTTTGAGGGAAATACAACATTAATTTTGAAGCTCGAGGGGTATTTGTCGGATTATTTTTTCCATCGGAATTTCGGCTCATTGTTGAGATCACGTTCCAGTTCTCGTTAGAAGTTTGACATATGTGAAGAATTCTTAGGTTAAAAGTTGTTCAGAAACTGTTTTTATTGCTTAGAAATTTGTTAGGAAATATCCGAAATAAAATCGACTAGGTTCCCCCACATGAGGCCAAATGCGTCGTTTCTATTGGCCGACATTTCGATGCGAAAAATAATCACATTAAATTTTTATATTATTAATATAACTAGTTAGTAAATACAGTAAGAATGTCAAAAATTATTGGAAATATAAAAATAAGAGTACAAACTAACAGTAGCTAATTGTCGTTTAATAATTACCAGGCTACATGGAGAAAAAAACGGTAGTTGGTACGACCACTTTTTTTATGAGTTTGCTATAAATGAGTTGTGGCAACCATTTATTCATTAATAGGTACTGACTAAATGGTTGTCACAATTCATTTATGGCGAACTCATAAAAAAGTAGTTGCCCCAACTACTTTTTTTTTCTCCGTGTAACATCGACTTCTCTGAGTGTGCCATTTTGCAGCACCTATACGAGGAAAATCATGAGTTCTTACCCAGAATGCAACAGTAACTAAGAACGCCATTCTCAGAATGTTCAGAGACGGGTTATTGGTTCTATGAAAAAATATAAATTCGCAGTAACAATTTTTCTGTTCTTGAATTTAATACTTTCCCTTTTTTTCAATATATTCCTGGTAAGTGGAGGAGTATACTATGTTGCGAAATGAATTACAGCTGAAGACCATAGAGATCAATGGGGAAAGAGGCAAGGTTACAACAGAATGGCGTATGAGGGAGAAAAGACACAGATGCACATTGCAATCGTTGTTCCGTGACGAGGGGGATAAAAATGACGACTGAGGCGTCGGATAATGGGAAAGGAAGGTTCTTTCCCATTCTTCCGAAAAGAATTTACCCCCCGCCGAACGACACGATCATCTCGGCTCAAGGGTGACTTCAAACTGCGGCGACCTTTGGCTGTTCCACAGCTGGAGAATTTGTAAGTCGTGAGTCGAGAGATGTTCGACGAGAGCCGGGGAGGCTCTTGAATCGCTTGACCGGACATTATGTATGTAACGGAGAGATAGGCAGCAAATTTTTAGGCTTCCCATATGGAAATAAAGTATCTCTGATTATATATACGAGATGTAGAACATTTTTCCGTATTATATGGTTATCATATATTTATTATATATATGGAATTATTTATATATAGCAATGTATAAAAGTTCAATATCCTGCAATATATTGCAGATATATATATCTGCAATATATAGAGAATATAGACGGTATATCTCCATATATTTGAGAAATATCTCAGATATACAGAAAATATAGAACTTTTCCCACTATATTTACTGTGTTGTATTTTGTTGGCGCATCAGATTTCTAATCGTCTAATCCTTTGCAAAGGTTTCCCTCGATTACCAGACTGTCCGACGCTCACTGGTTCTGTCGCGAATCAAGAAGAAGCGCGACAATTACAGCGTATGGAGGTCGGGGAATGGCTAATCGTGTACCCGATACAATATTATACTCGTTGATATTACATTTGTATTATTATTATATACATAAGAACATTGGCGCCAACTTCTAGCTGTGTTTAAACATGGGTATAGATATAGTGGCTTGTTCTATGCTCTGGTACCTGTGTAAATTATTTCCCGGTAATTGGTACCGCGTTTTGGTGCAATTATAAACAGATTAGAACTCTCGGCACTATGGTAATGCCAACCACGAAACCCTCTCACCTTCCTCAATGTCTTTGGCTCTTAGTACATTAGCAACCGATTGCGGTCACGGGAAAGCTAATTCTATCTTTCACCCACAACTACATTGAGCGTGATCTCTGGTGGGTAGTGCTCTCTGCTACTCTGCGAGTGGCGAAGTTTGTGAATCCGAAATTCCACGGGCTTCTGAAATGGACTTCGTTCTCTGCGACTATGCTGCTGACCTAACTGACGACTCTCGATGTGTTAGTTGGAATAGCTTTTGGGAGTAGAGAAGTGAAGATCACGACCGAACTGTCCGCAAGGATTGCACTTATCTGCATAGCCAAGTCACTGACCACTCGGGTCGTGGCATTACATACCGAATCAGCAGCTGCAATTTGTAAGAGCTTATGAAATTCATTGACCAGTCGAAGCGTGAAATTGCAAACTAATTCAACAGATAAATACTTTGAAATCAAAGTTGTTGAAAAATACCACGTGTAATTTCCACATGTTTCAGATTCGAGTCGATTCCATGCTTCGTTCACACCTCGGTTGATCGTGAAGCGGATTAAATAAATCTGAAGTTGCAACAGTAAAGACTCCGGCATGATTATACTTCTCAGATAACCCCTAGAGGACTAGCGCTGCACGGAGATAAAAAAGTAGTTGGAGAAATCAATAAATGGGTTCCGACAACCACTCGAAACAGTTGATATAGCGTCAACTACTCAGTGGGTTATGACAACTACTCGTTGGTTATGACAATTACTCGTTGGTTATGACAACTACTCGTTGGTTATGACAACTACTCGTTGGTTATGACAACTACTCGTTGGTTATGACAACACTCGATGGTTATCGAAACTGCTCGTTGGTTATACGAACCGCTGGTTGGTTATGGGAACTCGCTGTTGATTGCGCCACCTAAAGGCTATTGGTGAAAACAGCACTGCAATTGGTTACAGGAACCATCTCGTTGGTCTTTCATACTATTTTTCCACAACCATTCGCGAATACATCAGTTCACAGATCGAGTTAGTTGTTGCAACTATTTTGCGGTGCCGCATATGCTGGAGATGGTTCTCCCAACTACTTTTTTCTTTTCGTGTGTAAATATAAGATTATGCTTTTTAACTGTAGCGATATCGTAACTATTTCCCAAGATATTTAAAAAGTGCTGTGACCAGACATGATAATAATTCATTTGATATGAAAAAAACCATTGTTGATCCTTTGTTAGCTGCTGCAACTATTTTGCGGTGCAGCATATGCTGGAGATGGTTCTCCCAACTACTTTTTTCTTTTCGTGTGTAAATATAAGATTATGCTTTTTAACTGTAGCGATATTGTTACTATTTCCCAAGATATTTAAAAAGTGTTGTGACCAGACATGATAATAATTCATTTGATATGAAAAAAATACCATTGTTGATCCTGTGTTAGCATTGTTAATATGACCAAAAGTCGGACATTACTTACCAAAAGTTCTTAAATTCCATCAGGATTCTGAATAAACTTCAAATAGTCTACATTGGAGGTTACTTCTGCTTATAAGAATACATTTCAACGTTTCAAGCTTTTATGATATTTTGAATTAGTTCCGACATATGTATAGTACAGTACTACTATACAATAATAGTGATAACAATATTTGGTCAATCAAACCTTACGACTACTCGAAATGGAAACACAGAAACATCCTCTGGTAAAAGTTTTATTAGCCATCCAGACATTCGTCGATCGAACAACTATTTACCTGTCAGGTGCAAAAATACAGTATGAGGCTATGGCTATCCGTTATTGGAGAAAGCAATGTGACGACCGGCAAAAAGATAAACACGCGAGTATACACGGGCAGACTACATTCGAGCGTTCTTTGTACCGCAGCACTTTTTCGTTCTTTACCCGCGCACCAACCGAAGGTGCACGCGGCATCGAAAAGTCTTTGACGCCAAACCAGAGTGCTCTTTTTCCGATTGAGCAAAAACTTTTTCGTACTGGCGTTAAAACGGCACTCTGGTGCCTTACTCTGAACACTCGCAGTGTGAGGAAACTCAACGATCCGCTAATTAGAGACTGAGGACCATTCGACAAACTCTCGCACACCTTTCGCTTGGCAATTTTCGCCTGTGTGTCCTCGAACGTAGAATCGATTCTCGAATCGATGGGGACGTGCTTCAGAGGCCTTTTGTGTGCCGAGGTGGCGAAGTCACGTGCGAATGGTTTCGCGTTAAACCGATATCGTGACGATCATTAAACCCTCGTAAATAAACAGGCTGCAATTTATTTGTTTCTTTCATGTTTACGGTGACCTTTCCATGAAATGGTGATCTTACTGCGAACGATTGTAAACTATAACCTTAACATGTTTATGTATTCGAGGCATATTGAGTGCGCTGCAGTGCGGCAACATTAGGCAATAATAATAATGCAATTATCAGAAAATCGGCAGTGCAGAAATTCATGTTTTATCACCATTTCAATTTCAATATCATTATGAAGTAATACGTTTACCACAGAAAATAACCATCCTAAATAATTTCACAGTGATTAAAAAAAAACATAACTTCGAGACGTTCCTAACATAAGAAGTTATAGACATTAGACACATTGATTCTTTTAAATATTGATAATATCAGTCAGTATCGACATTTAGTTGTATATTTCACCACACAAAACACTAGTTTGGAAACTTTGTAGAGTGTTTAAAAAAAAGAATTTTTGACGACGTTTTTTTCGCTGTTCAACCAACAACTTTCAAAACAACCGCGCCAAACACAAGTTTGGTTTCGATCCCAATCTCTGATTATGACATAGATCACAGCACGAATATGCATCAACGATAATAAACTATTACGATATTTGCAAGATACTTCGACCCATCAACATTTCAGAAGGATGAATTCGAAACATGTTTTAAAAAACATATATTCTTGAATAGCGCGTTTGAAGAATGGAGAGTTTATCGCCAAGCAGCCTCAACGTACCAATGTCAATATTAACTCAAGATAAATAAACTCGACGGTTGGGTGAGATAAAGTTCTAGCCGTGACCGTCGCTACCAAATATCGAAAGAACTTTTGTTGGGCTACGATCAATTTTTCATCGTACATGTAAAAAAAAATCGAGGTCACTACTTGTACTTAAAAGTGTGTCTTTTAATGGGAACCCGCAGAAAGCAAATCGTAGTGCAACTTTTGAATATACTCATGATAGATAGAGATCTTCCAAATTTTGTAGTCACAAACATGTCAATTGACGAAAAATATTGTAACCACTAGAGTACTGTGAAATTACGCGTTTACTGATTTCTTGTAATTCGCGCCATTACACGATCCCTGAATTTTTTTTAAATCTTTGTATGGGCCCCCTTAGAGACATTTTTCGGTGCGAATTGAGATGGCTAGAAAAAGTAGTCTTCTATGAATGAACTAAAATAAATTCATTTCCTGCCTCGTGTGTTGGTCAAGAAGGAACATCCC
Organism: Ephialtes manifestator; assembly: GCA_963970395.1. NCBI lineage: Eukaryota > Metazoa > Arthropoda > Insecta > Hymenoptera > Ichneumonidae > Ephialtes > Ephialtes manifestator. The sequence continues at coordinate 16,105,784 of OZ019976.1, forward strand.
AGCGGGAAACTTTCACAGTGGGTTAGAAATTTAAAGGAAGCTTGAATTTCGTGTTCTCGAGCTAGCACCAGCAGCTAGGGTAGCAAGACCCGAACGCGATAATTCAATCTACGGTGTTCAGTGTGCTCGCACGGGAGGGTTTCTTCGTCTTATCCCGCGGGCTACCGACGCTGGTTGATACGGCGAGAGCCAAGATCCTAGATAGGAGGTGCCAGGTTAGCTTTATCTCTTATTTGTGGCCCCGTAGATTTCCAAAGGTTTGCCCTCTCCTGCACTCCTTCTTTCCCTTCCTCGAGCACCACCTTCTTCTTCGCTTGGGTCTTCGCCCGCCGAATCTCTGCGTTGTACCCGGCATCCCATTCTCTATCCTAAGGCCGAAGAAGAAGACGCTCGGTCTTCGCGTGCGGTGGTGCGGTTCAGTCGTACGTCTCTCGGCCCTGCTTCCCCTCTTCCATCTCTCTCTCTTTTCACCATTCTCCTTATCATCACTAGGGGAGCTGGAGTCTACTTGGTTCATTTACAATTCTGTCATTTTAAACAAATTTCTTAAATTCCTTTCCGTAATTTTCGAAATCCTATAAGAACGTTTAATAGAAGTAAGGTAAACGGCCCTGTTTGTGACCCTGCCTCGGTTTGTGACCCCCGATAGCTGTTTTACACTGTCATAAATGTAATTTACGTCGAATTTTAACCTTATTATCGCCAAATTAAAGAGCTTTTTCAATAGTTCTTTTCTGCAATAAACAAAGTTCGTAACAAATTATTTAGAAATACATTTCACCGATGAAAGCCGTGGTATTGCGTCTCAGTGAGTTCAAACCGCCATTCCTAGACGGAGCTCACTAGCTGCATCGGTCGCGTATTTGATTGTTTCCATCCTTGAGTAAGTATAATACAACGTAACAATTATATGAAAATGATCACAATAATTAGCTTTATCGACAAGAAATAGAATACTTAAGCTATTGATTAGTTTTTCCCGTAAACTCGCAGGGTCAATAACTCCCAACGTAATTGTGGTTATTGACGCGGTTGCTGACCCTCCCAATATTTACGATTTTGACTTGTTGCTGAAAATTAGGTTAGGATTGAATACTGTATAAATTTCAACATTTATCGTTATTATGGTTTCGTTTTCATTTAATTATCGATATTTTTTCTAAATAGGAGTTCGAAAGACCCGGATAGGAGTCGGAAACCCGGTACACGGGGGGTCAGGACCTACGGCGTGAGTGTCACAATCCCGGTACAGACGAGGGTCACAAGCTACGACTTGAGTGCTTCTGCAGGGTCAGGAACCCGGGCAGTAGACATGCAATATTTAAATAATGTTTTTATTAATATTCTCAACATATTCTCTAAAGCTGTCACAAACTGGGCCGCTTACCTTATGTGTCAAGTGAATTTAAAAACATACATTGGACACGATGAAATGTGTAGAAATGCTGCAAAAACCATATGTACTTATTATTCCGCCCGTTTGGTTATTAAGGAAGTGAGCGATCCATTATTGAGTATAGAAGAAATCTTTTTGTAGATTTTCTTAATGATTTTTGTATTTGATTTGGCACAACTTCCCCTTACAAGCTCTGAACCATTTTATCCAACATCCATCTTAATGAGAAGCAGGATCTTTGTCTAACATTTTTGTTATTTTATACGTTTCTCTATTTTTTCAGTTTCTTTATTCCGTATTCCTCTATACTTTCGACAGATTATACTTTATACTTCTGGCTTCAGCTTCTTTGTTTGCTTATCAATTTGTTCACCGTTCAAAGCTTAAACACAAGAAAGACAAATCTTACTTTACAGTGTAACAGTGCTTCGAATCTTATATAACTTGAGATATAGGAGACATAGCCTGCGGTTGTACTCATGGGTGGCGTAGAAGAGGAAACCTCTGTTAACTTATGTAGATTAAATTGTTTCGAAGAATCTCTTGTTTATTCATCGCAAAGTGCCCTGCAGCACCACCGCTGGCACAATTTTCTCTTAGACGAACGTGAGATGACGCGATCTACCACTACCGAACATACTGCACTACACATCGACATACATGTGCGCCTGGAAATGCTTTCTACTCTTGTTTTCTGGCTTTCGGGTGAGCGCACAAACCGATCGAGCGAGCAAGTTCGAAATGAATGGAACGCACGAATTTCCGCAACAGGAACTAGAGGATATCGGGAATTTTCGAGTAGGGTTCGCTTCGTTTCAACAAGAAGGAAAGGGGGCTAAACGTTTCAATGAACGCCAACAATGCTTTAGGGGTTAGACACACAACTCGCCGTTCAGAAACGTTTGCGCTGTACTCATTTGGAGTGAAATATTCGAAACACTCGACCAAACTCGAATATCGCCCTCTGACTTCAAATCGGTAGGCACTGGCAAAGCGTAACCTTGCGAGAAGAGTGTATGCCAATCTAACTTTCAACCCTGCTACGTTCTGTTAATTTCCAATGAAAAAGTCATTTTCTCGGAGAGATGGCAAAGCGCCGACGACTTTTGCGGCGGGAAAACCGCCGCAAAAACTACACACCGCGGAAAATATATTATTCCTGGTTTACTGTTAACGCCTGGTAGTGGTAAAAGTTCGCTTGGGCGATTTAACGACGGTGGGATCGGGAAAGTTGGTCCATCCGGAGCGGCGCGACCTACAGTGAGAGATCTGCTGCTGCGGCTGCTGGAAATTAATACCAGCGCGAGTCCTGGACCAGAAATCGTTATAGAATTAAGGGCGTGACTTTAACGAAGATTCCCTTCCTCTCCCTAGCTCTTACTCTCGCAGTACCGGGACCGCGAGGCAGTTTTACGGTTCCCGTATTTCATCGTCATTTGCGCGGCTCTGTCTGCTCTTCCAGCGCAGTACCGCTCACCTCGGTTCTGTGCGTATCTCCGCCAGGGCCTGCAACGAAGTACACCGCGCTGCACTTACCTGCACACCAAGAATGAACCGTCCAAAGGATGAGAACGCGTATTCGGTATACCGCTTGAGCAAGGATTAAAATATCGTAAAGAGCAGCAGTCGCACACCCGTTAAATCGCTACTGGGTGGCTCGATTATATTTTTCGCGGGCGAGTAGGCGAAGAGCGAATCTGCGCAGCACAAAAGGGTGGACCGACATGACACCGACTACCGTGCGAGAATATTTATGAACGTATGAAAGTCCGGTGCATTTTTTGTTATGTTCCGAATGAGTCCGAAACCAATTCCGAGCATTTTACAGACGTTGATTTATCGTTTAAGCGTTGTTAATAACGCTTGCTACAAGATCAGGAGAAGCAGATAAAGAATTACTTGACAAGAAAATAGATCTATTATAATAGTTATCCGTCCAACAAATTATTATTATTACGTGTAAAGATCAACAGCTGGTAGATTTTTCTTTATATTCGACATCTGTCAAAAAATGAGCTTACTCTGAGATAAAAATTAGAGATTTATGTTATATTCGGAACACAATGACGGACGTAGAATGAATACGAGTAAAAAAACTCGAAAGAACTAAACAGTCAAGTGTTCCAGTTTTTACGCACTTAAACACAAAGTCATAAACTTTTAGCTGTAGCCGTAAGGTTGTGATCAAAGTAATGTCTATCTTCGATACAACTATAAATATACGGATAACAGTTAAAGAAGTCAGTTATGTGCAGAAAAAAAAATTTTAGGATATGTTCAGAAATTGGTCCATTTACCTCATGGTAAGTACTTGACAGAGATAGTGAGTAGTTTTATTTCGAATGTCAGGTATTAGGTGATAACTAAAAGTAATAGCCAAGTATGTAATACAGAAGGCTAAGAAAATGGTCGTTCGTTCTCGTACGATCTTGCCCTACATGCACTTCGCTACTGCCTCTATATCGCACTCGTTGGTCTTGTCGGTCTCCTGTACCGCTTCACTCGACCTCGTATCTTTTCCTAATTTATTTACCCTCTCTTGGCTCCGGACTCTATATTGCGCTCACTCTTTCCTCTGGCAATCTTCGACACGCCCGTTCAGCGGTTATGTGGATACTTCCGAGCTGGTAAGTTACGAGAGACACCAAAGGGGAAAAAGAGTGCGGCAGGGTCATCGTGCGGGGCATAGGCACTTAGTTAAGTTCACTGCTGGATTCTCTCTGTATTACAAGGTATTAAATTTATGGTACGGATACGAGGCAATTCGGAATTTGCGAGCAGCGCACGTCGTACGTCGCGGGAGGAAATTGAGTAATTTCTTTGAGGAACGGCTTTTTGGCTAAATGAGTGAAGTGGCTTCTTGAGTACATCGTCATACCCTACGCCAATGAAAAGATATCAAATAAGATATTGGTACTCAATATTTTTATTACGCGAATGAAAATTTAATTGTTCCGATCGACATTTACGTGAATTGTTTCGAGCTTATCAACTTCTACACTTGGGTTAACACAACATTAACGAGTCAAGGATCTCAATGAATACAAAGAAAACGAAATACAAAAAAAGTACCAAGTATATATTTTTTTAAATAATTTTTTTTCTCCTGACTGCGCTGAAATAACGTGATTCCGTCCCTGAAAAGCGGGAGGAAAGTCGCCGATATCTGACTTCGAGGTTCCCAGCGGGACCGCCGCGTACCGCGGCGCTCGCGCTGCGAACCTCGAGGCGGGCAAAAACAGGGGCCACGATGCCCTAGCGAGTCTTGCTTCGTATATCTTCCCGCTGCCCATGCACACGGCTCACAGCCAGGTATCGGCAACTTTCCTCTCGCTTTTCAGCGACAGAAATCACGTCATATTTCAACGCAATCGGAAGAAAAGAATCGTATGCTACGCGGGAGAGAGAGCAATTTTCACCTCGTGCTCGTGCAGCCCTCGCTTCGCTCGGGCAGCTAACCTCGCACTCGGTTAAAATCGCGCTCTTCCCTCCCTTGTAGCATAATGTACTATTACCTGATTCTGAAAAATCTTTATGGGACACGATCAAATATTTTAATAAATTCAAGAAAACACACATGTGACAAAAAAAAAGTTCTCGCTGAAAGTGGGTGTAAGAGGTAAGGTACTACCTTCTTGATTTTCCGGAATGAATTTCTCTTGTGTATTAAGCGAAATGAGATATTTCTGATGAAGCACAATCGCTTCTCTATTCCATTAAGGTATTACTCATTAGTAAAAAATGTAACTATGCAATGAGATTAAAGGTTATCTGTTAGACAGAAGATCGCGAATTAGCCTGAAGTTCATTGCATTATTATTCAGTACCTAAAGTCTGCAGTTACTGTTCCCGAGCCGTATACACAAATGCGCTGTAGAGTGTAAAAAGTTGCAAATAATGGATTCCACGCATGCGCAAACTACTTTAAAATAATCTGCAGGGCCTGAAGGATCCATAAAAAAATGGATGTCCGCATGTGTCAGGATTTTTAGGCGATCTCAGATAGTATTTTTTTTAAGGTTATGTCAGAGTCATCAAAAGTTGAACTTTTGCCGCAGGTAGTACTGAAAATGAATACAAAATGTTTCATACTTGCCACATGTCTCGTAAAATTCAACCCTGACGAATGCCCCAGTTTGACGTTGAAAAGTCGCGTCCAACATATAAGCTAATAAACTGGCATTTAATATTCCGAATGTTGCAAGTTCTCCCCCGTTGTTATTTTCGTTTTCAGTTTGTCCGGTGACTCAACAAACGTGAACCATTTGCATTATATGTACCTCCAATGGTAATATTCAACAAGAATATTATCGTAGTACGATTCGACTTGGTAATTTTTTGCTCCGACTTCGATTTTCTGCTCGGTTTTATTTCGTTTCACTGGCACGTACGGCATTTGGGAGAGCTGCCAGCTTGGCCCTGTAATTTACCGTCATTTAATATAATTAGTTTTTTGTTCCCTCAGTCGCCACAGTCCTTCTTCGCATTTTATTTTTATTGCCAACCGGCAGCTTATACTTTATAGCTCTCCTTTCTCTCGGCTCCATACCTCTCTCTTTATACACCAGCGCGTTTTACTCTCTGCTCCATTCTCGGTGCGTCCTCCCTACAACTCTAACCCCCTTGTGCCTTGGAACTTCCTTCGCGTTCGCTCTTCTTCTTCACCACACCTCGAGCGCGAGTTTTGCCGTTAAAATTATGATCATTTCCGTGATTACCGCGGACCCACCTTCAGGGAATCTCCATTTCTTCTTTTTTACATTTACCGCACTTCGTCCTTATACTTTTTTTTTCTTTCTTCTCGCTCTTATGGGAGGTGACCTCACGCCCACGCAAACATGAGAATGAATATGTCACCTTCAGTGCTTGGGTCTCTTTCCTACAATATTATACGAATTAACGAGAGACAGAGTTCTGAACCAACGTAGCTTTGAAAAGTCCAAGGTGTACGAAGCGTAACAGAATAAATACACGAAGAAAACACGAGAGACTGAATTCATTCAACGAATGACTTAAACTCGCGTGACTCGAGCACTACGCCAAGAATCTCGCTAACGCGTCGTGGAGTAATGAAAACGTTCTTGAGAGTATGTCATTCTTTCTACGTGTGGCCTCTTACATATTTTTTTTCTCTCTTATGACTCTGAGGTCCCTGAGTGTCAAGAGTGCGAGCTCGTTATCTTTACGTCGTCTTCGTACTCTCAGTGAAAAGAAAAACCGCACGGGCCGCGCTAAAAAAAACTAATATTTGTTCTCTCTTTATTTCATTCAATAGCATGTAACTATGCAACATCATGCTTTTTCCAGATTTGCCGCAATACATTGAAGCTTCATATATTTGCTGTGTACTTCATCTATCTAGTAGATTCTCATAAGATTCATATCTTTATCAGACATGAAAGCTATACGTGCACGGAAAGAAAAGATTAGTTGCCATAACCAAAAAATGAATTGACACAACCAATCGATTATTCTATTTTGCTTACAACTCAAATAGTAATATCAACAATTCAAATCCCAATAATTCTAAAGGTAGTTCCAACAATTGCATTGGTTACGTTTATTAATCTCCCAAGAACTAATCCTGTCAATAGTTGAGGTTACTATTCGATATTGTTGGGGCAACTAATTGTTAAGACTTTGTGTAAAGCAAATTGGAAACGTCGTTGTCACAACCAAATATTTCTTTACGTGTAATAATTAAAGACCATCGTAAATTTCTTTTTGCTCCTGCCAAAAAGCAGTACCACATGTGTGCAGTACTGGGTCTTAAGGGATTAATAGCTCGCAGCAATGGTACTTTTAAAATCAATAAAACAAAGTAAAAGCGAATATGAAAATATTCCCATCGATTAACGGTTATACTAACAATTAATTGTCAGTGAAATCGAGATAATCCAGCAGGACTTTAACCATTTCTCAAAGTGTTGCATCGTCTCTGTTATAAATAGAGTTTCCGTGTACCTACATGTAACAAGCGCACAATAGTTGGCTTCAACAAAGGACAGAGGGATTGGTCCTGTTTCACGAATATTTTGCCTGGCTTACGCGAAGTCTGGCTCATCGCCAGGCGTATATTCCTCGCGTTGATAATACATATTACCGAGGCATTGCTTCGCCCGTTACCGTAGCAATAAAACTAAATCCCACGATTTCTCTTTTCTCGGATGGCTCCTCTCTTTCGCTCTCGCGTTACCTCGTGCCATTACAATGCGCACACCAAGAGGGTAGAGAGCAACCGGCGGGTCCGCGTTCACGACGACTTTAGCCCGAATTGCCCAAAGCCCTGGCTCACGACTGGTGCCGATAGTCTCGAACAGTGATACGTGATTACTTTTATCGCGGTAGTTCCATTTACTACGTCCAACCTCGGCCGGTAAGGTCCGATACCTTTATCTATCTTTCGTTATTTGGATGATCTCCGGTTCTTAACACCGTTTAGCATTACTTCCTCTTTCGCGTGTGCAGTTTTACTGCATCCGCTGCGTCTGTGATTTCTAGTCGTTAAAACTGAACGGATTTGACCATCGCGAGCTATGTATACGTCAACCAGCACTCCTGATTATATAAATTTGCTGAAAGTTACTAGGTTCGTGCTTTGCGTGCAAACTGTTAGTATTACTGTCATTCTCACAGCGACGCTAATGCCACAACGCCACTCGAAGATCACGAGTTCCACTAAAACGGTACTATTATAGATACTTGGGTGAAATACAGTCTCATTCAGAACAATTACTCGTAGGAAATAAAGAGCAGATTTAGTAGTTCTGAATGGGGCTATAAGATCAACAGAATCGTGGCAAGCCTTACAAAGACATGAAGTAGACCGATATTTTTCCAAACTTGCCCGCAGAAAGCAATCATGTGCAGTCAGGCGATCATTAGCACAAGTAGGGAGTGTATTCGACATTGTATTTACATTGGTTTGCTATTTATGTACTGTGTATTTTTCTCAACAACCATCGACCTGTTGGGTAGGAATTTATGATGTATTTCATAATGAAATGAGTTCCATTTTACTTCCACACACTCTTAGAAAAGGCTGGAAGTTTTTATGCATAAACTCGTTATCGAAATTTAATATACAATTGTGGTATAAAATTCATGTACTTTTCCAGTAAAATTAAAGTAAATCATAAAAATTTAAGTACTTTTACTGTAAAATTAAAGTAAATTATTGAATGTTCGATACCATACATTAATTTTACATTACACTTGTATATTAAATTTAATATACTAGTTTATGCATAAAAACTACCAGTAAAAGTACATTCAATTTCAAGTCGATTTTTTTTACAGTGCATAGAGGAAGTTTTGTTTTCGTGAAAAATGTTTGTTCCAGGTTTTCATGTCACGTTACTCAAAATGGTCCACACTGATAAAAAAAAAATCGTTAGAATCAACAAAACGTGCGCTTGCGGACGGCGAAAAAAATATTTTTTTGATCGAATGAAATATGTAATTGATCGAAGCAACAGCTGATAGAATCCAAAAATGATTCGATTACCATTGCTAAATATTTTATCCAATCGACAAAATATTTTTTTCGCCGTCCGAAAGCGCACGTTTTGTTGGTTCTAACGATTTTTGTTATCAGCGAAAAACATCGGGAAAAGTGGCTTAAAAAAAATGTCCGGATGGACTTGTATATTGCATACATTTTTTTTTCGTTCAGATATCGAATGTCGGCCTTCACGATCTTCTCAAGTTGCACATTCTACTACAGAAAATATCGGTTTCAAGAATTTTTGCACATTCCTTCTTCATTATTTTTCGGTTTTAACAAAGATACCTTTATGAGGAAGTCTGTTAATCATTTTTGCTTCCTCATAGAGGAAGCTTTGTTTTCGTGAAATTTTTTTTTTTCGAGATTTTCATGTCAGGACACTCAAAATGGTCTAAAACGTCGAGAAAAGTGGTTTAGAAAAAATGTCTGTATGTGCGTGTGTGTGTGTGCGCGTATGTGCACAATTTTTTGTTAGTCGTTAAACAAGGTATGGGATTGAATTTGGAGTTAATCCATCATGGTGTTAAAAATTTATGGCATTTTAAATTTTTTGGAGAATGCCAGCTCGGGCTCTAACTCCCGCAATTTTTATGATATCCGGCTCAAACTTGGACTAGAAGTGGACTGTTACCAAATAGTGTTTGTGATTAAATTTGGTGTCAATCCGTTAAGGGGTTCACAATTTATGGAATTTTTAAATTTTTTGACATTTTTTGTTCGTGCTCTAACTTCCGCAATTTTTAAGATATTGGGCTCAAATTTGGTCCACAAGTAGAGTGTGGGTAAACTAAGCAATAGTTCGAATCTGGCAAGAATCTGTCAAGGGGTTCAAAACGAATGCCATTAAAAAATTTTTTAAACAAGGCTGCAAAGTAGAACTTTGCAAATTGCTTCCTCATTATTGTTGGATTTTTACAAAGCTTCCTCTATGAGGAAGCCGAATAGATTAACATGCTTCCTCTATGAGGAAGCCGAAATAGATTAACATGCTTCCTCATAGAGGTAGATTTGTAAAAATCGAACAATAATGAAGAAGGAATTTGCAAAGTTCTACTTTGCAGCCTTGTTTTTTTTTAGATGATTTGAGAAAATCAGTGTTCAGCAAATTGACTCCCTCAATTAAAGGAAACAAAAAATCTGGTTAGTTCAAAAACATATACAATACATATATTTTTCCAATACACAGATGTTTTGATGCTCATACATTTTTACCGGCTATTTGATTTTCCATCTAGCAACAACCTTGCGTTTTCATATAGATATCAAACTGGTTGACCGTAGCGGCCAAATCAAAGCTCGTTGATATAATACTTTTTTATTTTTTTTTAGCTTCCCTTCATTTATTCAGCACGAATTCCTTCATTTGTTTTAATTTCAATGGCACATTTGTAGTCTATGTCGACCGAATACAACGTACCCCTTCGCGAGATGATGATTTGGAGTCTTTTTGCACAGCCCGCAGCGCACATTGCGCATTTCGCTTCCAATCAATCTACACTCCGCGTGACGTGCCATGTGTCCGATGATATGTCGATGAGAGCATTCGTACACACGCTGGCATACTATTCTACACCACGAGAATTTATCAAATGTTCGATTTTTTTTTCAGCCACATTCCCACATTCCCGTAGAGGCCACAGAGCGCGTATATAACCACCGAGCATCGGTCGATCCCTTCTGCGTGCTGCTGCCGACAGGAGTAGAGACACCGCAGTGATGAATCACGACTAAATGCGCGTGTGCCCGTGATGTATGGGAATCTATCATGATTCTTGGTGAAGCTACAGGATGTACGGCGAAAAGAAGGTGTGTGGGGCTACTCAAAGAAATAAATGATGAAATACTATATATGCTTTGACCCTCGTATACTATTATTTTGTAGTTAGTCTTGGCTTGCAATTAATCATGGACGATGACCTTGGTCAAGACATCAACCCCTCAAAATGCGCTTACCATTGAGGACTGGATATCCCGTTCTATGATCCATACATCCTATATAAAGTTGCACAGTTAAGAATGTTGAAAAGTTTTTACTTTTCAACATTGTGTTATCTTTCAAACACAAACATTGTTTTCAACAATGTTAGAATGTTGAAAAGTTTTTACTTTTCAACATTCTAACATTAAAAATACATTAAAACATGTTTTTTTTTGTTTTTTCAGAATTAATACTTATTCGGTTCGACCAAAACCAATCGACCAATAAAATACATTTAAAAATGTGTTTTTGTTTTTGTTGTTTTTTCAGAGTTAATGCTTATTTGGTACGACCAATATCACTCAGAAAAATATCTATTGTGTCATAGCACAAAATTAGCTTGCACAATTATCAGAGATTTGGCTTGGTACCTGTAATTCCATAATTATTGAAAAACTTGTGAAAGCAACTAAATGTTGGTGTCAATACAGCTTTATAATTTCCTTCTTCTGTCGTGAACACCTATACCTTGTATTTTGCGGAAAGCGCATACTTTAATTTTGTTTAATACTTAAGATTCTGCTCTTGAATTGAATTTAGCGTAACAGCAATCCTTTACTTTTAGTTCATTCTTCCTGTCGCAAAGATGTAGGCTCAACAGAGGGTTTACATTGCAATATGGTGCCAAGTCATTGAATAATAAAAAAGTAGTTAGCAAAGCAGTAATCCCTCCATGGTGATTCAAAAAGATAGTTCCAATAGGAGCTGACCCTGGGTGTCGGCAACCTGCACGGAAAAAAAGATTAGTTACCATAACCAAGAAATAAGTTGACACAACCAATCGATTATTCTATTTCCCTTACAACTAAAATGGTAATACCAACGATACGAATGGTACACGGAAAAAAAGGCTTGGCTGGAACAACCAAGTGCCTTGATTATATATGCGCCAGATAATTATTTGGTTAGACCAACCAAGTTATTTGTTAGGCTACCAATTTCTTGGTTGGTCTAACCAAGTCACTTGGTAAGCTTACCAAGTGACTTGGTTAGTCCGACCAAGAAATTGGTTAGCTTACCAAGTGACTTGGTTAGTCCAACCAAGAAATTGGTAGCCTAACAAATAACTTGGTTGGTCTAACCAATTAATTGTCTGGCGCATATATAACCAAGGCACTTGGTTCTTCTAACCAAGCCTTTTTTTCCGTGTAATACCGACGATTCGAATGATAATACCGACGATTCGAATGGTAGTCCCAACGATTGGATTAGTTAACCTAACTAATCTCGCGAGAACTAATCGTGAATAGTTGAGGGTACTATTCGATATGGTTGAGGCAACTAATTTTTTAGACATTGTGTACAGCAAATCGAAAACGTAGTCGCCACAACCAAACATGTTTTTCCGTGTGGTTCTAGCACAAGTAGATTTTCCGGAAAAACGAAACCTGCACTTGTGGTTCATTCTTCCTGTCGCAAAGATGTAGACTCAACAGGCGGCTTACATTGCAATATGGTACCAAATCATGGAATAATAAAAAAAGTAGTTAGTAAAGCAGAAATCCGTCCATGGTGATACAAAAAGATTGTTCCAATAGGAGCTGGTCCTGGCCGGCGGGATTCTGGTTCTAACATAAATAGATTTTCCGGAAAGACAAATGGTTCTAACGAAAGCTCAGGTTGTGGGCGTCAAGATCTGTCCCTCGACCCTTAGGAAGCCATATCGGAGGTGTGGCGTCTCGCGCTTGTTCCCGAGAGACTGACGAGCGTAGACTTGTATATATCACTGAGCGGTATCTATAGATACAAGCTGACCAGTAGCCTATACGCGTTGGCAAAACAGAGGCCCCAAGGGCTGGCTACACACTCGAACACAGCACGAAATTGAAATTGACCATCGCTAGAATTATACGCCCGACGACCCAGTCCCATTTAGTTATTTCAATTTTCGCAGACGCCTGCAGCACGTTGCCACTACATTCTCTATACACATGCAGATTCACTTTGTTCGTGTGTATGCGTATGTCTGCAACTGGCAAATTGGCTGGTGATGAGATTTTAACGAGTAGCAGCACGAAAATTTAAGTCACGTCATTCCACCCTACTCTTATGTGAACGACGTTAGCATCTCTTGGCAATCTTTGCTGCTGCATGAAAAAACGGAAAAAAGAGAAGTTTGTGTATATTTAAAGCCGAGTCATATAAGATTTATGAAAATTAAATGGTCCTGCAATTGGACATTCAGAATCGTTAACCTTCATTAAAAAATTCCAATCGGACAGAGAAAAAAAATGACTTTTTGCTAATTGGAATTTTGTTTCCAGCCATTGGTGCAAGATCTTTTTTTTCTGTTTTTGCCTTGTCGAAGACCTCAGGATGAACTGCTGGATGGAATTCCTTTCGCAAAATCCAATTGGCTTCCTCTTTGTAGGTCTGTCAATTCCGACTATAAAAGTTCCCACTTAACCATCTTTTACAGACATTACGAGGAAATTTAGTATTAAAAAGTTACTACACAAGGAAAAATTAACTGAACATGTGATTATAAATTCTACTAAAGATTTCAATCGACGATTCATTTACGATTTTTACTCAGACAAGACGTTTCAACGGTGCGCAAGTGCAAAATACAGAAAAAAAAATTGCTTGCACCGATGAACTTGGCTACAAGAAAACTTTTTATGAAAATGTTTGATTTTTTGTGCTTGTCCAGAGATACTTTTTTGAACTTAAAAGCTACTCTATGTGCGGAATCATTTAGTTTTCATGATTTTTACTCGACTCAATCCCCTTCAACTTATTATATGAATAAACAGTTGAATATTCCCAGGAAGGGAATTGGGTTACTGAGAATCGTTTCTCCTGAGCTTGGTCCGTGTTCCAGTCTACTGTCACGAGAGAACTCGCACTCCGGTGTCAAGGATCACTCTCGGTCCGCACCAGGCTTCTGCGATATATATGCTGCACTTTGGAAAAGTGCAATAGAGGGTGCGCCAGAGAAAAGTCACGTTTCTCCACAGGTACGACGTACAGCTTCTCTGCTCTTCCACTGTGGCTATACATACGCAACCATACTTCACGACCACAGTTGTATATACAGATATAACATAAAGAATGTGTACTGCTATAAGTGCACGTACTGTAAAGCATGTACCTTATACGAGAGTTACAAACCGCATCGAGCTGAGTCGAGCGAAGGCACAGCGGCGTTCACTTCTATATCGCATATAGTACACAGGTTTGGTACTTCGCGTATATGCATGTTACAGTAATACATTGGAGCTTTACGCTTTCGTGCGATTTAAAGAGATACCCATTGTGAATTATGCCTCACTTCCCTGTGAGATGACGAGGATGAGAGTCCCGTCTCACCCTCACTTCTCTCCCGCATCCACTATTTACGGCCATTGTCTTGGTGTTTCCCGCCGCGCGCTCGGGGCTAAGCGTGCTTCTTCGGTCCGGCACCGCTGCTGCCGCGGTATCGCGATCGTTCCGAAAGCGATTCTGTGTAGGTTGTTCTTCCTGCATCAGTTCTACAGGTACATACTGTGTAGAAAAGCTTGTGCTTGTTGAATCAGCATGGAAAGAAATGTTTGGTTGTGGCAACTACGTTTTCGATTTGCTGTACACAATGTCTAAAATATTAGTTGCCTCAACCGTATCGAATAGTAACCTCAACTATTCAGAAGAGAGTGTCACAGGTCCCCTCGGGGACGAGCCAACCAACGGCTTTAAAAAAACCTCAACTATTCACGATTAGTTCTCGCGAGATTAGTTAGGTTAAATCGTTGGGACTACCACTCGAATAGTTGGGACTACCATTCGAATCGTCGGTATTATCATTCGAATCGTCGGTATTACCATTCGAATCGTTGGTATTACCATTTGAGTTGTAAGATAAATAGAATATTCGATTGGTTGTGTCAACTCATTTCGTGGTTATGGCAACTACTCTTTTTTTTCCGTGAGAGGTAAGTTTCAGTAAAACCGTTTAAATATATTCTTCTTAAAAAATGAAAATGTATAGTAATAAATTTATTGAAATATAGAAGATTCAGCCCATTTTCCTGCCAAATTTGACGAAGATACATCTAAAATTGCGACCGTTATCGTGCTTACAAGGAATCTGTACACGCACACGCACACGCACACGCACACGCACACGCACACGCACACGCACACGCACACGCACACGCACACGCACACGCACACGCACACGCACACGCACACGCACACAGACACACATACAGATATTTTTTCCAAACCACTTTTCTCGACGTTTTACACCATTCTGAGTGTCCTGACATGAAAACCTTTAAAAAAAAATTTTCACGAAAACAAAGCTTCCTCTATGAGGAAGCAAAAAACAAACTAATGTAATTATTTTATGCTAATGATGTTATTAGCATTTAGCTGACTTAATCGACCGTTAACTGAGAGGGTATAAGAATTTTTATACATGCTTAGTACATGTTGAAGAAACTAATTGAATTGAAAATAGTTGGACTAATGTGACAAAGGAATTGTGCATTACATTACAGAAAAAATAATAAAAATCACAGATCCGACATTGATTCAACTAGCCCCGATATCCTCTACTACGACCTAGAATATAGATTATTACATGAAGCGCTGAACAATACTTTATCGTTGTTCCACACGGTATGGCTTCTATTATATCGCACGCGTTTCGAACGAGCGCTAAACATTGTGATCAGTATATGTTCGTCACGAATACAAAGTTTACTACAAGATGCCACAATACTTCAAGTATCGCTTGCCGAGACGTATTCATAATCGAAAAAAAAAAAAAATACTGAAAAATGGTTTATTGTATAGATTATATTAAAATTGTTTGAAAACTGTGCGCACTCCGAGAACAGAATCAAGGTGTGGCTCATGAGCTGATAGACAATCTGTAAATATATATGTATACTAAATCGATTTCGAGCTATTGTATACTTATGTATGTTCACTCTAACTTCAAACAAACCTGCAAAATCGCAATTTACGTAAATGTATCTCGTCCGGACGTTCACAGCAGACTCTCGTTAAATAACCCGGGTAATTCAATGCTCTTTAACACGCGGAGATCTCGGGTAACTCGACGAACTGTCCGCAGCGTAAACGATAGCGCGGATAGTTCAGAACGTAGTAAGCACGCTGCAGGTTGTATAAACAGGCTTCTCGGATATCTAACGTCTACTTAAAACACTGTAGCATATCGAGTTTGTCTGGCTCTTTGCTTGCTTGTGTACCATTATACTAGTGCATACGTTCGCACTTATAGAGTCATATATATTTTCAAGCATATTTTACTGTATTCGCGTTAGAAGCAAGAATTAAAGTTACAGCGATTGGCCGTTTAAAAAGTGGCTGAAAATTAGTCGTTGGCATACTTTACACCATCAAATGCGATGCAGCGTTTCATGCAATGCAACCTGGCCAATCACTGTGCCACTTATTATTTTATTCTCTCACCCATACAGTTATAATTGCAGCGTCGCGATTTCTAGCAGACATGCCGCGGTGTTTACCGCAGCGCCTACTATTAACCATTAGTCGTGCGAGTGCATATCTAGGATTGTGGTATGGCGCCGGTTAAATAAATTATAAAACCGCAGGTTTTGTCGAGTTTGTTACGGCTCTACGCAAATGCGCTCTGTAATACCCTCTCTCTTGCTCTCCCGTTTCTCTCGCGGTTATGTCTCTTTGCTTTATTCGAAGCAGGAATTGGACTGTAGTATTGGAGGGGTGCAGTGGTCGTTACTTTGACTCACGTATTAGCAACGGTCGCCCCTGATACTTGTATGACGGTATAAATCCGAGCCTTCTGGCGTAAGCCGCGGGTTAAACCTCGTTCTTACAGCCATATTTGAATATGTCGCCGTTAATCGCTCGCAAATTCCAATGCCCGAACTCTCAAACCTTGCACGATGTGCCTACTTATTTTAATGTAAAATTAGAAGAAATAGACAAATATGTTTAAAGTTAACGGCAAATAAAGCTGCAGGTATTGCAGTGATGTAGAGGAACAACGTGAGAACGCATCTTCATAGTGATGCATGATTATGCTCGGAGTAACTTTTCTCTCAGTACTTTGATGACCCTCCCACATGATAGTAAATATATATGCAAATATATGCGACATATATAACATTTTGGCATTTCAACTACATATAGATTGTTTACATATATTTTTCATATATTTGTCGTATATTTTCGCAAAGATATACGAGAAATATATGGAAAATATACAACTTTCAAAAACATATATCCTATATACATATTTTTTCATGTGAGCTGTGCTTTTGATAACTGTATACCTATAATAATTCGGTAATCAAACACACATTAACCCTTTAGTGGCCAAGCCATTTTCACGTTACTAAAAATATTGGATGCTTTTCTTAATTGCAATAGTGGAAAAATGATACATTTAAAAACGGCGTATTTTATATTTTTACTCATAAATGTATATTTGTTCATAACATTATTAAAATATAGGATGTATTTTTGATACAACTCCACTGTACATTATTTTCCGAATAATTCGACTTAAATTTTTTTAAATATTGCGAAAAACAGCTTCTTCTTCAATACAGTAAACATTCATCATTTTCTGTTAAGAGGTTAAAGATTTTTCATATATCGATTGGACTTCATTTATCCTTGACTATAACACCTATTTCCATACCCTTGGACCTCTTCTTCTCCTTAAGTAATATGAAGCAATAGGGTATGCACCTTTCATCCAGTTTTCGCCACCAAGTTTGAAAGGACAATATTATAAATATTGTTGAATCTAGAATAAATCGAATGGATAATTTTATCAATTTGTATGAATACTATCGAGCTATTAACACATGAATACGGGTTAAGGTAGTTCTGTCGTGAAGGCAATCCAAACTCATATGCATGAATTTTTGACATGTTGTAATTTAGCTATTCAATTTTACTTGCACAAAATCTTGAAGGCTTTTACCGAGTATTTGAATGAACAATTAAAACTTGAAAATCGATCTTTTTACACGGCGCTTACGGGAGGACTGAAAAAATTGATCTTTAAATCGAACTTATCGTAAAAATGAAGTCAAATCCGCCCTAAACATATCAACTATTTACAAATAATCGTTTTAATCTGATTATGACAATTTCGAAGGATTCTCGATTATTTTTGATATTATTATTGAGGCAGTCAAAGTGATGCGTATGATTATTTTTTAATCTCATATAGACTCTGAGATTTATGACTCCGGCGTACCGACAGATCTACCTTAATAACCACGAATAGAAATGTTTGCTTGTGGCAACTACGTTTTCGATTTGCTGTACTCAATGTCTAAAAAATTAGTTGCCTCAACCATATCGAATAGTAACCTCAACTATTCACGATTAGTTCTCGCGAGGTTAGTTAGGTTAACTAATCCAATCGTTGGGACTACCACTCGAATAGTTGGGACTACCATTCGAATCGTCGGTATTACCATTCGAATCGTTGGTATTACCATTCGAATCGTTGGTATTACCATTTGAGTTGTAAGGGAAATAGAATAATCGATTGGTTGTGTCAACTCATTTCTTGGTTATGGCAACTAATCTTTTTTTTCCGTGACGATTTGGAATAAATTATTGTGAAAATGGCGACAACTGGCACAGGGGCCACAAACAGTGCATCTACCCTATCCGTTAATTTATGTCACAAACAACGAAAATGCATTGGAATCAATTTTTTTTCCGGTATTGTCTATAACGGGCTTTGCGGAATGAAGAATAAAAATTTCGCTGCTCATATGTATACTTCTTGTACGGGTACAATAAACCACACACTGCGGCAGCACACGTAAGGTACGAATATGTGAATTGTTTTTTACGAAATACCCGAGGTATAGATCGGGAATCGTGATAACGGTGGTTTCTAACGAAGTCTGTAATTTGTGCAGTGGAGCCGCCGCTGTCTTCGTAACAGCAGGCGAACCGCTGTACGCGAGACGCATTTCCAAGTGCGATGGATCACGATTTAAACCAATCGACGTGTGCGAGATAAGGAAAAACTCTCTCGTTATGCAGTACTCGGCTCGGGATATCGATCGATTATTAAGCACCTCGTGAGCTCATCGTTATCTTCTCACAGCATATGCGAATCTGAGTGAATATGCAGACGGTTATCTGCGTGAAATACAATTGATATGCGAGACGAATGTACACGACATATTCACATTTTAAATCGGTGTCACATCAATCATTGACGCAATATATGTCCAATTTAGTACGTACAATACGATAATATCAAAATATCCAAATACGAAAGTTGACGTATGTTTTTTTTTCCCTATGTATGAATTAACTAAATTTAATGTCAATAAATATTTTAAGCGTTAAAAAAAATTGATCGATCATAATCACTTACATAACAAATTGGTTAATTTAACTAAATATGATAAGCTCGGGCTGTCGAATAAACTTTTATTTGACGTGGCATTATTCTTTTTTCGCGTCAACAAAGTATTGGCCTATTAATACAAATGAATAACTAGTTGAAAGAACCTATCATTTCGTTACTTCATTTAATAATTTACTTGATAGTCTGTATCCACCGGGTTTAGTTTTAACCAACTCTTTTCTCAGTACGAAAATAAAAGTACAGTGGAACCTCACCCAGCTTGACTTCACGCAGCTCACATTGGTAAATGGACGGGCATGTCTCAGCATTTTCATTGAACAACGTCACAGGAGAGAGTGAAACGCCCGAACGTTTCGCGTGCCAATTCGTTCTCCAGCCGACTTATATGTCACCGCATTAAATAAACTGTACTGAGAAAAATGCATGGGGCAGCATCTTGAATATAGTGAGTTCTACTATACAAATATGTTATGCCCGCAGGGGGTCAATTTAACATATATTTTAGTTATTGGGATCGTTTGCCAATAAAGAGTTATACTCAAGTAAATAACGTAAAGTTAAGAAGATTTATTTAAACAGATAACAATATAGTGTATTACAATATCAAGCTCGTCTCGATTTCGTTACTTATGGGCGAGTTTGATCCAAGACCGACTGTTCACTTTGATGTTCGATTGAAGACTAAACTTATTCCCGATTAACTCCGAGCAATTTGCCTAAAATCGATGCGTATGCATTTATTGCTTCCGCGTATATTGTTTCATCGAACGATACCGACTCCGCGCTGAGTCAAAGCGCGAGCTCTTTCGAAATCGTTCTATTGCCCAATTGCTCCAGAGAAAAGTCAACTCCGTCGAATAAACGTGGTTTCGTATTTCTAGCTCGCTTCGTGGCGAAGTTTAAGCGGTGCACTGAACTTGTTCGGTCAACGACCGAACGATTTCCTTAAATAATTCTGGGCACGACAAATAATTATTCGTACTATGATTAAGTGTTGGTTACATTAGTTATCGTTGCGGTAACAATAAAAACATTATTGTCCCCTTCGGGAAACATGTATATAGTATAATTAACCATACATCTTTCTGGGTGTGTGTGTGAGGTTCTACTGTATATTTAAAACAATAAAATATCGATTGGTAAACGAAATTCTTTTCCACATTCGCCAAAAATTCTGTAGTGAAAAAATAGCGTCAGAACTTGCAAACGCATATAAATAATGCATTTTACCAATAAATAGTCCATGTAGTCTCTGTTCTATCAGCGGAACGTATATGCAGTTGAATATTTGTATGCCTGAGAATCTTTGATGATCTCGTCTCGCAGTCAATTGTTACAGTCGCCGAACGAGATCGTTCGATGCAACTCGATTGTTAATCGTAGCTGGCTTCGCGGCGGGTACACAGACCGTGGATGCATTGTGTTTCATTCGCGGGCGGTGCGGGCACTCCGAGTGCATATATACCCGTAGTCGTATGTATGCAATCTACGCAGGCGTTGGTCGTTGCGGTGCTGCCCATTTATCTTGTATCTGCAACGAGAAACTGCGCTGCCATACAATGCATGCTGTCGCTACCATAGTCATTCGCTCGAGCGAGTTGGACGGGCTCGGTCTTTTCCGCTTGCTTCTCGCTGCGCACCGACACTGCGAGGCGCGTTTTTCTACTCTCAACGCCCGCCGTTTCATCGCCAACTATCCGCGCGCTCGCGCGGGTGGTATCGTGTTACTCGTCGGTGTAATAGATACGTACCTGCTGGCTGCCCTTATCGCCAGTTCGCGAGCACCGCGAAGAAGTTCAACGGCGGAGGATTGGCCGATAGACACGTTATAGCCGTTGCCCGTGGAGAACTTGCAGTGGAATAAGTTTCTCGACGGTGAGAAACTTATTCCTCACCCCGATCCCTCTTCAGTTTCTTAGTGTTATTTCCCATCCATATATATACCTTTTGTACGTTTCATCAGGAGATAGTTTCTGATTTGTATCGGACCTGCTTCTATTACAGCATCGTTGTTATCAAACCGTACATGCGGAAATTTTTTTAAAGAGAATATTCAACGGTCAGCAACTGCATTATTAAAAACATTTAAGGTAAAATTGCTACACAGTGCAGGAAGCTCTTTTACATAAACGGGTGTAGAACATTTACTACGCGAATATAACGTAAAATTGATGTACAATTCTACTAAATTTGTTACAAAAGTCGTATTAATTGATGCACGGTATACTGAAATTGATTTACAGTTTGCTAAATTCCTTACAGAATTATTTTGATTATTGAAAATTAAACAAAACAATAAATAAATGTTATTACTAACTCTTTCAAGTTATTATATGTCGACCCTCATCAACAATTAACAAATGTAAACATTATAAAACTCAAACCATTATAATTTAACTCCCGTGAATAAAATTTATATTAATTGTTTAAAAACAATGTATACAATTATTCAATCACCCAGTTGCTTTCTTCAACCCCTGAGGCGGCACAATCCGTTCCAAAATGGAGGAACAAATAAATCAATTTTCTTTTGTTGCGTCTTTTCCACAAAAATAATAAAATAAATTAAAGCCATGACGTAACACTTGTATTGCTAAATACGCAATACGAGTTGCGTTTTTAATATGAGTTAACTTTAATTTTGCAACACCCTCGTCTACTGTCAAAAATATTTAAGGTGAAATTACTACACGTGTGCAGGAAGCTCTTTTACAGAAAAGGATATATACATTTACTACAGGAGTATAACGTTTTGAAAAAAAAATTGATGTACATTTCTGCTAAATTCGTTATAAAAGTCTTATTAATTGATGCACAGTTAATATTGATGTACAGTTTCCCAAATTTGTTACAAAAGTTGTCTTTTTAATATAAGTTAAATTCAATTTTACCACACATACATTGAATTTTCATTTTCTTTCGTATATTAAATTGAATTTCCTACACGGGTTCAGTAAAAATACAATACATTAAATTACTATACCCTATATGAATTGTCTAAATATTTTTTACAGTGTGTTTTATTAATTCAACTGAATTTCTGTTGAGTCATTAACAGTTTTTCAAGTATAGTGAAACCGCATTTAGCGTACCTTTGCCAAATTACATCAATCAGTGCAGGTGTATATCTTAATGTTGAAACGTTCGTCTTGATTTGTTGGAACCGTAGTAGAATATAAACCATCGTAGCCATCACTATATAAAAATTGTTACTTGGAAAGAACTTTGAGTAGAATAAGTTTCTTGATAGTTAGAAAATTAATTCTCATCCCGATCCCTCTTTAGTTTCTTATTGTTATTTTCCATCCATATCTTCCATTTGTACGTTTTATCAGGAGATAGTTTGTGCCTTCATGAGTTACAAGCACAGTTGTTATGAAACTGCACGGACGGTGAAAGTTTGAAAGAAAATATTGAACTATTATCAAGTATTTTATTGATTCAACCCCAATTCCATTGACCCAATAATAATTTTTTGAATGCAGTGAAACCTCAGATAGCTTTTGCCGAACTTACATGAATAAATATAGGTGTACATCTCAATACTAAAACGTATGTCTCAATTTTCAATTGCCAGAATCGTGAGAGAAGTGGAACCATCGCAGCCATTTCTCATACCTGATGGTTCTTCACACATTTTGCATGTCTCTGCATTACGAAAGCTAAGTGAGATCCCGCCATGTAAAAAATTATCCTGCGGCGGTAATAATTTATCGAAGTGAGTTATGGCTTCACTAATGTAAGCAGATAATCATACGGTGCATTATTTACAACGGGAGTAGCCATAAACATGTGATTTTCTGAGTCCGATCACTCGTCTTAGCCCTATTATATATCGGTTGACCGATATTATATTTTTCACGTTTCCAATCTGCCAATAAATATTATCATTTAAAATCCAGTGAAACGATTTACAAAATCGATAACCCCACTTCTTTTCATTCAGCACAATCATTAATTCCTGACAGAACGAAACTTTCGCAGAAGTCTGTACGTATTCGAGCATTTCTCATTTCTTGCCGCTATTAATATCCCTTTTCTTTCATACATACCTACGCCATACCAACGAAGCAGGTGAACAGAACGTAATCCTCGCGGGATGGTGCGGATCTCTACAAACAATCAAATTCACCTCGCACTCATCCTCACGTGCGCCTCTTGTCGTTTCCGTCATAAGAATGATGCGAGCGGAGATCTCGTCTCGCTCGCGCGCTAAAAGTCGACTCCTATTCTGTTACCTTTCCATGATACCCTTCCTCGTCTGCTCTCTCACAATGAGCTCGAACCCAACTCCTCCGAGAGAGTCTTCACACAATGCTTTTTAAAGTACATCGCGTATATAATATTTGCCGCGGGGGAGAGACAGTAAATGTCAGCGATATTGGGTTTCCGCGTACAAGCTATATAGCGTATCGCTTACCGCTTCCCGCGGCTTCTGCGCGTACAGCGACCTCACCCAGTAGGTGTACAACATGAGGGACCTCGACTCGTCGGCAGGTCGGATATTCTGTGCGCACTTGGCGTTAGCAGAAGGGGGTTGTGCATGAGCGAGCCAGAGGTTGGAGAACACCTCTTGCTCGAGAGCAACGACGAGGCATAATGGCATTGTACTCTGGCGCTTCTCGTCAGCAAGTGTCCTCCACCTTCTCCACCTACCGAGCTGTTCATCCGTTCTTCTATGTTCCTGTTCGCCCCGCGTCAGCCTCGTACTAGCTTCCCATATTCCACCAATGTTCCTCGTGTACCTCTTTGTCCTAACTCGCTTGCTACCACAGTTGAAACATACAACGGTGTCAACTTCCGTGGTGTGGTCATGCAAGGTAACCATAGCGATGTCATACCACCTGAGTGTACCGTCTATAGTGTCAGAAAATTCATAATATACGTCAGTATAGCCCTTCGCTTGACTTGGGACGCTTTCACGAACGTAACAAACACATAAAGTCTATGGATCCCGGGCTGCCACTCCAACCGCTAGGGTTACTGTGGCAGTATTGGGGCTTGACGCTGACTAGAAACTTTGACAGTCGATATTGAAACCCACGTTTCTAATTTATAGTGGCTTACGTGTACACAAGCTGCAGTGACTTTCATGATTGGTTTATTATCAGACAAGTAATAAACAATTCTGCATTATTTTATGTCTTGATGGAAATATTGACAGAGTATTTCAGTCTAATTTATAGACAATGCTGTTTTTAGCACTTTTACATCTAGTGAATCGAATTATCAAGTCCGAATTAGCTGAACATGTTTTTAAGTATCGAACTAATTTTTACAATAATTTAGAAAGTACGTCCTTGCACATAGATTTCTAATTTTATTTTTGGTCCGCCGTCTTTTATGGGATAGTAAGTTTCTTAATTTCCGCTTATAGATGAAGCATGAGGGCTAAAAAAAAGAAGGGATTTATATGTCCGGTTTTCTTTGCAAAGTGAATTTAAATACTCAATAGGATATTCCGCAAATATTTTCTATAATCTCCGTTTCAAGTCTTAAGAATTTAGATACGACATGGAAGAAGATAGCCGAATCGGGTGTGATATTCGACGAACTAAATTTATTTTCTTTGTACAAATTTTTATGAAAATTTGTGATATTCGAATGACTACAAAATAAACAGATACCAATATAAATACTCATCAAATTGACAACCGTAAATTGCTTCAGTGAATTGCTGTAGACAGTTATGCTGCAAGAGCTCTAAATTAACCCACGCTTGAATGCGATAACACATTTTCCGAAAAATAAACTTTCTGATGAAATCAGATTGGTTATTTCAATAATTTCGTAAATTATCATGAAAAGCAGTATATTATCATATGAGGTGTGTATGGACTGCGTGCCAAGTATCGGCACGATTTATGGAGTCATTCCTGACTTGAAATTAAAGTTTTAAATATTGCAGCCTGCCCTCACACACACATGAAATGTAATCGTTGGACGTTTAAAAATATTTCCAGCACCATCAGATAAAAATTTCAAATGATAATTTTCTCCATGAAACAAAGCTTCCTGTATGAAGAAAAAAATGTGTAAAATTGATTACAGTTATTCCTTAAAACAAGGAAAATCTACATCAGGCACACGTTCATAGGCGCATCCCATTAAAGATCCCTCGTCGTCACGGTGATGCGCAACGTTTTAAATATCGAACATACTCCAGCAGTGAATCTTATATCCACCACTGAATGTTCCGCTCACGTGCATTCGTTACAGTCCAGAAGCGCGGTTTCGCCCGAAGTCATCTCTTCCGAATCTCACGAATTAATTAAGGTCGTTAACGATGACGTGATCGGAGGGCGCGCGCGTTCGCCACGCCTTCGAATTACGCCCGTAGGCGACGACCACCTCTTCGTAGTTGTGGGTTCAGGTGTAGGTAAGTAGGAGTACATTCGTGTGCACACATCCAATCGATCAAAAGGCTTGGGGCAGCCGCGTCCCTGCATCGATCGATCCTCGAACGCGAGCTAATTCGACGACACGTCGTTACATTTACATTAATGTTAGTCGTAATATATTGAGCGTCGCTATAATTGATTAGTTTAGAGAACTTCGCGGCGAACTCCACGATTATTCTAGTTCCGTCTGTAGCAGCACCCAAGGTGAACGAGAGGGGAACACGATTCTCACTGCATGTGGTCGATCTCTGTTTTTATGGGTGGCGATGAATGGAATGAAAACCGGATCGAGCCTGCAATTTATTACACCACGAAATATATCGAAAAGCTTCTTAACGAACCGCGAGTGTAAGCTGAGAACGTGGAACTAAAAGAGGAGGCTTCGTTGGTCCCACAATTCCAATACGGCAGTTAACGAAAGTTCATAAACGCATCTACCGCCTGCCTTACGGTGAATTATATTCTTACATATACGATCGTCGTGTAACCGCGTCTCGTTTCGCATTCGTAATATAACACGGAGAGTTCCGTCGTTGATTGCCGAGAGGGCAACGGATTCTCGAATACGCCATGGAGAACAGAGAGATAAGAAATAAAAAGACGGTGCTACGCCTCGTACGAACTGAGAAACGAGATAGAACACGAAATGGCACGACACGGGCATCGGGCATGAATCCAAGAATTGTATGAACCGTCGAAGCCGCGAATAGGAGATATTCTCACCACTACCTAGTCCTTCTCCACCATTATTGTATATTTAAAATTAATTGATTTATGAGAGAGCCAGTGAAGTGAACCTGCACCTTCGGTGAATATCGATTAGATTTGGAGAGAATAATATATTGCCTCAAGAGGCCAAATCCTTTGCTGCAAATGACTCGATATATCGGACTGGATATGAATAAAATGTCGGAATATTTATGTAAAGTAAAATAAAATGAATAACAAATATGTTCGATCATTTCTCTCTCACTGTTTTCGGGCGATGCTGTTAATACCATACAAACAAAAAAGTTTAGTTGAAAGATCCATCAAAATGATTGATGTCAACCAATGATCGTACTAGTATAAACAATTAATTGTGGATGGTAAATAATTTTCGTTGGTCGGTTTTGAAGAGGTTATGTTTACCAAGTGAACAGCCAATTAAGTTTTCATTGGTATTTTGAACTCACCGATTGGTAATGCTAACCAATCGTTTGGTAAGTCAACCAACTGATCACGGAAAGAAATGTTTGGTTGTGGCAACTACGTTTTTGATTTGCTGTACACAATGTCTAAACAATTAGTTGCCTCAACCATATCGAATAGTAATCTCTACTATTCACGATTAGTTTTCGCGAGATTAGTTAGGTTAACTAATCCAATTGGTGGGACTACCATTCGAATCGTCGGTTTTACCATTCGAATCGTCGGTATTACCATTCGAATCGTTGGTATTACCATTTGAGTTGTAAGGGAAATAGAATAATCGATTGGTTGTGTCAACTCATTTCTTGGTTATGGCAACTAATCATTTTTTTCCGTGATTGGTAACGTTAACCAATGGATTGATAATGCCAACCGACTACACGGAAAAAAAGGCTTGGTTGGAACAACCAAGTGCCTTGATTCTATATGCGCCAAACAATTAATTGGTTAGACCAACCAAGTTATTTGTTAGGCTACCAATTTCTTGGTTGCACTAACCAAGTCACTTGGTAAGCTAACCAAGTGACTAACCAAGTCACTTGGTAAGCTAACCAAGTGACTTGGTTAGACCAACCAAGAAATTGGTAGCCTAACAAATAACTTGGTTGGTCTAACCAATTAATTGTCTGGCGCATATATAACCAAGGCACTTCGTTGTTCCAACCAAGCCTTTTTTCCGTGTAATTGGAAATGTCGACCAACTTAAAAAAGTTAGTATTTTTTACCAAGTATTTTAAAATTGGTTATCTAACCTAACCATTTGTCTCCGTGAACTAAAACGCAAGATGGCGTAGTTCAATCGAACGATACATCTAATCCATTATATTCACCATGAGTGAACGGCGGGGTCAAGTGCCAATCTTTCGTACATTCCTCTATACCGGATATTTTGCAGGGAAGCTCGGGGTTCGAGTAAGGTTGCATGAAATGCATGGCGCTAGTGTAATGCGATAGAGCAAACGTTCGCGTAAAGTATATCTATATAGTGTATTCGCTCTATAAATGCACGTATACGCAACTACGCGCTTCTATATGTTCCTCTTCCCTGCAAAATTGCGTTAGTTACATCGCACACTCGCTTCGAAACACCTCAGCTCGTACCTCGTAAAAGTAGTCGAGGCTATTGAATACATGCATGCATGCAGGGCGCTTCTTCGATCGACTACCGGCTGTCGATTAGATCGATCGAATGAGAACACGTTTTCGCTATGCGAGGACGTAGCGCGTACGACAGCGAAGGCAAAGTGTTGTCGTCACTTGGGTTCTAGATAGTGCCACTACGGATTTGCAACGAGAAGTGAAAAATTCTTTGTAGTGCACTTACGAAGATGACAGTGTAAAGGCAGACAGTTTAAAGTCATTGAGTACTTCGTTAAATGATCGATGTAGTATAGTATCTGTATAGAACATTCGTAATGCTGTCGAATGTACGTTTCGATAACCATATATTTTA
Organism: Ephialtes manifestator; assembly: GCA_963970395.1. Lineage (NCBI taxonomy): Eukaryota > Metazoa > Arthropoda > Insecta > Hymenoptera > Ichneumonidae > Ephialtes > Ephialtes manifestator. The sequence goes on from OZ019976.1 coordinate 16,134,054, forward strand.
AGAATCCAAGAACAGTTGTTTATGAGATAAATAATAATAAAGATGTTGCAGCATGTCAATAATTCTAACAATATAAAATACGAAACAATAAGATACTTTTTGTGACCGCGTGCCTAAACATTCCGCCGCGTATGGATTTGTCTTTTTTAAAGCATTTTTTAGACACCAGAACTTTTGAAGTAGTTTGTGTATGGGCAGATCCCAATATTTGCGTATTTTTACGCACTATTACAAATAGTTCTTGACACACCGTGGATCGTAAAAAGACTTCAGTTACTAGAAAGTGACTGGTAACGTGTGATTTCGTTGTACGTTTTCTTTCGTCATTATTAAACTAATAAGAAATGTCATAATGGTATCGAGTAGGCGAAGAACATCAGATTTCATCAGAAATATTTCATTTCCTTAAGTCCCCACTGGTCCCTAAATGTCAAGAGGATAATAACGTCATAAAAACATGGAATATTTTTTTTCCCTTTTTAAAATGTTGGAGGCTATGTTCATCCCGTGCAGAAATTAGTTCGGGCAGCCGCGATTAAATAAGGGGCCTTTTTAGGTATAAATGTGGCATCCACAATAGGGAATCTACTTTAGAATCCTACTAGACTCAACAGAGGCGGCCACGACAAACTTCGGGGCCTAATCAGGCTTAAATGTGGAACCCTCACTAGGGTCGCCCATATTGAGCCTCTAAAGGCCCCGTTCTTCAAGCGTGACTAGCATATTAGGGCCCCTGATAGAATTGGGGCAAACTAGAAAGGGCCAAGTCAGAGCCCCAACTATTTTTCTACACGGGATACGTCCCGTCCTATCCGTGTGATGATTGACCGCGGCCAAACACTACCAAGGCTAAGTTCGTTTTTCACAAATTGAACAGATTACTTTAAATTGTAGGACGAAGATCACGGGCCTTTGTCCGCCTAACCCTAGTTCCTTATAAAAATGATTCATTAAACGAAAATACAATCTGGCGAAATTTGTAAAAATGAAATGAAGGGGCCTCGCAACTGAGCTTCGCACTGATTACGATGTTATTTAATTGAAAAAAATCTTTTATCTAGAAGTGTCATTATTAATATTAATTAGCTTTTAAAAGCTTGTGTAAAGAATTTTTTAACATCAATGATATGGTTAAACTAGACCGTACCGGCTAAAGCTTCTTAACCTACGTGAATATTATATTTTTGATCGATGCTGCTTGGCTTCGCATACCGCATATTATACTAAGTTCAATCTCGAATATCGTGAGAAAGATTAATAGCTGCACCGTAAGTGCAACGTCATTGCAAAGCCTTCAGGAGTTTTGCAACTTGGTTGTAGAGGAGGTTGAGAAACGCTAATGAAACTTCCTGCCTGAAATTAAGGTCCCAGTAGGGAAGAGAACGGGCTCGACATCGGATAAAATTTCTTCTCGCTCTCGTCGTTCCTCGTACGTTCCCGAAGGACCTGCTGCTGTGACGATGGTAACCTCTTCGCAAACTCCCTCCTGTGTTTCTCCTTGTAGCCTCCTTCTCCGTTGCTGAATTCGTGAGATACATCTCGAGCGATCCCACACTCCTTGTCTCTCCAAACCGAGATTGAAACGTCACAACTACGACTCCGTGTCTCCCTTGGAGTATAACAGTAGAAGCGGGAAAGCCACCACAGTATGTCCTCATCGTCGTCGGTAAATTTTGGTATGTTTGCCAGGGGTTCACTGTTCCGGTCGTCTCTAACCCGTTTCAGACCGCTTTACCGTGAGCAGCGAAGAACGAAAAGGCAAAATGCATACGGTGGCTGACGGGGATGCTGCCAGCAAGTGAAAAGGCTGTTTCGCTCGTGTTCTCGTGTCTCGAGAGTGGAGGTTCCCTATTGTGAGACAGCTGCATGTACGCCAATGTCTTCGAATATTTGCAATTTTCCGGCCGGCTGCCCGAGATAGACCACACTGTCCTACTTTTTTGTCGCGTCTTTTACCATTCGCTCCCCTGCTACCTCTCGATCCACCCTCATGCAGACGTGATTTCCGTTTTCTCCTTCGCGTATGTTCATTTCGTACCGAGTGCTCTCCAGTGCTATCCCCGGGCATTTCTTGTATATCCAGATGCGTTTCTTTATGTATATTGCACTGCTGCATGCATTTATTTGGCATATAATTTGCCCTGTATGGATATACTTATATATGTTAAGTTCCCAAAACGTGAGCCACTTGACCGAGATCATCGTTTATATATCTACCACCGCCGGATATTTATATCGTGAGGTAGTCACTTATAATACAAAACAATGCTCAAAACGTGCCAAGTAGACCCAGGAATAGGTGCTGTTTAACATTGAAAAGCATTTTAATAAAATGATATAGTTATATCTTACTCTATCAAGTCATAACTGTACTTATTTGGGAGCATTCATTACTAAGATCTTAAATACTGCTGAAAAATGACAAGTCAAGAAATGGAGTAAGATATGCATTATTCATTCAACATTGTTGAAAGATCATAGAGAATTATTATATTGTTTTTGCATACGACTTAATTAATTAAAAGCTACATCTTTCTCATCGAAAACTCTATCTACTACCGCTTCTCGCACGAGCATCAGCCGTAGATGTGTTACGTGCAAACTCGAGGGTCCTGAAGCACACGAGGGTGTTTGCCAGGAGGCATATACGAGGCCGGGTCGTACGTGTTTACTCAACGTGGTGTAAACAACGCGTGAGCCAAACAATCTCCCGACTCTCGTGGAAAGCTCGATGAAGTGTATCCCACGTACAATTGTGCATATACTTGAAAACCGCGCGGATGTAGTACCTAATACTCATGAAGATGCGTATATATACTTAACTTCGTATATGTAAGTGAATACACAAAGATGAGTGAGAGTAACGGGAAGAATTTCTCGATGCTAAGACGTGCAGTGAGAACAGCTGATGGCAGTGATGTAAATCGCAAGGGGGAAACTGCAAAAAGTCAGCACGTCCACACCCAAGGATGAGCAAGTGAGCGCTCGCACATACTGGTATGGTCGAAGAGTGTACGTACAATAAAGTCCATGCTAGTCGGACATCCAGTCGAAAAGGTGGTCAGTGAGAGGAAGATGGTTATGCATTATGCAGTGATTTCCTATGGTGGCTCTTATAAATTCTACGTGGGAGCAAAAGAGATGAAAATCCAATAAGAAGCGATGGATAGAGGGAGAAATCGCAGTGGCTTAATGACACGATGCGGCTGGATGACTCGTGGGAGAGAGAGCATATCTATTATTTACCGTACCTCATTGTATCGAGAGGATCGAGGCGTTTCGCTATATAGGTATAGCGTATATTGGTATGTATGAAGGAGAAATTGAAAAGAGGATCTCGCAGATAGATAAGAGACGAATGAGCCTGAGCTCGTCCACGCGCGCCCGCGTATCTGTATGGTTAAATGAAATTCGTTATGCGCCGGGACCGATCGAGAGAGCTCTGCGTCTGTACAGTATACAGCAGAGCTTCCTCGACTAAAAGTGGGTCTCTATCGTGAGCCGTGCGATCCCATGCTTTGTACCGTGGTTATCGACTCCGATGCTCTTCCGGGAACGCCGTAGAATGCTCGCGCGCTGTCTACCATTCACATGGGACAGTCGACAGGATGAGACGAGCACAGATCGATACACCAGTCGACAACTCTCGAGATTTCGTTCGAGGAAGCGCCATTGGCCGGTGAAAATTTAATTAGCAACATCGGCGACAGCGTTCTCTCATTTATTCTCTATAAGGTATTGCAATGCGAGAATATTCTATACAGACGAGAAGAGACAACAGATTCCAAGACATAGCTCAGGATAATATCCTCGACATTTTCTCATTAAGTGAAGTAGATCAGAGTGGCGTCAGGATGGATTGTTAAATATGTTTATATTAACACCCTGATTTATCCCGCGGAAAAAAAAATTGTATGAAAAGAGTATTAGAATAGTATTAAAATAGAAAGTATGAAGTATGTTGCATTGCACGAAATCATACTCCAATTATACTCATATTCAAGTATTAAGTATGAAATGAGTATACGAAAAGTTATTCAACTATATTTTTTCGAGTATTAAGTATGAAATACATATACGGAAAGATATTCGAGTATCTTTTCGTACACTCATTTCATACTTAATACCCGAATATATATACTTCCTAGTATATATATAATTGGAGTACGATTTCGTCCAATGCGACATACTTCATACTTTCCATTTTAATACTATTCTCATACCCTTTCCATACTATTTTTTTTTTGCACGGGATTAAAGTTATATACGACACATCCTAATTAATATTTAATTTTAGTTGTATTCATTATACCTTGTAACAGTGACATCATAGTTTTGGGAAGTATAGAGAAATGTATGTATTCATCACAAGTTCCCGGAATTTCTTTGTTTCAATTTCATCAATTTGATCGTACCTCCTGGTCTCGAGAAAAAGAATGCTGCATCATTTGCTATCTCGGCCGTTTCATTTCGTTTATACTCTCTTCTTCCAATAAACGACTTGTAGGTTAAACACTGAAAAAAAAACATAATTTTAAACCAATTACAGTGAGATTGAGGCAAACGAATTTCGTTGGAGCAACAGTATCGTGTAGTTGAACAAGCTACAGTTAGGTTGAGGGTACTGAACGTCGGTTAGATTTAAAAAAATTGATTGTGACGCCTAAAATGTGCTGTATCCAAGCGGTTGTTTTCATTATACCTTATGTAACCAGTACGGCCCAAACGGCACTTAATTTTGATATTTTTTTTACAAAACGTACAGACCACGAAACGTTTTATACCAAATGAATATCTATCGGTTGTCTCGAAAAAAAAGAAGTGAATACAGTGAAAATAAAAATATGCTGGACCAATTCATGAACAAATTATAATCAATGAATTAAAAGTGAACGGTTAACCCGTACCTAAATAGGACACCAACGATCACCAAGCGACTGCCGATCGCTGAAATGTAGTCATCCTGTTTGAACCTATAATGGCAGGTGCAATGTCGCGAAAACTCCACATTTGGTGGGATGGTAACGGCTTCATCATCGACACTATTACATGTTTCAATCGAACGAAGTACGCAATTTGTGGTTAACGCGAGAGGTTCGTACTTCGAGTTTTTGCGGCCTCGTAAAAATTGGATATCGTACAAAAGCCTTTCTGCCTTCCATCCTCTCTCATTCCATAGCGAAGTATATACTGCCGTATCCAATTAGACCGATACTCGAAAACAGACTAATTACGTCGAAATGTGCTGTGCTAAAAAAAAGAAGGTTTTTTTTACCAGGGATGGGCACTCATTCAATGAATGACTATGAATTATTATGCTTCTTTAGCATTAGAATTCATTCTGAAAGAATAATTCATCAAAATGATTACCAATCATTGAAAAATTGTAAAAAAAAAATCAATGATATTATTACCAATTGTGGTGTTTGGTACCAAAGCTAATGGACAAAGTTACTAATGCTCCAGAATAATACTTTACCTTTGATAAATCAAATGAAGGATAAAGAACTTAAAATAACATTTCGTTTATATTCTTTTCCGTACTATTTTGGTTCGATACAGTGTATAGCATCACCTCACCTACTGTCGCCTTCCAGTTTTGGTGTTCGATGCTATGAAAAGAGGATGTTACTCACCAGCGCAAGGTAACGAGAACCCAGTTGGGCTGAAGCCACCTTATGCCAGCCTGTTGGCGAACAGATCGGAGAAACACCGTGCTGGCAAGTATAGGAGGCATGGAGCTTCAGGACGCCAAGCAATAATTAATGCGATACAGCCGCTCGGCGAGCCCTGGAGCGGTGGCACCGACACAACATACCTAACATCGGGTAGAGCAAAAGGAGAAGTTACGTTCGAGAGCCCCGATGTGTCTCGGTCCATTTATAAAACAATATCTCAGCAGCACGATCGAGTAATTCGTCATCTGTTGTACTGTGGTCTACCGGATACTCAATCTATATACTCTTTGATATAAAGTAGCATATAGTCGAGGTCTTATGGGGGCAGATGAATGGGGAAGCCCATGAAGACGGGAAAACGCGCATGCACCGTTTATTCCTGGGGCGGAATAAGAGAATGTACGAGGTATATCCGATTCTATGTGTACGTTGGGCACACATCAGGACATTAATACTCGCATACGTAAGCATCAACGGCGACCAACCCTCCGGATATACGGGGGCGGATTCGCCGCCGCAAGGAATCGATTGATCACTGCTTGCCGCGATGACAGGCCGATTAACTCACCGCTCCTCCCTCGCACCCTCCGGACTATCATTGTTTCGTGCGTGGATAGTGGTACACGTGCAATAGTGATTACAATCTCTGCACTGACCTCTCTCGTTACGGTATCGTTATGCCCGTGTATAAGTAACGGTTACGGAGCAGAGCTTCGGTCTTTAATGCATTTACGAGGCTGTTATTAATAACGGTGAATATCTAAATGTACTGTGCCCATAGATTGTAAACAAGTGTTACAACTTGTTTTGATGACGGTTTCATTCCTATCACCATGACATACATATTTCTTTTTTAGACTGAACGATATTTTTTTATATATTACATACACCATAGATTTTTCAGATTACAGATGGACTTCAATATTTTCTACTGTAGACGTGGTAAAATTTATATTTCCAACAGGACATAAATGTTTTTTTAAATTTTTGTATCGTAAATATTTCAAGCTACCCGTGAAGAAATCTTATCAGAGTTCTTCCAAGGCCCCGATTAATATTCCCTAATTCTCTTAGAGGCCTTATGTGGAAGCCTCATAGGGTTTCGCAAATGATGGTCACGCTTTTTTCTTCGGGACCTTTAAAGGCTAAATGTTAGGGGCCTTTAAAGGCAAAATAATGAGGACCTTTTAAGGCTGCCCTATTAAGTCGTTACTAAGATAATAAAGAAATTTAATTTAAAAATATATATTTGTTATTATTTAGTTGAGGAATGCTGCACTTTTAATTAGATATTTCGTCTTTCTCTACACGATGGTACATATTAATCGCTGAAAAAACATATTACATTTTTTTTTTACATTGACGGGAATCGAATCTAAAACCCTCCGGGTGGTGTAGTTGCGCTGCGCCTTAGCTCTCTTGGCCATTCAAATCATATGAATATGCAATTTTTTGTCCATTTGAATGACAGTAATCTGAAATATGAAATAAAATTAATGTAATATAGTCAGAACTTGATAGATTTACATGACTGCGTCTGATGTGCAAAAATAAAAGCACATTCAGTTATTTTTTTACAGAAATTGTTTATATCGAACATGATACATTGTGTCGTTGTTGTCATCTATAATTATATTCCACAAAATTGCTTGTTTTATCGTTTGCGCGAATTAGTTCGTTTGTATCTAGGTGCGTGACTGTCTGACTGACCTGAAGGCCAATGTTAGAATGGGTGACCACCTGGCTGACTTTGACGGTCATTAGTTGGATATGTGACCACCAATTTTGCCATGGAAACCTCTGATTGCCATATAAGATCCGCATCTGGCAAATTTATTATTGATTTGTTTATTTTATGCCATGGGCCTTTAATTGATTAACTTATCAAGGCCTTATTAAATTTCACCATGGCCTTATGAGATCCTTATTTCGCAAAATTATGAATAATTAGTTTACTTGGTAACATGATGAAGCCTGATTGGGCCCTTAAGTAATTACCCTATCAAGCCCTTATTGAACTTCGCCATTGAAACCTAGAATTGCCTTATGAGACCCTTAGATGGCAAAATTATTATTAATTTGTTTACTCGGTGCCACGATGACGCCTGACTGGACTCTTACGTGATTACCCTATCAAGCCCTTATTAAACTTCGCCGTGGCTACCTAGAATTGCCTTATGAGGCCCTTACGTGGCGAAATTATTATTGATTCATTTACTTGGTGCCATGATTAAGCCTGACTGGGCCCTTAATTAATTGTCCTAATATGGCCCCATTAAATATCGGCATGAAACCCTACAGTGTCCTTAGTAGGTCCCTAATTGGGAGTAATATGGAACTCCCTTTTGTGGTGTCCACATTAAAGCCCGATAGGGCCCTAAGTTATCTTAGGGCAACCCTAATATTTTTCTTCACGGGAACGTATTGATTATCACATTGAGAAAAGCGTTTAATTAAATCCGGCGGACGCGGGTATTCAAATAAATCTTTAGGCAGGATAACGTTTTTGTTTATCTTATGTAAAAATTAGTTGGCCGGCGGAACTGAAAGAATTTTGAAGAAAACAAATACTTCATTGCAAAAACCAATCTCTCTTTTCAGTGCAGAAGGTATTGAAAATATTTAGAGTATTTTTTATACTTTTTGGCAGTTAGTTTGTTCGCATGAATATATATTAGTGGAGACTGTGAAGGTATCCGATTTTACGATAGCAGTGGATTACTTTTTAAGGGAAAAGATATTGTGACTGTCGAGGATAAAAATAGGACAACTTATTTGTATGCCTTCTCAGTACTACGTTGAAAATCTCACGTTCACTAACGACAGAAACAAAAAGAGAAAAGAGTCGGGGGATAGTATAAGCCCCTCGTCTCTGGAGTAAAATCGGGTCACCCTTAAGGAAAGGGAGAAGGAAAAGCACACACCGAGAGTCGGCCTCACGTAGCTCTCACGTACTTCAAAGCACCGGTGTAGCAATTCCAGTATCGAAAGAGGCGCAGCGAGAAATGCCAGAGGAATTTGCCTCGGCGTGAAAGAGGAGCTTAACACGACCGGGGAGAAGAGAAGTATCGTCGTTACGTTGGTTTCTTTCGTGCTACCTTTTACTATCTCATTCCTCCGTATTGCTCTTTTTACATCGACTGGGTAGTATTTTCAGGAAAAAGGGGTTCTTGGAAAAATCTCGAAAAGCTTTTTCTACGTGTGAAAAATTAACAATAAATTGAGACATCCCATTTCTTAAATCTCCGCTTTATCCTGTAGGCCATAAGAGATATAATATGGAAAAGATTTTTTACTAAATATAATTACAAGTAACGCAATTATCAATTCTTATTGAAATAAATAAATAATACTTTAACAACAATTTAGTAGAATTAAGCCACGTGAAAAAAGATTTAAAGAACACCGTGATGGACAAGGTGACTTACATTAATCATGAAATCAATCCAATTTTATCGACCACTTCAGCTCCATTTTCCGATCATATCGATAGGCATTCACATACGAAAACATTCTGCAGTGATAAGTATACCTAATCGTAGTACTCTAGTCAAGTATCAGATAATCTGGCGCTATAATTAATCATCGACTACAGTATATACCTAACGTATCAATAATTGCACTAGACGGTAAACGTGGGCTTGGTAATTTTATTCTTTTACGTTTTTTTCATTTCCTCAGATATTCTCGTTACTCTCATTATTCTTCTTCCTACTATAGTTATATACTATAGCTAGCCTTCCTGACCGTCGAGATCCAGGATGTTCGGACCTGGAGGTTAGCCACTCGAGTGCTCTCGCGTATTGCTCCAGTTAGGTATATCCAACAAACGCTATGCAGCTATAATAAACGTTTATACATATATGCATACACCAAGAAGAAGAAGAAGTAGAAGACGGGCTACTCTGACGTACGTAGCGAATAAACGCTGCTCTTATACTTTTGTTGCCGTTGCCTCGCACGCTCGTAATGACCGGGACTTGTACTTACGACGAGGTAAAGTTTAACCAGGAATTCGCATACGTATACCGTTCTCGGGAGCTTCTAGAGCATAGCATCAACTCGAGCTACACGAGGAGAGGTTACCGATGCTAGATATATAGAATTGCCATACACACCGGTGGCGTGTGGCGTGCACGGTGATGTATAATTAGTGTAATGACAGTTCTTAATGCCAGGAATGAAGAGGAGACAGTGCAAAGGAAACGAGAGGTGGATTAACGGAGTGAGATATCTTAGACTTGAGATATTCAACGCGCACCCCGTCTTCCATGTTGTTCCTCTGGTGTTACACTTATATCTCACCGCGTGAACCCCCAGGTAAAGTTCTTGTATGCGTTCGCGGTGCGTAAATGCAGTTAGGAGTTGCGTATGTAGTTACAGAGTTATAGCAAGTTAAAGGTAGTTACAGAGTAAAATAACAGAGTCCTGTAGCTCATATTTGAAGTATTAGACAGATACTTACATTTTTTTTATTTTTATTTTTATTTTTTTTATTTTCAATCGTATACCCTGTTGGGTTTCACGGCTGTCTCTCTCTCCCGCCATCTCCCCGCTTTCATTTCCATAGCGGGGAGAACTCCACACGAGAGAGGGAGACAGAGATTCGGGCCTGCTATCCGTCTCACTCTCTCGTCATTTCCGGGGGGCAAAGAGAACTCGCAATTGCCGAGGGCTCAAGGAAACTGCGGAAAACCTGAGCCGATACAGCCAGCGCCTCTCTAAGACCCCCGATGACAATGCCAGTAAACTCAAGCACGGTCACCGGTGGCGCTTAGAGCGACACCTCCCATCAGTGATGTTCCTGCTCGCCCGGAGGACACCATTCGTCAGATAAGAACCCGTGGGAGTCACTCCGAGCTGAACACGAACATCACTGATGTGTTTTGGGCACATATTTATCAAAGGTGGAAACCCAACCATCAGGATCACAGAAAAACACTTGGAAAAATTTCCAGCGGTGTCGGCCGGGCATCCACTCATCCACTTCATCCACTCGGCCACTGTTCTCCTTTTTTTTCATACATATTGCGTGTGGCAGTGTATAGTTTGCTGCAATGCAGCACTGAACCTCGTTCATAGTTATTAGATCATCGTCACCACAAACTGTCCTATTCCCGGAGGAATTGGTATTTTCATATATCACAGCGCGGGGTAGATGCAAATGTTACCTATAAACCGAAGATGGAATTATTTGTTGAGGCTGGTGGCCGGAAAATTAGTAGAATGGAAGTAGATGCTATTCGTCAAAATCTGTAAAGTAGTTCAGGTCTTCGGGGACTTTCAATTTATTAATTTGTCGGCGCTCCAGTTTTTGAAAATACTGAGACGACGGGTTCAAACATTTGGCATATACCAAATAGCATTAAAAAAGTTGGTGTATAGCACTAGATTCTATTATTTAAATCCTGATTCCCTCTTAGAAAAATCAGTGGATGAAATATCTCGCACTTTCGATATAAGTATTGTTGTCATTTTATTCGTTCCGTAAATGGCTGTCGTACCAGCGTGGAGTTGATACTCGTTGGCGAACAACTTCAGGCATGTTGTTCATTTTAACAGTTGTAAATGATTTAAAAAATCGTGACTTCTTTCCGACTCAGTTTATTCCAATTAGCAAGTGAAGTACGGCTTCACTTGCCTTTTACATATCCCATTCCTTTTATATTTCTTTTTTTGGAATCTGATTTCAGAATTCACAGGTCCGGTTTTTTAATTTTGGACTTCACTATCGATCTTAAGGAGGATGGAGCGCAAAAACCGTAACAAGAAATAGATGCTGGTTTTTTAAATACCCGTTATATGGATGGCCTGAGTTCAACTACAAAGTTTGAGTAAGTTTATCTTCATGGTTTTCGAGAAATAAATTTCTTAAATTGATACTATTTAACATTGCTTCTTATGACAGATTGAAGATGAACGATGCATTTTTATATTTCTAAAGATCGTTTATACGGATATCGTGCAATTAAAATATTGCAAACTATAAAGAATATATTCAGGATGCTTTATGCAAAAATTCAGATACTTGTTCTTCACAATTCATTAACATCAATTATGTGGCTCGAGATCCAGATTTCTTAAACTTGCGTAGCGACGTCTCTGTCGCACAGTTTCGTGCGACTGCACCGCGTTCCCTGCCGAGCCTATCGCCTCCAAAAAATGCGTTCGACCTTCCTTAAGTCGCATATTATACCTCAGAAAGTACCGGTTACATGCTTTTTTACGACAATTTTTTAAAAAGTCACTTTTGTTCGGTTCTGATTTCAGAATTGACAGATCCGAATTTGGTCGGAAAATCCAACCGAAAGGACCTAAATTTATTTTCTTCAAGATATCAAAATTTGGCCTTCAGTATCATTCTCAAGTCACATATTCTACCCCGATAAAATACCGGTTACATGCCTTTTTACCATGATTTAAAAGATCAAGCCTTTTTCCCGTTTCTGATTTCAGAATTCACGAAACTAATAAAATGGCACGAGTTCTTATATCGAAAATGTAAGTTATTCCAGCCATGATAATCTGTAAAAGTCACAGTACACCAATAAAAATGTTTATACCGAGGTTCGATGGACAGCGTGCGAAGCTATCAGTTGGTCAGTCGAAGTACATGAAGACCTACAAATGAGGAGTTGGATCTCTAAAACTGTAGCAAGTGTCAATCAGGTATGGGCATTCATTCAATGAAAATGTATTTAAAACACTTTTTTTGTATAAGATAACTATGATAGATTATTATGCAATTGAATTTTTCACATTTCCGCAATATTTATGAATAATTCAGATGAATTCAATTCTTTTACAATGAATTTTTATATTTCAGAGGCTTAATACTCTTTAATAATTTAGTGATAAAAGTACTTCATTTACATTTTCATTGACACCCATCCCTCGTACCAATCAAATATATTCAAACAATCAATTTTTTTGGCATTTCGATGATGAGTTATAGAATTTGTTTTCGTCTCTGGTGGCGTCTGCTATTTCGTAATCATTTACATTTAGTTAACTTCATAAAGAAGTTTAACTTCCGTTAAACGCTTTGTAAATTAAGTTTTGCGGGTACGATTTCCGTCTCACTTCGGTAGTAGTTAAGAGTAAACATCCAAGCTTCGAACATGAGAGAGGAAGTCCTCTGTGTCGAGTACTGGACAAAAGTTATCAAGTACGAAGCAACAGAAACTCACACATTTGTTTGAGAGTATGATAGTGTCTAAGGAAATTGCGTTTGCAGGAAGTCAACTAACTACCACGAAGCACCGCAGCCCTTCCTGCCAACGTCCTGTCCTTCATTGTACTCCTCCATTGGGAGTTGGATCTCATGAAGTCCGGACGTCTCTGGACAGAGATGTCAGCGTAATAATCCAAAGAGACGAAAAATGGCTAGCAGAAATAAACTATATGCTAGACACAGATTTTTTTGTGTCTAGCATATAGTTAATTAGCGAGAAAGAATACGAAAAAAGAGTCGGGATGACTTCAAGAGAAGCTCTGCTCCTCTGAGCCTCGATGTCCTTTATTTCCTCAGGCGAGGTCCCTGTTGACGTTTTTTTACCGACTATTCTCCTTCCTACGAACAGCTCGCACGTAATAAACTCATATTTTGTCGCGTCGTTACCCCCACACTCCTGAGTCGTATGCACGTGGTGCTTCAATTTTTCACAAACATATCCTAGAGGTCCGGGCACAAAAGAAATATATGTCTCGGTCATTGTCGTCCTCTGGCTGCACGCTCGTTAAATGCACCAAGACTAGTACGAGCAGTGGTCACTCCCGTTGGTTGTTTCCTTCCATATAAGTACCACGGTACTAACAGACTCGTCTTTTTTGCCTTTTTATGTGTATACTCTACGGCAACATTACGCTCTGCTTTATTCAATGAAATTATTCGCTGGCAGGGCTGCGGCTTAAATGAGGAAAAAATAATCACGGCCAGTTTATGCTGGATGCAGTAACGGCGAGAGTTTACCGCAGTTCTTTTTCACTTTCGTGCAGTGGTGGGGTAGTTTTCCGCTGGATATCCTCCGGGAGTCGCACTGATTGTAGTTCGGTACACTCCGCCTGGCAAGGCGAGGTTATCAAGAATTCATATATGTATTTAATACTGAAATATAATATAAAGGATTTCGATGTTATACGATTTAACCGTGATAACGCACTGGGCGAACGAGATTTCTCCCGTTGACCCCCGCCGCCATGTTCACCTCTGCAGTGGAGCTTCGCTAATGGGCTCCTGGCTTTATTAAGCATGGATTAAACGGAGTAATTAAAACGAGTCGTAGCGAGACAATTTACGTTATTGCTGGTCAGAGTCCCGATGTTGCGATTCAACGGATTCGACCAGCCGCGCTCTGCGCTTGCAGCTGCAGCACCTTGTTCACACTTTTCCAATTTTTCGATATCAATTATTCGTTCGTGCGCACACTTTTAAACATGCTTTATATATGCGCATGCCAGTGGTCACGTTTGCCGAATAAATTGGTTCAGGAATAACGTCACTTCCAACGCATACTAGTGTATATGTCATCGTAGTACTATCAAGAATTACATTGTTTAATTTTCACCGTAATATTGTCCAGCTTATTTATTGTGAAATATAAGCTGTTATACATATTAAACGCGTTTTACTAAATGAATTATCCTCTCAATGCTTGGTCGTCAAAGCTCCAATTAATGGACATGACAATTGTGAACTACAGATTGTAAAGTATCGGATCAATATGATGCGTTTTTATCCACAGGTCAGTAAAGAATTAACGTTGCATCCAATGAATGATACAAAGAGTTGATTACGCATTCAGCGAATGTAGGAAAATGTCAGACAAAGTTTGAGACAAAGGTATTGAATTCCCAAGCACCGCTTTGCCCTATTTAATTCCTGATATGAACTTTGACCATTATACGCGTATTTTCCGCTCGATCAAATACCTCGTCTGTCCGTCCATGTCGTCGGTCGGGAAAGTCGGTAGACCTCCGGTTCCGGCTGTATAACCGTGACTGTCGAATAACAACTCTATCAGCTTCCATGTCACCAACGACGAAGCTCTCGTCCTACATTCTACAACAACCTTTCAGAACTCATATAACGCACCATCGCTCATATATACGTTGCCATAGTTATGTACCGTATGTACCTGCAACGTAGAGAGTGTGGCCCATTCGCTAGTCGGACGGATGTACACTGCCAACAGGGGAATCGATGATAAACCTGTCGACGACTGGAATGGTCCGCGCTGGAACGTTACGAGAATCGACGACGCGCTTTCACGCTATATTCATTGTGTGCGTATTATTATGACTATGGGCGTTCGGTGCCTTGGTTTAGTGCTTACAACAAAATAATAAAATTGCTGTTCTGGATGTTTACAACTGACCATCAATTTTGCAAGACAATACATTTGTGCATTGTTCTTATGAAATTATACATACATTTACGCACAGAATGAAAATGAGGTGCAATAGACTTTACGTCCATGGTTTTTTTTCCAAGCTTCGACCGACTTTTTACATTCTCGGATGTAAGGCTATCATTCACAAGGCCCATTAGTTATTTATAGGTAAAGACCGAAAAAATAGCTGGGACAAACGTGGTGAATATGGTGTACTGAAAAATGTTAGCCTATATCTTTTACTTTTAGAGATACTTACTTTGGTGGTAGAAATAGGTTTTCGAAAATACACACTATAAAAACCTGGCCCTGAAATATTTTTAAGATTTTTTTTCACGTTCGTCGAGGGGTGGTCCAATCTTACTCGCTCTTTTTTGGAAGATTGGTAATAAGGACCATTAAAGGGGACTTGTATGGACCACCTATAAATAGCTGGAAAATACCGATAGGCATTACATTTATTCTTTCTCTAGAAATTCAAGTTAAACTCATTAGGGCTGATTTTTTTTTTAGTCGGAAAACTCTTTTGATGATAAGGAAAAGAATTCTTAGCAATTTTTTTCTAAAAAAATTCTTCACAAACGAAAAATATCCTAAACAAGATTTTTTGTTGTTGTAAATACTCGTTTGAGAAAAATTATGTCAGAATTTTATGATCCGCTTTTTTAAATTTATTTTTAATTATTGGTTAAATGGTTACAGCATTAAACCGAACTCGGGATGTCAGGCTTTATAGGATTCGAAGCAATCAATTAAATTTCATTATACCGCACGGCGGGTGGTCCGCCATTAAGAATTTTTTTTGGCTGCCATTAGTCAACAACTACAGTTAGCAATCCCGAGGCTCATTAAATAAATAGATAGACTGATTGGAAATCAAGAAGCCTTTTATGATTTTATTAAATTTTATCATGAGTATCATTTAACATTCAAATTCCCTCACTGTTATCAAAGCAAGTCACCGTACGAAATTACACATGTTTAAGAACCCACACGTGAGTCCATAAGCACTGGTTCATCTTACTGCGTCGGCCCATATTCACCAGGCTTATGTGAAATTGTTTTCACAATTTCACAAAGAGCTTAGAAAAAACTCCTTATATTAAAAATACTTTGTGTTGACCAAATCCATTTTTTTTAAAAGTAAATTTGATTGTTTTCGTAAAATGTACTTTCAATGTTTTCTTCCATTTACTTTCAGAAGGTTGATGAGATACATCTGTTTCTGCCACTGGTACATACTAAATGTCTGCTAAGTAGTGACACCACCTGCCGAGGCTGCGAGAATATAAATTAGAAGTTGCCATATTTAAAGGCTTGCCATGTTGCCACATTTTATACTATGTTTTCGTACAATATCCATACTGCTATATATCCTTCGATATCAAATGATTTAGCATGACATTCAAAACGAGCCAAATAGCAATGAAATCGTATACTATTAATATCAGATACCGATAAATTTCTACCCACTTATACATCCGCAGTCAAGCTGTTATCAAATTGGCAAGACTTTCTGCATTGGATTAAAGAAACTTTTGCAGGGAGTACGATAATGGCTCGGAATCGATACTAATTCAAGTATGCGAAAACGACTTCGTCTTGTTGAAACTCTATAACTGTAACTTTTCACTAAGGAGACTATCTCGTTGTCCGTCGCATCGTGCCCTCGTCGGTCCTATTAGCAAGTTCTTCCTCTGTCTCTTTTCTACATTCGCTTCCGGCTTATCTGGTACTGCGACCTACAATAGTTGACAAAGTATCCCAACACGAATCATGAAAGTGGAAAGCAATAAAAAAAGTCTTATAATTGTTGATCGCGCCAATAAAAACATTGCAAATCTGTGTGATTGGTCGCCCGCTATGAAAATCGTTAAAGGCTTACCAGATGCTATGCAAGAAAAGCGAGTTTCCGGCGCGTCCTACACTCACCATAGGATGCCAGACACTAGCCTCATGGGATGACGTGAACAAGTGCAAAGACGGGACGCGCGCGGGTGAAAGACGCTCGACATCCGTTCGGCAGATTGCCAGGGGAGCGCCTCCAGTCCTGCGAGACCGTCGTGCCGACTGCGACTCCGTGAACTGAATTTCAAGGAGGTGTTCTATAAGTTATAGCGCTTCTCTTCGAGCTGAACGTTCTGAGTTCGCTCTCGCTTATCGCTCAAGAGCTCTCGTCGCACTCACTCCCGCTCATTTTCGTCGCATTCACGTTCTGAACTCATTTTACAAACGGCATTAGTCTTTAACGTATCCAACTGCCATTCATTCATTCATAATAGATGTTATTTTTCTAATTTCTTATCCTGGAGAACGTGGTATGCTTGATAGTTACGTCCCGTTGCTCGCTCGCGTCTTGACACTTAGGTATTTCAACGCGAACTCGTGAGAAACGAGAAAAGTCCAGCATCA
Organism: Ephialtes manifestator; assembly: GCA_963970395.1. Taxonomy (NCBI): domain Eukaryota; kingdom Metazoa; phylum Arthropoda; class Insecta; order Hymenoptera; family Ichneumonidae; genus Ephialtes; species Ephialtes manifestator. The sequence goes on from OZ019976.1 coordinate 16,151,536, forward strand.
GCCGAGACATCAAGAGACGATGTACGAAGAAAAAGGGAAATTAACGAGGTTGCTGAATTGCAGAAAATCGTCTTTTAATTCGGATCGTTCTCTGAGCGGTTCTTTTTCAGTCTTCGTAGCACTGTCACTCAACGCTGTAACGAGTTTTGCAATGTTCTTCTTTTCCTGTACGTATTTCCTTCATCTGCTCACGATTTTTCTTTCAAGATCTGCGCGCAAAGATGCGCCAAAGTTAGCTTACTATTTTATGGGTTTGTGTTAAATTGACTGCCACGGATAAGAAATAGTACTGGGGGTTCTTTTGATTCTAACCGATCACGTGTTCGGAAAAAACTATGAATGATGCGTTGAATCGTTGATTTAAGAGTTCAAAGATTTAACGCTGTTGTCCCTTTTACGTTACTCCTTGCAGTTGGATGGAACATCAGAATCGTAGCCATTATTATCAGCGGTTCCACAGTCCGTCGGGCAGGTTTCCAGCGGGTTGGACACGGGTTTCTCTCCCGGAAATTGGATGTCCGAAACGGAAGTGGGTATCGGTTACCGTACACTCAAGTGCTACTATGGGCTTTCGACACCGACTCCTTTACTCTCAACTCCCCCAACGTAGAGACCACGTCGATAGCCTTCGCCGGGACGTCGCACGCGCTAGTGAACGCTCAGTCTCGCTTATCCGCCAGTTGAATCCATCAGGATGAGGGTCCTAGCAAGAAGGGTAGAAACTACCCTTTAATTCTCGAACCATTTTTTAAACTAAAAAACAATGTATACATCTTTTTGATCCTCAAAGTATAACTTCAATACACTACCTGAAATTTAGCACGGAAAAAAAAGATTAGTTGCCATAACCAAGAAATGAGTTGACACAACCAATCGATTATTCTATTTCCCTAGCAACTCAAATGGTAATACCAACGATTCGAATGATAATACCAACGATTCGAATGGTAGCCCCAACTATTCGAGTGAAAGTCCCAACGATTGGATTAGTTAACCTAACTAATCCAATCGAGAACTAATCGTGAATAGTTGTGGTTACTATTCGACAACTAATTTTGTAGACATTGTGTACAGCAAATCGAAAACGTAGTTGCCAGAACCAAACTTTTTTTTCTGTGAGTATTATATACAGTGATGCTAATATTGTACTATTGTTATTGTTGTCATGCCACGTTCGATGGTATCTGACTGTATTTTATATTTCACTGGGTGAACCATATGCCGCAGCGCGCTACTTTTTCTCGATGAACACTGCGGCATTTATATTACGTAGTATAATTAGGAATGTGACTATGAATAAATCAGTAGTGCTAAAATCCACGATTTATTGAATTTATAGCCTTCACTAAAGTTTTCCCGTCGTATATTTAAGCAGAGAATATACCGGTTTTGAATCTACGGCGATAAAAAAAATCGACTTTTTTCGTTTCCCGGCCAACAAACTTCTAAACAAACTTTTCAAATACTAACTTGATTCCAGTCTGGGTCTCTGGTCATGATCAATCACAGCACGCGTAAAGCGACAATAGTGGGCTGCAAGTATTTCAATATTTGCGAGATATCTCAACCCACCAATTTATATGTAAGGGTAAAGATATTTATATGTAAGGGTAAGGGTATCATAAAATATGTATAATCATTCTAAAGATTCATCTACGAGTACATGTTAAGCCTGCTGTAAACACATACGATTATACAAAAGTATTTTTTGTTTTTCTAATTAACTAATGAAATTAATTTAACTAAATCTTCATCAATATTTGTGTTTATACGAATATTTTCATATAAATCAAACATTCGTCTTTCAAACCCAAATACATATTGGTATACTTCGAACATGTTACTTCACTTCGTCGAATTCATAGATGGAAATTCATCACTTAGGCGCTTCGTATTCTGTACGCTTTCGGTATTATCGGTGACAGTGTTTTCTTTCACCTTTAACACCCCATCCATCGGTGATGCTTTTCTCCTATCGCTTTTAATGCATTTCTGTGCCTACATAATCCATAGAAGTGTTTACAGTTAACCCTTTCGCGACACTTTCAACGAAAGTGGCTCACCCTGGTCCGCAATGTGTGTGTTATACACGAGACCATTCGACACTGGGCGGCGCAAGTTCGCTTCAGGCGATTACCACACGTCCATTCACAGAATCTATAAAATGCCTGAGCTATTCAAGCCAAGAGTTATAATGTTACCGAGAATTCCACACGCTTGAAGATCCCTATCTCTGAAGCTTTCCTTCTTTCTCTCCGGGTTGCAGCGCTTGCAACGTGTGTTGGTCATTCCATTCTTTTATATGTATGTACAGAGTAACCACGTGATATCCGTCCAGTTACACCATCGTGTTCGTGAGCCCGGCGCTCTTCGTTCATGCTTGAGGCTTATTCGAGGCCACTCGCACACCCGTTCGGTTTATATACACGAGAGAAAGAAGTCTTGCCCCTCGGCAAGCAGCAGTGAGACCTCTGATAAATGAGCATGGTTGAAATTTCAGCGATTGCCCGAAAGATTTCGCGAGAGAGCCAGCAGAGCCGCCTTCGGCCAAGCCTCTGTCCCCTCTTTCCCTCACTCGCTCGTGTCTCTCGTTCTTGAAATGCGTTTCGCGAACCACACTGAGGATATCTCTTGGGTTGCACGTACACTGTGCTAACTCGGACTTTCATCCCCTGGGCAAAGGAGAGGCAAAAAGTGGATGATGGATATCTGTATATCCAATTCTCTCCATCCCTCTCACGAATTCTTTCTTACACCCTCGTTAAGACCTTTATTTTGCTTTTCCAACTGTATTAACTTTTTTGTGCTCCAACTGTTGTGACTGCAACTTTTTTCAATTTATAACGCAAGCCATCTGCACAAGTACACAACACAGAAAAACTATATTCTCGAATATCTGTCTCTGCTAATTTTGGTTTGTTTTCACATATTGTACAATGATTATCTTTGCTAGTTTTGCACTAATTTAAAGGGATTCAATTTTATCGCCACGACGTTATAAAAATCAATTATCATCGAACAATAAATTATTAGCTTTTATCGAATTTTACATTGAATACAAATTATATAATTTCTAAGTAAGCCAGACTTTAATTAATTTTCTGATAGCTAACGTGACAAGTGTAATAGTTTCTCGGCATTACAGCGCGGGCTACTCATCCGTGCTTGGGAGCCTCGGGCCATCAATTTTCCCAGTATACACGCATCTCACGTTGTTCGCAGCTTCTGCGCTGCGCTCACCCGCCATAAGAACCTGTTATAGTAGTACATATAACTAGCAACAATAAGTAGCTCGCGTTCTCAGGGTGCACGCGAGCTGCTGAGGAATCAACGCTCTTCACGACCGCACCGAGATGAGATAGTACCGCATACGTGCACTATATCTCGTTGTGGTCTGCACCATCTCTGAGCTACTTTCACCTCATTCGTCGCCTCTGGCTGTCCACTCGTTCTGCACTCGGATCATCGCACTCATAGCAGGTTCTAGTTCACAGGTCAGGATCACCGTAAGCGATGTAAATCGTTGCAAAAAAAAACCAATTATACATTAATCAAACAAATATAAAATGTAAATAATATGTCCGTCGTACCATATATTGCAATCACTACTACTGTTTACAAAAAAAAGGCGCATACATCAATCCAAATTGAATTTACTTCTCTTTATTTCTTTATCCCCGAGTCTCTGACTAGACTCGAAGTATCTAGCTGTTGACTGAGATCCTCAACCAGGCCAGCACACACAGTATAGATAGTAGCTACAGATAGTCTCGAGTGTTTCATTCAGCGGAATGAGAAAAAAGCATTCACCAAGAGGAAAGCAACTTCAGAAACTGCATCGGACAACGGCGGAGGACAATTGTTCGGTACAATTGGTTCCCGATGGTCCTCGGGGATGCACCGTCACCCGTGAAGTAGATTTAGATCGATTGTCAACGTCAAGTCCCGCGTCGTCGTGCAAATATAGGTATATAAGTTCGCATCTTATTTGGAATAACAGATACGGATTCTGTTCGTTCTTTTTCACCTGCTTGCTACATATATTAAGTCTGCCATATTACATTTGTAAAAAATTGATACATATGCGTAAATAATCAACCTCGATATTTAATTACTTATTGCGATTAATTATTAGAATCATTTTACGATAAGTTATGTAAAAATTCTATTGCCAATTCTGTTTTGTTTCTGACCTTTTTATGTTTAGGGTAGAAGTACCGGTTGTGGCCACCCCCACACTTAAATACGTTTTTTGTGGCTATTTTAATTCTGTACCTGTATTTAATCATAATTTTTCATAACGGTGTGTATTTTGGAAACATTTATCGTCATTTTGACGTCCGTTCGTCTCCATTACAAAAAGTACTGTATCAGTAATTAAAGTATCATCAGCTGATTCATCAAATTGTCAACTCCTTACTGAATTCGACAAGATTTTGACGAAAGCTCTAGATACATATTCGGATTATATAGTTGGCGAATTGCATGCAGCTTTGCACATATCAATCTTAAGAGTCATCACTGCAAATGTTGATGTACTAAAAGTTTGAAATAAAGCTATACATTTATAAAAATACGATGGCCACAACTGGTACATGGAATAAGCATGTTGCCCCGGATATGGCCATGATAATATAATCATTAATTTTTCGTTAATTATTACACAATCAATTCATAAATTCGTAAAGAAAAAACAAAAAAAAAACAAAAAACGCTAAGAAAAATATATCCTTAGAAATGTATAGTAAAAAAGAAGGTAAAGCGGTGGAACACCTTTCATGTTGAAGATTCGTATCATTATGCAATGCGAAAATCTGCTTTCGGAAACAACTCTGGTAAAAATAAAAATAAAAGTGTAAAGAATAAAACATTAATATAATGTATGACTATTTGTGATAAAGAAAGCTGCTACGAAAAAGTGCAAAACGAAGGAGACGAATGTCAAAAAAGGTTAGTTAGGTTCACAGATGGCATCTGTGCTTTAAAAACATTTTCGTGTAGAGGAATTGGATGCTTGCATAAGAATACGATTTTGATTCATTAAACACACCTTAAAAAATGTTTCAAGTGCAATGAATATTGAGTTATTCTAATTTTAAGCATGGCCAAAACCGGTACATTACTGTGGCCAGAACTGGTGAAATGGCTATGCTCCTACTTTTTTCTATTTTCCAGTGTTTTCTCGACACATATGAAGATTTTAATGCTAGAAATCTGAAATTATATCCTTCTCAGATATGAAAAGTATAGGTCCAAAACAGTTTTATGATATTTGTTCCCAATCACAAGTACTTGAAAATGGGAAAATTCTTAAAGTGGCCACAACCGGTACTTCTACCCTATCTGTTTTCAATTCATCTTAAAATATAAATAGTCCATGGTGATCTATGTTTGAAATATGCAATCATTATGGTTGTAAACAACCCTTTCAGCTACACGTTGAGCGTAGATTGTTACTCAAACTTCACTTTCGAAGATTCCTGGTGTGTGCCGCTAATGACGGTCGCTCGTTGACTCTACTCGTTCGATCGTAATCGATGCCGATCAATCGACCGACGTAATCGCCGTAATGTCTCCATTTTCCGGTTGAAAATTGGCGGCGATCGATCTCGACCCATGTGTTTTTATCCACGACGCGACGGTGGCCAATTATGTTCAGGAGTGTACGCTCCAACACCCAACATAAGGATACTACCGAACGAAGCTATACCAACAGTAAGCTGAAAACAGATTTCGAGTTTGATTCGATAAGCTCGACGGCCATCTTTGCAGTAAACCTATACATAGACCTGTGTCTATTACAATAAAGTATTCCTTCTATCCGTGTTTCTTCTATCTCTCTTGCTCCTTCGCTCACAATTACCAGAGCTATCGAGGCAACTACGATGGGCACGAGAAATCGACGAGGAATAAGATCGGTCAATTACGCGCCGTTCTGGCCATTCTGTGCAACAACTTTGCGGATACAAAACTTTACTCTACACTCCAATACTCGATCGTATACAGTACGTGTCATGAAATCTGGTGCTCTGAACGAGAGTAGACTGCTGCAACAACTACTACTATGACGACAGCTGTACGTATATTTCTTGCAGCATAACTGCTATTATCAGCAGTACGTTGATATCAAGACGTATAATCGGTGCCGAGATCGTAGTTTGCCTCTTTATCGACAACACCATCCAGAAATGCAGGTTATAATCACGAACGTATCTATTTTCATAGTATGCGAATTGCAATGCTCATGCAGGTGTTTATTATTAATGGAGAACTGATCGATATTGATCTCTCAGATACTTATCGCCACTTATATGTACGTTCTGAAAGCACAAATTGACAAATTTACCTGTACTTATATATGTAAACCGTACAAGTGCACTAAGTGATCGAGATAAAAGATTGAATTTCATATAATTGCTGGTGGAGCCAGAAACGACGTCATCGAAATGATCAACCAGCAATTAGTCCGGTACGCCTTGTTATTGATATCCACCGACAAAGCTCGACACGAGGGAGGGGGAGAGTAATTAGGCTTCATTAATTCCACGCCCTGTAGCAGACTGTGTAATGGATGCGATATTTACAAGCTTTCCAGCACGTTCTGTTTCGACAGACTGTGCATGCGAAAATGATGACGACGATGGGCTCTTGCCGGTGGCGAATTGGTAAAAGTCAGGCGAAAAACCGACATAATATGCCCGGGTGTATGGTCTTTGCCTTCGTACTCTGACTCTCACGAAAGCGTAGCACAGGATAGGAGCAATAAAGTCGCTCTTATTACTTGCGCCGCTGAATTACTGCCACGTCGGTGCGTAAGTTCCTCCTGGTGCTACGGGTGATGGAAATTGTACGTACGGTGGTGGTTGCGGCGCACATGTGAGTGAGTGAGCTCGGTAAGATCGGACCACGTAAGATTTATCGTAATCTCGAAATACGGGTCGCAGCCATCCACGATCTCGGGTCTCTTACGCTTGCGATTTTTGCAATGGACCACGTATATGGCCTTTCTGCGTAGTGCATAAATTGTCCGTCGTGGCCCCTCGTGGTGCCACACCGCCAAGCGGCAGAGATGTGTCGCGAGGCGGCGGTCTTTCGGGTAATTTAATATTTCGCTTTTTAAACGTTTTGCCATACAGTTGCGTACGGTTTGTATCGCGTTGGAGCATATGCAGAAGGAGGCGAGTGCGACAGCGGGAGAAGCAAATATGCTTGCCGAATTGCGGAAGAAGACGCCGAACATCCGGCCATTCCCTATGTGCACGAAAATTAGTGACGCTGTCAAAACAAGTCGCAAAGTATCGGCCTGTAACATATATAGGTTTGCATAGTCGTGTATATAATAACTTTCGATTGTATGTGGGGCATTACATCTCGATTCGACCTGGGTCTGACCCTCGACCTCCCCGATTTGGCTCGTCATTTTGTTTAGGATTGGTTAGACCCCGAAATGCACCAGATTTTTATTTTTTATTTTTTCTATGTACATTTTTTTAAAATTTTTTTTAAAGTGACATATCGAATGCCATAATTTAAAAATCTGAAAAATTCTTTGTTGAATATCAAAATTATCTAGCTTATAGCCAAAGTGGGCAAGATTTTTCTTCTAACAGTTTTTAAGCTTATGTGATTTAAAAAAATTATTAAAAAATAGGTAAAAAAAACTAATCTACTACAGGCGACTGGTCAAACGCTTATTTATGTAAACTCGGATACTTTCGAATTTTTTCAGATTTTTAGGAATTTTTCAAATTTTTCTGAACTAAGACTATTCCAGCACCACACAAGCCACATTCTCGCACCGGGATGTAATGCCCCATATATACTATCAAATTCATAATTTTACTTACGTAATACACGGGAAAACAGCTTCGTTGGGCTAACTAATTATTTGTTAATTGAGTGGAAATTTCTTATCACAACCATCAGGTTGGTCGGTGTAACGACCTAGTATTAATCCCATTTAGCAAGCGGAGTTAGTTGACTAGAATACATCATACAACGAATTTTATTCGTCCTCCAACTAAGTCAGATAGTTCGTGTCAAATAACGGTGGCGGTTTTGTATTTGTGTATTAACCACCATTGCTCTATCGTAGAAAATCGTGAAATCGTTCGCAGACATATAAAGTGACGAAGTTATACGACACTGCAAAAAAAAAAACTTCGAAAATTATGAGGTGCAAAAACATTAGTGTGATTTAATAAACAATGTCAGTATCATCCGACGAAGTGAAGAAAACGGGTATAGTGCTGTCGGCCAACTTTTGACAAAGTGGGATTATGTTCAAGCAACGATATCAGATCCAACCAAGTGAAAACAGCTGATCCAACCAATTAATCCCTCAGAGGACGAAGACAGTCAGCTCCGTCAAATAAACGTGGTTTCGTATTTCTAGCTCGCTTCGTGGCGAAATTTAAGCGGTACACTGAACTTGTTCGGTCAACGACCGAACAATTTCCTTAAATAATTCAGGGCACAACAGTTGAGTCCAACTGTTTTTTCATTATCTTAACAAAGTCATTTTTTTTGGTGTAGATAATAAAAGTCGCGACCGCGATTGCTGGCAGTCAGCTGGCCCCGCTTTTCATTGTCGAGCATATAGCGAATAACGTATGCCTTTAGCAAATGTAGGTATATATTAGGGAGTACATGTGGTCTCAGAGTTGGGTACGCACGCCCGAGGACTATTGTTTCAGCGTTGACGAACGATTACGACACGTATCCACCTTGACACTCCTCCGCCCCTTCCTCGTTTGATAGCAAACGACGATGAGATTCTCGTCGTATATGCACAACTCGCTTCGAGAGATGTACGTAAGTTCCACGAATGAAACGTCCCATTAACGCCAATTTGCGCTCCACTGCTGCGTGCTTTCACGGCACGGCAATTGCAGGTTGGAAAGGTGCACGATTCCGCACTCGATTTGCTCGAGAACAGAGCAGAACCGAGAAGCAGTGCACAAGAATATAACACGAAAAAGGACAGATACTCTGCAAGACCTCACACGATCATTGAGCGATAAAAGTCTTTCAAACAACACCGGGGACGAAACCGACGTGCAATTATTGTATTATTAGGGGAGTTTAAATGAACCAGCTTGTGGAGCTTCCTTGTTATTTGCTGGAGTTAATAATTTATCTTTTAACTGTTATTATATCACATACCGACCAGACGTACATGCGTCTCCCGCTGCGAAAGAACTTATCCTGACCTACTAAAGACCCGAACATTCCACGGTAATTGAAACTATAAGAACGAATGATAGCTTATTTTAAGGATTGGGTAGAAAACCGAATGGATTACCAAATATGACCAGAATTAATTGGAGATCTGAAATATTCTCAACAGCCGAGGAATTAAATTAACAATTGAAAGAATGACTGCATAATTTGGTAGAGTAAATGGTTGCAGTCGTTGCATTTATTGACAATTAATAACAATGTTTATCCGTGGAACGTTTACGATCGTTACAAAAGACGTACAGTCCTAGCATAATTCGTTATTTGTGCCCTCAAAAACCGGCGAGGTTCTGCGTTGAAACCTCATTTCATAAGGTTCATTATTTTTTTTAGCTTTATTGGAAATTTGATGATTAGTTGGAATGTGGCTACTGCGAGAAGTTCGTGATGTATGTGAATGGAAGTGGTATCTAGGGAATTACTCTTGCTATTGGTCATTTAGGAATTATGTGTTTATGATTTTGTGAATTTTGTACGTGCAGCATATACTCAGTACTCCGTTGGATATATATTATGCGCTTGCAATACGTTCAGAGAGGAACTTAACTACCAAAGCTAACGCGTCCTGTGCTTTCACGTTCGTTGGAGCGGTGAAGCTCATTTAGCGAGCCCAGCGTCGACGCCGGGTGAGGTTTCCTCAGGCTTTCCGCTCAGTATGCCCACGGGAGATTCCCTCAATACTAATATCTACCCCATTTCCTTCTTCTAATGAAACTTTGCACGCTCGACCCAAGCGGATCTACCGTTCCCTTCTCGTTTTCACAGAACACGTAAACATATATGTCAGTAAGTAACCTATGTATGTAACGAAAGTAGCCAAACAACAGCAGCGTTGGTCCACATACATTGGACCATATTCGGTTCCATACAGCCGAAATATCAAGCTAATATCAACTACGGATCCAATTTTGTTGAATAACTTCGTCTCAGCAACAATTCTGCTCCTCGGATACTCGTGTGGACGACATAGAGTTCTAATTGCAATGAAGTCCTTTCTATAAAAATCACGCTCTGCAAAGTCATGTTTTCTGCCACTAAGAAGCTCGATTTTCATGATTATTGTTCTGCATTCAATTATGAGTTGATAAATCAAGTATCTTTTTATCGACGGTGACACGAAGAGTTCTTATCACTCGCTGCAACTTAAAGCGTTAGAAATTGTATTTTGAATATTACTCTTATGGGTGACCCTAGTGAGGGTTCCACATTTGAATCTGATTAGGCCCCGAAGTGGACATTTTTTACTATATATTTTGTCGTGGCAGCCGTTGTTGAGCCTTGTAGGGTTCTAGAGTGGATTCCCTATTGTGGATGCCACGTTTATACCTAAGAAGGCCCCTTATTTAATCGCGGCTGCTCGAACTAATTTCTGCACGGAATGAAATACAATACGTGATGGGGCAATAAAAGATTTTTTAAAATTAGATATGGTTAAAAACAGTGGATATGCTTCGAACGCAAAAAGACGATGCTTTTATTCCAAGGCAATTTATATACCATACCCTAAGACTGGTAAAACTTACGTAAGCCCTTTGAAAGATTAATTAACCGTATTCGTTGGGGGAAAATCACTGTTACACGACCGTGAAAATTTCGCAACGGGAATGGATCGAAATAGACTCGGCGTCAAGTACAAAAGACAGGCAGCTATAGTAAAGAAGAATCGTGCGTGGTGTGAAAAACGTGTACTATCTTATAGTTGCCGTGCTGTTGGTGGCATCCGTTGAGACAGTGGACTAACCGCCGAGATCTTTCGTCTCGAGAAAAGTCGTTACTGCGGGACTCTGGTCGGAATACTGGCTTAATGGAAGGTTAAGTCAGGCGGTTAGAGGCACGGGCGAAAAAGTAAAGTAGCATCAGGGGTATGAGAGCGCAAAACAATGTTGGAATGTCCGCGTTCCTCTATTCTTTTTCTACCATACGTGCTTAGCACCGTTGGTTATCAGTGCATTTTGTTACATGAGTTGGCATTTTCTCTCGACAGGTGTGTAACCAACTCTACATCAATTTAGGAGTGAATAAAACCAATAAATATCCCGTCACCATGATTTTAAATATAATGATAATTGAATAGGGATAATTAAAATGGTCCTAGAAAATTGAACGTCTGTGGGTTTGAAATAAATGCACTATTTACACGGAAAGAAAAGAGTAGAGAGAAGAGTAAAAACTGATTTATCGGTCCCAACAACCAATCAAATCAGTTAGCACAGCGCCAACTACTCGGTCGGTTGAAGAAACTATAACCTCGTTGGTAGAGTATCGATAGTAACAATGATCAGCTGAGATCATAACCTCAACTCTCCGGTTGGTTGGCGTAACGAATCATTTGGATTAGATAGCAGCCGTGGTAGTTGCAGGAACCAAGTTGTTAGTTATACGTAGTATTTTTGTTACCAATCGAAAAAAGTTGAGACTACGATCGATTCCGATTTAGTTTCAGTAACTAACACGCGGCACAGCATATGTTGGAATTGATAGCCAGAACTACTTTTTTCTTTCCATGTATTCTGTTTCGATGACGATGAGTAGTATAACAAAACTCGAGACCGACAGGGTGTTCGAATTTGTATTTTCTATATTTCTAGGATCACCACCAGTGCGAACTTTTTTCTAGCATATGTAAGGTCGTTCCGAAATCAGAGCTTTTTCTCCCCACCATTGGTATCTAGATATATTGCATGTTCACTGTAATCACACTTGCCATGAGTTTCCGTTCCCATAGCAAAATAACGTTTACCTCCCCTAGTTCGAAGTTTCCTTGAAACTAAACGCCACAAATGCGGTGTATGCGTGCATGAAATAGACGATAAGTACACCGAAAATTACACGATATGCTCAGTGTAATCGGTTCTGCGTAGAAACCGCAACAGATCGGACTTGAGGAATAAATCGTACGATTGGTATCGCGCTGCTACAAATGAGGGCATAGGGTCCTGCAATTAACGTATTGAGTTAAACCAGTTTCTTAGCAGTTAATTTTCGTACCGTGTTCTCTACAACACTGGGCGGTGCGTGCTTCTGAACACGGCATATTGGCATCGTATCTACACTCTGCTTTCTGGACTTCTGGGTTATACTCCTCGCTCGGTTCTCTCCAAAGCAACCGGGTGTGCCTTGACTGGCCTCGGTACACATTGATCCCCATGGCGCAGTCAAGGAAATCGCCACACCTATTTCGAAATTAATTTGTAAGCACCGGTCTTGCGGGTCATGCGACTTCACGTTGCACAGTAGGCTCGCGTGTTACGCCTTGGTTATCGCTATATATGATTGTGTCGAATATCGGAGTCATCTGCATCATTTACTTTCCAAGCAATCTGATAACGAGTATTGAAGCGACAGTATAATATATGAACTTCAAACTGAATTTCTCTTCGCAATAAGAATCTCTGAGCTGAAATACAAACGCAGGCAGATCGACTCGTGGTCTCGCAGAGTTCTGGCTTCGTGAGATAAAGTATCACATGCGACAATTTTTTGCTATAATAACAAAGTTGGGAACTTAAAGTTGTGGTTATGGTAATAGTAAAGGGACCGGGTCAATCAAATTTTAACACTTAGCTGAGTGGCGGTAATATTACCAATTTATTCACAACATAAAGTGAGTCATTAATCTCGAAAGCGCGTTTGGAAAAGACAGATAATAAAATCGTATTCGAATCCTAACTTTTTGACAAAATAATCATAAAGTCAAATACGACAAAATCAAGAAGATAAACAGAATGAAATATTGTGAAATCATATAAAATTACAAAGTTATATTCAACAGATCTTTTTTTCGCCTCAAATTAAATCATCGCACACAACATTCTATCCAGCTAAATTATTCTAATTATTCTCATAAAAGCTGAGTATTAAAATGAACAGAAAAAAAACTGCACGTAACTGGATAACAGTGTCATCACGACAATTACAGATATGATACGCACAAAGCTCTCGAGAGCTCACATCTCGATTCTAGGTATGTTCACCTTGGTTTTGTTCAAAACTTAATCTTAAGTGATTTAACCAAAAAACTTAAATAAATCTATGGGTTCAACGCTATGAGAATCTTTTTCCTCGATCATAATCTCGATTAATACTATTAGCACGGAAGATTATAACAGAAACAAAGTGGATACACTATTGCGTTACAACAAACAAACGAAAATAATGAGTGTTCCCGACTAAAAATCTACATCGGGCGCTGCCTCCCTTCACTCTTCGTGGCCATTTGCCCGACCCTGTTTCGATCTCCGGCCGATATCTGGTTTTAGGCTCCTCCAGTATGGACCACATCTCGGGCACGTCTTGGCGGTGACTCCTTCAATGCCACAGATGTAGCACACCTTCTTCTGTATAGCCTCTGTACACCGGTTGCGTTTGTGGCCGTATTTCCCGCAGTTCCAACAGTTGAAGTTAGAATTTGCCGGCTTTGGACGTGGTAGTGGTTTTTGAGGCGCAGAGCGGATTTCTCTTAGCTTTGAGGGTGACTGCACAATGCATCGACCTGCAGGAGGAATAGGTGGTTCATCGATGACCTTCCTAGCTGCGGACCGTCCTGTAGATGCCGATTCCTCCAGGGGCGCTGCGCGAGGAATAACCCCTTTACGGCCCGGTAAGGCCCTCTTCTGTAGTTGGTCTTTACCCTCCATCTTTGGAGGTCCCAATCGCTCCAGAGTAGTGAGCTCTGGCGCATCCTCAAACTGACCATCCTCAAACTGACCATCCTCAAACATCGGCACTCCTGAAACTGTCGTTCCTATGTATCCTTGCTGCACTGTTCGGGTCTCAAGCCACGCCATATAGCGAGTCTGCATGCTTAAGGCTTCCTGAATCCGAGTTGGCTTCGCCAGTTTGGTGCGACGTGACACCACTGTTCTTTCCATCAGTAGATTTGTAGCGATTTCGTCGTCCTGTAGCATGCGCCGCGATTCGTGCAGACCAGGTACGCACTGATATCTACGCGAACTATGCTTTGCGCAAGGTCGGTATAAAAAAATGCTCGAAATCCTCTGTCAAATAAAATACAAAAGTCTCACTAAAATGAACTAGTATACGTCGGGCGCTTCCTCTGTCGGGAAACCTTTTTCGTTTAAAATTTGTCCTCACGAAATATTTTAGTATTCCGAGTCCAAATCTCAAACTTAGCGAAGTTTAATTGGGAATGGCGCTTGAGATTTTAAATCCATTCGAAAGTGTGAAACTTTTAACATAAGTAACTCGAGGAGGTTCCACAACTGAGAGGAGTAATATAAAAATAATCAAGACGTCTTTCGTAATGATGAAAAATCCCTTCACAAATGTAAAAAGTAGAACCTTATACACATTGCTTCCTCATTATTTTTCGCTTTTTACAAAGCTACCTCTATGAGGAAGTACGTAATTCAAATTTGTCTTCCTCATAGAGGAAGCTTTCTAAAAAGCGGAAAATAATGGGAAAGCAATGTGCAAGGTTCTACTTTGCATCTTTGTTGTGTAAATTTTCATCTCGATTCGTCACGCCGTTCGAGAGTTATGAGCAATTCTATTTTGGGACAAGCGGTCATTATAAATTTAAAAAAATAAAAATTATATGTGAAGCAATGTGTAAAGTTCTACTTTGCATTCTTATTTCCATCGAGTACAAACTTTTGTCTCGCATTATCAACTTTTGCTGCTGCTAGAGCGAAAATCGTTTTTTCTTGTAAACTTCAAAATGTCGTAAAATCTGTACCACTTTACCGATCATCGTCAAATTTGGTACGTGGCATAGCTGCATGTTCCTTTTCGTCTGTAAAACATTTCAGTTAAATTGGTGAAATTCGACATGATTTATTTTAAAAAATGATTTTTTTCGAAAAATTCAAGCATCTATAAATTCTGAACCGCTTTACCGATTTCGCCCAAATGCAATGCCAAACAACATTGAACGTATATTTATTTATAAACAACTATTTAGCAAAATCGTCTAATTTTTACGAAAGTTAGAGCGACCACGCCCTTTTTTCAAAAAATTAAAAGTACCATAAAATCAAAATGGCTGATTTTTTTTTAAATCTCAAGATTCAAAGCGGGGCAACTACTCCACTTGCATGCCAAATTTGAGCCATATCGCTCGAACGATTACTGAGTAATAGTTCATCGAATTTTCGGAGCCCAAGACACACACACACACACACACACACACACACACACACACACACACACACACACACACACACACACACACACACACACACACACACACACACACACACACACACACACACACACACACACACACACCCACACACATACGGACATTTTTTCTAAACCACTTTTCTCGTCGTTTTGGACAATTCTAAGCATACTGGCATGAAAATCTCGAAAAAAAATTTTTTCATGAACACAAAGCTTCCTCTATGAGGAAGCAATAATTGAAAAAAAAAAACTAATTTCTGGCATTTCCGAACAACAAAAGTCACTAAAATTTATAAATAATTAATTAAGAATGCCCCATGAAAAAAAAAGTATACTTGCAAAATACATTCGGATACATAATTTATATACGTGTATATTTGGAAAAATATATTTTTCCATATATAACTGTATGACATACGATTATATATCATATATATATATTGGAGATGCGTCCTGCTATATACAAATAATTAATGATATACAATAGATGCATGATAACCATTATAATGTGGCAAAAAGTTCTATATCTCGTATATAAAATCAGATGGACTACATTTCCATATAGGAGAACGCTACACATGTTGAAAACTTAAAAAAAAAAACAGTCACTCAATAACCCAGATAGACAAACGTGCAGTGCTGGGTGCACAGCGAGCCGCCCAAACACATTAACTGCGTCCGAATTGAGCAGAGTTTGTAACGTTAAGACGTGCTTCAGCACGTCGTAACTACGTTCACGCAGCACTGTGCCCGCATAGTTCCGGCACATGGTACAGCTCTCTGAAGTGCATGATGTGGCGGAATTTTGCAGCCACAGTGCTGGATTCAGCTCGTCGTGACGTTACAAACTCTACTAAATTCGGACGCAGTTGACGTATTTCTGACGGTAAGCCGTGCAACCAGTACCGCCACTGTGCCGTCACTTTATTGCCAAATGTCTATCTGGATAAATAAACATAATCGATCCTCTCAATAACGTCATTCTTTTAATAAATAGTAAATAAAATAGTCCGTATAATCAAATGAAATAATTCACTATTCGTATTGAGAAAGATCTCATGTATACGGTTGAAAAAACGGTGCGCTTAAAGGTCGCCGAGAAGAATACATTGACGACCAATGGCATATTTGCGTAAGACAACGTACGGAAATTAAGACAGAGAAATTATACAGAAAAAGAAGAGTATCCTTACCTCGATTATTAATAATCCACGAGCCTAATCTCGTCCAACGTTTCACACCTTGAGAGCACTTTGCTGGTCGTTGAAATTTCGATAGCTATGAAAGCGTTAATAGAACGTAAATACGTAACATATAGCGCGAAATAGAAGTAGACAATGAAATGACTGCCTCCTGCCTACGATACTTTGGGCGCGTTTTTATTGGAGGAACTCTGAGTAATATGCTGATTCGGTAAGAGATAGCTGACTGACCACTAGCAACACGCAAGGCCACTTATTCGCTCGCGTCGGTGACCGCGAAATTTCGAACCACTTCCGCGCAAAACAAATAATCTTAAAAACCTACGTAAACATCTGAATAAGTAAGTCGAACTCGTGTGTGAGGAACACGAAATAAAACGTTATCTGATTATGACACGGCGTATATTGAAGTTAAGAGAGTATCGTAAACGGATATTGCAATTCCATCTTCCACACCATAGACGTTATGCATTTTCCGTTGTAATCCTACACAATCGAGCATTCACGTCTGGTTGAACATCAAGATTTTCAAAGACGCTGAGGATTACGAGTTTTCCGCCATAGCAAGTACTATATAGTTGGATAGAGCAGCGGCGTAAGACCGGAAAAATCCTTCTATTATTACACTGCATAATACCTACCATTAAAATCTGTACTTAGAGTTATTTTTACTACTTTTACTCCCTTATAAAGGAAACTTTCTCATGGTGAAACGATTTTTTTTGTTGCGTTTTGAATGTCAGTTGGATAAAAATATAGTAAAATGTCCAGAACTCAATTTAAAACTCATGCGGCCAAGGAAAGCAGTACAACCTCTGTATTTACTGTTATTTTTATACAAATTTGTATAGTTCAAATTCCATAGCGATTCGAATTCTTCGAAAAATCTCTGTAAACGCTCTAGGTTTCGCAAGTTTTGAGATATCAAGTTAAATATGTCTTTCCAACTTTTAGTTATTTGAGGACGATTGGTACTGAATTTGACATAAATCTACAAAGATGTTTAGATTTTGTAAGAGTTGAATATTTAAAAAAATAAGTTCAATCCTTCAATTGCTTCAAATTTCAATTAATGCTATTGTTTTTTTTTACAGAAACAAAGTAACATCCAGTTGTGCTGATATGGAATTTGAAAAAAATCCATAGCGATTGAGAAGTGCACGAAAATACGGAGAAATACGGAGTGGCGATATATATGAGAGATAGCGAAATTCTGGGAAGTAGATATATGCAAAGAGTCATATGTACCCATAAACATTCACCTTTCCATGCATATAACTCTCTCTCTCTCTGTTTTTTTTTTTATTTCGGTGTGAGATAGATGTGTCTGAAAAGTATACTTACGAAGTGTCACAATTTTAAAAAGTTTCACATCAAGTTCTTTTCTTCTTTTTCTTCTGCAATTTAGAAGAAAATAAATTTTATACTCAACTATCGAAGGAAGTTTTATTATATCTGAAAGCGATGAATTTAAACACTGGGGATTTTTCAACTTTGCTGTGGATATATTTCTTCCACGTGGTTTCCAAGTCTGCAAAGATCGTAATTCCTCGATTTTTGAAGGCTTCTACGACACAATACTTTACAAAAAAGTTGAGATAAGTTACTTGATTATATCATCGTCATTTTTTTTCTTTCCGTTAGAAATACTTTTAATTTTTGAAAAGGAAGAATATTCAGAAAATAAACCGAACGATTGTATGTATTCGTGATTAAATTATGACGAGAATTTACTTGCAATTAGTTTTGCAATTGATTTTATTCAAACGTAAAAACGATTGATTTCCAAATATATCGAATTTATTTATTTCTCGCCAATAGATATTTATTATTTAATTGGAACATTTAAAAAAAACATATCATTTGTTTTAATATTTCCGTATTAAATACTGGTATTGTTGATTGACCTTTTTCTTTATTCGTTAGTAAAATATGTTTTTAAATACGAATAAATTACATGTTTTAACTACATTTTTTGAACACTTAAATATAGATAATCATCCCTCTTCAAAAAATCAGTGGATGAAATATCTCGCATTGTCGATATAAGTATTGTTGTCATTTTATTCCTTTCGTAAATGGCTGTCGTACCAGCGTGAAGTTGTTGTACTTGTTGGCGAACAATTTCAGGCATGTTGTTCATTTTGACAGTTGTCAAATGATTTAAAAAATCGTGACGTTTTTTCGTTTCTCATTCCAGAATTCACAGGTCCGACTTCCGGTCGGAAAATCCAATCTACATTTTTTTTTCTTTAAGATATCGAATTTTGGCCTTCATTATCGTTCTCAAGTCGCATATTGTATTTCAGAAAGTACCGGTTATGTCTCTTTATGATGATTTTTGAAAAAGTCACTTTTGGTTAGTTCTGATTTCAGAATTCGCAGATCCGACTTTTGGTCGGAAAATCCAACCTAATGAACCTAATTTTTTTGTACTCCAAGATATCAAATTTTGATCTTCACTATCGTTTTCAAGTCGCATATTGTACCTCAGAAAGTATCGGTTACATGCCTTCTTACCATGATTTAAAAAATCGAGCCTTTTTTCCGTTTCTGATTTCAGAATTCACGAAAGTAATAAAATGGCACGAGTTCATATATCGTAAATGCAAGTTATTTCAGCCACGATAATCTGTAAAAGTCACAGTACACTAATAAAAAATTTTATATCGTGGTTTGATGGTTAGCGCGCGAAGCTCCCATCCGATGCTAGTTCAATTTTAAAAAAAGAATCAAAACAGATATAAACTTTATTTATATTGAAATGATGAAACAAAAGCATTACACGTCGTACGCCATTGTCAATTCCGCCGACATGATCCTCTTCTCCTTACACATCGTAGAACAGCGCTGCGGAAGACACCAAGAGAGAGAGGGAAGGAAGAGGTGGCAGAGTGGAACTTTCGATCAGCAGGAGAAGCAGAAGTGGAAGGGTCACGATTACGGCGAGAATTTCTCGCTCTCCACCGCGAATGCACGAGGTCCGGCAACTGGTAATTTTCCCAGCTGCTTCTGCTGTTGGTGAGGTCCAACGAGTTGTTGTAGGTACTCCTGTACCTTCGTACTTCGTACTTACAACGCTGAACGAACAACACCGTACGCCAGACGCTCCTGTTGCTGGGAACCGGAACTCTAGAATGCTTCAGCAACACGCCGTTACTGCCAGTTCTCGTTGCTGATGCCATCATCACCGCCACGCTCGAATGTTATCGTCACTGTTGTGAATGCTCTGTTCCTGATACTTCGGACATGGGTATGGTACTGTTCTGCACAATAATACTGCTGGTTTTGAAAATGAATTTCCTCAAGTATAAGGGTGTATGTAGATACATACTGCAAAAGTGTCAATGCTTACACTAAACATATTCAACATCTTTCGTACTCAGAAGTTCATATTTATATATATATATTTTATTCACACTGAAAGAAAAGATTAGTTTCCATAACGAAAAAATGAGTTGACACAACCAATCGATTATTCTATTTCTCTTACAATTCAAACGGTACTGCCAATTATTCGAATGGTAATCCAAACGATTGGATTGGTTAACCTCACCAATCTCGCGAGGACTAATCCTGAATAGTTGAGGTTACTATTCGATATGGTTGAGCAGGTTGAGGGAACTAATTTTTGAGACATTATGTACAGCAAATTGGAAACGTAGTTGTCACAACCAAACATTTCTTTCCGTGCATTCAACAGGTAGATTGGTATTCGAGTGAGAATATATTAATGAAAATATACTAATAAGACATCATCCTTTTCTCATAAATGTTGAATGCTGACACAGGTGAAGATGTACATAGCATAGTGTTAGACAGACATAGATACCAGCTAGAGAGTACCTATGTATATACATCCATATATTTCAGAAAGTTGTCTGTTTGCTGTTTGCCCCTGGGATGAATTATTATATAGACAGAAAAATCAGTGTCTCGTCGAGCGGTCTCATAGGAAAATGAAAGGAAAGTAATGTATTAATTCGAAGTAATGCACGGAGAAAACAGGTTAGTTGAGAAAACTAACCTTTAAATGCTTGTAACGTTAGATGTAGTTTGGTTGGCATCACCAATGGTTGGTTAGCAGTACCAATCGGTTAGTTGGCGCCACCAATCGGTTGGTTTGCACTACCAATCGGTTAGTTGGCGCCACCAATCGGTTGGTTGGCACTACCAATCGGTTAGTTGGCGCCATCAATCGGTTGGTTGACATCAATCGGTTAGTTGGCATTACCAATCGGTAGGTTCTGACACGCAATAACTTGCTAATGCCATATTTTACCACGCCTGTTGGTTGGCATGTATCAATTCCATAGTTCCTACAACTACACCCTTTTATCCGTGTGCTATGTAAAATTTTGTCGTGGCAAGTAGATGTCTCAAATCTTGCTGCATTGTATTACTTGCATACAACATAGTCCGTATAGTGATGCATTAATGTCTACAGTTCATTTGCATGTGAAGATTATTTGCAAATTCTGAATATCTCAAGCCCTTCCCAAGAATAGGAAGCGTTGTTGTTTGCTTGATGTACTTTATGCAAAGCCGTAAAAGGTTCTAGAATACGTTTCAGGGTTGCGAACTGTTACTCGTAGCTTGGGAAGTCTAAATAAAATGTGGCATTTTCCGATCATTCGTATTCTCCAGCAAGCGCGGTATCGAACTAAGGACAAGAATTCTTGTGTGCACTGCGGTGCATCCAGTCAATAGTACAGTGCAGAGAAAACCACATCCACGAAATGCCGTACACTATACTTTGCAACGCTAGGCGGCTTAGGCAGTTACGATAGCGTTTTATCGCTTCGGGAATTCATACGCAGGTATACTACGTATATACATAGTGTACCTACATTCTATGTACATATACATGTACAAAGGTTTCGAAATTGCGCTCGAGGTACACTTCTCGCGATGTTTGCGGCTCGTTGCGAATTTATTCACATGCCGAAGACCCTCCCCCTGTCGTATCCTTACATAGCTCGATGCGCAACGTAGATAAGAATATAGGTACTTCGAGAACGATGTCCTATAGTGTCGCTTCCCGGCTTAAGAAAAGGGACAAAGTACAGAGACTATGACGCTAAGCCACAAACTTTTCCGTACAGATATGAATACTGTTGCAACGGAAAAGCTCTGTAGTTCTGGAGTGCCTGTAGTATTCCGCTGAATAAGGATTCTGTTGAAGCCACGCTACTTCCGACCTGGGCTCAATTAGTATCAAATGAAAATTATACGGTGCCGTGGAGAATGCAGTAGTCACCAAGTGAAAATATATTATTAAGCATCTCCGAAGTCATTAAAGAAGTCGGCCTATTACTTTTGATTGCAATAAAATAATACAATTATCCCGAATTACGTGCAGTATTAGCATAATCGATAAGGGTGCGCATTGAGAGCTATACACATGTACACTCAGAGAAATCGTAGTAGTACAGTCAACTATAGAGTGACAACTATTAATTTCTAGTCCATGCAACATTTTCATAATTACGGTAACTATGAAAATAGTTATGGTAACTATTTGGTAGTTATAGTAACTATTTGATAGTTTTGGCAACTATAAAAAATTGGTCGTACGAACAAAAAATGAATAGTTGTCACTTTGTAGTTACTAATACCATAATTTTCTCTCAGTGTACGTTGATCGATAAAATGTACACCAGGTAAAGATTGTATTGGTGTGAGAAATAAAATAGCTTTGGAATGCTGTCAATTTTTTATTTTCTATTGTTTTTCTCACTATAATTGTGCTTACGATTTATATAACTATATTTTGAGAGCGAGTACGACAGGAGCGACGCTGATACTACACCTGGAACCTGTTAGTAGAGGAACCTGTAAAAGATTAAGCTCTTCTACTATGGTTGCGAAGCGTATAATCTTACCCTGGGCATTAAGTATTTACAAAAGTGCAATCAAAATTTGTCTCATAATAACGAGCAAAAAGTATCCTTTAACCTATATCGGTACTGCAGTCACAGTTGCCGCAGTTTTCGGTGCCAACATAATTTACAAAAACACCAAACGTATGCGGACAGCATAAAGCTACAATCATACTCGCCAACACGAAAATGATTATTTATTATTTAGATGCGTGGTAACGTTATTTATAGTGACTAATCGTGTGGACGTCATAAATAAGCTGCAGAGTAATATGAAGTGCAGAGATGCGGTCCCACAAGCCTCAAGTTGTACCGTAGCTTCGATTATATATTCACCTATAGTGGTCCGTCGACTGTGAGGCAAAAAGACGCGATATATTGCGTGGGGTGGCGAATAGGGGCGGCAATTATGTCGCCGCTATGCGCAAGTATTAACCGGACGATGCTGACGACAACGGCAACGACAACCACACCATGTTGGATACTCGTGGAGGTCCGTCGGTTATGCGCAAGGAAGAACCCGCGTGCTTATGTGATTTATGAGATATTTGGACACGTGGATGGACCTTGCCTACTTGCGGCGCTTTAAATCACCGCGGGCGCTTTACCCGCGCTCTCTGAGCACCGACGATGCTGCCACCGCCGCCGACAATCGCGCTGCTCCTGGTGCTATACGCTGCCGCGCGAACCCAGTACAGGATCAGCGACATCGACGTCGTTAACCCCCGACCGGTTTCGCGAGGTCAAGTCCCGACGATCTCGACCTCTTTGTTAATACTTGCAGACCTTCTGCTATCACTGTACATGTAATCCGGTACTCACATGCACCTGGGTTATTGAAAACAAATTGCAGATGCGTTATTATGAGATGCCTAAAATAAATAAGCACAAAGTTTTCGTTATTTTATTTAGGCTATGCTTAGATAGGCTCTGCCATCACTGTACAGGTAAATCCGGTACTCACATGCACCTGGGTTATTGAAAACACATTGCAGATGCGTTATTATGAGATGCCTAAAAGAAATAAACACAACATTTTCGTTATTTTATTTCGACCCCTTTTAACCCGTCCACTGTCAATGGAACATTTTTACTAAACTGGAGGAATAGCTATTTTCCAAAATAGCGTTTTTTCATCTAAAATTTTTGAAAAAAATTGAAAAATTGTGGAATTTTATTGACAATGCATTTCATGAATTATAACTGTAATATAAGGAAAACAAAACTCACTTCCATCTTCATATCAAGAGTCGCGGTAGCGACTCGACGCCAAGTTATATATATATTTGAAAAGTGCCACTATTCTATTTTTACTCGGGAAAAAAAGTTTAAAAATTCGCCACCCCTATTTTTTTCAGAGCAATGAATTTTGTAAAATTATGTTGGATGGTGGCATACGATTTTTAATTTTTCTGCATCGAAAGGTTTAATCGAATCAAAATATGGGGTCAGCAATCTAAGGTACAATGCCCGTCATCGATGCCTGGTTGACACTTTCCGTTCATGACGTTTCCCATCTAAACAAATCCACTAGTTTTGGTAAAATCAGGATGTGGCGCTGCGAGCACACGGAACGATAGATTTGGACTGAATGACACGCGGGAACTGTCAAAGTTTTAAAGTGTCATTTCGTTTAAACATATGTTTTTGGTCATAGTATAGTGTATAATAATATGCATCCTGACTTGCATCGTAGCGGAAGAATTATCACTCTTACAATTCCTTCGCAAATTTCACAAGTGAGAAAAATTGTGTATGGAATTTCGCTGTGATCGATTTTCGCACAGTGCGACATCGGAAATCGATAATTTTGCCTGAAAAATAATTCCACGCAGTAGGAATTGACATTATTACGCAGACTTTTCTTAATATGAAATGAATTATATTAGCATTCGGTATCTCATCATTATATTTCTCAGCATTTTCGTTGTCGTCCTTGACGGGTTAATCTATATTTACTTTAATAAACTGATCACTAATCCACTTGATTGAACTTAATCCACTTAATTGAAAAGTAGCAGTTTTTCATTTTTACTTTCTCGGAAAGTTGTTTATTGTCGATTTGACAATAAGCAAATGCTGCGAAAGGGAGATTCATTTTTTTTTACCAAAAATCATCATCGAATAAACATCCACCGGTAATTATCGGTAGTTTTAAACATGGACCGGTGGTTGAGTGGAAAGTCTGCGACCTGATATCCGGAAGGTTTAGGGTTCAAAACCAAATAATTCTTTTTTTTTTCTCGCAAGCACTTTTCCGTTGTCGACTTGACGACGAAAAAGTCCCTGCGAACAAAGATATTCATTTTTGTTCCCAACTTTGGAGCACAACAACAGGAGTATTGTCGTCACAATGCAAAGTCGATTGGTGGTTGTGAGAAATGACGACCAATTCACGATCGTGGAGCACAAGTTTCAATACTCAAAGTTGGTTGTTAATTTTCTATGTTACGTGGAACACCTCGGGAGTACGAAAATTCAGTGCAAGATAAACGTAAGGTTAGAGCCAGGTTAGAGCAAAGTTCGAGCAATTTGTAACTAAGGTCAGCGCAACGTGAGAGTAAAGGGAACGTAAGGTGAGAACAATGTAATTGCAAGGGAGGAGGAAGGTGAGCACAATGTGAGAGTAAGGGAAACGTAAGGTGAGAAAAATGTAAGAGCAAGGGAGGAGGAAGGTGAGCACAATGTGAGAGTAAGGGAAACGTAAGGTGAGAACAATGTGAGAGCAAGGGAGGTGGAAGATGAGCACAATGTGAGAGTAAGGGGAACGTAAGGTGAGAACAATGTGAGAGCAAGGGAGGCGGAAGGTGAGCACAATGTGAGAGTAAGGGGGAAGCGAGGTGAGAATAAGGTGATAGCAAATTGAGAGCACAGTGAGCTCGAATCGAATTGGTTTTAGGATGTCGACTATTGTCATACTTTCCTTTTCACAAACAATTTTTTTTTTCAATTCATAGAATTACGAATTTCACTCTGAAACTTTATGTAAGCGTTACTTCGCAAGATGAAGAAGTATCTTAAGATAGTTCTGTCGCTTCACGCTCGCTTTGCATAAGTTTTCGAAAAAGAAGAGGAAATCACAAACACTTCTCGGTATCATAAACATCTGTAAAAATTTATTAATGTGGTCTAATTAATTAAATGTAATTAAACCACGGTCAGTAATTGAGTCGCTTACCTTCATTATTTGTTCTTTTTGCACATGCTAACGTATTCTTCGATTCTCAATAATACTCTTTGAATCAACTTTTCCCCGTAAAACTATTTCGAAGACACAAAAAACTACATTTTTCAAATAGTGAGATCTTACCGATAGTGACAAGACAATGGCTGCAGACATAGCTCACTTCTGTTGAGCCGGCAGATAACATTTTGAAAATGGTCGTTTACCTTATAAGTCGAGCTGTTCAAATTTTATACGATGTTTAATTCTTCGAAAACTTTCTTTGGCGCGTTGGCTTTCGCATAATTCGTGATACCCAGTTTAAATCTCATTCACTCACGAATTGACACGACGCATAGGCCAGGTACGAATTTGACACACACCGTACGAGTGGTTTAAATTCTATGACTCAGGCCGTGGACTTTCCATTCGGTCACCGGTCTACGTTCGGAACTACTGATTGTTACCTGTGCATGTTTATTCGATGATTGTTTTTGGTCAAAAAAAAAAAATATTCTCCCTTTCGAAGCATCTATTTGTTGTGAAATCGTCTACAAACAAAATCCTGCGAAAGGGAGAATAAAGGACGGCTGCTTCATACACAAAAACACCGTAATGGAATATTTAAAAAAATAAAGAAACTACAGGAAGTCAATGGCGATCAAATCCTCTTCTTACTTCAACATTTCGTTTCATCTTACGAGGTAACATTTACATAAAGTTTTGGAGTGAACTCTGCAATTTTATACATTTTCATGATCAAATATTGTTCGTGAAAAGAAAAGTATGACGGTGGTCGACAATTCTTAGACTAATCCGTTTCGAGCTTTCACTGTGCTTTAAATTTACTCTTACCATGTTCTCACCTTCCTCCTCCCTTGCTCTCACGTTGTTCTCACCTTACATTCCCTTTGCTCCCACGTTGCTCTGACCTTGGTTCCAAATTCTTCGAGAGAGAGAGAAAAAAATAAAAAAATAAAAACAGAATTATTTGGTTTTGAACCTCAAACCCTCTGGACATCAAGCCGCAGACTTTCCACTCGACCACCGGTCTATGTTTGAAACTACCGATTGTTACCGGTGCATGTCCATCCGATGATGGTTTTTGGTTAAAAAAAAAAATTATTCTCCCTTTCGCAGCAATTGTTTATTGTCAAATCGACAACAAACAACTTCCAGCGAAAGTAAAAAATTCAAAGCTGCTATTCAATCAAGTGTATTAAGTTCAATCAAATGGATTATTGTTCAGTTTATTAAAGTAAATATAGATGAACCCATCAACAACGATAATGCTGAGAAATATAATAATGAAATACCGGATGCTAATATAATTCATTTCATATTAATAAAGTTCTGCGGAATAATGTCAACTGCTATTGCGTGGAATTATTTTTCAGGCAAAATTATCGATTTCCGATGTCGCACTATGCGAAAATCGATCACAACAAAATTCCATAAACGATTTTTCTCACTTGTGAAATCTGCGAAAGAATTGTATAAGTAATGAATCTTTTGCTACGATGCAAATCACGATGCACATTATTATACACTATACTATCACCAAAAACATATGTTTGAACAAATTGACAGTTCATAACTTTGACAGTTCCCACGTGACATTCGGTCCAAATCCATCGTTTCGTGTGCGCGCAGCGCCACGAAGTAACAATCGTTGTACTTTCGAGCTAGATTGGAAACCTGACTACTCATCTCAGAATGACAACGGAAGGGGTAAACCAGGCATCGATGACGGGCATTGTACATACAATTCGAATTACGTCATACTTTAAAAAATTTATGCAGCTTAAAAAATTTCAATTTCTTGAGGGGTAACATAATATTTTAATTTTTTGAAGAACACGGAAAGAAATGTTTGCTTGTGACAACTACGTTTCCAATTTGCTGTACACAATGTCTCAAAAATTAGTTGCCTCAACCATATCGAATATTAACTTCAACTATTCACAATTAGTTCTCGCGATATTAGTGAGGTTAACCAATCCAATCGCTGGGACTACCACTCGAATAGTTGGGACTACCATTCGAATCGTCGGTATTACCATTCGAATCGTTGGCACTACCATTTGAGTTATAAGGCAAATAGAATAATCGATTGGTTGTATCAACTCATTTTTCGGTTATGGCAACTAATCTTTTCTTTCAGTGAAGAGAAAAATCGTCGTCATTGGACTACTTGATGAAAACGGTTTTCAATTATCTGACAAAAGTTATTATACACATTAGAAGAAAGATTCATTGACGAAGCCTATTGATCTCGTCAATGGACCGAACCCTCGAATGGACCACCCAGTTGTCATAAATTGACCACCGCGTAGCGCACCGCGAGAATATTAATGGTTTTATAGTACTGTACCGATTAGCATCTATTTTTCATTATTTCAAAACGAATATTCTAATATTATATTGTGATTATTCACAGCTGCAATCAAGGCTGAGCCACTACGTATAGCTTCGGAAGCACGAGTAATATTTTTTGGTTTCCATTTGTAACTAACAGGTTATTGTTGCTCACGCGCTCCGAGAACATGCGTGCGTCTATATTTTGAAATTCCAAATAAATTTGAACCCGGTTCACCGTGATATATCATCGCATGACTGAGAAGTGTAGATGGTCTATTGGATAAACTGGTTCAATAGCGCCAGTTCTCTCCTAAATGGGTTACTGATTAATGCCACATACATAGGGCCTGTACTTGAAAAAAATAATGAATTCTTCTTTCAGTGGACGTGCTTATTAATTATTACGTAAGTATATGCGTTTATTATAATTATTTCATCCCGTACCGTGGTCGTTTACTGTTGTGTTTTTCTCGAACAGTAGTTGTACCGGCTCGATCGATATCCAACCTGGGTCGCGTTTGCACTTTCAAGCGGCGTACGAGAGATTACTCGCTCGGATAAAGTAATTCGCGGCACATGTTGCACTGGAATGAATCGCGAGCGCGGCAGCTCTGTATCACTTTATATCTCATTGCTCGACAAATCCCACGCTATTATTTCATTTTACCGTTATATAACGTAAATTAGAATGAAGCAAAACTATATATTTCTTTACCAACGCAACGTAACCCTTTAACGGTCAAAACGTTATATCTTTTTGTATGAATCAAAAAGTATAGAAAAACATCGACAGCAGGAGACGCGCAGTCGGTGTGGTAGCTTCGGCGATTCCCAGAGTTAGGCAGCATTTCTTGCGGCCGTAACTTGGATAGGTGACCGCTTAGTCGCGCACCGGCTTGCGCGCCAACTGCTCAGTGGGAGACTGTTTTTCTGAGTTTCTGATGTATTCTGATACAGTAGAAACTCAGTAAAAAAATAAAGCCGCTTGTATCGGCCAGGTTTTCCACAGTTTTCCTGTGGCCTCGTGCAAACGCGATACAGTAGTGCATTAGGAGGAGTGGATGCGGGAAACACTCTAGAGGGGTCTCTACGAAGGAACGGGGAAAGGGGAAACGTAAAAGCCTGTATAAGGTATATGGAAGAATAACCCATTTTAAAAAAAGGTGAGAAAAACAGCGGTTTTTTTAATTCGTATTTTTCATTTTTACATGCAAATGCGTCTTTTTTAGTCAAATAAAAATTACGCATGTATTCGTAATATAATTCCACTGCTTGGCAAAATTTCTAGAATTCTTGAACCAACATTTTTTTTTAAATGACTTTAAAAATAGCACTTTTTCCGATGTAGCATATATTCTACGTTAGCAATTAAGCTGTTTATACTGCTCACTGAGATAGTTAATCATTCATGAATATGCATTACTATTTGTAAATATAACGGAGATCTCAGAGCGAATACTCAGCCGGTCGTTCTGGCAAAATAACCTTCCACCGCCAATTAGCTGATGTACACAAATTCTCGTTTGTAATGCTCTTCAAACGTAGTAACTCCCCACTTTTCCTGCGACGTACCGTTCGAATCGTAGCTTT
This sequence comes from Ephialtes manifestator, assembly GCA_963970395.1. NCBI lineage: Eukaryota > Metazoa > Arthropoda > Insecta > Hymenoptera > Ichneumonidae > Ephialtes > Ephialtes manifestator. The sequence goes on from OZ019976.1 coordinate 16,181,118, forward strand.
CTTCTGAGAGCGATTTGCGAGGCCGCCTTCAAAGAAATTGGTCACCTATTAGACCGTTTGACGACGGGCCGCTGAGTGGATCGTGCCGCAAACAGAACGCTCGCGCACTCCGAAGCATTTGCGATGAATGGAGAGGAGCAACGTCAAATCTCAAACGTCACCGGTTCTCGTCTCACGTTTCAATGACTGCTGTTGGCTTTCAATGGAAGTTACGCAGTGCTCCACAAGGACGCTAGTTAGTCGAGCTGATATTCACGTGAACACGTGGTACCGATACGTAAGATGAATAATCTAATTTAATGTGATGGGGAAAGCTCGACGATATAGAGCTACTAACTGTGGCATGTAAACGAGATTACGTTACAATAAAATGATTACATTAAAGAATTATCAGACATTTTGAACATTTCCAGTGAAAGTAGTGAGCTAATGGTATCGGCTGTTAACATGAATTGCCATTTACAATATTCATGGAGAAAATAATAAGATATTAATCGGAAAAAAATACGAAGCGGAGTACATTTTTGAATTGCCTCCCGGTAGTATAAAAACATTCTCCAAAATCACATTTAAAGATCTCTTGATCGTTCAAAAAATAGACAGCATAGTCTGGCATAATTTAGTATTGAATACTCGCTAGACATAAAAATGCTATAAATTATTAGTAGAAGTGCAACATTATATGCTTTTAATTAACATAGATAGCCTAAGCGCTTATTTTCGAGCCATCTTTCGCTCCATAAATTCCGCTTATTTAAATCTACCCTAAAGTCACGACTGTGAATGTGGTCATAAGTCTACTAAACGTACTAAATGAATTTTTTTGTTACTATGCTAAATACATTTTTGGCAGCTGCAGCTGGTCCCGAGAGAAGGACGTCGTTCGTGTGCAACGAGGATGAGAATGCGCTCTCGTCCGTGGATGGTACTTCTGGTTAGAGACGCCCGCGCCCAGGACTAGAGACGGTCTGCATAATCCATGGAGATCGTAAAGGCGTTTTACGGTCCTATACCGTGGGAGAGAGAGGAAGACGAGAAAAAACGGAGTAGTTCAGTAATTTCTGCAAGGTAGCGTACAGGATGAAGCGTATGTACGTGAAACTCGCACACGAGGCGACGAAAGGGGCCAACGACGACTACCCATAGTCGTCGACTGCTCCAGCGGCTCTTGCAAACGTTGGAAGCCGCGAGCTTCTCGATCCTTTCCCGCTGCTGCTGGCTCCGGCGCTAACGTTATAGTGCAGGTTCTTGGGCGCACTAAAGCCTGCCGATGCGAGCTGCCTCGATGGGCATAAATTACGGTGTGCACGGATCTCGAAACGAAGAATATAGCTCGACTATGGCACGAAGAATCCTCACAACTAAAGTACATGTTCCAGACATTGACATATAAAACAAAATGACCCTGGGTAACAAAATTGGAATGTAAAGTCTAAGATGAAATTTCCATGCAGAAGACATATTCAATTCTGATTTTACCATACAACACTTTGTATTCATAGCAACATTATCAACTAGAAGTAACCAAACGGAAAAAACGGCTTCGTTGGGCCAACTAACTATTTATTAGTTGAGTGAAAATTTCCTGCCACAACCATCCGGTTGGTAATGACCTGGTATTAATCACATTTGCCATTCCGACGTACTTGACTTAAGGGGAGGGAGTCAGGTCAAAAAAATTGATTTTGGAAATTCAATATCATCCAAATCCTATTGCATATAAAAATGCCCAACTCACTATATTGTTAGTACTCGATGAAAGGATTTTTTACTGTCATCTGACTTGCATATGCTTTTCAATATTATCTTAAGCAAAGTTCTTAGGTTTTCCATTCTGCGCATGATTCAGATCAAACTACTAGGCAGATTGGAATGGTTGACGTCTCATTTTCTTCTTCATGAAAAGATACACCGGTTAATTGAACATTATCAACTAGAAGTAACCAAACGGAAAAAACGGCTTCGTTGGGCCAACTAACTATTTATTAGTTGAGTGAAAATTTCCTGCCACAACCATCCGGTTGGTAATGACCTGGTATTAATCACATTTGCCATTCCGACGTACTTGACTTAAGGGGAGGGAGTCAGGTCAAAAAAATTGATTTTGGAAATTCAATATCATCCAAATCCTATTGCATATAAAAATGCCCAACTCACTATATTGTTAGTACTCGATGAAAGGATTTTTTACTGTCATCTGACTTGCATATGCTTTTCAATATTATCTTAAGCAAAGTTCTTAGGTTTTCCATTCTGCGCATGATTCAGATCAAACTACTAGGCAGATTGGAATGGTTGACGTCTCATTTTCTTCTTCATGAAAAGATACACCGGTTAATTGAACATTATCAACTAGAAGTAACCAAACGGAAAAAACGGCTTCGTTGGGCCAACTAACTATTTATTAGTTGAGTGAAAATTTCCTGCCACAACCATCCGGTTGGTAATGACCTGGTATTAATCACATTTGCCATTCCGACGTACTTGACTTAAGGGGAGGGAGTCAGGTCAAAAAAATTGATTTTGGAAATTCAATATCATCCAAATCCTATTGCATATAAAAATGCCCAACTCACTATATTGTTAGTACTCGATGAAAGGATTTTTTACTGTCATCTGACTTGCATATGCTTTTCAATATTATCTTAAGCAAAGTTCTTAGGTTTTCCATTCTGCGCATGATTCAGATCAAACTACTAGGCAGATTGGAATGGTTGACGTCTCATTTTCTTCTTCATGAAAAGATACACCGGTTAAATGGAGCAAATATTAATAAAAGGTTATATTTTTTGAGTGATATAATTCTTAATAAATAATTTTTATGCTAGTTTCTAAATCAGTGATTAACTTTGTTTTCAGAATGAAAAAAAAAATTGTTTGCTCCATTTAACCGGTGTATCTTTTCATGAAGAAGAAAATGAGACGTCAACTATTCCAATCTGCCTAGTAGTTTGATCTGAATTATGCGCACAATGGAAAACTTAAGAACTTTGCTTAAGATAATATTGAAAAGCATATGCAAGTCAGACTACAATAAAAAATCCTTTCATCGAGTATCAACAATATAATGCGTTAGGCATTTTTATATGCAATAGGATTTGGATGATATTGAATTTCCAAAATCAATTTTTATACCTGACTCCCTCCCCTTAAATAAGTCACATAACGAATTTTATTCGTGTTCCAACTAATTCTAAGTAAGATAGTTGGCGCCACAATAGTAGTCAGCCCAACTAACTATTTAGTTCAAGCAACGATCAGAGCCAACCACCTGAAAATAGTTGACCTAACCAAGGAATCGTCCGCCTCTCAGAGCACTAAATCGCTTGGTTGGGTCCAACTACTTTTTTCGTTAACCTAACAAAGTCGTTTTTTTCCGTGCAAGAGTACGAGAGTGTCAACCGTAAGAGTGGATAACATATCAATTGATTAAACTAACCGGAAACAATCATGCAATAATCGTTCAATAAATTAAACAAATTATGATTTTTGAGCCAAAGTCCCAGCAATTGCGGTTAAATTTATATAAGACAATTAACTACCTCAGAAAGTAAATAAATTCGAGAGGGGTTATTTGATGGTTATCTCTCATCGAAACGTAGATCACTTACCACGAAACATGGATGAACAATAATACAGATTACATAATTAATGAAGTGGCATAGGATATTTTGAGTCGAACATCGTTCGATGATATTTACGAACAAAAGACCGATTGAAAGACGGCAAACCGAACGAGAGGGCACAATTATGTAGAGCCAAGAGAGGATTCATTGAAACGCAGCTACGCGAGATCGTGGCTTTCGTTTCAGTGAATCCCAACAGACTTTTTTTGAGAGTCGAGGAACTATACATAGGCTTGCGCCGTCCCGACGGCGCCACTCACCATCTACCGGGTTCATACAAACACCGAGGATGTACCTCCTTATAGAGCAAAGCTTCTCTCGGTTGAAGAGGGATGAATTTTCGAAAGCCGCAACTACGACAACGCCGTTGCGCTACATCACAAAAGTGGATGAACGCACATGAACGAAAGAGTACCGAGACGAGACGATCATCCACGTTGGACGAATGAATGCGAAGCCACGTTTCGCAGGAGGCTTTTCCGTCTCCCTGTGTAGGTGCGCTCTTCTCGACGCCGGATGTTCGACCGCTTCGCGAAGCTCATTCCTTTTCAACGAAACGACGGAAAATGTCGCGCTATTCAACCGCCTCGGTACGATCCACCGGGTCGATAAGTGCTCGAACACGGCTGGTATGAGGTGCTGTGACTGGGACTACGTCGACATGAGAACGAGGCATAGAATAAAAAGAAAACGGTCGCGGAAGTAACGCTGAGAAAGAACCAGTTCACTACGAGAGTTAAGAGCACTCGTTAAATGTGCGCGCCCGTTCCCTTTTCCATCCAGTACTACAGCCACGCGTACCTCGATGAGGGACTTTGAAGACTTTGCCTCCGCCCCTTCGATGCACGAGTCTCTAAGCATTCTGGGAAATCTACCGGCTGCGTCACGTACATTTAAATATACTATGTAGTGTTTATATATATATATATATATATATATATATATCTGTATATTCTGTACAACGTCCACTCACTCGTTTCGTTGCATGTCATATAATTTTATGCGCTAATGCCAAATGAGATTTTACATGGAATAGGTAGAAATGCTCACGCCCGTAATATCTATACGCAGAATCACGCATTTGTATGAGAGATTGGGAAAAGAGGAAAGCGGATAGAAAAGCTCAGGGAAGAGATATCGTACCGAAAATATAAAGCCTACATACCACGCCCGGTGTCGATCCTCGTGGGATTCACCTTTCAGTCGTGTTGCACTGCCGTTGCGGATCCTTATCAAGAAATGCACAGAAATTTTCATTCTAGCGCAACATTTTGTATGGTGAAAATGTTTTACCGAGTGCGAGTTATAATTTATCCTGGGATTATAGCTTTGCACGGATTAAATAGATAGAAAAAAATTGGATAAAGTATTGTAATAATCCAAAACTCATTTTAGAATCATCAGTTTAAATGCAGTAGTTGTACGAACGTAGAATACTTCACTGTAATAATCCAAAAGTTTGAATCATTCAGTTATTCAATTGTCAGTAATGTCTGAGCCTCTGCTATGGGTTCCGTTGGCAAGCGCCAGAACGGCGCCCGAACGCTTCCTGATTTGGATTTTATAGGATGTCATTAACAATACAATAGTGGTACAGTTTTGAGGTACCCCGTTATAATCTTTCGTGGACGTCGTATCCTTAACGGTGCTCACCGCGAGCCTCGTGAAATTATGATCTCTCGTTCTCACAAACTCATTTGCCTGCACATAAAACTAGAGAATCTATTTACTAGACAATGTAAAATAGTTTACCATGTTTAACTTTTTATTCATTTCATGCCAACAATAATTTAAGTTTTGTAAATCCTTTTTGACCTTCAAATTATCCATCGCTATAAAATGCCTGATAATTCTGAAAAAGTCGTAAATAACGCTCGAAATATTGTTTCAATGCTGAATACGTGTGATTAGTTGGTAAACTAATCAATACCAACCAATAGACAGGATAGAACAGATTTCCGTTCACAGTTATTTGTTTATGCCATATAACTTTTTTGTAGACATTTTCCTGACATCTATTCAGAGAAAGAATGGATTGCTAGCAAACGATGCAAACTCATTTTCATATTTCTGTGAATATCAGGAAACGATATTTTTTATAAGCTCAAGTAAAATAACAACATCAAGGAAATCAGAAGCATTCGTTATCACTTATCTATCTGTAAGTGATATAGAGAATCTATTTAAACGGTATATACGGAAGTCACCTTAAAAAAACCATTGTGTTTCCGTAGATCCTGTCGGAATTCCGATTTTCCTCGAGTGCTATCCCGCGCAAAAAGGAAAGTATTAAAACAGTATTAAAAAAAGTATGAAAAGTATAATATCTCAAGTATGATCTATTGGACTGAATTAATACTAAAAAGTATTAGACCGTATTATTAGTTTTAAGGGTCCGGGTCGATATGTCCACGGTTTTCGGTATCCAGGTCGATATCTCCATGGTTTTTGGTGTCCAGGTCGATATCTCCATGGTTTTTGGTGTCCAGGTCAATATCTCCATTGTTTTTGGTGTCCAGGTCGATATTTCCATGGTTTTTGGTGTCCAGGTCGATATCTCCATGGTTTTTTATGTCTAGGTCGATATCTCTATAGCTTTTGGTGTCCAAGTCAATTTTTTCATAGTTTTCAGTGATCAGATCGATTTTTTCATAGTTTTCGATGTCTAGATATACTCTTGTTTTTTAAGTATCTAGACCGGACTAGATACTGAAAATTGAGGTGCGATTAACCTACAGCTCAAAAACTGTAAACGAATACAATTTTTACAACAAACATTATGAATCGATCGACCTGGACTCCGAGAACTATGAAGATATCAACCTGGACACCGAGAACTATGAAGATGTCAACCTGGACACCTAAAATGGAGCAATCGATCTAGACAACTAAAACTATGGGCCGGTCGACCTGGGCATCAAAAGCGATGGAAATATCGACCTGGACACTGAAAACCATGGACATATCAATCCGGACCCCGAAAACTAATAATACGGTCTAATACTTTTTATTATTAATTCAGTCCAATATAGATCATACTTGAGATATTATACTTTTCATACTGTTTTAATACTTTTCTTTTTGCGCGGGATAGGACAATTAACATGATTGCACCAGGTACAGGATCGCAGTATCGCGTACATACGAGTACATGTGTTTACCTGAAACCCGATCCTTGCTATCGACGTTGAGAGGTAGAGAGAGAAAGACAGAAAGTTCGTCACCAGTGTATACGGTGGTCATTAGCCAGCAACACGAGCGAACGGTCCAAACGATATATGGAATGACTCGCAGGAATCCGTTGTACGTGATCGGTGAATAAAGGAAGACCGAGATGAGAAGATGGAGCGGTGGGTGGTGCTGGAATCTGGTATAATCGTCAAGTGATTTCAAAGTCACCCTCGCACACATTTTCCTTTACCTTTCACTCTTACTTCCACGATCGGAAATTCTCCAGCCGCATCATTAGACGTTCATTAACACACTGTGCGCAAATACATCGCGCACACTCATCAATGTGTATCTATCGTACACTGTAGTGCATCTACGCAAACTTTACACATACGCGTGACGACTTTCACTCTATTGTCACCATTTCCAACCTTGGGAAACGTGTGCACCACGTATCGAGTGTGTAGCTGTTTATACTCTTGCCATTCAGAGCAAGAGACAGTTTCGTTTATCTGACTGTATACCAACGACGGCATTGCTATTGGTGATGCTTCATGGGTATGCGTATAGGTACGTAAACGATGAACGACGCGAAATCCGATCAACGATTGCTGTTCGCTCGCGTTATAGCTGTCTATACGTGTATGTGATGCGCATATTGAAACGGGGTGCACTTCAGGGAACATGCGGAGACTGAGAAGAGTTAAGTGCTCACACGCGAATGCGTTACAAAACGTCGGCATTTATCCGCGTCCACATAGAGGAGGCTTTGTTTTTATGAAAACAAGATTCGGGCATTTACATGAAGGCTGAAAGAAACACTGGTCAATCACAACAAACGGTACTATGACGCCACGAATGACTGGCTGCTTCTATTATTGACGAAGAATCGTGTGCGGTATCGACTATGATCTGTTGACACACCGATATACATGCTAAACTACATTTGCGCATTCGCCGTGGGGAAGAGCATTTTAACAGTGCGAAATTGAACTTCCGTAAATGAATCGTAAACTTTTAGCGACACACACTCAGTGCACTATAACGAAGTTGTTTATGACATGAACTCAACAGGACGAAAGATATCAGAGTCAATCTTAACACGAGGAATTCGGCGAATAATAAAGTACACAGGCTCTGTTTACAACATGAACCGTCATGGCGAAAACTTGCACATCAGAACCCGTTCGACACTCCAAAATTCTACACGATGACAGTTCTTCACTGCACGGTTGTACACAGCAAAGGTCTATATCGTCGTAGTTGTACATTTATATATGTATACATGCGAGAATATGTATATATGGGGCATTACATCTCGATTCGATCTGGGTCTGACCCTCGACTTCCCCGATTGGGCTCGTAATTTTTTGTAGGATTGGTTACCCTGTTAAAATAATCCGAGGTAAAATTACTAAACATGTATAGGAAAGCACTTTAACAGAAACCGTTTATGAAATTTCAACTGCGACGTTGATTTTTACAACACTGGTATATAAAATTTACCGTTACTGTATTGTAATTTAACAACACACCAGTGTTGTGAAATTCACCGTCATAGTTGAGATTTCATACTATGTACTGTAATTTTACAACACATCTGTGTTGTAAAATTCAACGTCGCAGTTGGAATTTCATAAGCGGTTTTGGTAAAAAAACTTCATACACATGCGTTGTAAATTTACAACACATTTTTTTAAAAGTGTAAAATTTACACGAGGTCCCATTAGGGATTGCCTCGTCTAAGAGGTGTGGTAATTTTGGTAGGGATACCAAAGGACCCGGAGAGACGGCTGGCTCGGATCTAAATAGCCGCTACTATCGTGCTACTTGCGCGAAACGCGAGCGCATTTGGCTACCTAGTAACCAACTGTCAAAATCTCGCCGGGGGTAAGGACGTCCCGTTACACTACATGTATAAGAATATTCACATATCGTCTTTGAACATTCAAAGCTGTGTGTTGTAAATTTATACTGTACGTATAGTCAAATAAAAGGTTATTCGGAAATTTACAACACAATGAATATTAATTCTCATTTACTGCACAAAGTTTGTAAATTTGATACACACTTGAGTAGTAATTTCCAATATTTGTGTTGTAAATTTCTTTTCATTTTTAACAGTGTAGACCTTCAAATGCATCAGATTTTTATTTTTTCTATGTAATTTTTTTTTAATATTTTTTTAATGTGATATATTGAATGCAATAATTTGAAAATCTGAAAATATTCTGAAAAATTCTTTGTTGAATATCAAAATTATCTAGCTTATAGCCAAAGTGGGCAAGATTTTTGTTTTTATAGATTCTAATCTTTAGAAAAAGATTATTAAAACATAGAAAAAAGTTAATCTACCACAGGCAACTGGTCAAACGTTTATTTATGTAAATTCGATTTTTTTCAGATTTTTAGGAACTTTTTAAATTTTTTTTAACTAAGACTATTCCAGTACCATACAAGCCACATTCTAGCACCAGCATGCCGTAATTTAAAAATCTTAAAAAATTCTGAAAAATACAGTTTTATATACAGAAATTTTTGACAGTCGCCCGTAGTAGATTAGTTCTTTTTCTATTTGTTAATAATTATTTTTTAATGAAAGATTGATGTTAATGAAAGATTTACCCTAAATCGTAAAGGCTCACTGATATATTAGTTAAAATTAAATAGAACCCTTCATTACCTAGCCCTTCGAATTTGTATTATAGTTTGAAGAAGTCATTAAAAAAAGAAATTACGAAAAGTAGTATAACACCTCATATAGCTGCTACTGATTCAGTTACCAGGAACCACACGCAAACAAACAATTACTTGCTGCATTGATTATAAATAAATCGAAAGTTTCATGTAATTGTAGAAAATGTACATTAAACAGTGACCGTTTATTAATTAATTCAATAATTTTCGAAGGTAGGAGATAAAAAGAGACATTATACGATCACGTTGTAAAATAACAAAAACTTTTCGTTTTCTTTTCGTTCCCAAGCATAACATCCGTGCGTCCGTGATGACTTAGTTTTCTGCACGGCGACGACGGTAACGATACTCGTACATCGTTCGTTCACAACTCGTGCGTCATCAAGTTTGCTCGGTTATATCGTATGTGCTTCGTGAGAGAAATCAAGCGGAGTTAATGGCACACGATAACGCACAATTTCGACGGCTACCAGCCGGACGCCATACGCGCCGAAACGCGTGAGTACTCGGAGCGATTGTGATAAAGTATCCGAGCTCACGAAAGAGTTGCTCGGAGCCCGGGTGTCTGTAATCGAATTAAGGAATCGTACGAACGAGTTCTTAATTAAATTCTTTGATCCTCCCCGCGTCCTCGTTCTTCGGTTTCGGCTTCAAGACCATAACGACGAATACGAAACACTTTAGTAGGGGTAACGTCGATGCGCCTCTGCTACTGTGCCAATTCACTCTTCGGTAAACGCAACACATCAGCACCGAGTTACTGGTGTTGTCGACGGTACGACGGTGTTGTACATGCGTGGAATCCCACAGGCTGAACGCGCGTATTATGCAGTAGGTAGTAAATCTCTCGTGTTGTGGTTGCAGTAGTGTAGTAGAATCGGTGCACGCATATCGGCCATGGTTATAAAGCATCCGGGCGTTCCCACACACGAGAGAATATTAATTCGGCATTTTCGCTTGTCGCGAACACCCCACAGCCTCGAAATTATCCATGGAAAAAATACTCGCGCTGCCTCGATGGCTCACATCAAAGAGAGTTGTTTGGAGGCGGAGGTATTTTGGAGGAAATCCGCTCGTTTGTTTTATTTGCTCTCCTGTGTTTGGGTCTTTTTTTAAATCAAATTGGCCCCACGCGGCGCTTCGGATTTGGTCCTGGTCCGTTTAAACCCGTGAGCTTCACCCGAAGTGAATCGCATCTCGATGCACTCCACTGCTTGCGCAACTTCGCATCGCTCGATAACGGTATAATTAACTCGTGTGTTTTCACTGCTGTATCGAAACAACTAGTGTTCACGGCACCGATCGCATACTCTGTCCCCCGTTTGGCAGGTCCGGGGCTATTTCGACCCCCTTGGGTGTCCGTGGTCACGAGAAAGACGGAAACGTGAACCACTTTGGCCTGTAATCGTTCCCACATTTATCCATTACCCCGCAACGCACTCGCCGAGACACTTTCACCGTCGCGTGCAGGTTAATGGATGTCGAAGTACACACAGAATATAGTGTTGTTTGTTCAACAATGAAAAAGAACTTTGCTGTGACTAAGGCCTTGATGTGCGGTCATTTATCTATCTTGTCCTCCTAAGAGTTGCTAGCCTATACTGAGAGAAAATGATGGTATTAGTAACTATAAAGTGACAACTATTCGTTTTTAGTTCGTACGATCAATTTTTTAATAGTTGCCACAATTGTCAAATAATTACTATAACGACCAAATAGTTACCATAACTATTTTCATGATTACCGTAACTACACTGTAAAAAAAAATTATAAATTTAATATACTTATGTATATGAAATTTACAAATCTTGTGCATGAAACTGTGATTCATGTACCGAGTGCTGTAAATTTACAAATCTATCGTAAAATTAATGTACCTGCATTGGAATTTAAGAGCAAATCATTGTAAATTTACAAAACTTGATCAGTAACTGTATAATTATATGACAAGTTTTTAAAAATTCCTGCACTTCACTCGAATTTTATAGAAAAATCACTTAGCTTTACGAATATTTTGTAACTTAGATTACACCCACACTGTAAAAAAAGACATGAAATTTAATGTACTTAGGCTTATGAAATGTACATACTTTGTACTTGAAACTGTGATTCAAGTACTGAGTACTGTAAATTTCCATTTCTTTTCCGAAATTAATGTACCTAACTGTAAATTTAAGTAATATTTATCGTAAATTTACAAATCTTGAAACACGAATACAGTTTTTTGTATTCGTTTGTTCGTATGTGAAAAAAGTTGATAATACGCTGTTCAAAATATCAATAATAAAAAGTTAATATCTGTTGATAGATGCAGGTTTTATGAAGTTTACATGTAACATTGATGTAGGTATTTAAATCAATTTAAAAAAATGGTAACAGCAGGGCCGGCAACCTAACGATTATGAGTAGAGTGCGTTATGCATTATGTTCACTTGAAAATATTTCCGTACACACTTCACGCTCTGATTGCAGCCAATTGAATATTTTAATATGTCAATGATAAGTACGGTTAAAAGAATAATAGTTGTATAACTCTTATGCCATTTTGATATCCATAACTACTAAGTCTTTGATAGCGTAGCTGGTAGCGTGCGTGCATTGTTAGGTACTTAGATCGGTAGGTCGTAGGTTCAAACCCCGGGGTAGGCGAAAAATTTTCTTTGGCGAAAACCAATACCCAACAATTCCAAATGACATAATGTGTCTGAAAAAATAATGCCCGAGTAATAGTTCTATTTTATTTTTATTGTTTTTAAGCCCATTTTAAATTTCCAACATATATGTGCTTGAATTTTAAGGTACCGCTTTGCAACAAAAAATGTATGACGTGTATTAATTTTATGTACAATATTCAGAAATATTTGACGCGGTACATTAAATTTCAAGTACAAAGTTACTGTTATTTCAATAACATTGAAATTATTTTCATGTGTACTAATCTAGAATTTTCAACACATTTGTGCTTGAAATTTAAGAGACGGTTTGTGAATAAAAACTTCCGGTACAGGTACCTTAATTTTCAAGCAGATTTTTTTTACAGTGTATGAAAATAGTTGTATGGACTAAAAATTAATAGTTGTCACTTTATAGTTGACTGTACTATTACGATTTCTCTGAGTGTATCGATCATGTCTATCATCGAAATATCCTCAATTGATTTATCCGGTGAGATGTTTGAAGATAAAAATTATTTTCATTCGAGCACATGAAATTACTAAATGGTGGTCCATGCAAATTGAATGTCTATTTGGTTAAGTGGCAAATGCCTTGAGCGGAACCTGATAATAAATAAATTAAGTTTGGTAGGCGGCTTTTGATGAATAATGAGAAGATGAAAGTGTGCGGCTACTATCCGGTCAATTCCGTGGTTGTTAGAGAGTAAACTAAACAAGGAGAAAGGATTCAAACTATTCTTCAATTTTTAACATTTCGGTACTAGATGTGGACCCTCTTTAGAAATCTTATTCACACTTTAATCACACAAAATTGCTGAATAAGTGAACACAATATGCTAAGTAAGTTTCTATTACTGGCCGATAAGCATTGGGAAATTATGAAAATAATGTAATATTAACATGGTCTAAAAATGGTAAAATTAAGACATAGTATACTAAAGTAATTGTTACTATTATTTCCGACTAATTGAGAGTTCTGAAATGTGATTACTATTTTAGATCTTATAATAATTGCATTGATTATTAAATTCAATCACTGATACTTCTGATACTCATGTAACTTGAATTCTTCAGCTCTGGTAATGAAATTCAATTATTTCCTCTGTCCTCACAATTGTAATACAGTAACAGGCAATATTGGATTCGTACACTCGCTATAGCTTCATTTTTAATTAGATCTCGTGAAATAACTTTCGAATCAACATCCTAATTTTCCAATTATCTACTATAATACACAGACACCTACACAAACAGTCACACCGATACTTTAGTCCCTTTTTTAGGGTATCTATGAGAGAGTTTTCATGCGTTTCTGTGTGAGTGTCTGTTTGATGACCCAATCGATTTTCAGAAATCGTACTTTATTATTATGTAAATTCTGTTTCCGGTATTTCAGCGACTTTATTCTTGAACTCAAAATTATAGACTGAACGAGGATTCATTCTATGCATTTCAGTCTTGTTCAGGTAAAAAGATCACTCGTGCCACCAGGTCGCTCATTTCGACCTGACCTCAACGGAATTTCAAATTCGTATTTCCAGTTACGCTGCTCGAACGTTCAATCATTCGTTACTCGAGATGCGCGTGGCTTCGCGGATACCGTCAATCATTCACTCCAGCAGTCTGTTAGCTCGCGCCTGTTCCCGGAGTACGTCCTTTTTCTACATCCATCCATACATGCATGGAGGATCCCTTCTCTACTGACGTACTCTATCGCCTGCGATACTGGGCTTCATGGGCAAGGGAATCTCGTGTAGGCGCTCGCGCTCCCTATTTGAAATTCGTACGACGTCCCGATAACGAGGAACCTTGTCAAATTGAACGGAACGAAGGTACTACACGAGCGCACCGAACGATCGATCTGGGAAGCTCGATCGATACCGTTAACCAGTAAGAATAACCAAGATATAAATCGTAATTTTGGAAGCCATCATTCTTCAGCCAGAAGCATCGCACACACGCAATGAATAGGATCTCCGAGGCCATCGCGCCAGATCGTCCCATCGAACGAAGATGCAACGGTGTATCGAGTTATATTATCAGACTGTACTCGTACCACCGGACATCGATAACGATTTGCTCGGAGTCGCGGCCATACGTTAAGATGAATGGTGACTATAGTGGGGAGTCAGTATACTCGGTTTCACGATTCACGAGATGCATGTGTATATATAGCCCTCGGGGGTCAAACATTATTCATCATTTATGATAAAATATATGCATACGAGCTCGAACGAAAGTTTTCTGTCTTTTGCGTATATAATAGCGAGAATAATGAATTATACACTTCGTCACTATGACTTATCGTTGGAATATATAGACAGGTATAAAAATATCCGTGTTGATGCACCAACTTTTACGACACCGGAGACATATTCACGTTTAACCATTGCACGAAAATAACGAGAATATTCATGCCACCCATTTCACGTTATGCACGATTGAATTAACCACAGTGGTTTCACTCGTACAAGCTAGCAGTAAAAAATAAAAAATTCAACGTTCTCATTATGTTGATCTTCACTCTCTTCTACTCTGTCTCGCTTTATATATATATATGTATAGCTATTTCTATACGCGCGTCGAAGATGAAAGTTTACGATCTCCGGCAAAACGAATATACCTGACGACCACGACGAGCGCGACGTCCACGCGAGATTCGGGCCTTCTCGGTCTCTTCTCCGCCAAACTGTAATTGCACTTAAACGCCGTTCAAACTTTGAATCTTTACGATCCATAAAGGGGTACGTGAGCTCTCTCGCGCGCGCAGTATAGCCACGAGGACGATAAATTCGACGGATGAGCCATTAAGAGCGTCGAGAGACCGGAGAATTCTTATGCCTTTCTTACGGTCGAACCCTAAAACAAACATAAGACGCCACCCGCCCGCCCCTCCTGTTGCAACGCTCTGTTCGACGTCTCTGCAACTCTCTCGCGCCTCTCCTCGGGTCGTTATACACGATCTCCACCTCATCGCTACCCTCCGTCTCTATTGTTTCGTAAATTGGCACGGCTACAAAGTTTCGATGTGCCTGGCTGTGTGTTTGTTCAGCGAATACTGTAACCCAGTGCCCGGCGTGTAGCTGTCAGTATATTCGCGAGGTTCATTCTCGTCTCTGAGACTTCAGAGATTGCGGAGAAAAAAAAAGCAATCACGACCAAGATAAGAAGAGAAAGGAGCTCTAACGATTAACGTGAAATGAAGGTGTAAAACTTGGCTGTGCAGAACTTCTTTTCTAAGGATTGTTCCTTTTCTTCACTTTGCCCCGAAGCTACAAGCTTCGAAACGAATTATTCTGCTACGGGAATTTTTTAAAGGTTTCTTCACCAATGTCTGACTAGGTTCGGCTTTGTAGGGATGTAACTACTTGCCCTGATTGCGACTTGTCTGCTCGCTTCGAGTACCTACCACTTTGCTCTCCACGTGTATACCCATTGAACCAGACTGGCCGTTACTCGAGACACTTAGCGCCAGTTACGTACACGGTAAAGACTTCTAATGCATTTAATGAGTGAACTTTATAACAACGGGCGTGGGGTCGATAAATATCGAACGTTGTAGCGCCCCGAATCGCGGCTAAACGGGCCGTGTTCGGTTTTCTCACTTTCTTCCCTCGATCGTTCCGTGCTTCTGGTACAAGAACCACACGTTGTCGTCGTACATGCAGTAAACGGTAACATTGGTTAAGCGCATATAGTACAGCACATTGAGCAGTCAGCAGCTCACCATAAGGCAATAACGAAGTTTCGACCGGTAAGATTATATCGGATTTCTCGTGAAAAATTCACCCTTTGCTGTACCGGAGTGGCTGGGTGTGTTGCTGCACAATATATAAGAGAAAGACAGAAAATATATCTTGATTGCACTGCACGATTGTGGTACTTAGACATCGTTGTGAAAGTAGTGTGTTTTCGCGAGGTGTGCAGTAGTAGATTAAATCTGCGGGCAATGAGCCGCTAAATTCTGAGCGATGATTGACGTGTATATAATAAGCCTTAGTAATGAAGTATTAGCTGTGAACAAGGTTGCGAGCTTATGTATCGAGATTAGAGAATCAGTATGTTCTAATTACTTCATGCTTTTGTTAGGGACATTTATTTAAATATTGTCGACAGACGAGATAATCAGTTTTCACGTTTTGTCATAGGCATAACGAATGTTACTTATATCTCTTAGATTTATACAACCAAATTTACTTGTATTGAAAATTAAGTTGCAGCTTTCATAAGGAGGAGACTATGAATAATCAAGATTTATCTAGTTCGCGATACATTGGTGTCCCGATTTAATACCTACCTGATACATTGACGTACGTCTCCGCCATAGCCACTGCTTGATTGTCAGCTAACTTTTCTTTTAAGAGTCCTTCACATTTCGTAGCTCAGTCCCAAATTTATTCCAGAACCCACGAAGAGGAGAAAATATCGCAACTTCACTATGTTAACACGGAAAGAAAAGTTTTGTTGCGTCAACAAATCAGTTGCTAATATAGTGACAGCAAAGCCTTATTTCTTAGCCTAACAAAAATTATTTGCTAGGCTTGTCAAAAAATTTGCTAGATCAGCAAAAAGATTTGCTAGGTCAGCAAAATTATTTGTTAGGCCAGCAAATACATTTTCTAGGCCAACAAATAAAGTTTGCTGTCACTATGCTAACAAATGATTTTTCTCCGTGAATTTAATTGACTTTTTTTTGTATCTGATGAAGCTAAAGTGCCTTACGAAAATTTAAATGCAATGTAGATGGCGCCTGCATAATTAGACTGGTGGTTCTGACGTTGCTAATGAGGAGAAGTAAGCCTCGGTGCTTTTCGCCACCACATCAAAGACGCATGTAATGAACCCCGGGAATATACAGGGCGCAGACAGCAAAAGGGTTTTACTAAGAGCCTTAGAATTTCTTGTGCGACTGAGATTACGTTATAAGGGCAGATGGTGATTATTCGAGAGTGGGCCATATTGTATTTATAATTAATTACCATAACGAAGCTTGACATCATCGTTCCAAAAATAGCGAAATTCATCAACTTGACGTTATATCTACCAGCTTTAAGTCAGATCAATAAAAATAATTGCAAATAATTATCTCTTTCCAATTAATCAATATTGTTAATAATCAAGGCTGTAATGGCTTTTGAACTTTCTACCTTTGCGAAGCTCTTAATCCCAAACTTGAATACTTTTCTAAAGTTCGTTTGGCTTAAAATACCTGCAAATTTGTTTAAAAAATCTGCACATACATTTCAATGTTTTTTATGCATTACTTGATGAGATCTCCAAATGTAGGGCAAAAATAGGCCTGAACTAAAGAATAAAAAATTATTTAACGTTTGACTTTGAACCCTCATTTATTATTTGTATTATCGGATTATACAATTTTGATCATGACGTATAAATATTTTTTTCCATCCACAAAACGTCACCAAAATATTCTATGGTCATTTCATTAACTACATCGTAATGTCATTATCATAATTAATTGAATATAAAGAATTCGAAACTATAAAGTGTAGATAAAAAAATAAATAAAAAAGCAATAAAATAAATTTTTATTTATTCGCAATTTATTAAACGCAAAAGTCGTTTCTCAATAACGCTTTCGAATTTTCAAATCCAAATCGCAATTTAATTCTACACCGTAAAAAAAATTATATTTACATTTTCACTGTACAAGTACTCGAAAGCATTATGTACATAAAACTATACGCGATAAGTCTATATTAGAGTGGAGGACAGCTGAGTACCGGACTTAATTTATGAAGGGCACGGCGAGTGCGGGTGACAACTATATTAATTACACTTGTATGCCCAGTCTGGTGTTCCACTCTGCACCCTCTCTATTCTGCTTCCCTACTCGCCTCATCGAAAGACTACCACACACTCCTTGACCCCTTAGTCTATTCCACCTTTGTCTCGAGGTTCGGTGCGTGGCGAACGAAAACCCATCGTCACTTTGTTCCAAGGATCTCGCCGGCTCATCACTGACGACGACATTCATTGTCCACCTCAATATATGGCTAACCCATATCCAACGCTTCTCATCTCATTCACAGGAAGAGAGACTACGAGATACCTGTTTTTGAAATCAATGACGTCAGTTTCGGACATCCTCTGCTTCCATAAACATGACCCAGTATATATATATATATATATATATATATATATATATATATATATATATATATGTATGTCAAAGGGTACATTCCAGGTCCATATCGGAGGTTTTGTGGTACTTATGGGGACATTTGGCACATATGGGGACGGTCCCGATATTTTTCTATATGAAAGGGATCATTCCGGTACCGGTCCCCACAATTCCATTTATGTATATTGTATATTACGGGGACCTAGTTTATTACGTGTAAAAAGGATATTATGGGGACCGATCATATTTCGGATCACGGGGAGGTTATGGCAATCCAGAATCTAGAAATTAGTTCTGATGTTACCAATCGTATCTGAACGTGAACTCATTTTACGCTTAATTTAGAATTACTAGAATTATGAACAAACTGCCCCTCGGTCTGTCGTATACAGTTTCATCGAAAACAGGCTGTTTTAACAGATTTCTTTCGCATATGGCAAATCAACCTTCGATATTGAATGGGACCTCTATATGAATGTCAAATATCTTGACACAGGTTTTTAAATTTGCTAAAGAATCAGTTCCTCTTGAACGTCGTTTCCAATAAAATGTTTAACTTTTATTTGCAATTAATCCCCGAAAGCATCTGTAACTTAAACCGTATATTCGTCATTCTCCTGATATCACTTTCGACTTTATCATATACACAATTATAAAAGAGATCGAGCACAAAATAATTAGTTTTTTTTTCATTCCATGCTTGCGAGCAGAGAGATAAACCATTGTACGTTCTTATATGTAATGATATATGTCGGTACCGATCCCAACGTTGTAACGGTGTATGTCGGGTCCGACCCTGAAAAAAATAGAAAACGGTCCCCGCAATTACCCTTACAACGCACTAACTGGTCCCGACATGTACCATTACAATACATAACGAAAATATTCTTTGGTAAATTGCAAATAATATAAGCCTAATATTAATTTTTAATTGTGAATGCATGGTGTAGCTATTTGTCCATATAATATATATTATATGGACAATCAATGTGTTATATCAAAGACTTTATTTAAATCAAATCATAACTACCAAATATATTGTTGCAACTTATCCATATTCTGATTAACTATGAATAACGCAGCTTTAAGCAAATGTTTTCCTCGTTCGTATCGACATTCTTATATTACATTCCTATATTAAACAAATCTTGAAACTTTGCGAGCATTAGTGTCCATATATTAAACAAATCTGGAAATTTTACGAACATAGGTATCGATATATTCTTACACTTGCTTAGCTCAATAAGCGTAGGCCAAAACAAGTTCAGTTGCTCGATCGTTTCGGCATCGGCTCGATTAAAATCTTATAATATTAGCCATTAGACAATGGTCGTGTCTCACAATGGTAACAAGTCGCAAAGAGACTTAATGAAGCGTATCCACTTTATATGCTTGTGAGCAGAGAGATGATCTATTGTATGTTCTTATATGTAATGATACATGCCGGTACCGATCCCAACGTTGTAACGGTGAATGTCAGGTCCGACCCTGGAAAAATACAGAACGGTCCTCGCAATTACCCTTACAACGCACTAACTGGTCCCGACATGTACCATTAGAATACATAACGAACAATTTCTTTGGTAAATTGCAAATAATATAAGCCTCATTTCATTTTTAATTGTGAACGCATGAGGTAGCTATTTGTCCTTATAATATATATTATATGGACAATCAATGTTTTATACCAAAGACTTTATTTTAATCAAATCATAACTATCAAATACATTGTTGCAGACTTATCCACATTCTGATTAACTATGAGTAACGCAGCTGTAAGCAAATGTTTTCCTTGTTCGTATCAACATTCTTATATTACATTTCTATATTAAACAAATCTTGAAACTTTGCGAGCGTTAGTGTCGATATATTAAACAAATCTTGAAATGTTACGAACATAGATATCGATATATTCTTACACTTGCTTAGCTCAATAAGCGTAGGTCAAAACAAGTTCAGTTGCTTGGTCGTTTTGACATCGGCTCGATTAAAATCTTACGATATTAGCCATTAGACAACGATCGTGTCTCACAATGCTAACAAGTCGCAAAGAGACTTAATGAAGCGTATCCACTTTCTATGCTTGTGAGCAGAGAGATGAACTATTGTATGTTCTTATATGTAATGATACATGCCGGTACCGATCCCAACGTTGTAACGGTGAATGTCAGGTCCGACCCTGAAAAAATAGAAAACGGTCCGCGCAATTACCCTTACAACGCACGGACTGGTCCTGACATGTACCATTACAATGCATAATGAAAAAATTCTTTGGTAAATTGCAAATAATATAAGCCTCATTTCATTTTTAATTGTGAACGCATCATGTAGCTATTTGTCCTTATAATATATATTATATGGACAATCAATGTTTTATACACTGCAAAAACAAGCGTGTTGCCAAGCGTGTTGTTTTCTATGATTTATATTGTAGTCACTTTTTACACACTTTCAAGCGTGTTGTTTATCCATGGTAATGATATGTTAAAAGAACACGCTTGTAAATGTGTAAAAAGTGACTACAATGTAAATGATAGGAAACAACACACTTGGCAACACGCTTTGTTTTTGCAGTGTACCAAAGACTTTATTTAAATCAAATCATAACTATCAAATATATTATTGCAGACTTATCCATATTCTGATTAACTATGAATAACGCAGCTGTAAGCAAATGTTTTCCTTGTTCGTATCGACATTCTTATATTACATTTCTATATTAAACAAATCTTGAAATTTTACGAACATAGGTATCGATATATTCTTACACTTGCTTAGCTCAATAAGCGTAGGTGAAAACAAGTTCAGTTGCTCGGTCGTTTCGACATCGGCTCGATTAAAATCTTACGATATTAGCCATTAGACAACGATCGTGTCTCACAATGCTAACAAGTCGCAAAGAGACTTAATAAAGCGTATCCACTTTCTATGCTTGTGAGCAGAGAGATGAACTATTGTGTGTTCTTATATGTAATGATACATGCCGGTACTGACCCTAACGTTGTATCGGTGAATGTCGGGACCGACCCTGAGAAAAAAAGAAAACGGTCCCCGCAATTACCCTTACAACGCACGGACTGGTCTCGACATGTACCATTACAATACATAACGAAAAATTTCTTTGGTAAATTGCAAATAATACAAGCCTCACATTCATTTTTAATTGTGAATGCATGATGTCGTCATTTTATGAGCAATTAATGGTTTATACCAAGAACTTTAAATAAAATCATAACTGTCGAAGACATTGCTGTAGAGTTATCCGTTCTCTGATTGACCAGTTGACCATGAACTGATTTGACCAGTTTTTTTTCCCGAAAGTCTAATATATAGTACAGAACTGTTTGATGCTCTTCATTAGTCTCAGATCTAATTATATTTTGTTAAGTTTCTTAAGTTAAGTTGCTATTGCATCTCTTGGTCGATATAATTTGAGGGAATCTACGAACACCGAGAGAAAAAAAGATACTAGTAACTATAAATTTATAGTGAAATACAACCTCAGCTATTTTTAAATTGTTATCTGTACTGATCATTTATAGTCAATGCAGAAGTTACTAATAGTTATCGCAACAAAAAGTATATTGTTTCTAAAACTTAGCGACAGATGCGAAGTACTATTCATAGAAAACATCATCACAATCATAGCATTATTTGAGAAATTATTCAACAACTTTGAAAGGGTCATTGCAACAACAATAACAAAGTTGCAGTAACTATAAGAAAATAGCTAAGGTTTTATTTCACTATATATTCACTGTAAAAGTAACTACGACATTATGTTGTGCCAACTATAGAATTAGTTACAGTAACAAAAACGTTGTTAATTTAACTATTAAATCAATAAAAATAACTATTCAAATTGTTACATGGACTAAAAATCTACAGATATGGATTTAAAGTTGATTACACTATCACGATTTCTCTCAGTGTAAAGGCCTGCTGCAAATAATAGTGGTCATAGGATTTACCAATGCATAAATATATGTGGTACTTGTTTTAACCCATTCACATAAAAAACCTAAATTTGATTATATATTTTTTTTGGCGATATACATAGTGATTTCGATAGGTTTGTATACTTCTATTACGCAATGTAGATCTATGTACACCTAAATTTAAATACGTTCTCGTGGACCCCATATCGACCCTTTGACATACATATATATATATGTATATATATAGTGCATATATGTATATATATATATATTGTGTGTGTGTGTGTGTGTGTGTGTAAATATATATATACAAGTTCTCGTCTAACAGTCATCCCGCAGTGTAAGGTATCAATGGACATTTGAACAGCGGTCTCGTCGCTGCTGTTGTTGCTGCTCGAAGCAGCGAAAGCTGCACTCGACATCGGTACTTCGCCCAACCGTGAAGACACCCCAGAGCTGATATACCGAACTGAAGGAGATGTCGTGGCTTACAGATCTGTGGAAGTGACAGAAATCTAATCAAATCTTTCCCCTAAGAGCTGTAATACCCACTTCTTGCACCTTCACTTTTTATAATTTCTTCAAGTCTATTACGCTATCTCGATCTGCTCATAATAATGATCATATCTGTGTTTCCAGTCAGCGGGAAGAAAAGCTGGAAGTTAAAGCCTCTCTACTCCATTCGTCTTCTAGCACGCGAGATTCGTTGTCCTGCTCTCACAAGAATCCGCGAAACCATTAAGGTGAGGCTTAATACCGTTGGAAATTTCATGAGTGCGAAACTGTCTGTATCATAGAGATCTCGTGAATGGGGGGGGGGGGGGGGGGGGGGGGGCTGAAGCTTCCCTTAACGTGGCTTGAATTCATAACAACGCTGAAGTACCACAGTGGTAACATCGGGTGGCCGTTGCTCAGCTGGGATTCTGTAACCGCGAGTTCTCAACTTTTGTGTGCCCGTGCAACTCGGTCGGCGATGAAGATTAATCATCAAATTTCAAGATAGATTCCGCGCAGCTCTCGGGGTCGTACGGAAATCACGATGAAGCGAGAGAGGCAGAGTCAGCCGAGCGAAGAGAGAAAGTTCGAAACCGAATAGATCTCCCGATCTATCTAGCTTCAAAGTCTAGGGTCTACTTGTCCTTGGATATATGCACGACAAAGTGCAACCCTCTTGACGATATAAGTGCTCGTTTCTTCGCACATCGCCCATATCTACTACACGTCATATACACTTTTAGCATATAAGTCCCCACAGATACAGGTCACTGCGCGATTTAATTGGCAATAGTTCCCGAGGGTGCACGAAGCCCGGTCACGCGTCGAAGTGCATTAAAGTGAATGAACATACGAGTCTCGTGGGAGTCGTAACAAGGGCCCACTATTTATCGAACAACGAACGAGGATGAGAGAGAACCGAAGGGGCGTTCGGGGTCTCGTTGCGAGAAAAACAAATTATTCTGTAATGTATTGTATTTTATAGTCTCGTCGGGATTTTCGGTAAAAAAAAAGTATTGCGACATAAAAGCCTTCTTTGTATCCTGGTCATAATATATGTTATACATATTTTTTTAGCAATACATTCGCAAGTGATACACGCTGGCTGAAAAAAGCGGTGAGCTGATCGTACTTATTTCCAGGGCCTCATAAAATAAATAAAAATGCTACATTAATGTCATTTCGTTGTTATGTAGATTTGCATGTCTCAAGAAGACATTTGGTTGGACTTCGTCAGTGTGCAGAATTAAAGACTTTGATTTTCAAACTTTGCAGCACGCACCGTTATTCCACGCATCTATTATTCATTACGTATCAGATAAAATTCTCGCGTTTCAATGTTAACAATTTCTGGCAATGAAACAATAAGCTCTGTTTTATATTACCTGAAATTCTGCGAAATTGGCCGCACACGAAAGTTATATTAATTTCTCATACTAATCGAGGTCTGACACCTGGTCCCGGGTGGTGAGTCTGAATAATTCAGAGCATGGAATGAGTACAAGACTCACCCACCTTTACTCTCTTAATTAAGTAAAGATTTCACGCAATGCTAGAAGCCCAGTTCCATACGATTCCGCCGACTCACAAATTTTCAAAGTTGCTTGTTACAGCTATTTAATTAATGTCGCTCCACAATTTCAGTCCCTCCCAAACACAATAATGTAATTTCTTCTAAAGTTCGGATACCCGTTTAAAATTTGGAGCGTATGTGAATTTGGATACACGCTTAAAATTTGGAGCGTATAAATATATTGTCTAGAGACGCCGTTTAGGAACTATTTCTTTTGTGCGTTAGCATAGTGCTGTGACACGCGCATTTATATTTGTTTCGACGGTTACTTACAACAAATTCGAGAGTTCCATCTGAGATCTCGATCGATTAACATGTAGCATGTAAACGAAAACTGAATACTTTGTTTAACATTTTACAATGAATAAGTTTCGGGTTTTGCACTTTTTTATAACTACGATACTTACACGTATATATATATCATCTGGAAGTAATTCAAACCTTTAGTGTTGTTGTAGGGTTTGGGCTAGGGTGAGGCGGCGGGGCGACACCACTGAAAAAAAATGTTATTGATTCAATAAATTCATCGTTTGCGGGCTGCCAAAAGAAGTATTTTTTAATAAACTCTAGTTATTATTCGTTCAATCCCATTTCACATTGAAATAATGATATATTATTCTGCTTATTTTAGAATTATTGTTTCAATCACGTACGGATTTGGAGGAATTAGAATTCAAATTAAGTCGATAACGCTTGTTTTTGGCAGTCCGCAAACGATGGATTTATTGAATCAATGACATTTATTTTCAGTGTAGGGGGCGCGCGGTATGCGTATTCGGTTCCCAAGCGAAGACGACCAAGAGTTTTCATAAATTAATAGTTAAATAATGGTGCCGTCGATCGTCTTCCGAAGGTACCAAACGTTAAAGCGATTATCATTTATACTATACATAGTTGTTTTATGTGTGTGGTAGCATTTTCTTAGTTGTTATTGTTATAACGTAAATAGGGCGTAATTTTTTTTTCTCCTAAACAATGTTGTTTATCATTCTAAATTTTTACCAGACTATTTGCAAAGGGATAATGTACATACGCAAAAATTTTCATGACATTGGTAGCATTTTGATTTGGCCCCACAACAACCTTGATGAACACACCCCTTTCTGATTAAATAACATAATTTTTCTTGAATGTTGAACACTTTTCTGAATCCAAATGTGATGTCATGAAATAATAATGAAAGGCGCACCCCGAAAAAAGTTTACTGAACGTGACTAAATTTATATATTTATTTTTTCTTTATTTGTATTAACAAAAAATTGATTAGATATTTTTTCTGCATATGCACTTTTAATAAATATCCACCGTTTGTCAATTTTTCAAGAAAAGGATGTTTTGCAAATTTTGCTGTCCCTCCAATGTACCAAATAGGGAATGGTGGGATAAAACGGGCCCCTTAAGAAAAAATAGACTATATATAGCTACAAATAGCATAGATCAGCTACCAGTAATCTACAAATAAAATTTCATTCGGTTTTAAAGCGCGTCCGCGAAAAAAGTTGTCCCGGACGGAACGGGCCTCCTTCAAATTTTTATATGTTTTTACTTTTTTTTATTGTAATACATCATTTTTTTAAAATTACAGTAGTAGATGCATCTTCAGAGGATGCGCATTGCATTTTTCGTCAAGGGTTGTACTCTGAATCAACTCTATTCCTAGATCTAAATTGGGCGGCCCGTTTTGCTCTGTCACTAGAACGCGTATACAGGGTAGGTATTTTTTCTCCGTTACTACATCGAATTTGATGTCCCGTTTTCTTGCCAGCGCTATCTGAGTTTTTTTCCAAACATTAATTTTTGGTGGAATATCTAAATTAGGGACCCGTTTTGCCACAGCGGCCCATTTTGCCCAGCTCTCACGTATGTTACGTTGGCAGTAAAAGGGTTGGTAAAAGCTCAAGTCAAGTAACGTGTGGTTACGAGCATCAGGTAGAAATCCGTGCGAGAGAGATAAAGCAGCCATTTTCCAACACGTTTTTCTCCTCAGATTTTTTGTAAAGCATTCACATTACAGGGCTTACTCCATGCCACGTTCACGTCCCCACAAGATCCAACGTTCCACTAAAACATTTGATATCGGCAAAAATATGTCTATAGTTTCCAGGTGATTTTTCAGTATCAGAACTTGCCTTAAGGTGTCATCAAATACTCCGGTCGGTAATAAAAAAAACTATCCTGAATGCGTATCGAAGCCCTCAGACAGTTTTTTCCTTCCTGAAATGTCATAGCCAAGAAATGAGTTGACACAATCGATTATTCTATTTCCCTTAGAACTCAAATGGTAATACCGACTATTCGAATGGTAATACCAACGATTCGAATGGTAGTCCCAACTATTCAAGTGGTAGTCCCAACGATTGGATTAGTTAACCTAACTAATCCAATCGAAATCTAATCGTAAATAGATGAGGTTACTAATCGATATGGTTGAGGCAACTAATTTTTTAGACATTGTGTACAGCAAATCGAAAACGTAGTTGCCACAACCAAACATTTCTTTCCGTGTACTCAGAACAGTTATTGTTATAAAATTCTGTATTCATCACTGTAAGTGTGGCGAGGCACAGAGACTATAACAGACTGACATATTTCGTGTAAGCATAATGCAATCGATAACTACACCCCACGTAAGTTTCAGGCTTGCATTATCGCCCGCACCATGTACGACGGGGCACATACTATGTTTCTGAGAATCTGCTGTTGCTTCCTTCGCCAATGGTACATCTGCTGTTGTGCTGGCGATGCTCGTACCCGCACCAAGCAAGGGATAATTAATCCCTCTGGAACTGCGTCGCCAGCAACGCCTTTCATAGAAGCGGCACACTACACGTTGCGGAATAGTTCGTTAGCTAAGGGAAAATTTATAAACCCAGAATGTGTTAAGTCGCACGCGCACCTTGCTTATTTTCCGCATGCGATATGCGAGCGTATGATACTCGAGGTAACCTATCAGCTAGTCCAGTAGGTACCTGAGCGCACGCCCTTCTAATCTATAGTATTATTATTCGCTCTCGAGGCTGAACCATACACGAGCATAGGACGATGCCTATGGGCTTCAGCCACTCTCGCTCGAACTGGCATTAATCTCGTCGCAGCGGGGTACCCAGACAAATTATCGATATCTCCACTCCTAGAAGCTACTATATCCCAGAGCTTGTCAAGATTTCTCAGTTTACCTGACCGTCCCGTTCAAAAATAAAATATTACGAATATTATTTCCTCGTGGTTTATCGAATCGCACGAAGAAATCTATTGCCGCAATTGTTTCCACCAGCCGGAAGTATAATGTTTCAGTCGCAGGCACGCTCTAAGCGAGAGATCTTATCGAGAATTGCTCTTTCGCTTCGTCTACGGTACTACGCTGAAACAACAGCGTCAATAGCCTCAGAACTATTCGTACTACGTTCTGCAGGCGATATCGGTCCCGTTTTATGTGGAACGCTTCACGTCTAAGCATCGATTTACCTTCACGGTCGTTTGAAGTATGCACTGGCTATATTTGCTCGATAATTAACTCAGGTATGCATATACATGTCGCGCGGGTTCATAGCCTTCGTTTCGATCCATGTATTTTAATCTTAAAATGCGGCGGCTATCTTAGTTCTCCATTATGATTGCATTCTGTCGTCCTTCTCACACATACACGTCAGTTAAGACCGTTTGTCGCTAGCCAACCTTGCAATGTCACTCTTGATGGGTTCATACTCGAGAAATCAAGCGACATAGCTCAACCCTTTGCTGTAGTTGCAAACCGACCTCGTTGGGTTTCTCACTACGTCGCCTGAAGCTAACTCCTGCATCTACGTCGGAATCGCGCAGAGTATATGGCGCGCAGACCTTCGTTACTATTGTGACTTTGCTCGGTGAATAGTGTAGCCACACGTAAGTGAACAAAGATAGAAAAACTCCGACTGCGTTAAAACTAACACCTGCGGCAAGCTGGCTTTTCTTCATGATTACAAGAAACGCCGATGTTACGATAAGGCATAATTGCTTCTGTTATACCGGTTGATTGTGTTAAGGCCTCGGCTTTCATGTATCCTTTAAAAATGTAAAAGATTCTACAATATTATTACTACTTACGTTCAGACAATATTGGTTGTTAATTCGAATTAAAAAAAAAAAAATTATGTCATGTTCGGGAACTTTTTGTCGAATACAGGCAGTAAGTATAGTCGCAGTTGGATTTATTGTGTACAAATCTATAAACGGTGGGAATTTTTGGCTTTGAAGAGAAATACCGCTCTCAAATATCACTCGCCCAAAATGGTTAGTGGACATTTCGATATTGTAGATTTGCACAATCAGATTTTAGAACGTTAATCAACTATGACAGTCTTCGCTAGACAAGCACACAAGGCTGCGAAGTTTGATTACTCAATCGAGGTACCAGTTATTGTAAATTACGATATAATTATTTTTTGAAGTTAACACTGCATTCTCTCTTATTACCCTCATATTTCATTATCCTACTAGAAGGAGGTCGTATTCTCCTAAATCAGTAGAAAGTTTTAAAATTTAGTTATTGCTTCCTAAAGTCCAGTATTGCGATTATGCAATGTATCCCAAAGCCAGAGTGTGCACGTATGCGTTGCGGTTAGCAACGAATCGCTGTTAATCGGGTATTTCGTTTAATTACTAGTCTATGTCTCGAGAACGAGAGGTACTTGACTATGGCTAATAAACGTCGTCGTTCTCGTCGTCGTTGGCGGTGTGTCTGAGGAATTGCCTCACTATTTATACTGCCATTTAAATATCACCTCCTGCAAACGTGCTAGAATGTATTATCATGCAGTATGTACCTGGATATATCTTATATTGCCGCTACAACTAGTGTATATCTTGAGGAAACCCACCCGTACTAAGAGCTGAGAGTTTTGTTGCAGAAACGTGATGGTCTTCATGAAAACCGTGTCGAATGGTTCAGGTACTGCGCCACGTACTGCACTCGATGGTAGAGAACGCGTAGTACACGAAACGGGTACATACGCCATACACTCGTCAAATCCTTGCTCGTATTTGCTTGTTGTGCACAATACGCCGGTTATAGCAGAATACGCTACTACAGACTACCTCGCGTTAGCTCCGAGCTCATGGTTGTGCTGGTGATGGTACTAGAGCAGCGCCTGAAACCCACGTAGACAGCAGGTTGTTCCACTAATAGGCTCCACGTTCCTCGTGATTTATTTAGAGGCGCGCGGTGTTAGTAGAATAGTACACACAAACTCGCTTGAAACTAGTTTCCAAGAGCTTTTTTATTTATTCTTCTAGTACGTCGCTCTGTACCTCTTAAGACTGAACGAGATCTAGTCGGGATCAAGGAGCCGTCTAGTTTTATTCACAATAAAATCGCTGCAATACCTCGACGTGTATTAATTTATTTCTTTTTCCGTTTTGCGTCCGACAAGTTGATACATATAGCACAGTGGATTTTACCGTAACGCATATATGTTGCACATTTGAAATTCTTAACATATGCGCTCTACATCCAGAACCATCTTCAATCCATTCAGCATGGAAAAATATGTTTACGAAATACGTATTTTTTATGTATTCATGAAAACATCAATTTAACGGTATTGCAATTGTAATACAAATGTTTTCTACCTATACGTGAAGCATACCACAAAGTGTGGTGATTGCTATTGCCAAGCATCGATTTTGAGATTATGTGGGTTTCGGGCTATACGATTTGAATAGTAGCCTCAACCGCTAAATGCGCTGTAGTTACTATTTCGTGAGAATCAACCGTGAATAGTTGAGGTTGCTATTCGAAGCAGTTCTGACAACAAATCTATGAGTTGGTGCAACTAATTTTGAAGAGCTCGGGTACAGCACACTATGTGTCTGACACATCCAATCGTTGCTTTCCGTGATGGTGAAATTTCGTACACGGAGAGAAGATAAATTTTACCAGATGCTATGGTAAAAATTATCAAACGCGCCTGGTATTGGGAAGCCATAACCCCCACCGGTCAAAAAGTCCGCACGGAGAAAAACGCTTGGTTGGGCTTACTAAGATTTTGGTTAAAAATTTAACCAAGAAAAATTTGGTAGATGCACTCAAGTTATTGATGAGGCGTACTAAATACTCGGTTGTCTTACCAAATCCTTGGTTATATTAGCTAATAACTTGGTTATGTTAGTCAATAACTTGGTTGTACCCACCAAGTTTTCTTAATAACATTTTTAATCAATTTTTTGGTAATTCTAATCAAACTTTTTTCTCAGTGCGGGAACTATGAGAATTTCTACCATATACATCGAACTTTTTACCATATTTCATGGTAAAAATTCTCGTAGATCTCGTATTTCTTGATAGGTGGCGTTATGTGATCCTGTACAGGGAATTCACGATACTTTTTACTAGAAATATCGTAAAAAGTATCAGATCCTTCTCTCTATGTAGAATCTCAATACTGTCATAAGTGTCAAAACTCATACGATAAACTGTATACAAAGCTTTAATGTAGCATATCGTGCAACACATAAAAACCGGACGATACTATGTTTCTAAAGTTTCTAAAAGCTCGATCGCAGTTCACCACAGAATAGACAAAGGATTCACGGTCGATCGGCGCTCGTCTAAACTAATCGACGCGGCTATACCAAGTCCCTTATAGTTTGCTCCTTCGTTTCAAGTTGTCGTGTCTAAATAGCCGGTGAGCCTCGAGGCATTCTGCGGCTACAAAAAACACACAAACGCGCGGTTCGACTATGGTAAACGATGAAATATAAACTCATCGCCCCTGTACTATGCTCCTCCTTTCTGCTTCAGCTAATAACTCCTCACGATTCCTGAACCTATTATCATATGATCATTTGCCAAACATCATTCATCCACTGAGTTTAGCGGCGTTTTTACGCCAACGCAGTCCGCCAAGGAAGGGAGAAAACCAAGTGCCGGCTAGTCTGCACGGAAAAAAAGATTAGTTGCCATAATCAAGAAATGAGTTGACACAACCAATCGATTATTCTATTTATCTTACAACTCAAATGGTAATATCAACGATTCGAATGGTAATACCGACTATTCGAATGATAATACCGACGATTCGAATGGTAGTCCCAACTATTCGAGTGGTAGCCCCACACGGAAAAGAGGCTTGGTTGGAACTACCAAGTGCTATGGTTATATATGCGCCAGACAATTAATTGGTTAAACCAACCAAGTAATTTGTTAGGCTACCAATTTCTTGGTTAGACTAACCAAGTGACTTGGTACGCTAACCAAGTGACTTGGTAAGCTAACCAAGTGACTTGGTTAGACCAACCGAGAAATTGGTAGCCTAACCAAGAAATTGGTCGGTCTAACCAATTAATTGTCTGGCGCATATATAACCATAGCACTTGGTTGTTTCAACCAAGCCTTTCTTTCCGTGCAATGATTGGATTAGTTAACCTAAATAATCTCGCGAGAACTAATCGTGAATAGTTGAGGTTACTATTCGATATGATTGAGGCAACTAATTTTTTTAGACATCGTGTACAGCAAATCGAAAACGTAGTTGCCACAACTAAACATTTCTTTCCGTGTGTATCGATTCTATGTACCGAATAAAGAATGAGTTGATCCAACCTAACAATCCGTTGAATTAACCAATCGATTGGCAAATACCCCTACAACTCAGCTTAGTTATGCGAGATAAAAACATAATTGCATGTACAAACAAAGTTCCATTGATACATCACCTATCAGTCGCAGTAACTAGCCGCGTGGAAAAAAAGAATCTCACCGACATTCTTTAGAATCCCGGCGAGATTCTGATAGAGATTCTCCGCGAGAATCTTTTTAAAAATCTCGGCGAGATGCTTGTTTTTTACGCGGGTAATTACAGTGCAATTTTACCGAATCGAAGAGTTGTTTCAGCTATTCCAGTATTTAATCCGTATACAAGCTCGAAATAAGAGTTTGAATATCAAATTGCATGGTTCTACGTGTCGCGTTAATACTTGCATTACAAAAATACCTAGGAGCACCAATTATGTTAGACGTCATGATCGCAAGCCAGATCGCACACCTGAACTATTAGGAATATCATTTGAAGGTTATGTATCTTGTAACAATTCGAATGACATATAACTAATCGTAAGTATAGTAATACCGATATTACGATTGAACATCGTTGTGATAATTAACTTATGAGCTGTCACTACCAATTTAAAAGATCTTGCCGATATAGCAAATTGAAATTGTAGGTATCATAACATTTGCATTCTCCATTCCATTCTGTCTTCGGTACATTGATTCTTCTCACTTTTTATTCCCTGTCTCTTTTCGCCCATTTGTTAGCCGTCTTCACTTAAAACTTCTTGTCCTCTTTAATCGACGACTCCTTCGCTCAGCCTATTTCCATAGTCTTCATATTAATTTCGTGCTTTTCAAGAACTTCTCTCTTCTGGGGTTCGAGGGAAACAGCCATATATTTCACTGTGCTTGGCGAATCAGTCAGATGGGCATTATGATAATTAATAAGAGGAAATGAGAAAACGCGAAAGGAATACGAAAGAAGTAATGTAAAATAAGCAAACTCCAAGAAAACATCTGCATTTGCAATCTCAACTATGTAAGTCGGCAGTGTAAGTTTTAAATCGCTTCAGATCGTTAATGATTAGATAGAATTCATTTTCAAAGTCCGCAGATATTGTAGTCAAAGAGAAAAAAATATTTATTTATCAAAGAAATTTTTGATTCCAACCACAAACTTCATACATTATTCAATATAATATTTATAGCTTTCCTACATTACAGATACGAGTTATAGCACTGTCTCCTCAGAAAATGACAATAACTATTGATTTTGAGCATCTCGACTGAAGTCAGTATTCAAAAATTAATATCAAAAGGAATTCTACCTCCTAATCAAATTTGCATAATATTTAACTGCTCCTTATCATCTAAACAAATCATTAATTAATTTACAGAAAAAAAGCCAACGTAATGCAAATTTAACAGATTGCAACTCTACAATGATGGTGAAAAAGCGGGGAGTTATTTCGCCATAGGCTTATAATACAGCAGTTTTGTAATCTGTTGTAGTTACAATGTGTTAAAATCGTTTTCCGGGTTTCAATCACGATAAACAGAAGTGTTTTCTGTTAATGAAATACGCGCAAGAGTTTTAAATGTGCCGACACCACTACAAACATCTAAATGACTCTCGCACTCTCTGTTCTTTATCATTAGTAACTACGAAAGCGTAATAAAAATAGGAGACACCGAGAACAGCGAGCTTATCACAGACCGCGAGCGAGTAATTTGTTATTTTTTTTTTGTTCCGCGGTAGTGGAGCGTGCGCAGTATATCAGGTTCCCACTACATCACAGTAGAGTACGATACTGTATACCTTACTGCCACTAGCTTTGTCTCACTTTTTCTCTTTCACTGCGTCTCCTCGCTCACGGTTTATAAGTATCGCTGCCCCTCTACCGGGCGAAGATTAAAACCGTCCGAGATAATGAGAACTGCGTGCGCCCCATGCGCCTAGGCTCAGAAACTCTCGACTGCTCTCTATCTTTCTTTTTCTTTACCTCAACTTGTTTTGTCCTCTCTCACACTCTTTCTTTTCACAGTTTCATATTCTGCACCCTCTAACCCAGCGATAGCACACGCATTTCACTCCCACTTGGACCGTACACCTGCGAAAGTACTGGTTTCATGGTATTACTTTTTCTTACGAATTGCATTATTTGTTCCAACTTCCAACATTAGATTACTATTTTCACCTTGCATAGCTGCATCGCATACCAGAGTTACCGAACTTGTCGAATATCGGTTGCAAATTTAATTTTCATTAAACGTTTACAGAAAATAAACCGCAAACAATTTAATGTATAAATGGAAGTTCATGAAATACCTTTTGAGAGTGTTTGCATAAGATTTAGGCCATACGAATTAGAATCAATAAAAGAAGTATTGGTTTTCCTTGTATGTTATGAAAGAAATCAATGTTTTGGGGTATCATTAACATGTGAGAAATATAGATATAACAATTTTGACTACCGATCGACAATAAAATGATAAAAACTCGTATCTAGTTATTGTGGATAGGTATAACGTTTTTCCTTCTATTAGTAATTTATTCCCCTGCCAATTTGTAGGAATCACATAGTTGCGCATGATGGACTGCGCCCAAAGGACTGCGCTTTTCCGGTTAGAGTAATTGTGTCACAAAATGAGCTTTCCAGATCGTTTAATCCTTTTCCGTCTCTTAGCCTACATATTTTCGCTCAATGAGGCAAATGCGCTTGAATCGTCTGGTTTCATATTCATAAACTTTTCGCAAAAGAGGGAGAGAGCACTGAAGACACTGAAGAGAATGAGTGCGAACTATACATATACGATGAACTTTCTTGGTTTGAATAGAGTTAATGGTTTATCAATTATCAAGACTTCGTGACGACAAACTCCTTGGAAATCTTCTTCCTCCATAGTTCCTTTATGCAACTGTAGAAGGTATAGATTCGAAGAAAAGCGGCAGATCTTCCACCTAGTTCTTGTCGGCTCTGCTTTTCCTACTACTATA
This sequence comes from Ephialtes manifestator, assembly GCA_963970395.1. Taxonomy (NCBI): domain Eukaryota; kingdom Metazoa; phylum Arthropoda; class Insecta; order Hymenoptera; family Ichneumonidae; genus Ephialtes; species Ephialtes manifestator. The sequence goes on from OZ019976.1 coordinate 16,215,964, forward strand.
CTCTCCCGCTGCTACGAATGAAAGTTTTACGTAGCGCACACTCGCTGAAAGAGTGTCCTGATTTGAACAATATCATGATTTCAATATCCCAGGTCTCTGAGAAAAAAACTTTGTTCACAGGAATTCGAAGCTCCTCGTCTCTTCGGAAGCTCCTAGAAAAAGAAATAAAAAAATTGCATTCGCTGATTCTTAAGAACAACCGGAAATTTGTCTTTACAAATCTAGTTTTAACTTCTTAACGGTACCTTATAATTTAATGACTTTAACGACGTGTTTCTTTTACAAATTCGATTAATTAATTAATAAACAAATACGGTAAACAAAAAATGGTGTAATAATAAGCATTCACATATTATAGTCGGGAGATTACGAAACCCTTGTTGAATATGCAGTCAGGACTAATAAAATCAATATTTTCAAACAGACTTTTTGAAAAACCATTTTATATCAGCGAGTTAATAATTTATCATATCGAAATATGTCTAATAGCGTAAATATGTCTAATTCACTTTCGGTGTCGGTTAAGCTAAATTTCGTTAAGCCATTTGTCGGGATTTCGAAGAAAAGTGACGACATAGCTAATTAGCACACAGCCGACAATGGATTTGTTGGAGATAACTGATTGTGGTAAAATCAATATTTTTAAACAGGCTTCATGAAAAATACTTTTTTTACGACTTCGCTGAAATCCCCGAATTCTTGCGTGCAACGCGGGAGTGAAGTGGTCGATTTTCAACCAATTACGAATACGCATGCGCAGTACTATTACTCCCGGAGGAAGTAATAAGGCTCTCGCAAAGAGTAATGGAGCTCCTAGCAGAAAAAATACAAACTTTTATTGTATTTTTTTTTTATTTGTAAATTTCATCAGAGACGCCACTGGGGCAAGTCTACTATACCGACATGGTAATTTTCCCAGATACTTGCCGTCATTCATCAGCATTACCCTTTCACAATTTTAGTATAGATCTTCTGAATGAATGCTAATGTTTATTTCATTGTCAACTTATCATAAAGTTCAATTTGCACCGATTATCCAAATTTACTATCAGGGAATTCTTGTATACGAACCGGACAGAGTCTTCAGCAAAAGAGAATATACTGTCATGTTAAATTAATTTAGCCCATCGGTCTTGAACTATACGTCAAGTTCAAACCGGAGAAAAGTATAGTAATGAACAAAGCTATAAAAACAATATTAAACTCGGCTATTTTTTTGCCGTTTTTGAAGTTTTATTTTTTATGAACTAGCATGACTTCATTTGAGCAGTTACAAAGTCATTTTATTTTTATGATCTCCATGAAGCTCGGTTTCCACAATCCGCTGAATGCTATTTTCCTGCTAACTATCAAAGAGTTATCTTTATTATATCAGCTATTATATTTTGCAATAACTATCGAGCACCCATTGATAATTAGCAGAAACTATATATACAGGATGTTCTCCCCACCGCCATCATAAGTATACTAGTAAATTTCTTTGCACCAGATGCTTGCGCACCCGCTTTCGGATCAGGTAGTAAATCATACTGTTCAACTAGTATAGCGGCGAGCATGCCTGTGCTGACTCTATTCCTCTGTACAGACTTCCCGCGATGATTTATGTATCGTGATTGCCGATGAACACTGCTCGTTGCCCTGTTTATTACACGCTAAAAAATTTTATTCGTGAAAAAAAAGAACAGAAAGTTTTCGATACACACTCTTATCCGTCGTCAACTTTTTTCCACTGATCTGGAGAAATTGATTTAATCCAACCATTTTTGTTCGATCAGACCAGGTCACACAGCAAAGAATTCTGTGCAAAACATAGGTCGATACAAAATACGTAAAGAACTGGTTTTGCCTAATTCAATCATGAGTGGAAGTAGAAACTGTGTGGTGATCAGGTCAGCGGAGCATTCGTCGTCGAGTCCGACCCTCAGGTGTACACGGAACACAAAGACACGGCAGTGTTATATAGTAATGGATAATTGCTTCTAATAGGCGTCTAGGGGCCTCAGATTGCCGTTACACGTACTCGCTCGAGCGCGTGCTCTTCTTTCTCATCCACGCTTCGCGCTATCCAATTCTCTTTTTCCTCTCTTCTCTCTTGCATTACGTGCGTACCTTCTGCCATTTCTGATGTGAAACAGCCTCGAGAACAGCTTTTAGTTCAATGTTGTGACTGCGCTGTAAGCCAAGCGCTTACGAGCTTGAGATCTCTCTCGTTGTGACCGTACATCGACAGTTACAGTGCGTACTCGTCGTGAGGGTCTTATCCATTCCTGTCAGTGTGATGCGATGCGGAGAGAAACTGACCGCATCTCATGGCTCAGCGCGATGGTTCGTGTGTTGCCGTTATCGTTATTTGGCGCGTTACATACCGCGCGGTAATATGCCTCTCATTTCCACTGTACTGATCAGTTATTTACGATAATACAAGTGCCCAAGTCCGATAATGCATTGACATGTTTATCGCTCAATAAAAAAGCAATATCGTACAAATTATTTTACAATAATATCGAATACTCAAAAGAAATATAATCCCGATATATATAATTCACTGAATATTGCGCAGTCGCCCGACGAACTTTCGAAATAAGTTTCATATCGTATGCATATATGAAGTCGCTATGCAGCGTCGTAGGTAAGTAGATTTTACGAGAAAAAAATTATTCACCGCAAAATGCGGTGCGATTTTTTAATACTTCCTCTCTTGCCGCTGTAAGCGGCAACGGTATTATATAGTTCTAGGTTTAGCGGGCGCCCACGAGCCACAAAATGTACGTACAGTTTTACCTAGACGCTTATATACAAGTACTATAGTACTTGACATTCCGGCCAGCGCGGCTCATATCCTTTTACGAGCATGGTAGAAGGGCACGCCCGCTTTCGTCCCTCTCTCTCGCCTCAACCTCTTGATAAGGAGAGTTTGTAACCGATACTTCGTGACTCTCGCATCCTCCTTCGTTGTCTTGAAACTTGGAGTTGCAGCGAGGGCGAAGAGGGCGCGTGAGCGTACAGCATATTATATGCTATGGTGAATAGCCCGACCCTTGTCCGCACCCGCGGCCTGAAGATTAGGGAGTTCCGCAATAGGAAGACCTATTTTTTATAAATACTCAGGGCACGCAGCGCCTGGGATACTCGTTTTAATATTATGATAACTGCGTATAACCGTGGTGTAATATACAAAATGGATCAAGAAATCAGAAAATAAATATACAATACATTTCAAATTTTTTATGTCAGGAAGGCGAACTCGACGACACGATACTACGGATACTCCCCGCGTAGAAAAAAAGAATCTTGCCGAGATTTTGAAAAAGAGTCTCGCCGAGATTCCCAGATTCTCTAGAATTCCGACGAGATTCTGATATAGATTTCACACGGAGAAAAATAATTATGTTGTTGCAGCTAGTCTTAGTTTGCTAGGTCTATTTTGCTGCAATAGCCTTTCATTTAGCTCATGTAACAGCTAATTTCGTCTCTCAGCAAATCAGCGTTACTTGCGGAAACGAAAAATGCATCTCCCAGATTACTTGCGGATTCAACTAATGATTTGCTGGTGGAACTTATACATTTTGCTGAAAAAACAAATTAGTAAAAAGGGCTTCGCACCGTTAGTAACTGAATATTTGCTGTAGCGACGGCGTTTCATTTATCGAAATATTTGTGCATATAAACAAACATTTGCTTAACAAATTCGTTTAAATTCCTAGCGTAACGAATTGAAGGAAGTTCCGCCAGCAAATGAGCTGCTGCAAAAAAGACGGGTTGCGCATCCTAACACGTAATGCGCGGCGCTATAGTTCTGTCGCGATCTATGTTCAATACTGCTTTGTTAGTACGACGTTCGTTCATGCCCAGTTCGCATCGTCAGCGTATTCTGTCTTGACGATGGTTTTACCAAAAGCGCCGGGATCCTTGCGATCTTCCTTTAAAACGTGGCGCACTAGTGAAGAAGTTATACAAAGAAGTTATAAGTGCGAACTGTTTGAAAAGTTCGAAGCTCAAAATGATAGCTGCAGAAACGATGTGTTTCGTGAAACTATTCGGGGTGATCATAGGGAATTTAGTTTCGGAAAGTAATTGTTATTGAAAACTTTACGTGTCATTGCGTGAAATACTCGACCTCACCTATGCTAAACAATTGCCGAAAAATATTACTTCTCTGTTGCGAGTACTAATATGAGAGCATCTTAACTGTACGTCAAATTAAGTGGTCCAACCCTGAAGCCCAAACATCACATTCTCACGAGTGCGTTTGCGCTCTTAGGAAATCACTATTGCTGCAACATCAAGTTGTTTGTGCTACCAGAAAAATACTTCTGCTATGACAGCTGCTGCTTGCGCTGCCAGCAGACTAATCTTGCTGCAACAGTAAACTGTTTTCGCTGCCAGCAAACTACAATGGCTGCAACAACAAACTGCTATTACTACAATAGAAAATTGCTATTGCTACTGTAGCAAATCAAATACAGCAAATAAATATTGCTGTAAGAGCAAGTACTTTTGCTGTCACTATATTTGCTAATGATTTTTACTGCGGTAGATAATCTCATGCTGCTGTAAGCAATTATCTTTCTCCGTGCAAAAGAACCTGGGTTCGACGCGCAACCCTCCCATGTAGGAATTGCCAGTACTCTGCCAGAGCTGCCCACACGCCCGTATTGTGGCCCAAAATTCATGCCAGTACTTAACCAGCACCAACCTATCTGTACGGTGCCAACGCTCGCCCCAATCAAAATCTTTACAAGAACAGTATTGGAATGATAAAACGGGTCTCAAATTTGGCATCGTCATTGACCCGATATTGAACCGTATATATATCCTATTGGGGAAAATAATTCTGTTTTGGTACTGGCAACCAGTGTTGGGTCTCTATCCGAAAAAAATATTGTGTCAAATGACATTTTCTATTGATTGCCAAGAGTCGTGGCGGTACTTGATGTGTACTGGGGCGATACATGGCAAATTTTGAGTATCGATGTTGGCTCAAGTACCGAGAACACATCGGCCCAATCGTATCTACTGCTGGTCGTATTTTATTCTAGAGGCAAATTACCAGTATGGTGTTCTGTATCAGCCTTTTGGCGAAAAGATGTAACATTCCTGTTCTCATGATGCGGTCAAATTCTTTTCATTTAAAAAAGTGTAATGTCGACATGTAGTTCATGAAACACAATTTAAAGAATCAAAATTTTCGGGTGTACAAAATATTTCTCGATCGTGTAGGCAATTCTATAATCCAAATTATAAACAAAGTTTCAAACGAAATTCTCAAGGAGTCCAAGTGTGTACAGGAAAATGCACTGCGCGAGCATTTTTTTATTCGAGTCATTTCTCGCTACCTAACCGGATATATATGTCAGCAACTAATTGATGAAACTCCTGTGAATATTCAAAAATTGAAAGAGAAAAAACATAAAAATTTATAAATTTGTCAAAAAAGATTGATGTGTGGAAAGTTCAAAAGTCATTATAGTTTCTCCGTAATGTTAGAGATATGAATGTGTCAGATACTCAAGAACCTGTTAGTCATTTAAATAATTGTCGTAATTTGAGCATGGCTTCATCTATTATCTAACAGTATATTCCTACTAACGGTTGTGGTACTCCGCGGTGCGTTTACTTGGACATCAACCTCGTTGCGACGTTAAAACTTGTTCGACAAACATACGCGTTGCACTTTGCTGCGGCTTGTAGATTCGCGTGAGTTCCCAAATGAAGACTCGTAAGACATCGGCGTTGTGACTCCGTGAGAATGAAACTGACCGTTATGCAAATTCATTGGAACGATGAGCGTGCAAACGCATTGAACGCACCCCTATATGTATACATTATGCTATAGTAGATGTATGCAGTCGGCATGTGCTAAACGAACGGCGCGCGATGTCTAATCTCTCACGAGACAAAATGATACGCCACAGTACGCTACAAGATTTACGACTGAGCCTAATTGCGCTGACATACCTATATTCACTCGACGCTGCCCGATGCGCCAAGCGCGTTGAGCGAACCTCAGCATTCAGTCAGCCCCAGCCAGCCAAGCATCCAGAATGCTGCATAGCCTCAACTGAACTAGTCAACGTGATTGCAATACATGCAGAAGATCTTCACACTAATTGTTATACCCGCAAACGCTGAGCAAAGTAGAATTGCTCGAAGTATAACGATGACGTATTTCCATGTCAAAAAAATGTCACCACATGATCTGGTTAAATAGATATTACTCCTTACTCTTGCACTGAATGATGTAAGATCTAATAAGCTACCGAAATTCCAACTACGCTGCAATGTCTTTCTGTGGTTCTAGAGATAAAATGAATACTTTGCGTGCGTGCGTGCGTGCGTGCGTGTGTGCGTGCGTGCGTGCGTGCCTGCGTGCGTGTGTGATTATGTGTGTGTGTGTGCGTGTGTGGGTGTGCGTGTGTGTGTGTCAGAGTTGGGCAGCAAAAATTACTTGAGTCAGAAATTACTGCTTTAATTATAATTACTTTCAGTAATTGTATTGGATTTCAAATTAAATACAATTACATTTTGTAATTGTATTAAATTTCAAAATAAATACAATTACATTTTGTAATTGTATTGGATTTCAAATTAAATACAATTACATTTTGTAAATGTATGGGATTTGAAATTAAATACAATTACTCCCAGTAATTGTATTGGATTTTAAATTAATTACAATCACTTCCAGTAATTTGTATTTTGTGATTTTCCATTACAATTTTGCCCAACTCTGCTTGAGAACGATGGTGAAGGCCAAAATTCGATATCTTGAAGAAACAAAAAATTTAGGTTCTTTAGGTTCGATTTTCCGACGAAAAGACGGATCTGTCAAGATCCGACCAAAAGTGACTTTTTAAAAAATCATCGTAAAAAGACATGTAACTGGTACTTTCTGAGGTACAATATGCGACTTGAGAACGATGGTGAAGGCCAAAATTCGATATCTTGAAGAAACAAAAAATTTAGGTTCTTTAGGTTCAATTGTCCGACGAAAAGTCGGATCTGTCAAGATCCGACCAAAAGTGACTTTTTTTTAAATCATCGTAAAAAGGCATGTAACCGGTACTTTCTGAGGTACAATATGCGAATTGAGAACGATGGTGGAGGCCAAAATTCGATATCTTGAAGAAACAAAAAATTTAGGTTCTCTAGGTTCGATTTTCCGACGAAAAGTCGGATCTGTCAAGATCCGACCAAAAGTGACTTTTTAAAAAATCATCGTAAAAAGACATGTAACTGGTACTTTCTGAGGTACAATATGCGACTTGAGAACGATGGTGAAGGCCAAAATTCGATATCTTGAAGAAACAAAAAATTTAGGTTCTCTAGGTTCGATTTTCCGACGAAAAGTCGGATCTGTCAAGATCCGACCAAAAGTGACTTTTTTAAAAATCATCGTAAAAAGGCATGTAACCGGTACTTTCTGAGGTACAATATGCGACTTGAGAACGATGGTGAAGGCCAAAATTCGATATCTTGAAGAAACAAAAAATTTAGGTTCTCTAGGTTCGATTTTCCGACGAAAAGTCGGATCTGTCAAGATCCGACCAAAAGTGACTTTTTAAAAAATCATCGTAAAAAGACATGTAACTGGTACTTTCCGAGGTACAATATGCGACTTGAGAACGATGGTGAAGGCCAAAATTCGATATCTTGAAGAAACAAAAAATTTAGGTTCTCTAGGTTCGATTTTCCGACGAAAAGTCGGATCTGTCAAGATCCGACGAAAAGTGACTTTTTTGAAAATCATCGTAAAACGGCATGTAACCGGTACTTTCTGAGGTACAATATGCGACTTGAGAACGATGATGAAGGCCAAAATTCGATATCTTGAAGAAACAAAAAATTTAGGTTCTTTAGGTTCAATTGTCCGACGAAAAGTCGGATCTGTCAAGATCCGACCAAAAGTGACTTTTTTAAAAATCATCGTAAAAAGGCATGTAACCGGTACTTTCTGAGGTACAATATGCGAATTGAGAACGATGGTAGAGGCCAAAATTCGATATCTTGAAGAAACAAAAAATTTAGGTTCTCTAGGTTCGATTTTCCGACGAAAAGTCGGATCTGTCAAGATCCGACCAAAAGTGACTTTTTTGAAAATCATCGTAAAACGGCATGTAACCGGTACTTTCTGAGGTACAATATGTGACTTGAGAATGATGGTGAAGGCCAAAATTCGATATCTTGAAGAAACAAATAATTTAGGTTCTCTAGGTTCGATTGTCCGACGAAAAGTCGGATCTGTCAAGATCCGACCAAAAGTGACTTTTTTAAAAATCATCGTAAAAAGGCATGTAACCGGTACTTTCTGAGGTACAATATGCGACTTGAGAACGATGGTGAAGGCCAAAATTCGATATCTTGAAGAAACAAAAAATTTAGGTTCTCTAGGTTCGATTTTCCGACGAAAAGTCGGATCTGTCAAGATCCGACCAAAAGTGACTTTTTTAAAAATCATCGTAAAAAGGCATGTAACCGGTACTTTCTGAGGTACAATATGCGACTTGAGAACGATGGTGAAGGCCAAAATTCGATATCTTGAAGAAACAAAAAATTTAGGTTCTTTAGGTTCGATTTTCGGACGAAAAGTCGGATCTGTCAAGATCCGACCAAAAGTGACTTTTTTTTAAATCATCGTAAAACGGCATGTAACCGGTACTTTCTGAGGTACAATATGCGACTTGAGAACGATGGTGAAGGCCAAAATTCGATATCTTGAAGAAACAAAAAATTTAGGTTCTCTAGGTTCGATTTTCCGACGAAAAGTCGGATCTGTCAAGATCCGACGAAAAGTGACTTTTTTAAAAATCATCGTAAAAAGGCATGTAACCGGTACTTTCTGAGGTACAATATGCGACTTGAGAACGATGATGAAGGCCAAAATTCGATATCTTGAAGAAACAAAAAATTTAGGTTCTTTAGGTTCAATTGTCCGACGAAAAGTCGGATCTGTCAAGATCCGACCAAAAGTGACTTTTTTAAAAATCATCGTAAAAAGGCATGTAACCGGTACTTTCTGAGGTACAATATGCGAATTGAGAACGATGGTGGAGGCCAAAATTCGATATCTTGAAGAAACAAAAAATTTAGGTTCTCTAGGTTCGATTTTCCGACGAAAAGTCGGATCTGTCAAGATCCGACCAAAAGTGACTTTTTTGAAAATCATCGTAAAACGGCATGTAACCGGTACTTTCTGAGGTACAATATGTGACTTGAGAATGATGGTGAAGGCCAAAATTCGATATCTTGAAGAAACAAAAAATTTAGGTTCTCTAGGTTCGATTTTCCGACGAAAAGTCGGATCTGTCAAGATCCGACCAAAAGTGACTTTTTTAAAAATCATCGTAAAAAGGCATGTAACCGGTACTTTCTGAGGTACAATATGCGACTTGAGAACGATGGTGAAGGCCAAAATTCGATATCTTGAAGAAACAAAAAATTTAGGTTCTTTAGGTTCGATTTTCGGACGAAAAGTCGGATCTGTCAAGATCCGACCAAAAGTGACTTTTTAAAAAATCATCGTAAAAAGGCATGTAACTGGTACTTTCTGAGGTACAATATGCGACTTGAGAACGATGGTGAAGGCCAAAATTCGATACCTTGAGGAAACAAAAAATTTAGGTTCTTTAGGTTCGATTTTCCGACGAAAAGTCGGATCTGTCAAGATCCGACCAAAAGTGACTTTTTTTTAAATCATCGTAAAAAGGCATATAACCGGTACTTTCTGAGGTAGAATATGCGACTTGAGAACGATGGTGAAGGCCAAAATTCGATACCTTGAAGAAACAAAAAATTTAGGTTCTTTAGGTTCGATTTTCCGAGGAAAAGTCGGATCTGTCAAGATCCGACCAAAAGTGACTTTTTTTTAAATCATCGTAAAAAGGCATATAACCGGTACTTTCTGAGGTAGAATATGCGACTTGAGAACGATGGTGAAGGCCAAAATTCGATACCTTGAAGAAACAAAAAATTTAGGTTCTTTAGGTTCGATTTTCCGAGGAAAAGTCGGATCTGTCAAGATCCGACCAAAAGTGACTTTTTTTTAAATCATCGTAAAAAGGCATATAACCGGTACTTTCTGAGGTAGAATATGCGACTTGAGAACAGAGTTGGGCAGCAAAAATTACTTGAGACAGATATTACTGCTCTAATTACAATTACTTTCAGTAATTGTATTGGATTTCAAATTAAATTCAATTACTTTCAGTAATTGTATTGGTTTTCAAATCAAATAAAATTACTTTTAATAATTGTATTTTTTTTATTACATAAAATTACTTTCAGTAATTATATTTTTTTTAGTTCATCAAAATAACTGAAAGTAATTTTGTCCTATTTGATTGTAATAACTGCGATAAATTATAGCATTCTTCCTCAGAATACAGATTGTAAAGGTACACCGAGTTACCATGAGTGCGAGTGAGAAAGCGCAATGGTGGTCGCAGTGGAGCGAGAGAGAAAGACAAAATCGTGTAACACATCACGTTAAACTAATGTTTCAAGAACGTTTGACAAATGAAAATCAGGGTTCTGAGGCGCGAACGTCGCGTCACAGGGATCCGTCAACTGGGCGTCAAAATGCTACTGCGTCTCTTGATAGCGTATAACAGGGATTTCTGTGGTCGATACTAGACATTTATTAATCGACGGATGACAATATTTCAGATTACACGAACAAATTATTAATATAATACTCACGGCAGGTTTCTCACGTAACTCTTTAAAATTGCCGGTGTACATAATTATTTGAAGGACCAATTACATATCCGGAATGACGAACTTTATTCCCCTTATACACGCTGAAGCGCCCGTGTCTGCTTTACTCTAGTCGCTCTTAAAAAAATCAGTGGGTAAACTTCCAGTAATTGTATTGGATTTTAAATTAATTACAATTACAATTACATTTTGTAATTGTATTGGATTTGAAAATAAATACGATTACATTTTGTAATTGTATTGGATTTGAAAATAAATACAATAACATTTTGTAATTGTATTGGATTTCAAATTAAATACAATTACATTTTGTAATTGTATTGGATTTCAAATTAAATTACAATTACATTTGGTAATTGCGTGTGCGTGTGCGTGTGTGTGTGTGTGTGTGTGTGTGTGTGTGTGTGTGTGTGTGTGTGTGTGTGTGTGTGTGTGTGTGTGTGTGTGTGCGTGTATGTGTGCGTGTGCGTGTGCGTGTGCGTGTGCGTGTGCGTGTGCGTGTGCGTGTGCGTGTGCGTGTGCGTGTGCGTGTGCGTGTGCGTGTGCGTGTGCGTGTGCGTGTGCGTGTGCGTGTGCGTGTGCGTGTGCGTGTGCGTGTGCGTGTGCGTGTGCGTGTGCGTGTGCGTGTGCGTGTGCGTGTGCGTGTGCGTGTGCGTGTGCGTGTGCGTGTGCGTGTGCGTGTGCGTGTGCGTGTGCGTGTGCGTGTGCGTGTGCGTGTGCGTGTGCGTGTGCGTGTGCGTGTGCGTGTGCGTGTGCGTGTGCGTGTGCGTGTGCGTGTGCGTGTGCGTGTGCGTGTGCGTGTGCGTGTGCGTGTGCGTGTGCGTGTGCGTGTGCGTGTTCGTGTGCGTGTGCGTGTTCGTGTGCGTGTGCGTGTTCGTGTGCGTGTGCGTGTGCGTGTGCGTGTGCGTGTGCGTGTGCGTGTGCGTGTGCGTGTGCGTGTGCGTGTGCGTGTGCGTGTGCGTGTGCGTGTGCGTGTGCGTGTGCGTGTGCGTGTGCGTGTGCGTGTGCGTGTGCGTGTGCGTGTGCGTGTGCGTGTGCGTGTGCGTGTGCGTGTGCGTGTGCGTGTGCGTGTGCGTGTGCGTGTGCGTGTGCGTGTTATACCTCTAATTTTCTGATGTTTTACGAAATGCAGAGCGACACCAGTTAATTTTTTTTTAATTCAAAATAACGTAAAATCCGAACCGCTTTACCGCTCATTACCAAACTTGATACGTAGCAGGTCTGAATGTTATTATTCCAGTGTAAAACATTTCAATTGATTTGTTGAAATTTTACCTGAATTAAAGCAAAACGAAAGGGTAACGCAGTTGCAAAACCACTATAACGATCTATATCGTATTTTAATTGTTTTCACAACTATAACGATCTATAACGTATATTAATTTTATGTATAACAACAACGTGCTCGCTTCGCTCGCACTCCTTCCTTTTCGTTTGTCTTTTCGTGTGGCTAAACATGATATTTGCATGGTTATTCGATTCATGATTCTATTTCTGGATCAGGCTTTTGATATATTCGACTTTCAATGTGCCATTTATTTTTTTTAAGAGCGGATAATCATAAATATTTCATATATGTACATTAAATGTGAAGTACATATTTACTGTTATTCGATATTCACGAAATTAGATATATACTCCGAAATTTAATATAATTCAAAATTATATAAAATCAAAACCGCTTTATTAATTTTGATCAAATTCAATATCGACTATAATTTTTTATTGTTTTATTTGTCTATAACTATTTAATCTCATTATCTAAAAAAATGCGGCATCTAGAGAACATACATAGATTTAAAAAAAAATGCAATGTCTTATAAAATCTGAACCACTTTACCGATCTTCACCAAATTCAATATCTACTACAACTGGATATTAATTTCACCTTGCAGAATATTTAAGCAGGTTTAGTCGAAATTTAATTGAATTAGAACATAAACATTTTTTTTCAAAAATTCAAATCTCATAAAATCTAAACCGCTTCACGGATATCGTTCAAATTCAATAGCGACCTTTATTTTTCATTGTTTTATTTGTCGAGAACTATTTAACTCATTATCTAAAAAATTGCGGAAGCTAGAGAACATACAGACATTTTTCGAAAATTTTAAAGTCTTGTAAAATATGAAATTTTCTTTAAATTTTTTCAAAAATCTATACATAGGAAGGGGGGTCGGTCCTCTACCGGTGTACCAAATTTCAGCTCAATTGTTAAAGCCGTTTTCGAGATACAGCGGTTTGAATTTTGCAGGCCTGGTACACACACACACACATACATCCGGACATTTTTTCTAAACCACTTTTCTCGACGGTTTGGACCATTCTGAGTGACCTGCCATAAAAATCTGGAAAAAATTTTTGTTCATGAAAACAAAGCTTCCTCTATGAGGAAGCAAAAACAAAAAATCCTGCCATATCCTTTCTATTTTTTTCTCTCTGAAAACGCAATAGTGTCTGTGCGTGTTCTCTGTACAAAAACGAAGGTTTGCCCCTGTTCTCTGGAACTCTAAGTTGCCTTTCTGTTTGCAGAAAGGGAATGCGTGCGACTAAAGTCCGATTAAAGGAACCCGCGTAGAAAAAAAGAATCTGACCGAGATTCTTAAGAAGATTCTCACCGAAATTCTTAAGAATCTCAGCGAGAATCACGGTGAGAATCACGGTTGCGCGCTGAACCGAGATTCTTTTAAAATCTATCTGATAATCTCGGTCAGCTTCTTAGTGAGATTCGTTAGTGGGTAGCTGAAAATAAAAAGAATCTCCATCAGAATCTCGCCGTAAATAAAAAGAATCTCTATCAAAATCCCACCGAGATTCTAGAGAATCTCGGCCAGCTTCTTACTGAGATTCGTTAGTGGGTAGCTGGAAATAAAAAGAATCTCTATCAGAATCTCGCCCAGCGAGATTCTTTTCATTTTCATTGAAAATGAAATGAATCTATATCAAAAAAGATCTTTACGAATATTGAAGGACTGCTAACACTAATTAGTTAGTATGTACATCAACAAAGGTTCAACCCCTCGTGTATAGTCGAACTCAGAAAAGCTTTCCAGTCTTATATATACGCTGAGGCTTCAAACCACTTGCCAGAAACGCTCCATCCGTTCGCCACCTAGTGACATCATACGAAACACTGGTGGACAATACTCCGCTAGATGGCGAAGGAACGAAACGTGTCTCGCAAGTGACTTGAAGCCCCAGCGTATATATAAGATTGGAAAGCTTTTCTAAGTTCCACTACATACGAGGGGTCTAACTTTCGTTGATGTACTAAAAAATTAGTGTTAGCAATATTAAAATTTTCGTAAAGATCTCTTTTATATAGATTCTTTTCATTTTCAATGAAAATGAAATTGAGAAGAATCTCGCTAGGAAGCTGGCCGAGATTCTGATAGAGATTCTTTTTTATTTTCGGCGAACCCCTAAAGAATCTCGGTAAAAAGCTGGGCGAGATTCTGATGGAGATTCTTTTTATTTTCAGCTACCCACTAAAGAATCTCGGTAAGAAGCTGGCCGAGATTCTCTAGAATCTCAGCGAGAATCTCGGCGAGAATCTTCTTAAGAATCTCGGCCAGATTCTTTTTTTTTACGCGGGAAGTAATAAGAGAAGGCGGGTTCGACTTTCCAACCCCGTGAACTTTTTCCTCAGGGAAAGTATTTTAATGACGACCGAATTGTGCTGACCGCATGAACCCGGACGTTGAAGTATCTCGAGGGGATTGGAGATGCCTTGCTTTCCGCATTTCAGAAGCTCACAATCCCCGCTTCGAAAATTTCCTGCCCTGCTTTTCCCGTCGTCGTCACCCATCGTCTCTTTTTCCAGTTTCACAACCCATGCCAGCACCATTTGTTTCAGCCATGAAGCTCCTACCTCTGCTTCTGTTTCAAGGGGAAAAGATGTAAAGCTTTTGGGGGCTTTGGCTTGGCGAACCTTTAGTATTTCCGCCGAGTAGGGCACCCGGAGCTCCCTCGATCATCGTGATAAGCGAAGACACTACTCTCAATGCGAGAATTCATTCGCTTTTCAATCGCGGCAACTCCGAGGGCGTTTTGTACAATAAATGGGCACTCAAGATATATTGAGATATTATACTAACTTCCAAATGCAATAAGATGAGCGTGGTTAAATCTGCAAATCCATTCACAAACGTATTATATACATAATCTTTCATATCACGCGCAGTGAAGAACATTATGTTATTTTAATTCTACAATTTCACACAGGATAAAAACAATACAAAACGAAGTTCTGATAGAATATGTAATATTTCGAACTTCATGAAATTAGACAAAATGTAGTAGGTATAAATCAATATTGTGTCATAGCGAAAAATAATAACTTATTTCAGTATAAAAAAAATCAGTAAGGCAATATTTCCAGTTAATAATCGTAAAAGATGCGACTCTAGTTATGCGAAAGTGATACGTGCTATGTTGCTGATTTTGTCGGAGGCAGTTGATGTATGATGAATATGATGATCAGTACTATATTACTATGAATGTTATCATCATGTACTTGCAGTGGACGTTCCGGAACGAATTAATTAACATTATAATTGATATTCAATTTCAATTTACTTCGGAAAACGTCCGACTACTATTATTAAATGTGCTCTATTATGTCCGAACCACACGCATCGTCCTACAGTTTTTATAACCTTAATAATATCCTACGGTTTCACAGTCGGAAAGTAAAAGGCAGTAAATAAGCGTGAAATGAATCGATAACAATTACAGTAATAAACCTCCCTTCCCCTTGACATGCATTCTACACTCTGAGTTTTATTGAAGCTTATGGAAGCGACTCCGAACATACGTGTGCATATGTATGTATTATAATAACAACAGTTATCAAAGAAGTGCGAAACGTTATTACAGTAATTGTAATTATCCGTCGGTGCTGACCATATAACAACTATTCCAAGTCGTAACTAAGATTTAGATTGTGGATGAGGATGAGGATATGATGTTGCACACCATTTACGCCTTACCGTCTGTGTATCTATCCGCTTTCATATACGCAATGAACGCGATTTGTTGTGTATTACGCTGCGCTAACCCCCTCGTAATTGCGAATGGTTCATTTGCTTTTTCGCGGGAATCTCTTTACCCGACACGATCGTTATGTGTGCCCGGAGTATTAAGTGGTAGTATGGGAGAATAGGTTGGAAGAAGCTTCTATACATACAGATATAAAGAGTAGTGGAGTCTCTATGAAAGCATGTGGTATATCCGCACGCGTTTTGCGGTTATAATGATTCGTCCAGTTCCCTTCCGAAACGATTCGTTAAGCTGCTATGTAATTAATTTTCGTTTGTAATTGTTATATCTTCGCAGCTGCTAATTTCTAGAACGTGACGTGTGTGAGAATGAGCTGAACAAAGGGTTGGAAGCCGATTTCACTGAGCTTTTGTGCGAGCCCAGAAATTTGAATTCCAAACAAAGTGGCTGCACAGAGAATTCCATCCTTAAGAGTGGACGAAACTAGCCGCCATACCGTGTCGAAAAGAATAAAGCATCAAAGCTTCACTTACGTATAGTTCCGTGACTGAGCTGTACCAACTTCTCCACTGTTACTGTTGGGACGTGGTTGCCATAGGAAGGTAAAAAGTCATTTTCGAGGCTGAACTTTCACGAAATATTCCGGCTCGACACGGGATCACCCTTTGTGAATATTGCCGGTCTCGCGACTCTTAATGCATAGCGCGTTTAAAAGCTAACTCTCCTCTCTCATGTGTCTCTCCATTTAAGCCTTTTACACTGTCCCATCATCTTTTTCTATATGTTTTACTACTGATGCTCGCCTAGCACCCTTTCTTTTTCTCTCTCGGTGACAAACAATAACTTATCTTTGCCTTGTAAACCAAGTTATGGGTTGGTACACGGAAAAAAACAATTAGTTGCCATAACCATGAAATGAGTTGACACAACTAATCGATTATTCTATTTATCTTACAACTCAAATGATAATACCAACGATTCGAATGGTAATACCGACGATTCGAATGGTAGTCCCAACGATTGGATTAGTTAACCTAACTAATCTCGCGAGAACTAATCGTCAATAGTTGAGGTTACTATTCGATATGGTTGAGGCAACTAATTTTTTAGACGTTGTGTACAGCAAATCGAAAACGTAGTTGCCACAACAAACATTTCTTTCCGTGCACCTTGGTACTTATCCTGGGAATTTGCAATGACGCAGCTATCGTGACATGCCGTTGCATTCTTTTAATAATAAGATGATATGGTAGGAATACTAATTTAGGGTCATAGCTTTGCATCAATTATCACTATATACAGGAAGACTTAATGAGTTACCTCGGCTTTCAACGCTTTATAACACGGAATTATCTCCCGTATTCAAGATGAACTTTCAACAATTTTCGGAAGTTCACTGCCAGCGAACTGGCGGCGTTGTTGGAGATCCGACAGCTCCTACTAAATGGCAATCCTCAGGTTATGTACGAAGAGCCACGACGAGCTGTTCAGAGCTTCTCAGAGGTGGTAGGCTATGCCGCAACATAGCTCGCGTTTCAAGCTAGGCGTGTAGCATGCTGGATAGTTTTAATCTGGGAAAACACGGTCATAACAAGCTTCTACCCTAATATCATGGAATCTCTCTCATAAATGTTAGGTATTTCATAGTAATTTTGACAGGACGATATCCAAACGATTTCAATAACCATAATATTGTTCTACTGCCTCATTTTTTTAATTTTCACATACAAAGTATGTGTACCCTAGGGTCCTACAAAAGCGTACCTCCGTCTGTCTGTGCTATCTGTCATTTGATTTTCTGTATATAAAAAGTGCAAACTAGTATCGCAACAGGTGTATCGAATTGTTCCCCATCAGGGAACCGTTGTGAAATATTATCTTATAATATATTGGAGCACTCAAAATTCGAATGATAATCGTTTCAAAGAGATGAGTTATTCTATTACATGATATTCAATTATTTCTAACATTAGACTGAGCAGCCGAGACGAAAAGTATTCGCGCCAAGAGGAAGATCAGACAGACAAATCATCTGTGAAGGCAACATTAATTTCTTTTTTAACTTGGCGTCGAGTCGCCACCGCGACTCTTGATAAATACATTTATTTACCTTCCTCTTGGCCCTTCAGGCAATAATAGAAAAGTGACTTCAATTTCATAAAATTGCGTACTCAGGTTTCTTAAAATAATTGATTACCAATCTAAACTCGAAAATAAAGGATAAAAAATTACCGCCCCAAAAAATTCCTAGTGCAAAATTTTGTTTAACACTATTCACAGTATTAAGTTGACACAAACTTATGTATGTTAAATTATTCTGCATCACTTCAAATACATTTACACTGAGAGAAAATTCTGGTAACTAAAAAAAAAAATATTGTTAGACCGACGATAATCTAACTATAAACTGTAATGCCCAGGAGGAACGACTATATTTTATGGTTATAGCAAATATAAGAAAATAGTTCGATGAACCATTAAGGTAGTTGGGTGATGAACAGCTTTTGCAAAAAGTATTTTATTTCATGTTTTTAATCAAAAGATCGATGTTTCCTGTATTGATTGATAGCCGAAATATTGAATTTGACTGTCCCGTTGTCAAAATATTAATTATTGAAATCACCTATTTTAACGTCAGTGTGTAGAAAAAAAGTTTTTATTTTGTGAATAACACGTAATTGTAAAAAATCTGCTGCAAAAAGTATATTTAAACAACATAACAATCGAAGGAGAAGACTATGAGGAAGTATAGAGTGAAACACAAATTCGATCGACCGTATAGTTTTTGAGATATCGCAAATGAAAGAATGATTTGTGTCTCTTTTCCCCTCGTACGGCGCATCTTTTTGCACGCTACCCGCCCTTCACGTTGCCGCAACCGCTATCTTCATCATCGAACTACCTTAATATAATTCCCAGGAGGGACGTGTCTATTCTACATTGAAAAAAAATTCTATTGCGGGTTGCCAAAAAGAAGTATTTTTAAATTAACTCTAGTTCTTATTCGTTCAATCTCATTTAACATTGAAATAACAAAATATTATTTTGCTTATTTTAGAGTTATTGTTTCGATCTCGTATAGAATTGGACGAAGTAGAATTCAAATTAAGTTGATAGTGTCTTGTTTTTGGCGGCCCGCAAACGATGGATTTATTGAATCAATGACATTTTTTTCAGTGTATGGTTATAGCAAATATAATTATAGTAGCAATCATCAAAATGATAATAGTTTCAAGAACTAGTCTAATAGTTTCAAATATACCGTTTCGTTGCATATAGGATTTCAACGTTTGTTTCTAACAACCGTGCAAGTATCGTTTATTGAATCATATTTTCATCGCTTCAACCATAAAACATTGCAAGCCTTCTTATATTCGCTTTATCATGTGAAATCGTTAAATCAACGATATGCTTTTTTCTCAATGTATGTTCAAGTAAATGAAAATTACAAAATTAGATATTTGCAATCAATAAAATACATATGGGGCAGTCCACCCCGTTTCGACCTGGATTTGACCTCGACCTCTTCGATTTGACGCATTATTTTTTACAGGCTTAGTTGGACCCTCTGTTACGTCAAGTTTGCAAAAATTAAATAATTTCGACAATCTTACACGTTTTACACGTTAACGAAAGAATTTACCGTGCGCTAGTTAAGAAATATAAAATATTCCCTTGACTACAACTGACGATAGTATCGTTAACGCAAGCCTGTTTTCGGGTCTAATCTTTCGAAAAATAACCCAGGATTAGGCTAAAGATTCTACTTTTGTAGAGGTGAAAACGAGGATAATTTGTGTATTTACGACGATATTTATATATTTTCCTTACTTACGTTGTTATACTCTGAACTTACGTGATATTTACCGTGTAATTGATCTTGTTATACGACGTGGTGATGGCTTCTTCTTCTGTTCAGTTATTCGAATGATAATTCCGTAGAAGTCTTGGGTATCGGAAAATCGCGGGATGACGGAATCAAATATGAGAGATATTTAAGTTTGCAGCTTAATGGTTGTTTATTCCAACAAAAATATAGCGCAACGTAAATCAATATTTTACCGATATCCACCGAAAAAAAGTCGGGGGCGTACTTAAAATGTTAAACAGTGGTTCGATAAATTGGCGTCGATTTTTAATACAATGATGTAGGAAAAACAAAAGTTTTGACTTCTAAATCCACTAGTCGTGTTACAATCGGAATATTCACGCAAGTTTTCTCAAAAGAATTGTTCAAAGCATGAGGTTGCTTGTATGACAATGGGTCAAAGAGTGACAATACCTCTGACCGTAATAAAGATCGGATGGTGCGTGGAAGATGAGGCGGAGCAGCAGGAGCCCCCGCTGCAGGAGCAGCCTTCTCGAGACCCTCTTGTCCGGTGCTTTTATACAACTGTGTACCCCTTCTCCTAACTTATTTCTAGAGTCTACTTTTAATTAGGCTACCAGATGCGTCCCCGCGCGTCATTCGGAAGTTTGGGAGGGCGACATATGATTCTTCAATATCGATACACCACGAAGGTGTTACGGCCAATCTAGCAACCGCTTCACCTATACATGTCCCCTAGCAAGATGATACTTGCTTCCCATTGTTCCTCGCGTCTTCGGGTCGGCTGAGATTAAGTCTCATATCTGATAGGCGAATTTCGTATCGGACGTTCCAGTTCTATTTTGATTGCAGAATATATTATGCCCGCTTGTCTTTCGCGAGGGCTATTATATTGTGAACTGGAAGATCGAATAACGCAAATAATTTTAGTAACTGTTTGCTACATATTTCATTAATTGTCACGCTTGTGGTTAAAATATATTTTGTTAATTAATATAATTTCTTTAATTATTTTTATAAATTCCAAGTTTAACGATTAAAACATTATTGCTTAATTTGTCAAGATTCCATCATTATTTATTTGGAGGGAGAGTATTTGTCATAGTCGACTCTTCTTTATTCTCGATCGATTACGTCGGAAAAATTATCAATGGAGAAAACTGAACAATAATTAATTTTAATAATATGATAAATGAGATCACCGACATTTTTGTGCCAAACAATCTTTTTGGAAAGTTTCAATCTCAAGCCGAAATTCTGAGAAATAAAGTTAAATCTTTATTTGATTATCAGTTTTTCGGGGGAGATATCAGTCGTTTTATTAGTCCCGTATGAGGGTTGTTAATAATAGTTCTTAGATGGTTGGAGGATTTTCCAACAGAACTCATTTCTTTCCGACGAAAAGGTCGGGTGAACCGGGCAGAAGCCTCGGGTTAGATTTTAGGCTCTCTACCTTTGTCATCGACAACGAGAGAACTCTTCGACTATTATATCTTTTTAATCCCCGGCCACTTGGCTAGTGATTGAACGGTCCAGTGCTGGCGCAGCGATTCTCATTTGAATTCTTTCTTGAATCTTTATGATAAAGTTTCCGAAGCAAATTTTCTAAGTATTTTCGAAATATTTTGCGAAGTTACGTCGTGACGTAACAGCTCAACTGCACAAATTCTTTTTTTTTTTTTTGAAGTCCATTTTTTTAAAATATATTTTTAAAGTGACATAGAAAACCCCATAATTTAAAAATCTGATAAAATTCTGAAAAATACTTTGTTCAATAACAAAATTATCTAGCTTATAGTCAAAGTGGGTAAGATTTTTTTTCTTATAGTTTAAAAACTATAAGAAGAAAAATCTCCCCACTTTGACTATAAGCTAGATAATTTTGTTATTGAATAAAGTATTTTTCAGAATTTTTTCAGATTTTTAAATTATGGGGTTTTATATGTCACTTTAAAAAAATATTTAAAAAAAATTTGCATATTTCGGAAAAATCTGAACAATTCCCTAAAAATCTGAAAAAATTCTGAAAAATTCGGTTTTACATAAATAAACATTTGACCAATTGCCTGTAGTAGATTAATTATTTTTTATATTTTTTAATAAAAAAAGTTTAAAAACTGTAAGAAGGAAAATCTTCCCCACTCTGACTATAAGCTAGATAATTTTGTTATTGAACAAAGTATTTTTCAGAATTTTATCAGATTTTTAAATTATGGGGTTTTCTATGTCACTTTAAAAATATATATAAAAAAATGGTCTTAAAAAAAAATTGTGCAGTTGAGGGTCTAACTAAGCCTGTCAAAAATAATGAGCTAAATCGGAAAGGTCGAGGTCAAATCCAGGTCGAAACGGGGTGGAATGCCCCATATATACTGCAAATTATTTTGTTCCAATCAAGTGCTGGAACAGAATAAATAATATCAAACGCCTCGTTATTTTGAATCACTCTGTACAACATTTCCATGTAATAATTTAAACTTCGAGAAGGGTGCGTATACCGAGGGAATTGCTGTAGAGTTTTTTCACGGCGCGTCGACATGGTAGCAGTTTGGTTCCCAAGACGGCGAAGCTCCCACAAAAGCTCGAAAATGCAACGACGTAAAAGTACCGCTGCACTGCGGTAACATCGATGTAAGAGTATTCGAGGTGGTGGCAACACATCCAGTGAGAGAGAGAGAGAGATCTTAGCAATATAAGCTTGTAGATGTCTAGAGTTGGACAGAACGATTTTTACCTTCTCGGCTTCGACTCGTCCGACAAATGCAACTACGGTCCAGTTCGCATGGCTTAGCTATTCACCAAGCTGGCGAATATGTAACGCGATAGCGACGCCGTAAATGCGAAAACCGAAGTCCGGACGAAGGAAAGAACGTGAGGGACTAGAATACATACAATATTTACGAGGTGACACGATGCAGCATATACGACGACAGCTACACGGTAACGCCACAAATACACACTAAACACAATATAGCTCACACGTGTTTTACGACGCGGCCCATTCTAGAGCTTTGCTTATTGCTTCAAGGCAAATGGCTTTGTTCAAATCATAGAGCATTAAACGAGTACCAAATACGCTTTGTCCTGAAGTGTTTTGGCCAGCAGCAGTTCCTCACTAGGCGTAAACAAGTATCGACGCTTGAGGCTACCGAAGAGACCAAGAGGTGCGTAGCTTTCTATAAGATAGGGCGACCTATATATATTGAGTCTTGTAAACGGCCTCTAAACAGCGTTTTCACCGCAATGCTAATAAAGGCGCACAAATTAGCATAGGGTAGGTGTAGTAAACAGCGTTGAAACCACCGCGTTACTTTCGAACTTACTCTACTTATTTATTCCATAAATAATTTGTGTTTCATTACTTTTCTAGAAGTTCCTGCCGTATTTTCCTACCGGTGCTTTTCCAATTGGTCATTATCTATTGCTATTTATTTTATGGTTTTTTTATGTGAAAACCCATATTTTTTATTCAGAGTCATATGTCATACTTTTTCTTACCATATGGCAGAAAAATTAAATGATATCGAATTATTTATAGAATAAGTAAAGAAGTAAAGTGAGTTCGAAAGTAATAGCAGTACGATATCTTTTGCAACAAGTATGGTTCATGACACTCAAATTCACCATTACGTGATCATACACGGAGAGAAGGTTCTGATACTTTTTACCATATTTCTAGTAAAAAGTAACGTAAATTCCTGGTACAGGGTGACATGACGCCACCTATCAAGAAGTACGAGAACTACGAGACGTGGCGGCTATGGCTTCCCAATACCAGGCAAGTTTGATAATTTTTGCCATAGCGTCTGGTAAATTTTATCAGATTCTTCTCTCTATGTACAATAGTGAGAAACATAGGGAATATTTATTTCACGCATCAATCCATAAAACGAAACTAATGTTTACGCCGAGAGTTAAGGATGTAGGTAGGTAGGTAATATTTTGGCGCGTCATATTCTCTACTCATGTCATCCCATAAAGATCGTGGACGAGGAAGACGTTGCCAGCTGGGCATTAAGATCGCCTAGAGCAACATCCCAATACATAGATATATACGTCAATATACTTTCGTCCTTACCTCTCTTAACCCGTGTCGGTAATTTGCGCCGAATCAATTTATCGCGGCTCGCTACAGCCCGTTGCATAATAATGTTGCAAAGGTGGGCTTGCGTTGGGGTCAACCCATATCGATGCGCTGTTGGGTGTTGAGTAACTCATTGACAGCTTCACGACAAGACTCTCGGAGTTGAGAGACGCATCGGAGAAAGTCGCTGCACACACTGCACAAGAAATATATAACTGTGCACCTTTGATCCGCTGTTATTAACTCTGCTGACCCACGAACGTAGCGAGGAGAAGAACGCCTGATGCAGCGGTACGTCGACTGCAGC
The DNA here is from genome assembly GCA_963970395.1 of Ephialtes manifestator. Classification (NCBI taxonomy): domain Eukaryota; kingdom Metazoa; phylum Arthropoda; class Insecta; order Hymenoptera; family Ichneumonidae; genus Ephialtes; species Ephialtes manifestator. Next base: position 16,239,901 of record OZ019976.1, read on the forward strand.
GCAGACGACTAATGAAAACATTACTGACCTTAAGTTGGATAATATCGATGAGAACATTCATCTATGATTAGATAATAATATTCTATGAATGCCTCTGGATTTTTCGAATGGTTCATTGGAAATCAGCAGCTCGGGTGGGTTCGCATATTTCTTCATTTGTCACGCACGCGAGCCTTAAACTCTATCGTGCTGACACTAATGGTAACTCATCGACTCGAGTGGTCGTTCTCATCAACAAACCTCGAGATCACTTAAGATCAAAGTGAGAGTCATTCGTCTCTGTTAGAAAGATGCGATTTTATTTGATTTTAATTCTATGGGGTACGCAGAAAATGAAGAAGAATGAAAGTTGTGGCTAGGTGTAAGCCCGATAGAGCCTGTTCCCATTGTACACTGTAAAAAATAGAGAATATATAGAAAATATATTGAAAACATAACAAGTAAAGGCCAGAAAAAGTGTCATAAGATGGCTTATATACGAAGCTCTCCCCTATGTAATTTCTGAACATTCAACGTACGTTTAAACAATCTAAGGAATTCTTACCCATTACTAGTCGGCTATACTGCCCGTACATAACCTTTGTGCAGCGCTACATCTCTCAATAACGTTTCTGCCAATAAGTTGTCATAAATCAATTGGACACGTTTTTTCTGGGGTTTTCTAATTTTGTTGCGTATTTATTCATGCATTACAAGGTAGAAGACGATATGTGGTCAAAACAATTCCTTTATAAGATTTTGCTTTTTGTTGGATAATTCGATAATGACGTTGGACGGTGTTTCGGGGTTATAGGGCGAGACGGTGACGTTGGAGGGGGTGAATTGTATCTCCTTTTCTAGGCGGGAATATAATTCGTCACATTCCGCCAGGTCATGAAAGGGAGAAGCCCAAGTACATACTGAAGTCGCGATTCGGTGTATTGTTTGGAAGAATGAGTGTTGGTTGAGGGATTGCGTTTGTAGTTTCCGAGGTTTGTATGGATGGCAGTGTAATGGTGGTGGGACTGGTAGTTAGCGAGTGTATTTCGAAGGATGTTTGGGTGTTTGTTGTAGATGAGATGTTTTGTGTGAGTGTTATGCCTGGAGTGATTGGAATGATTTGCGTGGTCACAGAATGATTTGAGATATATTTGTTTCGTCGTGGTGGTCGAGGAGGGAGGTCAATTCGGATAATTTTCCATTCTTGATTTTGGAACTCTGGAGCGATGTTTTGAGGAGGAGGAACAGCTGGTTGTTCGATCTCTTCCTTTCAAGGGTCAGGAAGGATGTGGCGGGCAACAAGAACCTCTTGACCAGGAAGACGTGATTGGGCTCGTTGATGGAGTCATCGGAGATAGGCTATATTCCTGTGTTTAGGCATCTAGGGAATAAGCGGATATTAGTACTCCACATTGCGGTAGAGGATTAGTGTGGGCGCAGGAAATAAGAAGCATTTACGTTTCAGTAAAGCACCGAACGTTAATGTTTTAGATTTATATCTACGTATCAGTAGAGTATAAATTAATAAGTCCACCTTTCGGTAGGTTATGAATTTATACTCTACTGACACGTAGATATAAATCTAAAAAATTAACGTAATATTATCCGGTGATTGACTGAAACGTAAACGCTTCTTATTTCCTGCCACCACACTAATTCTCTACCGCAATGTGGAATACTAATACCCGCTTATTCCCTAGATGCCTAAACACAGGAATATAGCCTATCTCCGACGACTCCAACGACGAGCCCAATCACGTCTTCCTAGTCAAGAGGTCCTTGTTGCCCGCCACATCCTTGCTGATCCTCGAAAGGAAAAGATCGAACAACCAGCTGTTCCTCCTCCTCTGAACATCGCTCCGGAGTTCCAAAATCAAGAATGGAAAATCATCCGAATAGACCTCCCTCTCCGACCAGCAAGACGAATCAAATATATCTCAAATCATTCTGTGACCACGCAAATCATTCCAATCACTCCAGACATAACACTCACACAAAACATCTCATCCACAACAAACACCCAAACTCCTTCGAAATACACTCGCTAACTACCAGTCCCACCACCATTACACTGCCATCCATACAAACCTCGGAAACTACAAACACAATCCCTCAACCAATACTCATTCTTCCAAACAATACACCGAATCGCGACCTCAATATGTACTTGGGCTTCTCCCCTTCATGACCCGGCGGAATTTGAAGAATTATATTCCCGCCTAGAAAACGAGATACAATTCACCCCCTCCCACATCACCTTCTCGCCCTATAATCCCGAAACACCGTCCAACGCCATTATCGAATTATCCAAAAAAAAGCAAAAACTTATAGAGGAATTGTTTTGACCACATATCGTCTCCTACCTTGTAACGCATGAATAAATACGCAACAAAATTAGAAAACCCCAGAAAAAACGTGTCCAATTGTCGTAAAATGACTATTGGTTGGACACGTTTTTTTCTGTGGTTTTGTAAATAGTATGCATTTCTTTATTTGTACATGTGGTACAGGGTAGGAGATGTGCGTTAATTTCTAGGTTTATATCTACGTGTCAGTAGAGTATAAAGTTTATTTCTTATATCCACATTTCGGTAGACTATAAGTTTATATCCACGTTTCAGTAGAGTATAATTATTGTGAGAAAATTTACAGAATTCAAATTAATAAAAAAACTGATTTTTATGAAAGACGTTACTTTCTAATAGGGGAGTTTCTGTTTGCAGAAAAAACTCGGGTGGTTAATTACTTTGCAGTAGTATAGCCGGCAAAAATACCTTTTCACCATACCTGCGCGGAAAGTTCGACTTCCCGCCCTACGGGCTTTACGTAATTCAAACTTTCCGCTGCAGATATGGTGAAAAATAGTATACTCCACTGGGGAGTTAAAGTAGACTATCCCCAACCGCGTGTTTACCACCCTCGCCTTCGGCTCCGGTGGTAATCTTACACGCGGTTGGACATAGTCTACTTTCCCTCCCTAGTGGCGTAATATGCTATTGATTCGGTTAAGAAATCGTAGGCGAAAGATTCTCAACACTGATTTGATCGGGCTTTATAAGCACGCCTGGGTGGGATAGTACTTGCGAGAAACTCGAGCGCCTGGATGCCATCTGTCGGCTCGGTGCGAACTACTCGGCCTGCCGCGTGGCTCCGGGAGGCTCGTTCGCCTGTGCTTGCGCGAAAGTCGAGTGCGCGGATGCCATCTGTTGGCGTGGCGCGAACTCGACATTCGATTTTCGGAATTCGAGCTCTTTTGAATTCGTAAATGTTTTGGGATAAGTAAGAAAAAAAATTGTATGCCAGGAGGCAAATAGATGGTCGCCTGCGGACAACAAAGTAATACAATAAAATCCCATATAATAACATGCCAAATAGATTAATTAAATATTTATATTTACAATAATTAATACAATTAATACAATAACATGTCAAATATTAACCATCATACTTCCGTCGCTCATAAGTTCAGAATAATTTCGATTTGATTCTCATTCTTCTTTATCTCGCGGTAATTCAATATTTTATCTATCAACGCACTCGTGTACCACGATCTGTCAGATTTTTCTAGCTGCACTGTATATAATATGACGGTTCTCACCTCGAACTGTGTATATTACTGATACATGCATGCCTTCACCCCGTTAGAACGGGTTTGCGCCCCCGGTCTGTAAAATCCCGCGTCCAGTGATCCAACGCGGGATCAGCAGCTGAGCCCGTCGAGGCCGTTAACAGCTCGGCAATAACAGTAGCTGGTTTGGTACGCGCCTCGATCTGAGCAACCCGATCATTCCGCATTGTTCTACAACGGCAATAAATGTCAGTCGATCGCATTCATGAGGTGCGCACGCCTTTCTATGTATCTCCCTCTCTCCAGTATCCCAGCGTGGAAGCTCAACAGTCACACGGCAGTACACGGCCGCACAACGAGGAAGAGCTCAGCAAAGAGCATTGTAGCATGGTGTTACTGCTAGCGCTGTACTTTTCTCGCGCATCGACCGATCCGGTCAGCATCGTTATCGATGAGATCTCGTGGCAGTATAACAGCAGACCAGCTGCGAGAAAATCACTGCTAGTCGAGTGTTCTTCATCTCGTGTGAAGGTAGCTCATTCGTCCCATATGAATATAGGTATCATTCATCTTGCACTTCTCAACACAAAATAAATAGGTATTTTTTCTTCCGATTTACGAAATAAAGAATATTGATTCATATTCGGGGTGTATAATTATATATAATGACAAAAAGCTATATATCTCGTATATATTTTTGGCTATGCTTAGTTTCATCGTGGGCAACACCGAGAAAAAAAGTAGTTGGGTCAACTCCTTTTTATGAGTTTGTCATAAATGAGTTGTGACAACCATTTAGTCAGATCCCATAAATGGTTGTCACAACTTATTTATAGCAAACTCATAAAAAAGTGGTTGTACCAACTACTTTTTTTCCTCCGCGTAGTTGTATCATTCCGACGATATTTCCCATTTGTCTCGCGGAATATCATTCAAAATCATATTGAGGGAATATAATTTTTTATTTTATGCATTGCTGCTGTAAGTAGTGTGATTTTAAACTTAAAAATCATTAAAGCAATTGCTCTATGTATATGTCGACCTTTGCTCGCCTATGGACATCCACTATACCTGAATTGCACAACCCAGCACTAAAAAACATAAATAAAGCAGAAACAATAGCACTCCGGCGACTCACTAAGATAAGGCACCCGAACAATTCACTGCACAACCCATCAAACACACTACTATACGAAACAACTAAAATAGAACCGAACATACAAAGAGCCAGAAAACTAGGTGAAAAATTCGTCGGCTCACAACTCAAAGTCTCACCCCTTTGCCGTCCAATAGCTCCGAGTAACACCCCTAACCATAAATTTCCCATCCAATCAATTCACCGAATTCTGACTGAGATGAATAATTAACATTTATGTTCAAATGCGCTAAAAAAAATGAAAAAATAAATAAAAAGTTATTTTCTGTTCTATATTAATGGCATTATTGTATAACTACTGTTTATTTATTATTGTTATTATTTATATACCTAAATGAAACGCTACACAACACATGAAACGCCAGGCTGAAGGACCTCGCCCAAAGGCCTGTTAGCTTCCCGCACAAACAAACGCTAACAAGCACACGAAAACCATTTGTAAAAAAAGGAAAACCAATTAATAACTGGTACTACTAATTATAGTGATTGCAGTCCTTGTACAGTTAACTATTTTCGGATTTACTTGTACAGTTAACAAACGGACTATGAATTAGGAATGCTTATGTTTTTAGCGGTCTCAAGGCACAAATTGTTTAAGTAAACTAGCAACGGATGAAAGCATCTAACCATGGAACCTCGGTATCAACATTTTATTTAGCGTTCTGTGACTTTTACATATTGTCGTGGCTGAAATAACTTGCATTTTCGATATAAGAACTCATGCCATTTTATTAGTTTAGTGAATTGCTATTAGATGTTGTGCATGATTAGAAATTGTACTACCATTGCAATATCATATTTAATCTGTAACTTGCCGTGATGAATTAGCGTTACAATTCATATTTATAAAACGGAGCTGATAATTCGAACCTCACTCCTCTTCGCAACAGACCTTGAGACCTGTGATGTGAATTTTAGAATCGTGCTAGTCGTGATAACCAACCAAAGAACTTCTTGTGTCATCGACCGTTTGGCGTCCCCGGAAAAACCGTCGACGTTTTTGTCATTTTTGTTGTGGATTCCATCTGGAATATCTTGTCACCACTGTCACTATCCTCCTCCAGCTCTACTTATACTTTCCTATTGCTTAACACAAATCACAATCTCAAAGTGATTTAGTTTTAGAACTGTCAAAATGAATAACATGCCTGATGAAGCTGTTTGATGATGAGTATCAACTTCACACTGGTGCGACAGCCATTTACGGAACGAATAAAGTGACAACAATACTTATATCCAAAATTGCGAGATATTTGACCCACTGATGTTTTGAAAAGGGATTATTTCGACAGAAAACGATCTCAACTGAGGTGTCCAGTAGTTATTGATGCAACTTAGTCGACGTGAAGAGTTTGACTGAAACTCGTAATTGGTGACGAGAAGTTGTTGAAAATAAGGGGAAGGGTGAGACTCTATTTTTTCATGTGTATTTCATTGGTGCAAAACTATATAATAGGCGGATTTTTCCTCATCACTAAACACGAAAAGGATTATTTTGGTGGGAAGGAAGGTTACAGCGTGGAAAACCCTATTCACCATAATAAAAGGTTTTTCGCGCTTCACTCGAGTCGAGTGAGTTAAACCTTTTATTGTTCGCGGTCTCGCATATAATTTGAGAAATTCCCTTTTTGATGGTGCTCACAGCAGAGACGGTGTCGTGTCTAAACACACCGCAACTGGCTACACACTTTCATGATATTACTAATATTTTAAAGCTTGTACGAATAATTTTTAGCAACAATTTGCAAACTACAAATTCGTCCCATGCGACGGAACATCCTATTATCAATATTGTTCTACAAAGAATTAAACTGATGTTGTTTCAGAAATCTGTGAATAGTATAAAGTTATTATTATCGGACATCACTTCTTCCACTGACTTAGGACCGCACGAATTTCCTTTTTCTTCAAAAATCATTTTTCTCACCTCCGGGCCGAAAGCGACAACTTTCGTTCCGCTGCGCGGAACAAAGTTCCCGGTTTTCGGCTCCGTCGATGAGAAAAATCGTATACACTCCTCGGGCAGTAAATAATAAAGACCTCGGCTTCGCCTCGGCCGACAATTACATGTGATCTGAGACATTTCTTACTTTACTGCCCTAGGTGTGTAATATACTATTCCGTTGCGATATTTGTTCAAATCTTAGAATAATTACCCACAATAATTTGTTTCGAAGTAAACCGACTGTGATAAGTGGCTGGCATCCAACCATATCCTGAGTTTGGTAGCATTTAATATTGTTATTCTCAGATAAGCCATTGCTTAACCATGCGCTGGTTATGGCAGCGGATCATATGTCGTATTTATTCACCCTGAGTGATCATACTGACCTGCCATGCATAGTCTGCGATGTCCACAACCCATAATATTCGTCGTACGAAAACAACGAAAAAAAAACTTGAACGACTTAGTGTGCAAATCTACGACGCGAGTCCTGTATGAATACTAAACTTTGTCTTACCATACGAGTGCATAAGAAAAACCGATCGCGTAGACGGATTTACATCGTCATACCTGATACTTTCGTTCAAGACCTACCGCTTTAGCATACACAATTAACGTAAAATTTACACCTTAACACAAACAATTAACGTAAACAATGGCGTTGAATACGCAAGCAAGGTGATAAAGCGGGAGGTCAACTTTTTTCTGAAAAAGCTAGCGATTTCTGCAGAAACACCAGTATCTGTTCAAGGATCCAACTTGAATGACCCAGTTTTTCGCGTTATGGCCCTGTGCCGACGTGCAAATGCCCTAGGGGTATAAGTTCGCTAAGTACGCAATCAGAAAAGTATAATAGGGGATAGTATCGCATGGCGAATTTTGTTCCACGTGCGGTGCAGGACACTAAAAAAAATTCCAAAACAATAATGTGAAGAAGTTTTCTTTAATGTGCTGTGCATATTTATACATTTTCTCCGAGTAATATAGGATCGGCACGGATATCATTAAAAAAAAGTGGAGCATCATGTCACAAGATTCCTTATCCCATATATGAGTTTCGCATAACTTCAATGTAGGTGTACCCATAAGTAGCTGTGTACGACAATCACGACTTTGTAATAGTAGAACTCAGTTAACGAGATACAGGCAAGCAGCCAGTGTAGCATACAATAATGGCTCTCCAGTATGTGCTCGAGTAGCAGCCATTGCAAGTGAGGACATATAGACGCTGACGCACCGCTGACTACTCCTCACGTGTCCCCTCAGGCATTACTTCATCGCGAAACATCATTGGCTTCATTCCGTGAGCTATGAAGCCGACGCATATTGCAAACATATACATGGCATACAGTATATGTATACCCAGAAGCAATAGCAGAGTGCGGAACATGAGCTAGATCGAGCCACGGTCGCATATGACGCGTGTGCGAAAATACAGTGAGCTCGTTGACAGCCTCAGGGAAGCTTCTATAGTAAGCTGCAGTCTTATTGTCCAGCGGAATGAGATATAGAAAAGACTATACGACGATGAATACCTACATAGTATAGTAGAGAGCAAAGCGCATCTAGCATTTCTCCGCTCGCACTCTTTTCCAGCGCTACCCCTAATGATCGTCGTCCACGTGTGTAGTGTCTCTTTCGCAGGCGGGGAGACGTCGGTAGCCTGCGGTCATCGTCGGGCAACGAGATCGCTAGGAGCGATCTAACGATCGTCGACCCGTTCCTCGCCTTGTACACAGAGCTTGGCTACCGCGCAGCAGTATCAGAACTGATGTACTCTGGACTGTAGGCGGATGACGGTCGTGAGTTCAATGCTCATCTTTTCTGCAGGGATTCCTCTAATGCTCGTTACGTTTATGCCAGCTCGACGCATAATTGCTTTTAAGCTACGATTACAACAACTGTGTCAGTAATAACGAGATACCGTTACATGAAAAATCCGGTCAAGAATTTTGTAGCAAAGTAATAATTGTTTTATTAATTTGACAAAAATCTGTTTGGTTGTATTGATTTAATCTGCATTGAGAATAAAGTACCGCAATTCTAACATGCTTTTCATTGTTATGACTACCAATATTATTGAACTCAATAGTTTAAAATGGTTCAATGAAATTTCACGGAACGTTACAATATGTGTACTTTTTTTAAATTTTTAATGCATACCCCACAACGAATAATCGTTAGCGCTACAAAATTCTCTGCCTTCAATTATGGGTATTATCATTCGCTCTGAAAAAATTGATCATCTCCAATAATATTTTCGTTAATGTAATTACCATTTTCATTTAATTTACACATTTTAACTAAATTAATCAAATTTCCGAGCTGTCTAAATATTTACAACTTTTTGTTTTAAATGAATATCTTCACTATACGATATGAAAATAATATGATGGAAAAGAAAAATGACACATTTATTTCGTATCTTAACGCAATGACCTGTACCGTGATCGAAAATTAATTTTTATTTTCTTCCCTTGTCATTTAATATATGTATATATATTTTTTTCTTTTAGTGGGTTATTTTTCCGCGTGCTTTATTCCCCGTTTCCCATTCCATTCCTCAAAACTCCCCTAGCGTGTTGTCCGCAACCACTCTTCGTAATGCACTACTGTTTCGCATTTGCACAAGAGTACAGGGAAACTCCGAAAAACCGGGCCGATACAGGCGCACTGAGAAAAAAGTTTGTTAACATCTATTAACAGTTAATAAATCTTGGTTAAATATGGCGACATGAACCATTTAGTTATTCTTATTGAATCTCACTTGAGCTAAATAAAATTAGCTTGTCGCAAATGAAGCTCGCTGACATTTGTTAATAGTTAACAAATCTTATTTGGCTCAAGTTGTCGTAAATGATGACAAGGCGATGTAGATTTTAACGATGAGAATTTTTTCTCCCTCGCTTTCGTTTATTTGTACAGGCGCATTCCGTAGTGGACAACAACAATTAAAAACATATTAATAAAACTCAACGGAAAAAAAACTGAGTTTTTTAGAATCGGCGAGTTCCTGAGGCAAAGGAAAGGGTGACTACTTAAAGTCAGCAGTCACTTATTAGAGGAAAATTCACTTATGGGCAGTAAATTTGTTAGGGAGGGCAATGTACGTTAGAAGAACATTATTTTTATTTATCTATTTTTTTTTTTTAATATTTATCTAATTTTTCCAAGAATAAACTGAAGAGGAAGTCCAAGCTTATGGTCAGCGAGGAGATGGTGATCTGAAAGAAAGAAATCGCTTAAACAGCAACCTCGGGTTAATATTTTTACTTATGAGCAGTAAATAGGACAAAAATTAGGAATGGTACCTAGGCAGTACAATTCCCGGATCCTTACCTCGTGCGGTCGTCTCTACTGGGAGAAACGGGCAGGAAGTTTCGGATCAAAAGCTCTGAATCTTCGCTGCTTATATACACGGCTGGGTCTCCATTCTCTTGCCAGGGAAACCGCAAAGTCGTGGCCATCTGTCGACCGAGCCGGAACTACGGGAGCTTTCGCGCGCTCAGGCGCGGATCGCCAACTCGGGGGGCCCGGGCCGTTAGGGAAATTTTATTTCATTTTAGGACGGGGTTTTTATTTTACAGGAAGAAAAAAACTGTAAGCCAGGAGGCAAACAGTTTGGCCACTTGCGGACAACAAAGTGAGATTCAATAAAAATAACAAAATGGTTAATTTCGCCATATTTAACCAAGATTTGTTAACTGTTAACAAACTCTTCCCTCAGTGCGGCTTTTTATTTTTACTGAGTTACTGCTGTATGGGACTACATTAGAAACTCAGAAAAACTGCCTCCCGCTCAGCAGTTGGCGCGCAAGCAAGAGATGCTACTTAACTCTGGAGACCGCCGCAACCACACGTTCGCTGCGTCACGCCACCGTTCGCGCGTCCACACGGAGAGAAAAATATAGTTAAGACATCTAAAATAGTTTGGTAAAAAAAACCCAGACAACATAGTAAATGGGACCGATCTTGGAAGTTTGGACATGTTTACTTATACCGTGAATAGAAACGCGATGCACGCGTAGGGGTGATCGCGAAACGTCTGGGTATTTTCGGGCAACTTTGAGGTTATGACGGCGAACATTGAACGATCGACGCTTATACATGGGAGCTGTATTTTTCGTAAATCTCATGTCGTACGAAACTACAGACGTTTCGCAGGTTGTCAATAGACTTTTCCGTTATTTTTCGTAACGTGAATTGCTTTACCCTGTATGCGTATGATTATTTTGGACATTTGTGGGCGTAAAATATAGAGAAGCATGGGATGCGTTGTACAGCAGCGTAAATAGTACAGCGGGCGACGCCTAGTAAATTTTTGCATGTGTTTGGAAAAAAATGCCATTTTTCCACTTTCGATCCCGATTACTATATGAATCTGGGAATGAGTACTATATTTTTCTCTCGGTGCACTGCAGTCGCTCTTATAATTTAATATAATTTTTAGTATTTCATATTTTCATCCATGAATTCTACGCATGCAACAAAATTCTTTCTCGATATGCTCCAACGATAGGATCATCGGTATTTCGATATTTACTGCAAAATATATTCCTCACAACTGTCACTGTTTACATGTACGCAGAGCGCGAGTGGGGATTTATGCGCGATTATCGTAAAAGTTGGGATACCGGGTGATACATCGTCGTCTTAGGAGGCGACCACAGCGGCATGAACGGCAAGATGCACGTTGATAGGGAAACATGACGCGGAAGTTGAACGTGTACATATAGAAGCGAAACGTACATACGCGAGGTGAAGGGAAGAGGAGAACGACAAGTGGGACAACCGTGCTACTTGCAACATACTGTATATCTCCACTTCGGAACAAGAGAAAGGGTATAAGAGTGGGGAAGACCAAGAAGAGAAGTATTTATCTTCTCTCTCATTCTTCTTTCCGCCCGAGCTCTTCCCTTACGTGCATGCTCGTATATCGTGCGACACCAGCACGTCGCATTGCATAATTGCTCGTTACCAGCAACAGCAGCGGCAGCAGCAGCGAAACCCTGACGGTGATTCTACTTCGAGCCTGGCGCCGACCTCGGAAATCGAGACCGCTAAACCGCGACGAGACTTTTCCCCGCAGCTAGTTCTTGGGCTCTCTCAACTCTCCACCAACCTGCACCACCATGGCGTACGGGGTCACCATGGGTTCACCAGACGTGTGTTCCACGGACGTTAATCTCGGGACTCACTTATCTATTACGCAGCGTCTCTTATAATTTCATCTCGACGATTTAAATCGCGTATGTTTGTTCCAAAGAAACAGTTTTCAAGACGCTGTGTGAGGAAATTATCGATTTGCATGGTAATTTTAAGACTTCGTGTGTACTAAACGAATTTATGCTCCGGGCTGCCGAGGTTTGTCACATAGTTTTTACATTTTATTAGGCATTTTATGCAGGCAGGTTAGATATAGGTACAGGAAGCGTCTATTTATAGTGTTTATATCTATGCAGCGTGCAAATTCGACGCGACGAATCCACAGAATCTCACCCGTCCGTGACCCCGTCGTGGCAGAGTCAAGAAATGAACGTCGAACCGCCGCTGCCACGACGAATGTATGTACCGTAGAGCGAGAAAGACGAATGACCGAGTCGTGGGTGCATCGTGTGACTGAGAATCGTATATAGTCGTTCTCCTCATCCTCCTCCTCCTTCTCCTCCTACACGTCGATTTTTTATCGAATCGACATGGAAGTGGGTCGCGAATATCTTCCGGAACGATAACCATCGCTTCGCACGACACTCCCCGGTGACCCGCCATATATTAATTAAGCGGGGGTCGCGCTAGAGTTCTCGCGGCGGAGCGTGTCTCTCTGGCTCTAGCTCTGCTGATGCTGCGGCCGTGAAGAGTCGCGCCGGAGCTAGCTTGCATTTCTGCTTCGGTTGCACTGCAGCTGCACTGCCACAGCTATGGAGGCTGGAGGTAAGATTCTGTGGCTATGGTGCACGAATGTACAACACGGTGGACTATAAAGTCGAGGCGAATGAGGCGCCACACGGAGAAAGATAAACGGAAAGAGAGTAGAAGAAGCGGAGAACCAAGAAAGCGAGCCCGATAGACCGAGAATTCAAGAGTAAGAGAGGCACCCACAAGACAGATCGCAGAAGTCGGTTTGCGGTCTTATTACATCGTAAATTTTCGCTCCGTGATGGATAACATTAAGCGATCGAAAACGACAAATTACTTAACTCCGGCAACGGTATTGGGGCGAATCGAAAGACCCTATACTTCCTCGTATAGGTCGGACATCGATCGATAGGAATCGATCACCGAAAGGGGCAAGATGGTAGCTTGTAACAGAACTGCAAGTTCCCATTACTTTTCGAGATAAAAATTTATGGGTGACCGTTTTCATAACAATGTCCTGTATTGGTTGTAAAAGGATTTCAAGTTTTTAATGACTGCAATAAAAATTCATTTCCAATGAAATTGCGTGAATAAGTGTGATGAATTATGGAGGAATATTGTAAGAATAAAATTATAGAGATTTGCATGCCCAACTTGTGATTGCCAACGCCATCATTGTATTTATAGAGCCTTAGGTCGACACGCGTCTTGTTCTATACGTCGAGAAAAACATTTGTTGGCACAGCCAATGATTTCCTATTACTCTGTGATTATTTTTCTTCGTGTAACGGTAGATATCGCAATCCTTGTGTGACAAAGGGATGTCCAGAAGAAGTCGAAGCTTTACACATCAGAGCTTCCCATCGGAGTCATCATGTGCTACACACGAGCTTACGAGTTGCGCCTGCAATTCCTAGCGGGAGGACTGATAACTTGGCTCGTTTCATTTTTATTGTGAGTATTGTCGTGAACAGCCTTCCACTGCAGGGATAAGGAATTCTCGCAGCCACTTTTGTGACTAAAATCACTAGATCCAGAATACGTGAAAACTGTAGAACATACCGGTAGGACCGTTGTGTTTTGTGCATTTACTACAGAACTCAGTTGGCTCGTCACTGTGATTCTCCTCGTAGACAAGTTTTTACAGCGAGAACGCGCTTCCGCTCTAAGAGGCGTAGGGGGATGTTCCCTATAACATCCGGAGAACGTGAAGAGAGCGCATTCGAGTCCGACAAGTACTGTTTTCCTTGGCGCTCTCCGCAATAACCTACGACAGAATAAGAATAGGCGAACTTTCAGTGGGTAATATATCTCACGAAGGACGCGAGAAATACAGGCGAGCATCGCGTCCGCAGATTCGCATTTTCATTGCGAGCCCTTCTTCGCTCTTTTTACTTCCTTCTCGTGCTATATACAACTCTCAAGCGACTCTTTTTCTTGTCGTCTTCCGTACAACTCTCGGACGGCTCGTACACAAGAAACTATAGGAAATGACAACCTGAAAAGTTTTCCTTGATAAAATGAATGTCGCCAAATATATACAACCAGTGAATTATAAGGTACTATTGTTTGTAACTGTCAGTACTTGGTTCGTGAAAATTCAACGATTTTAAAGAGAATCGAACTCGAGATCGATTGGCTCGTTTGTAAAAAAAATAAAAAACGGATATTAATATCATGAATAATGGCTTCGAATCGATTTTATCATTGTATGATTTTGGGAAAAAATAACTCATCATCAATACTGTGTTTAAATTGAAAAATGGATGCATTGCAATGTTTTATTGGAAACTGATATTCTTTTTTGAAAATTATTCATGTGAACAAATTTTTGGCGCTGATGTTCCCGCCGAAAATACCATCAAAAATCGCAACTTCCCGACTGGAAAGTTTACAAGATGGAGCAAAATGTCTACAAAATGTGTTACGACCCGTTTAGAAATTTTGTAAAATGGTATCCCGCCTATTCTAATACTTCAAAACTACTTAAAAAGATGTTCTCACACAGCATAGCGAGGGCACGAAGTTTTCTTATTACTTTTTAAAACAGTATTTAAAAAAGGTGCAATAATCTCCTCCAAGTAATTTCTCATCTGCGCCATCATGCAGTACTACGAGACTATCAAACCTCCTTTAAAAAAGTCCGGAACGTAGCTGTACGTACATTACTGAATATCTAAAGGGTTCTCTTGATGGAACGGGTGTGCACAGCTTACTTCAATGTTCCACTATTTGCGCGGAAAAGTCGTTCCTTAGACTTACGGCGGTGTCGTAAAGCTGCGGTGCATATAGCGGTGCCAGAGCGCGCATGCATATTACTCAGGAAGGCAAACGACTATAAAATGCACGTGTCATACGGCGCGATTCCCCGCAGGTTTGAGTAGCGTGACGCATGGATACGAGAAGGCGAGGATGAGAAACGTGGAACCCTACAGAGTGTCGCGGAAAGGCTCATCGTGGCTTAAACTTCAGTTGAATCCATTAATGTAACGAGAGCACTTAAAACATCGTACTCTGATGAGGCTACTGTTACTGTGTTACAAGATGACGTTCTTGACGCCGTCATGCTGTGGCTGATAAATCACGTGTATTTAATCATCACTCCTGTTGATATATATTAATACCAGGTTTAGCGGACCCGCACGCTTCAGCGCCCGTGTCCCTTTATATCAGTTTCGATTTGACATTTGACATAAACAAAAAAAACTTTACGGGGATGATGGAGTAAATTTTTTATCGACTTTGGTCGGTAAGTTTCTCGATTATGACACAGATGGCGCCGACGTAGTTTGTTTACTTTTGGCAAAAGATACTGAATCTCCCAAAATTCAATATGGCCGCACACGAAATGGCAACAGACCTTTGCTGTTAGATATAATTGTTTCTGGAAATTAGATATGTAAAATCAGACCGGACATCAATTCTGTGATGATTGCTGTATATTCCAAAACCATCAGAATGTCAACTACACAAGCCAAATCCATATATAGTGTATACTACGTTCGCGTTACAAAGGCTCGGAGCTTTTTCAAAAGTAAAACAGACTACGTCGGCGCCACCTGTGTCCTAATAGAGAAACTTCATTCACGCTCTTCTCGACCTACTCTGATCGCGAACAAACTGCGTAAACGTATTTTACAGACTACGTGCGCTTCTTTTGTGCTATCGCCAATCCAACAGTCTTAAAAAATGCGAAGTACCTCATAGAATCGGCGTCCACGCTCTTCTTTCGAATGTGATGTCTAGAAATGTTTATATAGGACGAAATAGGTGGTGTTGACAGTTCGAGCGGCCATATTGGTTATCGGTAGGTTTACAAAATTACGATTTTCTTTATTTTTCAAGTGTTTTCATCCAAAATTCGAGCGGACGCCGATGCGCCTATGTTGATATTATAATCCTGTGCAATTGTAAACATATTTGTAATATATTAACAACGCAGTTTGTAAAGTACGAAACCGAAGCTTTTTACCGACCGTAGTCGGTAAAAAAATCTACTCCAGCATCCCCTTAATGCATGAACTTGGTCTCGATCCCAGGGTGTTTGAAGATACCGCCAACCAATCACAGCACGAATAAAACGATGACAATCGTTTTTCGATAAAAATCTCACTACTCATGAATTTACTAGGGAAGGAAAAGCTGTGCTCGGAACTTTTTGAACTTGTTACGACGATAGTTGATTAATATTTAATGTCTGTCTGTTAAAAATAACTCGATATTACATAGCTAACAGTAAAAATAAAAATTGGTACGATTATTGCACAAGTAGATGAAGCAGCGTGTTTGACGTACCAAATGCTTGGACAAATCGTCCACTCCGTTAAACTCATACCGCGCTCGCACGTTTTCACCGTAATATTTTCTACCGATAAATGGCGAGCATAAATATCGCGTGGCCGGCGTGAAATCACTCGCAATAATCTGCCACCCGCACAGAGGGCAGCGTAAATGTTTCGCGAGGGTGTGAGATGCCTCGCTGAGCTCATACTGTCAGGCTTTGTGTATGTAGATGGGTATACATTCGAGCCAGGAATGCGTTTGACAGGGAATTGATGCACATATTATAATAGATTAACACTAAACACGCTTATCGCCTGAACTAATATATGGGTGACCTCCTCCACGCTGATTCTCGTCGAGCATTTAACTAATTCACTGCGAAAAATGCACGGTGGTGATTCTGGCATTCATTCAAACCAGACGCATATTATATTTATTACAGCAGTGACCGCGAGGTTGGTATGTGGTTTCTGCGGTCTCTTATGCAGCATTTCGTGATACCCGTATTTTGATGGGTGACTGTTTAAACATGCACTGGTTTGCACACTAACTGTTGAACGAGCGGTAAAGTAATTATTCTGAGTTTCTTATGTAAGGCGTATGGTTGTGGGTAAGGCGAACGGCCCAATTATCGACAGTGTAAGAAATAGCCTCGCACTATATCATTTAACTTGATAGAAATTAATATATGGATACTGTGGTATTCGTATTTATGACTACATTGGCTCGGCGGTGCTCATTAGTTATTAGGTCACTAATCAGGCCGATCACCTTATGAAGTAGAAACTTAGTAACAAAGTATAACAGATGGTATCAAGGAGGAAAGATTGGTTACCGGTAATATTCTGGGAGGGGGATTCTCTAGGAAATGGAATGGAATGAAATCGAATTCAAAACGGAGGCTAACATGTAACAATAATAAAATAATAACATTTATTTCTTTTATTTCGAATATCTCTTCGACTAATATGCAACTTCATTTGAAGGAGACAGTGTCGAGACAACATGCTACCTCCTGAAGATTTGGTCGGCCATGGAAACGATCTTCGAAATTTCGTTTACGCAACCCCCCATGTAGGAATTGCCAGTACTCTGCCAGAGCTGCCCTCACGCCCGTATTGTGGCCCAGAATTCATGCTAGTACTTGCATGAATTCTGTCAAAATCTTTCTCTAATTCATAATCAAAATCTTTACAAGAACAGTATTGAGATCATAACACGGGTCTCAAATTTGGCATC
The DNA here is from genome assembly GCA_963970395.1 of Ephialtes manifestator. Lineage (NCBI taxonomy): Eukaryota > Metazoa > Arthropoda > Insecta > Hymenoptera > Ichneumonidae > Ephialtes > Ephialtes manifestator. The sequence goes on from OZ019976.1 coordinate 16,257,427, forward strand.
GACAATGGCCCGGTATTGAACCGTATATACATCCTATTCCGGCAAATAATTCTGTTTTGGTACTGACAAACAGTGTTGGGTCTGTATCCGAAAAATATATTGTATCAAATGACATTTTCTACTGATTGCCAAGAGTTGTGGCGGTACTTTATGTGTACTGGGGCGACACGTGGCAAATTATTGGGGATCGATGTTGGCTTAAGTACCGTGAACACATCGGCCCAATCATGTGTACTGCTGGTTGCATTTTTTTCTAGAGACAAATTACCAGTATGGTGTTCTGGATCACACGGAGAAAAATAATTGCTTACAGCAGCATGAGATTAGCTACCGCAGCAAAAATCATTAGCAAATATAGTGACAGCAAAAGTACTTGCTCTTACAGCAATATTTACTTGCTGTATCTGATTTGCTATAGTAGCAATAACAATTTTCTATTGCAGTAATAGCAGTTTGCTGTTTCAGCCATTGTAGTTTGTTGGCAGGGCAAACGATTTGATGTTGCAGCAAAAGTAGTTTGCTGGCAGCGCAAACAGTTTGCTGGCAGCGCAAGCAATTTGTTGTTGCAGCAAAATTAATTTGCTGGCAGCGCAAGCAGCAGCTGTTATAGCAGAAGTATTTTTCTGGTAGCACAAACAACTTGATGTTGCAGCAATAGTGATTTCCTAAGAGCGCAAACGCGCTCATGAGAATGTAATGTTTGGGCTTCAGGGTTGGACCACCTAATTTGATGTACAGTTCAAGATGCTCTTCTATTAGTACTCGCAACAGAGGACTAACATTTTTCAGCAATCGTTTAGCATAGGCGAGGTCGAGTATTTCACGCAATGACATGTAAAGTTTCCAATACGGATCACTTTCTGAAACTAAATCCCCTATGATCGTCCCGAATAGTTTCACGAAACACGTCATTTCTGCAACTGTATTTTTGAGCTTCGAACTTTTTAAACAATTTATACTTATAACTTCTTTGTTTTAACTTCTTCACTAATGCCCCACGTTTTGAAGAAAGATCGCAAGGATCCCGGCGCTTTTGGTAAATCCATCGTCAAGAAGTGGGCATGAACGAACTTCGCACTAACAAAGCAATATTGAAAGTAGATCGCGACAGAATAATGGCGCTGCGCATAACGTGTTAAGACGCGCAACCCGCCTTTGCTGGCGGAACATTCTTCGATTGATTACGTTAGCAATTTAAACGAATTCGCTCGAGTGCCAGACTTTTTTTGTGGTAGTAGCAAATGTTTGTTTACATGCACAAATATTTCGATAAATGAAACGCCGTCGCTACAGGAAATATTCAGTTGCTAACGGTGCGAAGCCCTTTTCACTAATTTGTTTTTCCAGCAAAATGTATAAGTTCCACCAACAAATAATTAGTTGAGTCCGCAAATAATCTGGGAGATGCATTGTTCGTTTCCGCAACTAACGCTTATTTGCTGAGAGACCAAATTAGCTGCTGTATGAGCTAATTGAATGGCTATTGCAGCAAAATAGACCTAGCAAACTAAGACTAGCTACAACAATAAAATTATTTTTGCCCGGGCAGCCTTTTGGCGAAAAGATGTAACATTCCTGTTCTCATGATGCGGTCGCAGGTCCATAGGCGGTCACTTATCTAAGTACTAACTTTTAGAGTCATCAGGGTGGTCACCTATCCAACTACTAACCGACAGAGTCAGCCAGGTAGTCACCTATCCCAGTACTGACTCTCAGGTCAGTCAGACCGTCATCTACCCAAATAATAATAAACTAATTGGCGTAAACAATGAAACAAGCAACTTCGTAGAATATGTTTATAGATTGCAAAAACGATACAATGTACCCTTTTCGATATATGTAACTGTTTGCCGTGAAAAATAACTGAATGGGTTTTTAATTCTACCATTTCAGACGCAATCATATAAATCTATAAAGTTTTGACTACATTGTACTAATTTCACTTTATATCTCATATTACCTATACTCAAATAGATAAAAAAATGGTATAATCATAAGATCTGAATGGCCGAGTGGGCTAAAGCGCAGCACAACAACACCATCCCGGAGGGTTCCAGGTTCGATTCCCGTCAATGTCGAGAAAAAATGTAATATGTACCATCAAGTAGAGGAAGACGTAATATCTAATAAAAATGCAGAATTACTCGATTGAGTAAGCTCAAATTAATATTTTTCAATTAATATTCTTTATTATATTTGTCGTAACTGGGACTTAACTGTTACCAAAAATGGCCCGACATTGACGATCCACACTGAGTCATATCTAGTAGTCAGTAACGGTTCGAAGTTGGCCCCAAGCCTCGGTCAGGTGTTAACACGGTACAGATTTAGATTTGACCGCACACTGGCACGGGATTATTTGCCAATATTGGCAGTTCTGGCAACGGTAATAAGCCAGTACTAAGCCTCATAGCAATTCCTACATGGGTCCAAATTAGATCGCACCCAGAAGCGACTTCCTTTGTTTGGTTAGGCGGAACTCAGATGGAGTGCTATTTTGCACTGGTTAGAAAGCCAGTAATGATCCGTTCATAGTTATCTCCGCACCAATTGCTTTTATAACGCTGTATACGTGGAACTAAAAAATTGAACAACCGGAGAAAGATCGGAAAATCGATGTACATTATTATAAATAAGCAACTTCTCTATTTTGTCTAGAGAGACAAATGCCAGCTGGCCGCAGTTCTAATGAGTGTTCGTTCCATATCGTACATCGCGAACGGACATCTTCCAATCGCAAATGTACTGCGGTTCTACTACCAAGCGATAGGACTTCTCTCTGCTTGACGTATAGTAACTAGGAAGGGGGTCTCTTCCGGGCCTGCCGGGCAGACCGACGTGTTGTGGTAACGTGCAAGAGCGAGAAAGAGCCACGATTTGTAGCAACGTTCTGGTTCGTCTTATCGAGGCTCGTAGGAACCGCGCACGTCGACTTCTCTGACTGCATAGAGACCATAGAGAAGGCGGAATAGAGCGTACGGGAGACGGACAGAGAGCTTCGAACTCGTTAGTGCACGCCGGGTAGAGGAACTCAAAGCGGCATGCATGGAGGAGCGCAAAGCATAGAGCCCGCTCACAGAAAGCGTTCATTTACCTCCCGCGATCGTACGCGATAAGGGAGAGCCCTGAAGCAGCTCCATCATATCTCGCGCGCGCCGCACGCCGCGGCGTCGGTGGCGGAAGGTCTCGATAACGATCTTTCGCGACGTACTTGTGCACAATGCAAACTTAATTAAATGGAACGGCGTTGGAGCCGGTGAAAGCTCGAAGAGCGCGCACGATGCTCATGCACCTGGATGTGCAAAGAGAGAGATTCTTGCGTTATGTGAAGTTGACGGCGTATCGTGCAGTGTGGCCCATTATAGAATAGGGTCGAATAGCCCAGTATGAAGATACCGATACGTAAACTATACTAGCAATGGACATACATTTACGTAGGTATGAATTAGTATTCGTAATGCACTATCAGTTTGCCGTATACATTGATACTATTAGTGCTATGCTGCCATCGATACGGCGCATTCCGAAACGTTAGAGATTATACAACCGAATGACAAGCCCGCGGGCATGTGTGGCAGCCTTTGAAATCAGAAACGAGAGATTCAGGTAACACAACATGTCGCTGGCGGCACGGAAGTGCACATGCATTGTTGCACTCTATCCGATATGCTGCTTTCCTATCGGTCATCCGAGTAGGGGAGATCCGAGTGAGACAGAATAGCTTCAGCGTAAATCGTGTATAGGAATCTTCCATTAAATTTGTAGGGGTCTGCGCACCTGACGTTCTGCACTATTTGATACGATTGTCTAATAGAGGCGTAGGTCTGTGACTATTCGACAAACCAGTAGCATATCGATACTAATAGAAAATACTTTTTTTTATTAAATAATGTGTGATAATACCAATAAAATGTGATTAATGTCGGAAGAATGTAGACCGATGAACTTGATGCTGGGTTCTGAGGGCAGTTTTTCCAGTTTGAATATTATATTGGTACGTAGAATACATATTTTAATTTTAAAAAATGTACTCATCACTCTGAGATTTTAAGGCAAAATTAGTAACCAAGTGAGCCCAAGTATTTTAATTAAGTCTCCCGGTATTATAAAAGTCATACAAGTATTACTATAGATTTCACGTTATACTATGTAATGGTCAAGGTACACATGATATTGAAGGCAATTGCGAATTATTGCACCGAGAAATCGGGCGGTATTATTACTGGCGTACATGCTATTTAGTTATTCGATATGTTGGTATCTCATTAATGATTAATCAGCCAATTAGTAGTGTGCACGAACAATAGGATGATATTTCGCTGGTGCATGCCTGTTGTATCGCCTCTGGTGTGTTTGATGTTACCAGGTGAAACTTCTATAGCTAATACACGGTACATTTTAGTTATTCGCCATCGTTTACCAGCATGCATATCCATTCACGCACCCAGTGCTTGGAATGAATTTCGCACGGAACCCAAATTTCGATATTCATTATTCATTGCGGAGCTTGAACCACAGAGCGGTAATGGAGGTTTTAACGAGCCGCCGTTAGTCCGTCCGTCTTACGGGAGCGGTCAAGACTATACAGGCTGTTATATACCGACTATACCATGTTCGCAAAACATTTAAATGGTATCTGTGAGGGTATCGAGAGCGAGTAACGAAAGCCCGCTATTGCCGGCCCCTTAACGTTAGCTGATGTACCGTTAGAAGACGTCTGCATGGAATCCCATCAGGAAGAGTCACGGTACCATCGTGCGCCTTTTCTTCAACTCAACACTCCAGAGAAGCGAACAGTGATTTCAAGAGAATGCGATCTTCCTCTCGGGAATGCACAGAAAAGTTTTTGCTCCTGACCTGCTAATAATTCATCTATAGCATTGAATGACGGTCATTCAAGAAAAACGTTCAGTCTTAATTTTTTTATGCGCTAGATTTACTCATTTTCACTGCATGCTAGTAAGTACACGGAAAAAAAAGATTAGTTGCCATAACCAAGAAATGAGTTGACACAACCAATCGATTATTCTATTTCCCTAGCAACTGAAATGGTAATACCAACGATTCGAATGATAATACCGACGATTCGAATGGTAGTCCCAACTATTCAAGTGGTAGTCCCAACGATTGGATTAGTTAACCTAACTAATCCAATCGAGAACTAATCGTGAATAGTTGAGGTAACTATTCGATATGGTCGAGGCAACTAATTTTTTAAACATTGTGTACAGCAAATCGAAAACGTAGTGGCTACAACCAAACTTTTTTTTCCGTGTATGCTACACTGAGAGAAAAATTTGATAAGCACAATGAACTAGAAGTTGACTCAACCTCTCCGTGAGGTTATATATGGCGAATGTAACGAGAAGGTTGGGTCAAACTCACTAAATGTTTGTGGGGTTTTCTTCGATTCAAATGTTTTATGTAGTTGAGACAACCACAGTGCTTTTATTGGAGCTGTAACATTACGTTGTTTCAGACCATGCGCACTCCTGCATCAATCACTAATAGATTGATTGGAAGTATTGATGCAGTTGGTTCAACTAAACTCATATTTCAATTAAATTCATTATGTGTTTGAGTGAGTCTGAAATAATAACCAAAATTAATTGAAAATTATTAATCGTGCTTATTCAATCGATTACTCCTGCATATTAATTTGGTATTACGTCTTCCTCTTCAGGATGGTTCATATCAATCGCCGAAAAAACATATTTAATTTTTTATTACATTGACGAGAATCGAACCTGCAACCCTCCGGATAATGTTGTTGCGCTGTGCTTTAGCTCACACGGCCATTTGGATCATATGATTCTAGTCTTTTTTTGTCTATTTGAATATCGGTAACATGAAATATAAAATTAAATTAGTATAATACAGTCAGAACTTTATAGATTTATATGATTGCGTTTGGTGTAGTAAAAGTAAAAGCACTTTCCGTTATTGTTCACGGCACTCGGTTATATCGAAAAGAGTACATTGTATTGTTGTTGCCTTTCAAGTTTTCTCTCAGTATATCGATGTTTCCTTTTTAGGTTAGGCGCGCTTATGTTATGCGTCAATAAAATCGATACATCGGACAACCAGAATTATGAATCAGAATTATGAAGAAAAATTAAGTACGCCTACTCATATCATTTCAAAAGATAGAGGGAAGTAAAATGATTATGTTTAGGCAGAATTGCTGAAGCCATTTCTACGATGGCGCGTTTCTAGATGAATTGAGGTACGGATGTTGTTATTTACACTTATCAATTGAACACGAGGTAAATATATTTCGATAATAAATTCCTACGTGCAACTAGCATTATTAACGACAGGTAAACAACACGTGAACTTGTTCACGTAGAGTAAAATTAATTCAACTACTTAATCCTATCTCCTGCAGAAGATTGCGGAATTTTAATAACGTTTTGATGATAGGTCTCTTGTAAACGGCAATGTCCTTTCTGAACCCGTCCTAGTCAAAGGTTATTCTAATCTCCTGCGGGAATATGGAAAACCGGAATATATTCACCAGGCGTAAAATGGAAGATTTGCGATATGTCGTACTCCTGCACTTCCGCATTTAATTAAATCCTTTGACCATTGCAGAACGTCCAGTTACTCTTGGGAGGAAAATTGAAGTAACAGTGAGAATTGGATGCGTAATGGAAAATATTGCCAAGGCGTCATTTGTTTAGTGCAATGGCGCCAGACTAAGCGTCAAGGAGTAAGCGTCACGGGGTGCACCGAAGGATCTTCTCGTCCTGTAAACGTGTTGTGATGTGACTTCGCTCGTTCGTGGGATACGATTTTCAAGAGTTCTCTCCCGAGACCGGGCATTCACAAATGAAACAGGTGGCCACCGGTTCACCTTGAGCGGCAGGCGAAAAATTGCACCTGTCCTCCCCGGCGCCGGGGGATTTTTCGTTCATGCTCGATTCTCAACTCTCTCAGCACCACCGTCCGAGATGTATAGACACTGTTCGCCCTAAGTCACAGTGATTGGCCTATGCTGAACAGGTTTCCGTAGTTCTTTATTTTTTTAGAAAGAGAAGTTGATTTTCGTATTTCCTACGATAAATGGCTTAATTTACGAGGTTTTTTAGCTAAGTATATATAAATATATTGAGTTATGTACTGTTACGCGGCATTTCACATTACGCAGAACTTGTCGCAGCTCTCCCTCGTTTAACGGGGCCCGCGATCAGGGATGAGAAAGTATTAAACATATAATACACTCGAGAAAGTATTAAAATTGCGATTCTAATGCTTTTTCGAGTGGAAAACCATTTGGAAAAGTATTTAAATCGTGCTTTCAAATACTTTCTTTTTATAAAGAAAATTCAGCCAGCAAGGCGGTATACGATAATACGGCTGATAGGGCAGCTTTTTAGGGCCAAACTGCGGCGATCAGCGTGAATCGAGCAGACCAACGCACGCTTTTTAACAATTTTATCAGTTATTGTTTTGTTTAGGAGTACACGGAAAGAAATAATAGGTTGAATCGACCCCAAGCGAAAAAATTGGTTGGTACAATAAACTAGCTGATTACAGAAACAAATCAGTTAGTTAGGGCGGCAAACCAGTTGTTTCGGCCAGCAAATTAATTGTTTCGGCCAGCAAATTAATTGGTTCGCAATTAACGAATTAGGTGTCACAACCAACTAGTTTGTCGGTCCAACCAAAAAATTGGTTAACCTAGCCAACTTTGTCGCTTGAAGCGTATTTAGCCACGCCAATATAGTTGGGGCAACCAATTTTTTCTCTCCGTGTATTCTTTTCATGTAAACGACACCTCCCACCTCTCGACCTTTCGTGCGTAGTACGTCTTTTGGATGAGCGAGGCAAGATCTCGGTGCATCCAATGACACACATCATCTCGTCTCGCCATCGTCTCGTCGAGAGAGCCAAATTACCCCAGACTGCAATTATTATCAACTACACGCGAGACTTTGGAACTCTTGCGCCGTCAAGCGACAATATCATGATGACAAGCCCACCCGCACCTGTCGTTACGCAAAGGGGATGAGCACCCCTCCTCCGCCCCGCGCGCTCCTTCGGCCGAGTCGCTACATTTGGTGAGCCCGACACACGCCGCGACTCATCACTTGTTGATTGGACGTACTTGCGACGACACGCATAGTTATAACGTCCACAGAATAATTGGATTAAGCCGCCATAGTTTCGTATATTGCAAAACATTGTACTGAAACAGTTATGAATAATCTAGGTCTGTCAGTCGAGTTATTGCCAAGGTGCTGCGATATTGGAAGTAGCTCTTTTGTTGGAATTTATGGAAAAATCATATTCGTTCACCGAGAAAAAAAGTTTCATTGATTCACGGGAATCTTTGCCAATGAAATGAAATACTTGAATTTCAATACTATCTTTTCTTTGAATGATCTCAAACTCAATGAAAAGTAGTGACATAGATTCGAAGAAACATTTCTTTAAACCAATGAACCTTTTTCACTGATTTCAAAGATATCGTCTCTGATTCAATGAAACCTTCTTCTTACCAGCTCAAAATTTCGAAATCTATTTTTTCCTGATGTACGCGGCAGATAAAGCTCAAATTTTATGAGTATGTAAGGAAGTACGGCAGAAATAGACTGAGCTTCTGGCTCCTCGAAACTCGAAGCCGTTCATTCAGGAGAACCGGAAAACAAAAAAGTGAGGTTAGGTGTGAGAGAGAGAGATCAATGAAAACGTTTCTTTGAACCAATGAAAACGTTTCTTTGAACCAATGAAAACGTCTCTTTGAAACAATGAAACTGTTTCTTTATTATATACTCACTAAGTAAATCTTTATTTACGGGCAATGAAATGTTCTCTTTCAAATTCAAATGCACTATTTCATTGAAATCAAAGAAATATTTCGTTGAAATCAATGAAAAAAAAATCAATCCACCCATTTCTTTGGCGTCAATAAAATCTTTTCTCTCGGTGTGGCCCATAGTTGCCACGAGGTGAGATGATTCACATCTCGTGATTAAAAAGTTTCGTAGAGAAATGACAAAGAGCGTCGTTACAGCAATGTTGACGTAGTGAACTCACTATGCAATCCACAGTAACCGGTTAGGAATAAATAAATGAGTTTAAATAAAAGTAAACTTTATTGAAATAGGAACGATACTTTTAGAAGATCACAATTCTTTTATAGTCTGTGCGGTATGTACTTGGAAATAAAATTCCAATCATGATATCAATTTAACTATTTCGTTTATGATTTACCTAGTTTACTGATCTTATGATAGTTTATAATACAAATACCTGCAATAAATGATGGAAAACCGGAATACTTATACCAATGTTTTTCTTTCTACTTTGAATGCGTCATTGCTTTACGTGATATTCCAACATCATCCTCTATCCAATGTTTTCATTTAACGGACCAACTATTATTGTGGTTCACTTGTTATGGGTGGCCAATATCAGTACCACTGGCACCGTTTGGATACACATGGCGCACACTGCAAATCGGTCCACCCTACTTACGCGTAAGTGCTTCTTCCTTCCTGCCGTGCTGCCATCCTTTGCAAGGATTTTATCTCAGAAATTGCCCGAGCGTTATGATCTTCTATACTACAGTTCACCGCGTACACTCAGCTATCTCACGCGATCGCGTTAAAAGTATATAGCAGTAATGCACAAGGCGAATACTGTGATGTAACTCGAGCGAGCAATGGGTTCTTGGCAATGCGTTGTGGGAGAACCACGAACTTACTGTATCCAGTATATTCTCCTAATCTTCCAATCGTACTATGCATCTTGGACGTAAGAAAACGTCATTTTGTTTTGCGTTTAAATCCTCCGACAAATTGTGATGGTTCTTCTCTGCCGCTATTATCGTTTTGCCTCGAGTGTCTCTGACGGCACTGGCGGTTTTTCTAGATTTACGATGTCGTTCAATATGATGCATGTGTTTGAAGATGGAAAAATTTGGATAGCTATATTGTCGGATATTTTCATCGTCACCTTGGCTCCGACTGGGCGCAATATTGCGACCCGTAAACTGTCTGTTGGGACTCGAGAGACAATCGTCTTATTTCTCGGAGAGTAGAGTATCGCCAGTCCTGTGAGAGGATCTTTACCACGGCGCAATATCTTGTCGGGAATAACAGAAACCTGAGGTGTCGTAATTTCCACAAGCAAAACGCAGCTCATAAGCTACAAACAGTACGGCCAATTAATGATGTGGCTAAAGACGCGGTACTGAAACCCATGGACAACTTCATGCTTCATTGTTGAAAGCTGAATTAAGTACTTTGCAATGCGAAGGAATGGTCATAATTCCGAATTCACTTCTAGTCATAGTTAGTGCGTATTGTAATTGGCAAAGTAATGGGTTTTTTTCCTTCTGATGCGTAATGCGCAAAGGAGCAAGAGACGGTATCATGTACATTAAGACATAAGAAACTGCAAAGCGTTACTTTGAAGCTTTTCGTTTGGCCCAGCTTCGCCGAATACCGGAGTTTCGAGTTAATTGTCCGTGAAATGGAGAATACCGTGTACCATCACACCACAAGCTTGTAATTTAGTACGCTGGCAGAACCGTTGGAACGAGACATTTCCGGATTTTTCTTTCTTTTATTTTGACTCCTACGGCAGTCCTGAAGCTGGACAACAGCCGATTATTTCGCAGAACGTTAAATCTCCTCTCGAGCTTCGCACTTTTATACTCGTAAGAGCCCTTTCCGGATCTTGACAGTCAATTGGGCACCATAAGCAATCTCGCAATGCGAATTTACTGAGTGTGTTTAATAACGATAAAACCAAACGTTACGACAGTTTTTGGATTCCATTGCATCCAAGAGGGAAAAAAACAAATCTACATATAACCTGTTTTTTTTAATACAAGCTTTTATCTGATTATCTGCTCTAAGTTTTGCTTATGCATTGTACTATGCTTTTACCAAGTGAAAAAAGGCATACAAAAAAATACTTTAAAAAAAAATTGCGCACAAACAAAATCCCATGCAAAAATATTAAGCCAGATCCCATATATTAGCCAAGTAAAACTCGCTACAAAAAAAACTTGGCGTGCCAGCGACTATATTGAAGATATTTATAAAAATATACCTTTATAAGTCATTTCCGACTGCACGAAATATCTTGGCGGTTTAATGTAATTGATTTTTAATGTTAAAATAACTTACTTGAGAGAACTTCGTAACGTCGTAAATCACGGTACACGATAATGCTGAGGTTAGCAGCAGTGCTTCGTGCTATTCATAACCTCAGCATATGAACCGTGTACCTTATTTTCGACTAGTTTAACTTTCATATTCATCAATAATGCTATGTGTCTATAATCATCATTCTGAATGCCATAAGGTTTGCCATAAGGTGACATTATTGTTAATTAGTTTTTCAGGTCCGTGTATAGCATTTTCATAGCAAATACAACAGAATACAACAGAGTAGTCTGGAGTTTTCCATAAGAGTAGTGCAATTACTGATTGAAACGAGTGAAGTTTCCAATATAAAAAAAACTGCTGTCTAGTGTCCCCGATTTTATTAGGTAAATTACCAAAATGGTATTCCATTTCCCATTTTTGATATGATCCCATAAAAAGAAAATGAACATTCGATGAATACAGAATATGCACAACACAGATATAATCCTTTATAGTTAGTGTCAAAACGTTACTACGGCTCTTAATTGGCGGTATTATTATAAAATAGTTACCCGTAGCAGAGTCCGAATAATCGATAAAGCGTATAACCGTTCACGTGCTTAATAAGCTAAATAAATGACATTGATAAAATGCCTAAGGCTCATAAAGTTAACGTTATTATTATTTTTCGATCTGCAGACTAAACTTCTATTAGAACGATTTATATTTCACTCACACATATTTGATTAATCTAGTCATTTATTTACACTGCACATATTAGAGTGATTAATTACGGCCACAAATTAATATGTATACATTTAATAACAAGAGTAAATATACCAACGAGACTCTGTGAGTTAAGTGTTTTTCAAGAAAGTTACTGTGCTTCACTAGACAAATCAATGCTAAGCAAAATGATCAATAGAACACTTTATTCTAACCAGATAAGTATTATGGATTTATCGCTATTAAAAAATATTATACAATATTAAAATATTCAACGATATATGTTGAAGTTCTGAAAATATATTGTCTTTAAAGTGTAATGTGGTAATGTAATTCGTGTCGAATGGATAGAAAAGTCGTTTCAACCTGGTTTATTGCAGTGCTAAAATATTAAATTATGACTTCCACAGCGTTTTGTGAGATACTTATGAGCTTCTTTTCCGGGCTTAAACAGCTGAGGCTTCAGCCGAATAGTCAAACACAAACTTGAACCAAAAAGGCTTTCATGAATATTTTTGTTTCGACGGGAGAACATCTTGATCTGAAAGGATGAAGTACCTCCAGGGGAAAAGAGAAAGAGGCTGAGAACAAGTTACAGAGCTCGTCGCCAATGTAGGTGAAAAAAATCTGAGAGCTCCAGCAATTACAGCTCGTTACCGCGAGGGAGATCGCATGGCGCATCAACCACGTGTGTGGCAATGGCCTCGCAGCGTTGAGTACGGAACCCCGTGTGTGTCTCACTGTTTAAGGTAGGCTGAATAGATGAGATCGTCGGTTATCACGTGTACGAATAACTATACACTGACCACAAGAAATCTGATTACCAAGTAAGTCAGCCAAGAGATCTCTAATCCCACGATGAAATTGACATGGCATCTCCAGCATCTTTTGGGTAATCTGATCTTTCGTCAAATTCGCAGGGGCTCTGTCACCATATAAAGAGTCGTCTTGCACATATGTACATAGAGAATGCATTATTATCATGTCAAGTTGCGCGAAACCTACGCGAATGACATTTGTAGAAATGGATGCTGGCCTTCAGGGAGCTTATTACGCATCTGGACGTTACAACGTTGAGTCCCAAAGGCATGTCGCCGATAGACTTGCGTTCCAGTCACGCTTCGAACACTAACCAATCAAGCGTAACACCGCACGAAACGCGTATGTGGCTTCTCCGTATGTTATCCATGTGTAACAGATACTTATGTACCTGCTTGTAAGTATCATCGGCGTAGGTATTACTGGACCACGTATATAGTGCTACAAAACTATATTGAGCTACCTATCGTGTCACAGGTTTTGCAATCTGACACACGACAAGTCCCGAAGCTCGTGGGTGGTATTAGAAAATTCTTAGACTGTATTTCTGGATAGTAATGCAGCAATTTCTATTCAGCATTTACTGAGAGTTCAGTTTCCTTTGGTATATAAGAAGGATAATAACGAATTATACGAACAAATTTGTAGCGATCGTTAACCGCCGTTATTGCGAGCAGCTCTTGTACGGGAGGGCTCCCAACATCGTTACGCAAAGTGCAACCTGTAATAATCTCGAATCGGCTATGCGCCTCTCGACACATAATATCCTATGCCCGTAGTAGCTTCAGTCACTAAACTAACTATCGGTAGTTTCGATTCTCCCATACATGGCAGAAACTCGCTAACAATTACATCGAATCGGGCTGCAGACGCGAAGTTCCATCATGGAAATTTACCCTTCTGCGAAGGAGGAAAAAATTCCTGTGAAAGTGTCGGTGATCTTGGGCGACCTCAATCGCAAGAGCTTTCTTGAAAAACCAGAACTCTGTGGGATATAATATCGATTGGGTAATTTTTCACGTGCTGCATCGAACTCTCTTTGGAAGCTGCAGCCAATGTAGCCGGATAGGAATTCGTTCGAGAGAAATCTATTTCCAAGAGGTAATGCTAGGACCAGATCGTACAAGCCGCCTGAAACGATCCATCCCTGCTGCCACGAGCTCTGGGCGATTTACATACAACAAGGCACCGCAATGATTACTCCTAGAATACATTAACCTGCATGCTCGCTGAGACAGACACGAGGACGGACAGTCGTAGCGCATCATGAACGTCTCGGCTGATCCGGTGCTCTTGTGTCTTCTCTGAACTTCGCAAAGCTAAATAGATCGATCATAAAATGTCTAAAGATCATATAATTCGCGTAAGGTAAACGTACCAATGGTGGGACGGGTCCCAATTGAGGAACACTAAAGGGATATTTGTAGATACTAAGAGTTTAATGGATAAAATATTTAAAAATAACTCTTCCAATTGTATCTGTTATATATAATTAACATACGCGAAAAAATTTCATGTTTTTCATCATAAATTGAAAATGTAAATAATCAGTATATTAGCGGATCTATGGTGTTCAAACTTTTTCAGCAAATCCCTAAACCAATTAGCTAAGGAGAGCCGAATAATCATTAATATGATACCCCGGAGATTATAATTCGTTTGAGACTTTCCATAGGTATTTCAAATTCAGAAATTCTTAAGGTTTAAGATTACACTGTCAAATGTTACGTACAATATCTTAAAACTCGTAATTTTTGTGTCCCGTTATTGGAGCTGACCGAATATACGTTGGCACCACTGTCCGACGTATGTTCCGCGACTGGGGCAAGTAGTAAGCAATCTCGCTGCGACCCAGAGCCGGGACACAATCGCACGTTTTTACGCGGATGTTGGGTTATGCGGTAGCAAGAACTTCAATGTTAATTTACTAAAATAAATATACGTATTTTATAAACATATATGTTTTATTTATTGAATCATAGGTGTAAATATGTGTACCGCACATTTTTTGGCATTTCTTTTCAAGCAGATGCATTAAAATTTGTAGATGTCCACCGATACGCACATTTGGTGTCCCGGCAGCGGGACATGCACAAAAATACCCGTCCTGGCACTGGTACATCTGCACTTTTCAGCATTTTAACCAATAACTATTTATCAAACAATCAGAAATATTTTTATTGTATCGTTTTTGGAAACTAGAAACTCTAATCTTACAATTCGTTACCACCATTTGCAAAATAATGAATATGGGGGATTCCACGGGACTTTCGCCACCCCGAAAAAAAAAAAATCTCAAATTTTTTCTAAAAATCAGATTCAATGGTGTCTATTGATGGACCAAATTTCAAAATTCTAAAAAAATATTTGACCGGATATGCAAATTTTTCCGTTTTTTATCATTTTTCATTTAATCTGTAATATCTAAGAAACTATTGATCGTATCGAAATCATTAAAAGACGAAAATGTGCATTTTTTTATTGCCAACAAGAAAAAAAATATATTCAAAATTAATTGTTTAATTTCAGGTCACATTTTATGGAAAAAACAACAAAATTATTATTTTTTTATGGTTGGACTTCAGATTTTTTCATCGGACAAATTGCCTCGGAATCTTTGAGTGATCGCCGAATTTTGAGTATTTTTTTTTTCATGGGATGGCCAAATGCTGTGACGTTACAGCAATTTGAATATTTTTAATATCTAAAAAAAGTCCATATTCAAAATTAAAATTAATTAAAATGGTTGGACTTCAGATTTTTTTCATCGGACAAATTGCCTCGGAATCTTTGAGTGATCGCCGAATTTTAAGTATTTTTTTTTCATGGCATGACCCAATGCTGTGACGTTACAGCAATTTGAATGTTTTTAATATATAAAGAAAATCCATATTCAAAATTAAAATTAATTAAAATGGTTGGACTTCGGATTTTTCCATCGGACAAATTGCCTCGAAATCTTTGAGTGATTGCCGAATTTCGAGTAGTTTTTTCTCATGGGATGGCCCAATGCTGTGGATCTTACAGCAATTTGAATTTTTTAAATGTATTTTAAAAAATGCATATTGCTGTAAGATCACAGAATTAAGCCATCCCATGAAAAAAAAATACTTAAAATTCGGCGATCACTCAAAGATTTCGAGGCAATTGGTCCGATGAAAAAATCCGAAGTCCAACTATTTTAATTAATTTTTATTTTGAATATGGATTTTTTTAATATATTAAAAACATTCAAATTGCTGTAACGTCACAGCATGGGGCCATCCCATGAAAAAAAAATACTCAAAATTCGGCGATCACTCAAAGATTTCGAGGCAATTGGTCCGATGAAAAAATCCTAAGTCCAACCATTTTAATTAATTTTAATTTTGAATATGGATTTTTTTATATATTAAAAACATTCAAATTGCTGTAACCTCACAGCATTGGGCCATCCCATAAAAAAAAATACTCAAAATTCGGCGATCACTCAAAGATTCCGAGGCAATTTGTCCGATGAAAAAATCTGAAGTCCAACCATTTTAACTAATTTTAATTTTGAATATGGATTTTTTTTTATATATATTAAAAACATTCAAATTGCTGTAACGTCACGGCATTGGGCCATCCCATGAAAAAAAAAATACTCAAAATTCGGCGATCACTTAAAGATTCCGAGACAATTTGTCCGATGAAAAAATCTGAAGTCCAACCATAAAAAGAAAATAATTTTGTTGTTTCTTCCATAAAATGTGACCTGAAATTAAGCAATTAATTTTGAATATATTTTTTTCTTGTTGGCCATAAAAAAAATGCACATTTTCGTCTTTTAATGATTTCGATACGATCAATAGTTTCTGAGATATTACAGATTAAATGAAAAACGATAAAGAACAAAAAAATTTGCATATTCCGGTCAACTATTTTTTTTAGAATTTTGAAATTTGGTCCATCAATAGACACCGCTGAACCTGATTTTTAGATGAAATTTGAGATTTTTTTTTTTTTTTGGGGGTGGCGAAAGTCCCGTGGAATCCCCCATATATGCATGCAAAAATTGGCATACAAAACAGACACCGCCTTAAACGTCCCGCCATTGGTACGTTTACCTTATAGACTATTTTGTACTGTAGGTTAAACATCTGTTCGAATGATTTACATCTCTTTGATGAAAACTATAAAAGTGATATTTATGTTATTTGATTTTCTAATTATTTATCATACTTCCCAAAAGCTATTAGTTTTCAATCGCTATTATGTATTCACCATATATACAAGTAGAGTTATTTTAGATCAACAGAAATCTTTGCACTCGGGTTTAGTAATGGAGTTGTTGCCATTTCCTTCACATTTGCCCCTTGCTTGATTAAAAACATATCGTCACATGGTTGCTTTGCACGATCCACTATCGGCAGGCAATTTGCAGCTATCTTTTATAATGGGAAGTTTTTGGTTAACTAAATCATACTACAACAATCTAGTCTAAATTTGAGTTGTGAAGTCTGTCGATAACTTACTCGGGCTTCTGGTTTGTGCAGTTTTTAACGTTGAATCAAAACTGCAGACAATGAGCAATCGCATGGCGTCTTTTAAATGTTCCCCTGTTATACGAGAAGTCTTCGATGCCCTTTTGGATGGAATTAGTTTTGCAGGCATCTTGCAAGATAATTCTGTCTTATTTTCAAAATGATGACGATTGATGTAAATCAAATTAAATACTGAACTAGTGTATTTCACCAGCTTGCAAGAAAATGTATTTTTCAACCCTGTGTAAATTAGGATTTCTTTAGTGAACCTGCAATCGATAGCAGGTCCGCGGTCTTATAAACCGAGGAAGCTCTGATGGTTACTAAGCAGGTGTTGTTTGCACTTAAAATTACTGAACGATAAAGTGTTCGGTATCATTAAATTTTAAAAAAACATCTCTGATTGCGTTTATTTATTTTATTGCCAGACGGTGTGTGTAAAAGCTTCAGTACGCAGTCGGTTGAGAGTAATAAAATTTCCAATCTCGTATACTTTCTTACGGTCAAAGTAAACCCATGGTGGGCTTGGATAAAACTCAACCCAAATGAGCTTGCACCTCCCGGTTTTTTTTTTCAGTGCTTATTTCTATGATGACTCCCGTACGGTTTGGGATGAAAACGAAAAATTGGTTGGCCCCTTTTTGATAAAACCTCTTTTTTATATTTATAGCGCAATTTCTTCGCTACTGTCCTACGTAAATAATTTTTATGGCCAAAAGAAATCTCTCGACTTTCAAGATTCTGCGTGCTCCGCCACCATGTTAAATTTTTGTTAAATATCGCAAAACGTGAAAAATCCAATTTTTCGGAAATTATTCGTTCTAGGTGATTTTTGCTGAGTTACTCGTTCTCTATGCATCCCAGAAGAATGTTGCTATTAACCAAACGAAAGTAGACGAAATTTCCAATAAATAAATAAAAACAATGTTCTAGCTCTAATACCTCTGAATTCGGATATATTAGAACTAGACCTGTTTTTTAATCATAGTCTTCTGAAGAAGAGTATTGTTTTTTTTTAATTATCAAGAGTTGCGGTAGCCACTCGACGCCAAGTTAAAAAAGAAAATTAATGTTGCCTTCACACGGAGAAAAACGCTTGGTTGGGTTTACTAAGATTTTGGTTAAAAATTTTACCAAGAAAAATTTGGTAGGTGCAACCAAGTTATTGATCACGCGTACTAAATACTTGGTTGTCTTACCAAATCCTTGTTTATATTAGCTAATAACTTGGTTATGTTAGTCAATAACTTGGTTGCGCCCACCAAGTTTTCTTGATAACATTGTTAACCAATACTTTGGTAATTCTAACCAAGCTTTTTTCTGAGTGCACACGACGATTTTCTGTCTGACTTGACATTATTCTTATTATCTACCGTGTTTTCTTTCCTCTCATTGTTTTGGTATGTGTTTCTCCGCACTATTAGATCAGTGAAGATATGTCGAAAAATCATGCATGTGGACACACGATGACCATTATCTACGAATTCGTTTATTGCGCTTATTACGAAAGTAATGGTACTTTCGTTTTACCGAAGCAACCATGCCGGGATAATTAAGGGGCCACGTTGATAAAATATTCGATTAAGATATTAATGATCATCGAATACCTCGTGTTCTATGTACTGGCTGCAAGATAGATCTGTACCGGTACAGATCTCTCCGGGAGGTGCAAGTTCTTTTGGGTTGAGTTTAATGCAAGCCCTCCGTGATCCATTACTCTCGACTAAAATGATACTTAAAATTAACTAACGAGATTTGTTTCTACATGCTCGCTAAGACAGGCGAGGACGGACATACGTAGCGTATCATGAACGTCTCGGTAGACCTGGTGCTCTTAGATAAATAGATCGGTGATAAAATATCTAAAGCTCAAATAATTGACGTATAGACTATTTTTTTTCCTGTAGCAGGATGTACAACTCTTTGATGAAAACTATAAAATTGATATTTATGTTTTTTGTTCTTCTAATTATTTATAATTCTTCCCAAATGCTATTAGTTTCTGTGCAAAAGAACATATTTTGCGATTTCAAGTAATATATTACAAGGCTTCTGCAGTTAGAATTTACATTCACTAAAACGCGATTCTATTTTATTCGGTTGGCACACCGGCTTATTTGTACAAAAAATGGAACGTTCAAGTTTTCGTTAAGATTACTGTGGATGAATGTGCAAATGTGGGAAAGGATAGGAATCTGTGGATTTGGACGGGTTCATCCAAAGCTGCTAAATAATCCTAACGTGCATCATTGAAAATTAACGAATATTTATTTTCATTACAAAATTTATTACATGTTTCATCAGAAAATTCACAAATTTTTGCGACCTTGGTTCAATTTTATCAACTATTGTGTACTTGTAGAATACTCATCTACGACATTTTAATGTAAGATACACATAGTTTTTACTTCCTTATGCTTATTCGCATAAGGACGGCTCGACATATTACCCAACTTTAGGTATTATTCACACTCTGTATGACATGTCCGTCCATCACGGAAGTTGTTATTATTTGCACCACATCCACCATATGTGAACTGCACACATTTTCCAAGAACTTTATCAAATCCCCATCGTGGTATAGATGCACGGCATGGTCCAGATTCGAGTGGTTGATCGCAGAAACCTGTAAATACAACAAAAAATGGCAAACGTTTGAGAAAAAATGTTCACTGCGCAATAGGGAGTGTTTAATTCACAAATTTGTGTAATAACTTACTGGAACGTTTGGCTTCTGCAAGTGTCAATGCGAATACGCAGACGATGAGTAATGCAATAACTTTTGAGTTCATCTTGGAATATTTACGGCGTTTCTGAATTTTCGGATGCTGTTTAAAATCGACGAAAAGTAAATAAAAATGTCTCGTTATTGGTAAACTATTGCATCAAGTTCTGTTTAGGATATGAATTACTAAACTTACTTTATAATCGACAATTAGGGTAGAGTATACTTGAAGACTTCTCAATTGACTGCTATCGATATCCGTTCTACGCCTTATTTAAACACTACGAGTCTGAATAGATAACGCTTTCGGAGATAAAAGTTCTAATCTAGCGATTGGGCATCATATGACCAATCCATCGAGAATAACTTAGTGATAAGGTGTGCAGAACATTAAGAGATAACAGGAAAATTAAGGTGGCCGTGATTCAGACGTCTGTTTAATTCTATTCCATGCTAGCGTACACAAATCGTTGCACCTTTTGATAACATTGTTATCATTTCCAATTGCGAGACAACGTATCTTTGCAATTTGTATACAATACACATGCTCCACACGATTTTACATGCCATGGATGAGCAACAAATGTTAAAGATGAAATGATTCACAAATCAAGGTCCCACCAACATTGTAAATCTAAAATCCGATCGAGAGCCGTGTCTTTAGATGTCTTACTTTCAAAAACCTAGAACTGCATGTAAAATGAACTAAGAAGACTTTCCCGAACGGAAATTTCATCCGTTGGGTATGTCGCCCTGATCAGGCGTGCCTTAAATTGAGGGGCTATTCACTGAAGCACCTCGTATGAAAATAAAGAACCAAATCGTAAGAAATCGCCCGGAAATCATTGATTTAGTTTTTCCTCGAAATCACAGTGAAATCATATGAATTTACGAAATCGAAATCACATTGAAATCATATAAATTCTCGAAATTAAATAAATTCCAGTTTGTAACCAATACCCAGTATAGAGTAGTGGTTGATGATAATTTAGTTGAACGACGAAGCCCACAAAGAGCGGTCATCATCAGTGACCGTTATTCGATTCCAATACCATATTACTATTTCTCCTCTGGACATAACGACAAAAGGTTTAGCTATAAATGATGTTAACTTTAAGAAAATAAAAAGCCGTTTATAAGCTTCGCGTTTTTTTTTAAGACGCCATATTGAGTACTCTGCAATAGTAATTTTCTATTGAGTTTTCATTGTACCATTTGAGAAAATGGAAGCGATTTCTTACTGATTTCCACTGGTATAAAATCAAAATTCGAAAAAAATAAGATCTTGTGAAATCACCCGAAAATATATTAATTTTGTGAAATCACGAAGTTTTTTAAATCACTGAAATCATATAGGAAATCGCATAAAATCAGATACTCATTGAAATCTTGTGTGCATCTAAATGGGAAGTGAATGGCCCCTCGCCTTAAATTAACAACCGTCTCGTATCAGTTCACCTTATTTAGCTCATATCCATCCGTCCTAGTCCTAATCAGGGACGTATTATAATACGTTCCTGATAGGGGCCTGAGCCGATTCCGATTGGGGCTTGCCATTGTGGAATTTGATAGACGTTAGATGTTATGTACGATTTTTTTTGTTTGGATTTTCCGACCCAAAGACGGATCTGTGAATTCTGAAACCAGAATCGACCAAAAGTTACTTTTTCAAAAATCATCGTAAACAGGCATGTAACCGGTACTTTCTGAGATACGATAGAAGAGAAAAAAATGTAGGTTTTTTAGATTGGATTTTCCGACCAAAAGTCGGATCTGTGAATTCTGAAATCAGAACCGACGAAAAATGACTTTTTCAAAAATCATCATAGAAAGACATGTAACCGGAACTTTCTGAGGTAACACACAAATCACAATCTCGCGGTGTGTCAATTTTAGAACTGTCAAAATGAACAACATGCCTGAAGCTATTCGTCGACAAGTATCAACTTCACGCTGGTACGACAGCCATTTACGGAACAAATAAAATGACAACAATACTTACATCGAAAATGCGAGATATTTTACCCACTGATTTTTTGAAGATGGAATTCGAAAGTTATAACATGCCCAAGTTTCTGAAGAAGCAGATATCTTAAAGTTCATAATATTGAATGTTTAACAAGACATGTGGTTTATCTGCTGATTGTCATCAAACGGATGAATGTACACTTGGCGTCGAGATGCGGTTGCGTCTCTTATTAATATAATAAGTTGATTCTTTTTAATTAACAAATTACAGAAACCCTTTTACTACAGTATTACAAATAGCACCTGTGTGTTTTTAACATTAATGTTTCATCGTATGTGACTTCAATTTTAATGATGGAAATTAACGAAGCACATTTCGGGTTCTAAAACTGTTATTATTACTGATTCAGCACGTGTGTTTATTTTTGTAACAGAAATCGTATATGTCGGTTTGTTTGAGCCAGTTTTTTACCACAATGACCTAGCGCTTTTTGGGCCTTGTTTACAAACTTGGAAAAATGTACAGATACAGTGGAGAATGTAGTAGTTTCATAGTGTCGAAACTAGCGGGGTTCCCGTAAAAGTGAATCACTCTGATTCCAGTAATGCAATATACCTATATTTCGCTTAAGCTACGTCATGTTTGACGCGTTAACTGCGAACGTAGCGATAGCATATTTCCTACATTGAAGAAACTGCTATTTCCTCAAAACATCTTTATTACATTTTTATCAAAAAATTCTGGAAAATCTGACAACCAGTGAAAATCCAGTAGGAATGCATACTATATTTTTAGTTTATTTTCATAAAAGCATATGTACATAAACGTGTAAAAAGCGGATGTTTTTTTTAAAGTATCGATGTTCCGATTTTTTTCAAAAAGGTGTGAATCTTTTAATAAATATTACTTCTTTCAACAGGAAAGGGGCATAGCCGTAACGGGTGAACTATATTTATTTTCAATGCAAATATAGCATGTGAGTACAAACCCACAATCTATCGATAATCTACTTTATTTGTTCGACAATCACGCTATACAAACACCACAATTCTTACTTAATTGAATAATTCGATACATTTGTTTTATTTTTTTTTTTAATCGAATATCTATGACGATTATGGCCGATCGTACGTTTTTCATGAAAGAGAAGCGACGGCCAAGTAGATTCTGCTTCGATATTGAAATAAAGATTGAACAGTGAAACGGATATGAGTTAACATTGACGCTGACATTTTATTCACCTGCAATCTGTAACATGAATGTACAGTTTGTATGGATTGACATTAACACGTTACGGGAGCTTAATTCGAAAGCTGAAAAATCAAAAGTTTTATACTCACTGAATGATCTTTGAAGCTTATCAAATTACGAAACACAGGCATTCTGACAAGCTTCTTCCGTTTCGTAGTTATTTTCATTTGGGTTGCATCCACCATATATAAAAGTCACACACTTTTTGTCTTCCGTCTTGTAGCCCCATCGTGGTATACTTGCTCGGCAAGGTCCAGCTACAAGTGGCAGGCTGCAAGTACCTTTAAGGAAAAGTAATTAATGTTTTCGAGGCATGATAATATAAATAACGGTTTAAGATCCTAATTGAGGAACACCTTTATAACTTACTAGGTATGCTGCCTTCAGCCGTTTTTGACATTGCAGCAAAGACGCAAACAATGAGCAAACCAACAATTTTCGTATTCATTTTGAAAATAATTTCAATCCTTTTCTCAAGTTAATTGAATAATGTCACCTGGAGCTAAACATGAAAAACAGCATTATTAGAAATATTATTAGAAAATATTTTTATAGTTTTATTGCTTCTTCATAGATGAAACTTTGAAGCATAACAATTCACTTTTCCAAAGATTTCCATGTTAGCATGTCCGAAATGGTGTGAAACATCTGCAAAGTGGGTTTGACAAAAAAGTCTAATTGAATGTGTATGTATTTTAAGAAACCAAAAGATGCATGATACTGAATCTTAAGAATGCACTAAACGGTCGAGTTGGAATTTAACGTAAGTAACATATAGAGATCTCTATATTTGATACGATTTCATTTCACTTCAAATGCACTTGAAATATCTACGTACGATCATTTTTAAATAAATAAGTAGCTTTCAAGAATTTTTTGTTATTGAGTTAACAGCAGATCTATACAAATTTCCAAATTTTATAGCAGCCTATTTAAACTTAAAAAATAACTTCCTACATAGATCAAGTAGCGTTCATTGATGCTTTGTATTTAGTTGGGTAAGACTAACAAACGGTGGAATCGAGTTTCCAATTAATTATGTAATAGTATATTACAATACGAGTACGAAAAAACTTTGTCTGACGGGCGTGAGTTTGCAGCACAAGCCGAAGGCTTGAAGTGAAATGTTGCAGTCACACGAGTTAACCTAAAGTTTTTCTAACGAGTATTGTACAAAATTTAACTTCACAAGGTATGAAAATGAGGATTTATGCGCCCATTTATGCGATTATGCATGTGTGAAACGTCCACCTTTGCATCGAGTAAAGTAAATTAATTTAACTATTAAGTCGGTAAAAAATATAAATAACTGAATTTAAAAAATTAAGCTAAACTTCTCATATGGCAAACCCACAATTGCTCAAAATACTTTGTCGTTAAGGAGAATGAGTTGCTGGCGAATCAATAGAATGAATAAGCAACGTACAAAACCTATGACTCTTTTTATTTATTATCGTGATATTCATACATTATTTAAAACTTAGATCTGATAAATTACTTTCAATAGATTAAATTGCCCTAATGCAACCAGTGGGAATTATTTTTTTTTATTCAACACTGTATAGAGTTTAGTGGCTTTTACCTTTTCTTGCGAAGAAATCGTAGTATATAATGAAGCGAAGATTCTCGGTTCGACTGCCGCTGATAGACGCGCCGCGGCTTTTAAAGGACGAGAAAAACCGGACTTTACAATGGTCTCTATGTCCTATTCAGCCTTGAACACTAGTTTCCTCATATACTTTACGAATCTCCGTGCAATACGCGGAAATATGCATCTGTGCAACTAACATCGTCTGTTGATTTTGCTAAGAGGTATGGCTAATAAATTAGCATTAAACACGAGGTTATAAATTATAATATTTCAAGACTGCATATTATATTACATATATTTGGTTCTTTTTATAGAATAACAGAGTAAACATTGTTACATGACAAAGTTGAATATATGAGCTATGAACATTTTCAACGGATAATTTAATAATAATTGTAACAATGATCCCAAACCCTTAGTTGAAACTTCGAAGGAATAACGGAAATCCTCTTCCTGTTTGTTCGATGTGCGGAAATCTGCTTGAACATTAAAAAGAAGTTCAAACCAATGCTTAAAAAATAACGATATTATGATATTAGCAATTCTAGGCATTTACAGAGCCACTCACATTTCACATTTGGGGCATTTGCAATTGCAAGTTCCAGGCACGGTAATAAATTCTCTCTTAGCTTCTGCGGGTTCTGACTCATCGGCACACATTGCGATGCAGTCCTCTTCAGTGTTGAAGCTGTTAGCATTTCCGCCACAGCCTCCCCATTTGAATTCTACACATTTTTGTGCCGCTGTATCAAAACCCCATCGAGACATACGAGCTCGGCAAAGTCCCCCATCGAACGGTAGCGAGCAGTCTTTGAGATAAGCAAAAATAGAAAATTTATCATTCGCATAAAAAATAAATAAAATGCGCGAATTTACCATTTGTATTTCGGAATAATTTAACACAGTTTTGAAAGTTACCAATTATTCGACTAGTCTTACCCGGATTTCGATCTCCATTAGTGCTCACTATTATGATAGAAATGCTGGCAACCAGCAACAGTATAGTTGTTTTCGTAGTCATATTGAAAATATTTTTGATCTTCTATTTCACCTTCCGCTTCTCGTGATTCCTTTTAAACTAACATACAACACAGGATGTGCTGCTTTTATATGTACTGTATGTTATTGCAAAGCCATAGTAATGTCAAGCTAATAGATTGTCGAAAATGAAAAAGTACCAAAGACTATCAAATAAGGAGTATAGATCAAGGCGTTATCTTGTATGTCCGACTGGATTCGCACGTGTTATCGGCACAACCATCTTTCATACCATATTGCAACTGCTTACCGGTATTAACTTATTTACGTGTTTCCATAAACGTCACCCTGTTCAATATTACGGAATATACAGTCTACATTTCGGCGAACCATTTAACATTGAAATACTTGTATTTCCTAGAAATACCGTAATGGAGGGGAAATTCGAACATCAATAACAATGAATGATTGCGATTTCATAAGAATTCTGATAAAAAGCTTACATGCCTGCGTAATTGTTTGATCATGAGGACTATTAAGTAAAAGGGTATTCTGTTCCCAACACTGTGTAACAGGCAAACACATTTTCACAAATGGAAATTTATTACAACGAATATATACAGATTATGGTGTTGGTCGTAAAGTGGAGTCTTAATAGCACAAGTTAGTGCTTCTCGAGCGCAAGACTCAACAGTTCATTCATAGATGTCAACAAAACACGGGGATCCTCCACGAGCCCTGCGCCGACCATGGCACCCGTGAACAACTGAAAAATAAAACGTATATGTTTTATCGCAAAATCTCCAAGCTACCTACCGATTGATAACATTGAAAAACCGAGCCTCTTTCCAATTTTGTGAATGAATTTAAGTAAATAGCATGTTAATGCCTAGGAATATACAAGGACGTAAAAATGCATCGATTCCTACTGTACATAAAATTGTGAAAGATGGCCACTGTTCCTAAAAGTATATCTATACATGACCGTCACTATTTGATGAACGATCATTTACCAAGCTAACTATACATTGCAATAACATTGAACGAAAAAAATCACTTGAAACTACTGAATTCGCTAAGTAGCAAACAATATATATGGGTATCTGAAACGAATGCTCAGTTAATGGGATGGTTCGGTGACTGCATTTAGTGCACATTAATTTATTATGACAATTATTTCCATCAATCAACAGAATTTTTGTTTGCCTAGATAGAAAAGGAAGCTGCACCTTCGGACAGCTTTGTAGTAAGTAATGAACTTCTATAGAGGAATAAATAACCCCGTGTTCAGTGACATGACGTTTCATCCCCTGAACTGGGATTTCGTCAGACTAGTGTATTGATATCTGCGAATGATCGTTTTCCATTTAAGGGATCTCAAGAGTGTTGGTTAAGGGGATGCTGGAGTTGATTTTGATACTGACTTTGGTCGGCAAGTTTCCCGATTAGGACACAGATGCGAAAAGCAAACAGTCTTTGCAATCGAAGTATACACTATTCGTGGATTTGGTTTGTGTAATCGATATTCCGACGGTTTTGAAAGGTTCAGGAGTAATCAAAGAATTGGTGTCCGGTCTGATTTAACACATCTGAGTTCCAGAAACGTTTATATCTTACCTCAAAGGACCTGTTGACTTTTCGAGCGGCCATATTGGTCTTTGAGAGGTTCGGTAATATACAATTTTTTACATTTCTTGTATGTTTTGAATAGTAATTCGACCGGACACCACAGCATGAATGATTTTATTCCATCCCTGCAGAATTTGACGTATATTTGTAGTATATTTTCGATGTATAGTGTATACGACAAAATCGACTATTTTTACCGACCAAAGTCGGTAAAAAAATCTACTCCAGCATCCCCTTAAGGGGATGCTTACTTTTGGTAAAAGATACCGAAAGCAAAATGGCCGCACACCATATGTCAACAGACCTTTGCTGTAAGATATAATTGTTTCTGAAAATTAAATATGCAAAATCAGACCGGACGTCAATTCTGTGATGATTTCTGATAATTTCAAAACCATCAGAATGTCGACTACACAAGCCAAATCCATATGTAGTGTTTACTACGTTCGCATTGCAAAGGCTCGGACCTTTTCCAGAAGTACATAGACTACGTCGGCGCCACTTGTGTCTAATGGGAGAAACTTCATTTACGCTCGTCTTGACCTACTCTGATCGTGATCAAACTGCGTAAACGTAGTTTACAAACTACGTGCGCTTCTTTTGTGCTATCGCCAATCCAACAGTCTTAAAAAATGCGAAGAACCTCATAGAATCGGCGTTCCCGCTCTTTTTTTTAATGTGATGTCTAGAAATGTTTATATAGGACGAAATAGGTGGTGTTGACAGTTCGATCGGCCATATTGGTTTTCGGTAGGTTTACAAAATTACGATTTTCTTTAGTTTTCAAGTGTTTTCATCCAAAATTCGAGCGGACGCCGATGTGCCTATGTTGATATTATAATCCTGTGCAATTTGAAACATATTTGTAATATATTAACAACGTAGTTTGTAAACTACGAAACCGAACCATTTTACCGACCAAAGTCGGTAAAAGAATCTACTCCAGCATCCCCTTAAGAAAAATTGTTTTTTTATATTTAAATCAATATTAGATTTTGTCTGCCCTAGCGCTTCAGTCTATCATTGTGATGAGAGGTTGTGTAATGCATGCGTAATTATGTTGGGAACGTGAGGATGTAATGAATAATTATGCCAATGTTAACTTTAGTTCGATGATGGAGCGTCTAATCAAGATGGTCGTACAGTTTTTGTTTTCCACCCGTAAATGCCACGTTGATAGAATTAATCGTGATTTTTTTTAGTGTAACGGCTAATTAATAGAATAATGAAGACTATGAAACAACTGGACGGTAATCATCGAAGATCTATTAAATTTGCTATTGCTTTTATTCGTACCTGTTGTGTGAGAAGTTCTGCTAGTTTAGGATCCGAGGTTATCAATTTTGACAACTTTTTGATGATGGGATGGTTTGGATTTATTTCCAAGCGGGGCTGAAGTAACATGTATCGATTTTCTTCATTCAATTGGTTGCTCTGTGTGCGAACGAAGTGTCTTGCACTCGCCATGTCATTAACTGTGATTACGCAAGGGTGACTTTCGAGACGTTTCGTTGTTTTGACCTCGTACGCCTTGTTGGATAAAACCTTCTTCATATGCCCCAAAAGTTGATCTATCTCTTCTCTGTTAATCGACGCTGAAAGGGCCAGAAGTATATGTTAGTCATGATTAAACATTTCTTCGTAAGACCTCTGATAACAGTTTAGCTAAAAGTACGTACGGAAGTCATCGTCTTTATTGGTTTCATTGTCCTGTCGCATTTCTTTTTCCACTGAGGTAAGGAATCGTGAGTTGTATTGCCCCAACTGCATGAGAACCAATTCATCGTAAGGTTCGTAGCAGAAAAGTACCTCGAAGTTACGTTTCTTGAAGGATTCATAGTAGGGCGATTGCTCAGCAAGAGCTCGACTGCAAATTAAAACACGTAAAGTAAAAATTGCAAATAATCAAGCATATAAAATGTGAAACATAAAGGACTATAAATGCATATAACAACCTTGGAGCCGCCAGATAGTAGATATCTTTTTGTTCAGCTGGCAATCCACTGATATATTGAGGAAGACTGACGAGTTCTCCCGCAGGTTTTGTGGACGATTCAAATCTAAGAAGTTTACCAATTTCCTCCTTCTCAGATTGAATTTGACTCGTCACTATTCCTTCTTTCAAGAATAAACCATATTCTTTGTAAAATTTGGTGAACTCCTCGGGCTGTTTTACTGATTTGTCATGAAGGAACCTCAGAACTCGAGTTGTCAAAACATTCCTCAGTTTTCTATAATATATTTTAAATTCCATTATGCGCGACAGTCTCACAAATCGCACATAAAGATGGAATTATTGTGAAAAATAAGCTTACCCTATAAGAGCGCTATTTTGCAACAATTCTCTACTTAAATTAAGAGGAATATCCTCGGAATCCACGACACCCTTGACGAAACGCAACCATTTTGGTAAAATGTTGTCTGCATTGCTCTTAATAAGCACTTTTCGACTATAGAGCGAAATTCCAATGGACGTATCTCTACTCATTTCAAACAGGGCTGGTTTTTCCTCGGGGAAGTATAGCAATGCTCTGATACTCAATGGTACATCGGTAGAATAGTGAAGTGTGAATCTCGGTGCGTCATAGGAGCTTCCTATGTACCGATAGAACTCCGTGTGCTGCTGAGGTGTAACCTCTTTCGGATCGAGCATCCATAGCGGCTAAAATTATAAAATTACAGGTTTCTAAATTATTTCATACACTTAACTCCTTCACTGAGCGTCGAAAAATATCATTTCGTGCCAAAAATATGCCGAAAGTAATCCAGCGCATTACGGCTCAGTCGGTAATGAAAACTAGAAAACAGTTCTCTGAACCACGATTGATCGCTTAGCATTCTGAGACACAATCAACCGTTCTCTTGGACAAAATACGAGGACGGTTGACTGTATCTCAGAATGCTGCAGAAAGCTGCTCTAGTCTTTTACACAAAAACTCGAACTGCAGAGCCGATAGATGGAATAAAAGCTACTTCGTTTTATATGCCCATGGGCCATTGATAAAAAAGGAATACAAGAAATTGGGGTTGATCATATACTGTTATTGAAAATTATAATTGAACTCCAACAGAATAGAGTCCTTATAGTTTCCTATCTTGTCTTATTGGGCTTTCAGCTCGTGCCTGCACGTTTCTATAATTTCTGTAATTTACAGATCTTTCAGTTTCTCAAAAACACTTGGAACCCGGGTAAAAATATAGATATCATGGTTGTCATATTATCTAAGGTAAATACATAAAAACTACACAGTTCCCATATTTTTCAAATAAAAAAAAAGGATTTTCTTAAGTAATATCACATACCTGAATCACGTTCACCCTTTTACCGTTTACAAAGATCGGACTGCCTACAAAGTTGCTGTATTTTTGGATAATATCTGCAACAGCAAATATATAATAAGCAATTGAGTTTAAAAGATTCGGCCAGCTTCCTGGCATATAAATGTGAATGTGGCTCAATAAAGGGTAAGTAGATGACTAAAACACTTTTAAAAAAAAACAGAAAAACATTAATAAAACAGATATAGTCAAAAGAGTGAAAAAAAAGGATTAAAAAAATATAGCCGTAAAAATTCTTACCATTTATAGTTTTATCGTCGCTGAATTCACGACTGTCTGTTCGTAAATGAAGGATAATTTTGGTTCCTGGTTGAACTCCTTCCGCGTTAGATATTTCATACGAACCGGTGCTTTAAAATTTGATAAATTAATTTCATAAGTGGAATTACGAATCGCAGATAAGTTCATAAAATAGAAATTACCCGTCATACGACCAGCGCAATCCTTCGGCACCTTTTGCGTATGATTTTGTGTACACCTCGACCTTATCGGCAACCATAAAAGCACTGTAAAATCCTACTCCAAATTGGCCTATGATCTTGGATGGATCTCCTGCTTCTTGTTTGTTTTTCAACTGCTCCAGAAAAGCCTAAAGAATCAATTGTTCATGTTATGTATATCTTCTACCAACATGACAGCATTGACTTTGTTGTAATGCAATTTTTATGAACAAGAATCACTCGTAACAGACAAACTTGATTAATAGGTAAAACCTATAAATTATGTAGATGTTCCTTATATTATTCCTTCAATGGTTTTTCAAGGTATTCTTTCCATATATAAATTGCTACACATGTTTGCAGAGTTATTTTGCAAATGTCTATCAAGTTTCCACAGATTTGTCATCTTTCCAAGTATACGTTACTTCATAAAATAAAATGTACAGTATGATACATTTTACAAGTGTTATTTCGTAATAACGACTTGAAGTATTTATAACAAGATAGTTAAGGAGGGTCGAGCGCGTTTTTTGGAAGGGATAGGCCCGGTAGGGAAGTTTAAGAAATCTGGATCTCGAGCCACATAATTGATTATTGTTAATTAATTGTGAAGAATGAGTATCTGAATCTTTGCATAGAGCATCCTCAATGTATTCTTTATAGTTTGCAATATTTTAACTGCATGGTATCTGTATAAACTATCCTTAGAAATATAAAAATGCATTGTTCATTTTCAATCTGCCATAAGAAGCAGTGTTAAATAGCATCAATTGAAGAAATTTATTTCTCGAAAACCATGAAGATAAACTTACTCTAACTTTGCAGTTGAACTCAGGGCCATCCATATCAATGGGTATTTAAAAAACCAGCATCTATTTCTTGTTACTATTTTTGCGCTCTACCCTCCTTAAAGTTTATAACCATTACACAAAAAAAAAGTATTTTTAACAAAATTCCATGACATTTCGCGGTAATAATGGAGGAATACCGTATGCATTTATTTTTTAATGCAGTAACTACGTATCCTATTTTTCAAACAAAATTTCCATGAGAACTTTGCAATTATTCAAATAATTCAACATCTTTTTATGAAAGCTGCCGATAATTATTGTTAAATAATAATTATCAAGTTGATTTTGCGATAAATGTTCAGCTGTAATTTTGGTTGATTGCAACACTACATCTGTGTGTTTAAAAAAGAAAAATGATAAAATAATGTTATTAATTGATTAAGTTGATCCGGACTTACATGTCAACTTCACAATATTGGCATAGTTTAAACGCTTATTGAGAAATAATTTTCATTCAGAAAAAAAAACTACCTTAGATCCAGAACGTGCAATGGTACCCAGATTTGAAATTAATTCTTCTCTGGTCATGCCAACACCAGTGTCTTGAATTGTCAGAATGCGGTTCTGTTTGTCAGTAGCTATGTGAATCTCTAGACTTCGATCACCCCCTGCCTCTGCAGCAAGATTCTCAGTCAAGCGAAGATACCTCAGTTTCTCCAGAGCATCACTGGCATTAGAAATTAACTCTCTAACAAAAACCTAGAATAATCCATCATTCAATTGAAGGCAATAAATTAAATTTCTACATATTGAAGATAATAGATATTACCTCCTTGTCTGAATATAGAGATTTAGCAACAATCTCCAGGAGCATACGTGTCTCAGATTGAAATTCATGCTTAGCCCCTTCGCCTAAAATCCAAAAACATACCGATTGTTGCAGTTAAATGCCGCAAAAAATAATTATGATAAAAAATGCAAGAATTAAATATAAAATAATTACCTGTTGACTTTTCAGTATCTTTTATGATATTGTGATAGTCAGTTTCTGGAGTGCTTTCTGGTGCAGCTTGAGAAGACAGCAGCCTTGCATGTTGCTGGCAAAAAACTAGAAATTCATTAACAAAATGAAATATTAGGTTTCCAACAACTCATTTATTTTTTAAATTTTTATTGTTTATTTTAACAAGGTATAACTATTGCCGCTATAACCTAAAATTTGGAACTTCCTCCGGACGTAGATTTGTTACAACGAAATGACAATACGTTAAGAGTTTTTATTGACAAACCTGTAAGTGGCCTGCATCTTCTTTCAACGGGAAATATCTTGTAGCTGAGACTAACTGGCCTGGAAAGTAATTTGCCGAACCGGATTGCATGCTGTAGTCTAAACGCCGCTGCCATTTTGCCGTCTGTCGACTGCTGAAAGCGCGTGGTTTCTTTACGAACTACGACCCGAGCTGTATTGAGCAATCCAGTTTCATCACATACTCCGGAGTACCTATCCGGATGATATACGCCACGCATATACCGAATGAAAAGATACAAATTTTAACAGAGAGCGAAATAAAAAAAAGCCATAGGGATAAATAGGAAGTGGGTAATTCATGATTGGGCTTAATAAATAACAATCATCTAGCATATAAATTTGTTTATTATCATTATTATCTGTATAATATATTTGAAACAATATCATTCTACAACATTGCATAAAAATATACAAAGACATGAAAAAATGTCTCGACTCTCATACAATAAAACATGTTCATGAATAATTTATCATCGTTACATCGTCAATTATAACCAAATTTAACTAATTAGATTTTTTATTTATTTTTCCTTTGTGATTCGGCACCTGGCCCGTACCGATATTACTTCATTAAGTTATCTATTTACGAGTCATTAAGGTTTAACTTAATTCTTTTAGTTTCAAGGGCGATTTGTAATGAACAAGCACGAATTAATTTGAATAATTTATAGTAAAGCAACAGAAACTCTGGGCCTCGATATTTTCAGGCCTTTCGATGGGATACGAAAGTAAATAGAACTATACTGATAAATGATAAATAAACGAATTCATCAAAAAATGTAAACCTCCCCGACCTCTTTTTTTGCTTCTATTTGTCTGCGAAAATCAGATGATTATCAATTAGTCATTTTACCTCGAAACATGTTCGTTACTAATACTTACATCTTAAACCTAGTCATGTAGAGCAGAAGGACCTTGAGGCCTTGTAATCATTAGTATTTCGTTAATCATGTATCGAGTACACGATCTCCGCTTCTGGGAAATTAAAACTACGTGAAACACAAGAATTAAAACTGAAAAACCACTTTTTGGAATGCGCTGTACTTCAGACATAAATTACAGTTAATAAAGTATGACTCGAAAGAGACGTCGAACTCGGTCAGAGAGTGGAGCCAAAGATAAATGTCGTTCGATATCGGTCGAGGGTACATGTTCCATTATGAGTAGCCTTAAAAAAAAATAAAAGAAAAAAAAACAGAAAAAAGTGAAACCAAACAATGCCAATTATGGCGGCATGTAGACTGATCCAAATTACAATTTTTTTCGGGGTGAGATCATTGGCCAAATAATAACAATGATAATTATTACCCTAGAAATAATATTTACTTTGTAATAATAATAGTAATAAAAATAACTATCCGAAACTATCCTTTTACCACGGGAGATATAGCCATAGTTTATATATACACGTTGTGTGTTTATGATTTTCATTTTAAATTATGATTTATTACCATGTCATTATTACTATATTCAATAGCAACATAAATAATAACGCAACGCTGTTATATACAGACCTTCTATTCGATACAACATTTTATTGCTGTCTCGTGCTACCAATTAATACGTTCGGTTAAACGAGCTCGTAAATTTAACGACATGAACGACGGATCGAGTGAAAGCTATCTGATTTATGAACATTTGTTATATTCTGCGTGGTCCCACGAAAACTCACTTGTAAGGATCGGTGAATTCCCAGCAAAACGCTCATCGGGATAGGACTACCTCTATCATTAGTTTTACGACTATATCACAATCATTAAGAATAAAATTGTTGATTTTTTTTTCTTTAATAAACCTTTAATGAGTACCAGCGGGACCCCGCCGTGGCAAAAAATGTTTAGCCAAAAGTATCTCTTAACAACGCAATGATTTTCAAACTGCATATTTTTGTATCTTTTATTTGTATCAGCTCTATCCAAAGCCGTTGTTCATGCTGCACTCGTTAAAAGTACGATCACGTAAACCTTTCTCTCTCTCTCTCTCTCTCTCTCTCTCTCGCTCTCCTATTTCTCGCGCCGCGTACTATCGATCATTATTTACAGTGTACAAAAGAAAAAGTATGAACGATGGTTGCACACGTGTTTTGTTATTTCGTTATCAAAATTTCGTCGCGTGAAATACACACATTTAATACCAAAGAGGTCGTCGGTAAAAATTGATTGATTCCAACATCCGGCCATTGACAGTGGTCGGATTATCGATATAAGAAGTACCCAAATAAGTGCACACCCGTTACCTCCGTTCATCCATTATTCAACGTCTGCGCTTTCAACTGCAGAGACACTGCCGACAGAGAGTTCGCTCGATGATTTCAATAATCGTAAAACGAAGACGTGCCAAATGACTGTTGATCATCAGCGTGTCACAAAAACGACGACCTCGGTCATCGCGGACGGGCGTTACTTCCAATCAGGCGTGTGGTAATAAAAATTCATCAAATGTTATTTAATCGTAAAAAGTACTCGATAATAAAACAAAAGTTGCAAATTTTCCTGCGGTTATATTTGGATAACTTTAGTATTATTTTTATCACGGAGGTTACGAGATTTGTAACACGTTTTACAATAGATATATCACCAGTCATTGTTACATCGCGACCGCGGAAGCATCGACGCTGTACAGTGGATCGCTGCAGTATCAAGGTGTGACTGTCGCGTGTAGTACCGAAGACTCTAATTACAGTGGCTATATTATAAACGGTCTGAGTGATGCCACATCCTTCTTTATAATTTTGTCTGCTTGATTAGCTGCCATGTGGGAAATCAACGTGATTTGCAATACGTAACGAACAGTTGCGCAACGATTGTTTTAGGTCAATGAGAGTGAACCAAAACTCGCGACCACAATTCTTAGTCGCAGACTTCAGTATTGAGCTGTCGCGTGCGGAGTTGAAATTTTCGGAGCACCCCCCTGCACGTAATCCTCGGCCCTTGGCGCTCACTCCTACGCACGCTCCTATTCTCAGGGTGGTTTCTCCCTCACCGTGATATTGATCCTCCTCTCTTGCCCCCGCTCTCGCGGGGGCTGTTGCCACCGTGCACGACCGAATGTCGGGGCTTCAACGCTCTCGGGATATGCGCATCGTGCCTCAGGACGAACTAATTTCGATTCAAAACACTTAATCCTCTCTTTAACATATTGCCATTTGATGAATCGTATCAGTTCGGCGGTTTATACCCTCAGCTACATTTAACGGAGCTACTTTCTTTGTACCGCCGTTTCATTCGACCGACCACACCGACAGTGCCGCAGACAAGCGCTCGCATCTATCGCAACTTTTCATCGCGAATGCGCACGGAACACGTTCGAGACTCATTGTAATTACGGTATTGCCACATGACGACTGACGTACATTGTTTTACGCCACAGCACCGTTTATAGAAACCCCTGAAATCCAGTCACTTTGTCCACCCGTTAAACAGCCATCGCAGTACGCGGGCCTCGACAGTCTTGCGATCGACGTATTTTCACGGCATAGGCGTGGCAAGCTCTCTTCATGTTTTCACAGCGAGAGTATATGTCGCGGTGGCAACGAAGTGATGTTATTTTCTTTTATATAAAATCTTGTTGTCTCTTTTTGTTTCGTAGCGATGATATACTTCGAAGTAAAGAAATGTACGTAGGAACTCAACGCATTTATTAATAACAGTTTGAAGTTCAACATGTCTATTCTATACGAATGCCCAGTTATTATAAAATTATAAATATTATAAATAATTAGGTATATATGGATCCTCGCGAGGACCCTTACTTTTTTTCTTTAAAGATTAACGAATCCGGATCACGTTCTGCGAACGAGATACACACGGTCAAGGCGAACTTTAACGATTATTCACACGCGCATCCCGAGCAACGAGATGCCGACCAAACCGCAATTGCTCTTTCGATTTAGCGAATACAAACGCAACGATCCACTGTGACATTCGGCACTAAGCACCGGCCCCTCTTTCGTTGGTCCCTTGTGCTTTTTCAACACTCTCTCTCACTCTCTCTCTCTCTCTCTGGCCCGCCCCTATTTTTCAAAACTGTAATACCCCATACTCTGCGTTCGTGCGAAACGTAGAAAAACGAAATAACGTTTATACGTGGCGACCTATCTTTTGCTTTGTTGTTTTCTTCTTTTTTCATTATTATTAATTCTATTCTTTTGATTTACATAGGTTATATTGACGTTGAGAATCAGAGCACCTGTCTCCTTGATCCTCGTTTTTTTTTTACACCTCAAAAAAAGTTTATCGTCGATAGATTATGTTTCGTGGCCCCAATATTTTACAAGACAATAAATGTCACAATCGTCCGGTATAGAAACCTTCATCGAATATCTCTTTGTCGAATTACAATATAATAGCAGAAAACCGAATCTCTAGGAGCCAGGAAGAAGTACCTGATCTATAAGGATTTTACATACAACTTCTTTTCTTTTGGTTTTCTATTCTTTTTTTATTTTTTTGGATTTCGGCGAATTATCGGCCAATCGAGTTGTGAGCTTTCATGCTCAACTACAGATAGGCA
This sequence comes from Ephialtes manifestator, assembly GCA_963970395.1. NCBI lineage: Eukaryota > Metazoa > Arthropoda > Insecta > Hymenoptera > Ichneumonidae > Ephialtes > Ephialtes manifestator. Next base: position 16,295,116 of record OZ019976.1, read on the forward strand.
AGGACGTCGCTTCTCTTCAAGGCTACCGGTACATCGTCTAAGACCTCAGCCCTCGTCAACTTTTCTCGGTCTTTCATATTTTCTTCTGATCTCCTTACTATTTTAAAACGACTGTTTTGATTGGAGAACCGACGAGGATTGTTATTAATTTCTTTTCTTTTTTTTATCTATGGAATGTATCACTATTTGGAAGATTAGCCGTTCGCAGATCCTTTTCTCAGCGACATTGAACTGGAATCGCGTTCGTGAAAACGCATAGTTATCGACGGAGGGGGAAGAGAACCTCGTGTTTGACTGAGAGAAGAGGGGATAGAGAGAACGTCTTTCAAAACGATTGAATGTTTCGAATCTGCCGGAAATGATACCGTTTTTTCATTGTTTTCCTTTTCTTCTCGACTAAATTTTGTACGGATTTCGGAGATCACACGGCGTTTCGATCGTATCCTTCCGGGCTATGTGAGACACTAGGTGGAATTTGTTCGTTGTGCCGAGAGCGGGAACTGCTCTAACGCGAATGTAGCCGCCGGCTACCATTGAGATTGCGAGATAGTGCATTTGGTCCATGCAATGGATAATTAAATGCACTATATCGCTGTGGAGACCTCAACTTCGCGCGCTTCTCTCTCGATACATTATCGCGTTTTAATAATTATCTATGCCGTAGGATTCTTGAGGCAATTCAGCAGCATGTATTTCGAATGAAAAGCTTTTCTTTCTTTCTTTAGATAATAGATAAATTAAAAACTGGTTAACGAAATGAACGACACAAAAAATGAATTGGTGGAAACTTTAGGCGGAAAAGTGTATTAAAAATAAATACGACTATGGAATAAAAATAATCTAATCATTTTGTTTGTATATATTCGTAACACCATGAGAAATCTTTCCTCAAAAGACGACGCCGCCGTATCACCTCAAGTTCATTCATCTTAACTTGAATTTTGGGTGCTTCGCTCGAACATTCCTGCTACATAATATACTATACCTATGTACAATGAAAGTTCAATTGGCTTAACCGTTAGATCTGCGTGTACACGTGAAGCACGTGTGTGTTTCTGCGTGTATGTAGTGCGTGCATATCCGCATGGTATAGTTCGGAGGGGATTCACTCTTCGCCGAGTTAAGGCGTTCACGTTTGACGCCAATATCTCGATCTTTTTCGGGCTCGGCCCTCGGTCACACTGACCGCGGCTCTCCCAATCTCCGAAAACCCTTTTCTCGATAACTCGAATGTTTCAATAATTGACTTTATCTTAATAGTAGATTGCGCCGTCGCGGCGTACGGGCGTACGCATAATTAAATACACTAAACTAATTAATATTACAGTATTACCTTAACCCAAAGCCGCGACTCAACGGCGCACGAGCGCACGTCGCGTCGACCACTCGTTAACACTTTGAGAATCGACCTTCCGCGCATTCTCCACACATTCTTCGGATTGAGAATAAAACTACGCTAGACTCACGTTAAGTGCTTTATGTCGGACAATTTGTCAATCGCTGCCAACAATTATCGTGAGTCAAGTGTACTTTAGCTTCGAAATAAAAAGCTTTCAACTAATTCATAAGTAACTGTATTGAACTCGATCCCGCCTACGTTCACGTGTTTGCATAGGCTCTATACGAAGGATCGAGCGAGGAAGATCGAGTTTACGATTGGAGTGCTCGTCGAAGTAACAGTGTCGACGTCGACGAGAGCACTCGATAGACAGAGAGAGAGGAAGCAGCGATTTAAGCGCGTTACTCTGAATATGGCCGAAAATACGTCCTGTGTTTACTTAGGGAAGATGACGAGGTAACGCGAATATTACAGATCGAGCGATGACCTCGCGTTTCATTCACACCGGCAACTTCGGAGCCGCGTTTCACTGTCTTCCTTGCTCTCTGTGTTCGTTACGGTAGAAAATTTGACTAAAACATGATTGCCTAGAAGACGAGCTCTTCACGGAGACTGTCAGCACTATCTTACGTGCGGACGAGTCTCTTTAAGTTCATCGGAGCTTAGACGATACTGTTTCGGCGATCATTGACGACATTCCATGTGGTCAAGGATTCTCGAGGAACGTGATTGTCCCACTGATCCTGCTGGTTTTATCACTTGAGATCGATGAGAGAGGATAAAAACCCGAAGTGCGATCGAAAT